>CM061747.1:68970354-69711087 GCA_030979885.1 Lolium multiflorum
TGCGCGAGCACTCGTCCACCAGGCACGTGCAGGTCCTGCCAGATAGTGGGTGGCAAACAGCACCTTGTCATCATCTTCCACTCCGGCAACCTCAAGATTGTTCTCCATTGTTTGGAGCCAATCATCAGCATCAAGGGGTTCCTCCGTCTTGCTAAACACCGGTGGATTGGTGTTCTGAAAGTTCTTCAACTTGGAGCCCGGGTGATCATGGTTCCCGTGGCCTTGGTTGTTCTGTGCTAACTGTTGAAGTACAGCTAGGTTAGCTTGCCTTTCAGTCCTATCAACTTCTCGTTCAGCCAACATCTGTTGCAGTATCTGTGTCAGCGCATCCGGATTGGCGTTGCGATTGGAATGTGCCATCTGAACAGAGATATGGATCATAAGATAAGAGGGACAATTTCTATGGCTTAATTTTGGGGAGTAAACTCACATTTATTTAAAACATGGTTCATAATATAAAAATATTACACATACGAACATAGTCATGAAGGTAGCAATTATTACAAGCCAACAATCCGGAGGGTTTGAAGAACCCTTTCAACAATCTACGATACAAGGGGCGAATGCAAGGGACCGATACATCTCAGGCTACGTGGTGCTCAAGGAGAGGATGGAAGCTATCCATCGATGCGGAGCGGGAAGGTGGTGTCCATCCCGGCAGGCAGGTGCTGGTGGAAGTCCTGGTCTTCCTCTTCCTCCGGCTCGTAGTCGTTGTCGTTGCTGACGTAGGAGTAGCCATCCCCTTGGATGTCTTCCCCCTCGCCTTCTCCCTCCAGGATCTGGAGCTGCTCCACCTGAGTGGAGATGGTCTCCTTCAGGACGGCGATCTTGGTCTTGAGGCGGTGGATGGTGGCATCCCTCTTCGCGACCAGCTGGCGCAGAGTCCTGCGCTCCTTCGCGATGACCTTGATGGTATCCGCGTACTGGTTCAGCTGCTGCTGAGTGTGGTTGGCGGCGGAGCGGGAGTTGCTCAGCGCAGACCGAGTCTCGTACAGCATGTAGTCGAGGTGGTCCACATGGTGCCTCAGCACGGGGTGGTACGGCAGGCTGAGGGGCAGACCAACAGAGGAGTGCCTTGCGAAGTGCGCAAAGCGTTCCCCTTCGATGGCCAGCGAGTTCTGCCCGCACAGACGAGCGAGAGACTCCTGCAGAGCATGGGCGAGTCCATCCACCCAAGTGTTCTCGCGGAGCGAGAACTGGATCTGGCGGAACATGGGTGACTCCGGCTTCCCAGGAAGGTTAGCCATGATGAGCCACTGGAGCTGGCCGTTGGCTTGGTCCGAGATCTGGCCTCCGTAGAACACGGGAGGCGAGCGTCCGAGGAACTCGGTGAGAGCAAACAGATCCCTTTCAAAGATCAGATCCCCACCGTTCGCCAAGTCGTACACTTGGGTTTGGATGAAGGGCTCCGTCGGGATGATAGGCTCCATCTGTAGAGGGAGTGACAAATAAGTTAATAATTGTCAGTGTTCAAAATTTTAAGTAATAATCAATGAAATGGATTGTTTCGAAAAGAATTTCAAGGTAAGGGTATGAGTGTATTTTCATAACTATTTTATTATAAACTAAGTTTGTTGGACGTCCATTCTAACTAAGGTCTTCTAAGGTCAAACAATGGCTCTGATACCAACTTGTCAACACCCGGGTTTTTAAGTCCGGATGCCCTATTATATCATACATCGCAATCCCAGGAAGATTGTTTTTGCGAGACATAATAGTAAGTCGTTCAGAGTCATCATTTATTACAACACATAAGGTCTTACATCAAGGGATCACATGATCCAATATTACACAAATAGATTGTTCAACATCACACATAAGTAGCGGAAGCGTAGTAGTAGTGGACTCATAATTCCACAGGCAACGCTTGACGTTAGAAGACGATCCTAGTTATCGTAGACGTCCTGCTGTCCGTCATCCTGATACTGTTGCTCCTCTTCATAGTCTGGCATTTGAATAGCCAGGGCAAAGCCATGAGTACTTTTAAAGTACTCGCAAACTAATACTAAGGTAAAGCATATTATTGTAGTAAAGGGGTACTAAGCTCTAAGTTTATTTGCATAAAGCCAAGTTTTCTTTGAATAAACATTTAATAAAATCCTCATTATTTAATAGACTAACTCAAGTGGGAACATTAGTGTCATTCCCACAATTCATTTGGGATTCAAGACAATTCATCAATCACCATTATTATTTCAACATAAATCCTGATAACGGAAGTAGTATGGCCCTTCCAACCGTCCGTAACCGCGGACACGGCTATTCGAATAGGTTTAACACTCTGCAGAGGTTGTACTCTTGTGCCACAACTATTGATTTCATCCGTCGAGGATAACCCCGAATCATCGTAACTCAGTACGCGGATCATCAATCATAACCTTTCACTTATATGTCCTAGTATAGGCACCTCTCCCCATGAGCTTGGCCTCCCGGTGAGAACCAACTGTTAACCCGGGAACTGCACAGGGCTTGGGTCGTACATTCACCTCATATTCACATCATTCTCACATACGGAGGCAGCCTCAGCGTAACCCCTATGATGCTTGTTTAGAGGGAACCCATACTAAAATACACAAGTTTCTAGTTAAGCCCTACCCATAATCAGGTATTGTGGGGGTACTTGTATAATTGGAAAGGTATCGCATTCAAAACCATATCAGGTTTATATCAAAAATCACCATCTTCTCTTGGTCATATTCCAAGGTTTCAATTTCATATCAAATCCACTTGTTCCCATCTAGAGTAGTCAAATTTTAATAATTTAGCAATAGCAACTATATGAGGGGTGCTATCTAGCTTGAGTAGTGTTCATCTAAACCAAGTATTGTTCTATTCTATACATGGTGACTCATAAATCAAAAGTACTTTGAAATAAATAAACCAAAGTAAAATTTAAGTAAAAACATGGGATAGGTAATACATAAAAGTAAAGTGTGATGATGCCTTTGCTCTTGTAGAGCTAAGCATTTGTATTTAGCAAGGGTTAGCTTGCCTTGAGCTGAGTAGTGATCAAAGTGCTCTTCCTCTTCTTGGGAGTAGGCCTCCTCCTCTTGATAATCCTCGTTACTAGCGTCTATATACGAATACGAGGTATAAATACTAAACCAAACTCACATGCTAAACTAGGAACACTCAAAGAGTTCACACTCTAGTCCTATTATCAATCAAACATGGCATGGTGAGTTATTTGATGATTTCTTATTTATTAGAAAAATAATTTCCTCTCATTATTCCTATTTCTTAAATTTAGATAGGTAGATCCTTAAAGAAATTCATTTCTTCTCTTTACTTCATAATAAGATTTAATCTCTTCATATAATAATCAGGTATGAAATATAGGTTGACCCAAGTCAACATTTCATATCTATTATATGTGAGTCTAATTTAATTAAAGTGCTACACTACACATGTTATCATATTATTATTTTAAATGCATTAAAATCTCTAAGTAATACTTATCAGGGGTTCTTTAGCCTAGGTCATTCCCCCTGGTTATATTACTTAGGATCAAGATTTAAATGAGAGAGTAGCTCTCATACTATTCATTAAATTTGAATTCCAAGTTGAATGGTTCTAGAATTAACTACATAGCTATTTTATTTGATCTAGTCCATGATCATGCAAATAACATGGCTATATTATTGCATAATCAATTAGAGGACATCATTTGTGATTTATTAGAATTGGAATCAACTTAAAATCATTTATAGATTATTTTTAATAATTATTTGAAGTTAGAAAAGGCCCTGCCTTGTTATTTTTGTCATTTAAAAATTAATACGAATTTGGACATGAGGCCAGTGGCATTATTTAGATAATTTCATGAGCTTTCTAAATATATAAAGTTTGCTAAATTTGGTTAGATTTCGAGCTATTTAATTTTGAAGTGAGCAGCAGTATTTGAATTTGAACTAATTGGATTTATTCTATTTGAATTTTTGGGCCTGGCGGGAAAAGTAAATGGGCCCAAACGATTTAAACTAGCACAGCGCGGCCCAGCAAGCAACGGGTGCGGGTGGGCTGCGCTGACAGGGTGGGGGCCACCAGTCAGTGCCTCGTCACACGCCGAAGCGGTACGAGCGATGAGGAGCGTTGGATCAAGAGGCAGATCAACGGCTGGGTGTGTGTGTCGTCCCCGGCGAGGATTCCGGCGAACTCAGAGCGCCAGTAGGGGGTCGGAGGGCTTACCAGGCCGTTGCAGGTCTCTGGCAAGGTGCGCGGAGAAGTGGTGGTCGACGAGGAACAGCCTGGTGAAGTGGCGGCGCTCGGGGAGGCTCCAATCGACGCAGAGCTTCCGCGGGCTCCGGCGGACTCGAGCTCGCAATTCGGCGAGCTCTGGCTAAATTGACTGTGTAGAAGTGCTCAGTGAGGAGAGGGGAGGAGATGGTGTGTGAAGTGAGGGTGCCGATCGTCGGTATTTATAGAGGGAGGGAGGAGGCCGAGTGTGCTGCAAGGGCGCGGCCATGGCGCGGCTTCTGTGGCGAGCGAAAGGGCAAGCGAGGACGGCAGCTTGTAGGCGTCGTCCTGGCGATGCTCAACGGCTAGCTGGCGCAGAGAAAAGGGCTACGGAATCGCTCGATTTTTCCAGTGATCATCGCGGTACCCGCGGTACGTCGACGACGAGGACGACGGCGACAAGGCTCTGGGCGGTGCTTGAGCGTGTCTAGTGCGTAGGGTGCTTGGAGTGGAGGCTAGACGCAGTGGTAGGGATGCAGGGCGAGGACGAGCGCGTTCGAGTGCACGGCGTCCTGGCGCGCTCCAGAGCGCGCTCACCGCGGCATGGGCGTGTACTGGCATGGTTTTGGCCACGGCCGTTCTGGCCAATGCCAAGGCTTGGCTTTGCTCGTGCGTGTACCATTCGATTCCTTGTGCTGTGTAGATGCTCCAGGACAAAGGCAGAGGTTAAAACACGGGCTGGAGATGGAGATGCCAAAGTGGCCGGCATGGTGTGGTGTTGCATAGTTTAGGGTTTTTCCTTGGCTTTAATCGACCATGCAAGTACTGGGCTAGAGGCAGGGGGTGTAGAACTAGCTAATGATCACCATTGCAAAGTGGTTTAGGCTCAAACTCCAATTGGAATTGGATGCCGCCAACACAAGTTCATAATGGCCGCAGAGACTTTTCTAATTTTGAAATCTTTTTGGTGAATCTCTTTTATATAATTAGAGTGAAGTATTGGTGGTGGTGGTACTCATTTTGGAAAAGAATTGCAGAAGTTTCAAATTTGAGGTGATCTTGTTTTTCTTCTCAGATCCTATTTTGGCAATTAAATTCTGGTCAACCTAGTCAACTCTGGCCATGGTGGTCAACATGAAAAGTACTCACCTTGACATGGTCTTGGATGACATGGCTTTGGTTGACAAAGTTTAGTTTAGGTTTTAAGAAATACAGGGGTGCAAAGTGGTGAAGAAAATATTTTTCACCCAAATGACCATTATCACATGTATGTTGAAATCTTTATTTTTCTTGATTTGATTCATGATCCAATGATGCAATTGTGTTAGTTTATCATATTAAAGCATTTTAGAAGCAAGGGAGCAAGCAATTATGGCCTTAGTGAAGGATTTGCATTTTTGCATATGGTGTATGTGAGTGATTATGGGTTTTTCTTATTTTCTTTATTTCTCCTCAATTTAGGGTTTTGTGATCTTGATTAGGGTTCACATATCAATAGATCAACATGCTAGCACTCATCATGGCAATTGCACAAAAGAAATATTACTATATGCATGAATCTATATGTGGCACTATATGCATAGAAAAGTTTTTGTTTGTTGTAAATTTTGAGTAATTGAACTCTCACTTGCTTTATTATTGTTGAAAACTTGGGATGTTACAAACCCTTCCCCCTTACAAAAGGGGAGACACCATAATTCTCTCCCTTCTTCTCTCCTTCCGAGTGATCCCTTCTTCCTCCGAGTTTCACTCGACGGGCAAACACACATGTGCTGCATAGTAATAATAAAAAAGTAGAAAAATCGACCTACGAATCTATGATTAAATAGGTTAAACTAGGGTTTTGCCCACTACTACAGATCAAGTTCAAAAATATCCAACTACTAGTTCGATTTTGGGCTACTAATATAAAATTAAAATAAGTTGAACTAGTATTCCTCTAAAAAATCATTTTGGTATGCATTGTTTGATACTTTTCATAGCTATAGTGCATCACAAATTTATGATTTCATGCTTTGCTTTGCCAATTTCGATTTTTTCTAACCACCTTCTCTTTGATTTCAAATTTAGGTCAAACTATCGATGCCTACTATGTGTTCTACTTGAATTGGATGCAGCGTGCGCACATGTTTTGCCATTGTTCTGGGCTTCCACACATCTTTGGGGCATCCAAGTATTTAAGTTACCTTGTTTTTTTTAATTGTAATTCATACCCTTCCTCCCAATTTTTATGCCCATTTGAATCTTGGTCAAATCCTAAGTTTGACCAAGATTTGAACAAGTTTAAAACATGAAAATGAAAAGGTAAGCCTGAATCCTTCTTAGTCACTCAAAAATGAAGCTTTTGGGAGTTTTTTGAAATTTCCATGTTTGAAACCCAAAACCACTTCTCTTCATGCTTGACTTCATAAGACAGAGTTTAGGGTTAGGGGTAGATACATGATTTGTCTAGTTTGTTGTTTAGACCTTGTTTATCAACTTGAATGCTTACTATATGACATAATAATACTATGTGCTTCGGTTTTCATTTTTTTTGATTTTGAATTTTTATGCCCATTTGATCTTGGTCAAATCCTAGGCTTAACCAATATTTAAACAAGTTTAAAACATGAAAATGAAAAGGTAAGCCTTATCTTAGTCACTCCAAAATGAAGCTTTTGGGAAGGTTTTTGAAATTTCCATGTTTGAAATCCAAAACGACTTCTCTTCGTGCTTGACTTCATAAGACAAAGTTTAGGGCTAGGGGTAGAAACATGATTTTTCTGGTTTGAATATGTCTAGACATTGTTTACCAACTTGAGTGCTTACTATATGACATAAGAAGGCTATATGCTTTGGTTTTTCATTTTTTTTGAAATTTTATGCCCATTTGAATCTTGATCAAATCCTAGGTACAGTTTGACCAAGATTTGAACAATTTTAAAACATGAAAATAAAAGGTAAGCCCGACCTGGATCCTTTAGTCACTCTAAAATGAAGCTTTTGGGGGTTCTTGAAATTTCCAAGTTTGAAACCCAAAACCACTTCTCTTCATGCTTGACTACATAAGACAGAGTTTAGGGTTAGGGGTAGATACATGATTTTTCTTGTTTGAATATATCTAGACCTTGTTTATATCAACTTTAATGCTAACTATATGACATAAGAAAACTATGTGCTTTGGTTTTTAATTTTTCTGATTTTTTATTTTGATGCACATTTGAATCTTTGTCAAATCCTAGGTTTGACCAAGATTTAAACAAGTATAAAACATGAAAATGAAAAGGGAAGCCTGTATCCTTTCTTAGTCACTCTAAAATGAAGTTTTTGGGATGTTCTTGAAATTTTCATGTTTGAAACCCAAACCACTTCTCTTCATGCTTGACTTCATAAGATAGAGTTTAGGGGCTAGGGGATAGATACATGATTTGCCTAGGTTTGAATATGCATGTCCAAACCTTGTTTATCAACTTGAATGCTTACTATATGACATAAGAAGACTATATGCTTTTGTTTTTCATTTTTCTGATTTTTTTAAAATTTTATGCCCATTTGAATCTTTTGGTCAAATCCTTGGTTTAATTTGACACGGATTTAAACAAGTTTAAAATATGAAAATGAAAAGGTGGTAAGCAGGCATGGATCCTTCTTATATATATTAGTCACTCTAAAATGAAGCTTTTGGGAGGTTTTTGAAATTTCCATGTTTGAAACCCAAAACCACTTCTCTTCATGTTGTTGACTTCATAAGATAGAGTTTAGGGGTTAGGGGTATAGATACATGATTTGTCTTGTTTGAATATGTGTCTAGACCTTGTTTATCAACTTTAATGCTTACTATATGACATAAGAACACTATGTGCTTTAATTTGGTTTTTAATTTTTTTAAATTTTGATGCACATTTTGAATCTTGGTCAAATCCTAGGTTTGACCGAGATTTGAACAAGTTTAAAACAAGAAAATAAAAGGTAAGCCCGCCAGACTGGATCCTTTCTTAGTCACTCTATAATGAAGCTTTTAGGGGGGTTGTTGAAAATGTAAGCATGTATCCTTCTTAGTACGTCACACCACAATGAAGCTTTTGGGAGGGTTTTTGAAATGTCCATGTTTGAAACCCAAAACGACTTCTCTTCGTGCTTGACTTCATAATTAAGACAAAGTTTAGGGTTAGGGGTAGATACATGATTTTTCTGGTTTGAATATGTCTAGACTTTGTTTATCAACTAGCTTGAGTGCTTACTATATGGCATATATAAGAAGCTAGGCTATGTGCTTTGGTTTTTCATTTTTTTTGAATTTTTATGCCCATTTGAATCTTGGTCAAATCCTAGGTACGTACGGTTTGACCAAGATTTGAACATGTTTAAAACATGAAAATAAAAGGTAAGCATGGATCCTTCTTAGTCACTCTAAAATGAAGCTTTTGGGAGGTTTTTGAAATTTCCATGTTTGAAAACCACTTCTCTTCATGCTTGGCTTCGTAAGATAGAGTTTAGGGTTTGGGGTAGATACGTACATGATTTTTCTAAGTATTTTTATGCCCATTTGAATCTTCGTCAAATCCTAAGTTTGACCAAGATTTGAACAAGTTTAAAAACATGAAAATGAAAAGGGTAAGCCTGGATCCTTGTTTAGGGTTAGGGGGTAGATACATGATTTTTGTGGTTTGAATATGGCAGACCTTGTTTATCACCTTGATATATGACATAGGAAGACGGTGTGCTTTTGTTTTTCTTTTTTTTGAATTTTTATGCCCATTTGAATCTTGGTCAAGTCATAGGTTTGACCAAGATTTAAACATGTTTAAAACATGAAAATGAAAAAGTAAGCCTGGATCCTTCTTAGTCACTCCAAAATGTACCAATTGATAAATGAGTTAACTTGGCTTCATGGAAAAAATAATGTCATGTAAATGATTTAACTTGGCTTTCGTACCCTTGAATCCATAGGAAACTTTGTATAAATGTAGTAGTATAATAATCAACCGAGTTTTTACATCAACAGGTCTGTCACTTACGTGTGGTGCCCATGCGTGAGGTCCCACACTTCAGTGAGCACAAGTCACGTGCAATAGGTACGCAAACTCCCAGCCATTTTCTTTGTCAAGAGAAGACGCATCAAGATGCGTATTGGAAGTATGTGGGTCTCTGGATCCTTCGGTTGTCCCTCTCACAAAAAAACAAATCTCTCTCATTCTCGCCTTCTGACGACTGCCGCTCGCTCGCTCCTGCTCACTGACAAACCCTGCAGTCAACATCATCACCCGAAAGGGAGACACCATAATTCTCTCCCTTCTTCTCTCCTTCCGAGTGATCCCTTCTTCCTCCGAGTTTCACTCGACGGGCAAACACACATGTGCTGCATAGTAATAATAAAAAAGTAGAAAAATCGACCTACGAATCTATGATTAAATAGGTTAAACTAGGGTTTTGCCCACTACTACAGATCAAGTTCAAAAATATCCAACTACTAGTTCGATTTTGGGCTACTAATATAAAATTAAAATAAGTTGAACTAGTATTCCTCTAAAAAATCATTTTGGTATGCATTGTTTGATACTTTTCATAGCTATAGTGCATCACAAATTTATGATTTCATGCTTTGCTTTGCCAATTTCGATTTTTTCTAACCACCTTCTCTTTGATTTCAAATTTAGGTCAAACTATCGATGCCTACTATGTGTTCTACTTGAATTGGATGCAGCGTGCGCACATGTTTTGCCATTGTTCTGGGCTTCCACACATCTTTGGGGCATCCAAGTATTTAAGTTACCTTGTTTTTTGAATTGTAATTCATACCCTTCCTCCCAATTTTTATGCCCATTTGAATCTTGGTCAAATCCTAAGTTTGACCAAGATTTGAACAAGTTTAAAACATGAAAATGAAAAGGTAAGCCTGAATCCTTCTTAGTCACTCAAAAATGAGAAGCTTTTGGGAGTTTTTTGAAATTTCCATGTTTGAAACAAAACCACTTCTCTTCATGCTTGACTTCATAAGACAGAGTTTAGGGTTAGGGGGTAGATACATGATTTGTCTAGTTTGTTGTTTAGACCTTGTTTATCAACTTGAATGCTTACTATATGACATAATAATACTATGTGCTTCGGTTATTTTTTTGATTTTTTCTAATTTTTATGCCCATTTGATCTTGGTCAAATCCTAGGCTTAACCAATATTTAAACAAGTTTAAAACATGAAAATGAAAAGGTAAGCCTGTATCCTTCTTAGTCACTCCAAAATGAAGCTTTTGGGAAGGTTTTTGAAATTTCCATGTTTGAAATCCAAAACGACTTCTCTTCGTGCTTGACTTCATAAGACAAAGTTTAGGGCTAGGGGTAGAAACATGATTTTTCTGGTTTGAATATGTCTAGACCTTGTTTACCAACTTGAGTGCTTACTATATGACATAAGAAGGCTATATGCTTTGGTTTTTCATTTTTTTTGAAATTTTATGCCCATTTGAATCTTGATCAAATCCTAGGTTTTGACCAAGATTTGAACAATTTTAAAACATGAAAATAAAAGGTAAGCCCGACCTGGATCCTTTAGTCACTCTAAAATGAAGCTTTTGGGGGTTCTTGAAATTTCCAAGTTTGAAACCCAAAACCACTTCTCTTCATGCTTGACTACATAAGACAGAGTTTAGGGTTAGGGGTAGATACATGATTTTTCTTGTTTGAATATATCTAGACCTTGTTTATATCAACTTTAATGCTAACTATATGACATAAGAAAACTATGTGCTTTGGTTTTTAATTTTTCTGATTTTTTATTTTGATGCACATTTGAATCTTTGTCAAATCCTAGGTTTGACCAAGATTTAAACAAGTATAAAACATGAAAATGAAAAGGGGAAGCCTGTATCCTTTCTTAGTCACTCTAAAATGAAGTTTTTGGGATGTTCTTGAAATTTTCATGTTTGAAACCCAAAACCACTTCTCTTCATGCTTGACTTCATAAGATAGAGTTTAGGGGCTAGGGGATAGATACATGATTTGCCTAGGTTTGAATATGCATGTCCAAACCTTGTTTATCAACTTGAATGCTTACTATATGACATAAGAAGACTATATGCTTTTGTTTTTCATTTTTCTGATTTTTTTAAAATTTTATGCCCATTTGAATCTTTTGGTCAAATCCTTGGTTTAATTTGACACGGATTTAAACAAGTTTAAAATATGAAAATGAAAAGGTGGTAAGCAGGCATGGATCCTTCTTATATATATTAGTCACTCTAAAATGAAGCTTTTGGGAGGTTTTTGAAATTTCCATGTTTGAAACCCAAAACCACTTCTCTTCATGTTGTTGACTTCATAAGATAGAGTTTAGGGGTTAGGGGTATAGATACATGATTTGTCTTGTTTGAATATGTGTCTAGACCTTGTTTATCAACTTTAATGCTTACTATATGACATAAGAACACTATGTGCTTTAATTTGGTTTTTAATTTTTTTAAATTTTGATGCACATTTTGAATCTTGGTCAAATCCTAGGTTTGACCGAGATTTGAACAAGTTTAAAACAAGAAAATAAAAGGTAAGCCCGCCAGACTGGATCCTTTCTTAGTCACTCTATAATGAAGCTTTTAGGGGGGTTGTTGAAAATGTAAGCATGTATCCTTCTTAGTACGTCACACCACAATGAAGCTTTTGGGAGGGTTTTTGAAATGTCCATGTTTGAAACCCAAAACGACTTCTCTTCGTGCTTGACTTCATAATTAAGACAAAGTTTAGGGTTAGGGGTAGATACATGATTTTTCTGGTTTGAATATGTCTAGACTTTGTTTATCAACTAGCTTGAGTGCTTACTATATGGCATATATAAGAAGCTAGGCTATGTGCTTTGGTTTTTCATTTTTTTTGAATTTTTATGCCCATTTGAATCTTGGTCAAATCCTAGGTACGTACGGTTTGACCAAGATTTGAACATGTTTAAAACATGAAAATAAAAGGTAAGCATGGATCCTTCTTAGTCACTCTAAAATGAAGCTTTTGGGAGGTTTTTGAAATTTCCATGTTTGAAACCCAAAACCACTTCTCTTCATGCTTGGCTTCGTAAGATAGAGTTTAGGGTTTGGGGTAGATACGTACATGATTTTTCTAAGTATTTTTACGCCCATTTGAATCTTCGTCAAATCCTAAGTTTGACCAAGATTTGAACAAGTTTAAAAACATGAAAATGAAAAGGGTAAGCCTGGATCCTTGTTTAGGGTTAGGGGGTAGATACATGATTTTTGTGGTTTGAATATGGCAGACCTTGTTTATCACCTTGATATATGACATAGGAAGACGGTGTGCTTTTGTTTTTCTTTTTTTTGAATTTTTATGCCCATTTGAATCTTGGTCAAGTCATAGGTTTGACCAAGATTTAAACATGTTTAAAACATGAAAATGAAAAAGTAAGCCTGGATCCTTCTTAGTCACTCCAAAATGTACCAATTGATAAATGAGTTAACTTGGCTTCATGGAAAAAATAATGTCATGTAAATGATTTAACTTGGCTTTCGTACCCTTGAATCCATAGGAAACTTTGTATAAATGTAGTAGTATAATAATCAACCGAGTTTTTACATCAACAGGTCTGTCACTTACGTGTGGTGCCCATGCGTGAGGTCCCAAACTTCAGTGAGCACAAGTCACGTGCAATAGGTACGCAAACTCCCAGCCATTTTCTTTGTCAAGAGAAGACGCATCAGGATGCGTATTGGAAGTATGTGGGTCCTTCTGGATCCTTCGGTTGTCCCTCTCACAAAAAAACAAATCTCTCTCATTCTCGGCCTCGCTCGACTCGCTCGCTCGCTCGCCCTGCTCACTGACAAACCCTGCACAAAAGTCAACATCATCACCCGAAAAAGGGGAGACACCATAATTCTCTCCCTTCTTC
The DNA here is from genome assembly GCA_030979885.1 of Lolium multiflorum. NCBI lineage: Eukaryota > Viridiplantae > Streptophyta > Magnoliopsida > Poales > Poaceae > Lolium > Lolium multiflorum. The sequence goes on from CM061747.1 coordinate 68,983,394, forward strand.
TCTCCTTCCGAGTGATCCCTTCTTCCTCCGAGTTTCACTCGACGGGCAAACACACATGTGCTGCATAGTAATAATAAAAAAGTAGAAAAATCGACCTACGAATCTATGATTAAATAGGTTAAACTAGGGTTTTGCCCACTACTACAGATCAAGTTCAAAAATATCCAACTACTAGTTCGATTTTGGGCTACTAATATAAAATTAAAATAAGTTGAACTAGTATTCCTCTAAAAAATCATTTTGGTATGCATTGTTTGATACTTTTCATAGCTATAGTGCATCACAAATTTATGATTTCATGCTTTGCTTTGCCAATTTCGATTTTTTCTAACCACCTTCTCTTTGATTTCAAATTTAGGTCAAACTATCGATGCCTACTATGTGTTCTACTTGAATTGGATGCAGCGTGCGCACATGTTTTGCCATTGTTCTGGGCTTCCACACATCTTTGGGGCATCCAAGTATTTAAGTTACCTTGTTTTTTTGAATTGTAATTCATACCCTTCCTCCCAATTTTTATGCACATTTGAATCTTGGTCAAATCCTAAGTTTGACCAAGATTTGAACAAGTTTAAAACATGAAAATGAAAAGGTAAGCCTGAATCCTTCTTAGTCACTCAAAAATGAGAAGCTTTTGGGAGTTTTTTGAAATTTCCATGTTTGAAACCCAAAACCACTTCTCTTCATGCTTGACTTCATAAGACAGAGTTTAGGGTTAGGGGTAGATACATGATTTGTCTAGTTTGTTGTTTAGACCTTGTTTATCAACTTGAATGCTTACTATATGACATAATAATACTATGTGCTTTGGTTTTCATTTTTTTTGATTTTTTCTGAATTTTTATGCCCATTTGATCTTGGTCAAATCCTAGGCTTAACCAATATTTAAACAAGTTTAAAACATGAAAATGAAAAGGTAAGCCTGTATCCTTCTTAGTCACTCCAAAATGAAGCTTTTGGGAAGGTTTTTGAAATTTCCATGTTTGAAATCCAAAACGACTTCTCTTCGTGCTTGACTTCATAAGACAAAGTTTAGGGCTAGGGGTAGAAACATGATTTTTCTGGTTTGAATATGTCTAGACCTTGTTTACCAACTTGAGTGCTTACTATATGACATAAGAAGGCTATATGCTTTGGTTTTTCATTTTTTTGAAATTTTATGCCCATTTGAATCTTGATCAAATCCTAGGTACAGTTTGACCAAGATTTGAACAATTTTAAAACATGAAAATAAAAGGTAAGCCCGACCTGGATCCTTTAGTCACTCTAAAATGAAGCTTTTGGGGGGTTCTTGAAATTTCCAAGTTTGAAACCCAAAACCACTTCTCTTCATGCTTGACTACATAAGACAGAGTTTAGGGTTAGGGGTAGATACATGATTTTTCTTGTTTGAATATATCTAGACCTTGTTTATATCAACTTTAATGCTAACTATATGACATAAGAAAACTATGTGCTTTGGTTTTTAATTTTTCTGATTTTTTATTTTGATGCACATTTGAATCTTTGTCAAATCCTAGGTTTGACCAAGATTTAAACAAGTATAAAACATGAAAATGAAAAGGGGAAGCCTGTATCCTTTCTTAGTCACTCTAAAATGAAGTTTTTGGGATGTTCTTGAAATTTTCATGTTTGAAACCCAAAACCACTTCTCTTCATGCTTGACTTCATAAGATAGAGTTTAGGGGCTAGGGGATAGATACATGATTTGCCTAGGTTTGAATATGCATGTCCAAACCTTGTTTATCAACTTGAATGCTTACTATATGACATAAGAAGACTATATGCTTTTGTTTTTCATTTTTCTGATTTTTTTAAAATTTTATGCCCATTTGAATCTTTTGGTCAAATCCTTGGTTTAATTTGACACGGATTTAAACAAGTTTAAAATATGAAAATGAAAAGGTGGTAAGCAGGCATGGATCCTTCTTATATATATTAGTCACTCTAAAATGAAGCTTTTGGGAGGTTTTTGAAATTTCCATGTTTGAAACCCAAAACCACTTCTCTTCATGTTGTTGACTTCATAAGATAGAGTTTAGGGGTTAGGGGTATAGATACATGATTTGTCTTGTTTGAATATGTGTCTAGACCTTGTTTATCAACTTTAATGCTTACTATATGACATAAGAACACTATGTGCTTTAATTTGGTTTTTAATTTTTTTAAATTTTGATGCACATTTTGAATCTTGGTCAAATCCTAGGTTTGACCGAGATTTGAACAAGTTTAAAACAAGAAAATAAAAGGTAAGCCCGCCAGACTGGATCCTTTCTTAGTCACTCTATAATGAAGCTTTTAGGGGGGTTGTTGAAAATGTAAGCATGTATCCTTCTTAGTACGTCACACCACAATGAAGCTTTTGGGAGGGTTTTTGAAATGTCCATGTTTGAAACCCAAAACGACTTCTCTTCGTGCTTGACTTCATAATTAAGACAAAGTTTAGGGTTAGGGGTAGATACATGATTTTTCTGGTTTGAATATGTCTAGACTTTGTTTATCAACTAGCTTGAGTGCTTACTATATGGCATATATAAGAAGCTAGGCTATGTGCTTTGGTTTTTTTTTTTTTGAATTTTTATGCCCATTTGAATCTTGGTCAAATCCTAGGTACGTACGGTTTGACCAAGATTTGAACATGTTTAAAACATGAAAATAAAAGGTAATCATGGATCCTTCTTAGTCACTCTAAAATGAAGCTTTTGGGAGGTTTTTGAAATTTCCATGTTTGAAACCCAAAACCACTTCTCTTCATGCTTGGCTTCGTAAGATAGAGTTTAGGGTTTGGGGTAGATACGTACATGATTTTTCTAAGTATTTTTACGCCCATTTGAATCTTCGTCAAATCCTAAGTTTGACCAAGATTTGAACAAGTTTAAAAACATGAAAATGAAAAGGGTAAGCCTGGATCCTTGTTTAGGGTTAGGGGGTAGATACATGATTTTTGTGGTTTGAATATGGCAGACCTTGTTTATCACCTTGATATATGACATAGGAAGACGGTGTGCTTTTGTTTTTCTTTTTTTTGAATTTTTATGCCCATTTGAATCTTGGTCAAGTCATAGGTTTGACCAAGATTTAAACATGTTTAAAACATGAAAATGAAAAAGTAAGCCTGGATCCTTCTTAGTCACTCCAAAATGTACCAATTGATAAATGAGTTAACTTGGCTTCATGGAAAAAATAATGTCATGTAAATGATTTAACTTGGCTTTCGTACCCTTGAATCCATAGGAAACTTTGTATAAATGTAGTAGTATAATAATCAACCGAGTTTTTACATCAACAGGTCTGTCACTTACGTGTGGTGCCCATGCGTGAGGTCCCACACTTCAGTGAGCACAAGTCACGTGCAATAGGTACGCAAACTCCCAGCCATTTTCTTTGTCAAGAGAAGACGCATCAGGATGCGTATTGGAAGTATGTGGGTCCTTCTGGATCCTTCGGTTGTCCCTCTCACAAAAAAAACAAATCTCTCTCATTCTCGGCCTCGCTCGACTCGCTCGCTCGCTCCTGCTCACTGACAAACCCTGCACAAAAGTCAACATCATCACCCGAAAAAGGGGAGACACCATAATTCTCTCCCTTCTTCTCTCCTTCCGAGTGATCCCTTCTTCCTCCGAGTTTCACTCGACGGGCAAACACACATGTGCTGCATAGTAATAATAAAAAAGTAGAAAAATCGACCTACGAATCTATGATTAAATAGGTTAAACTAGGGTTTTGCCCACTACTACAGATCAAGTTCAAAAATATCCAACTACTAGTTCGATTTTGGGCTACTAATATAAAATTAAAATAAGTTGAACTAGTATTCCTCTAAAAAATCATTTTGGTATGCATTGTTTGATACTTTTCATAGCTATAGTGCATCACAAATTTATGATTTCATGCTTTGCTTTGCCAATTTCGATTTTTTCTAACCACCTTCTCTTTGATTTCAAATTTAGGTCAAACTATCGATGCCTACTATGTGTTCTACTTGAATTGGATGCAGCGTGCGCACATGTTTTGCCATTGTTCTGGGCTTCCACACATCTTTGGGGCATCCAAGTATTTAAGTTACCTTGTTTTTTTGAATTGTAATTCATACCCTTCCTCCCAATTTTTATGCACATTTGAATCTTGGTCAAATCCTAAGTTTGACCAAGATTTGAACAAGTTTAAAACATGAAAATGAAAAGGTAAGCCTGAATCCTTCTTAGTCACTCAAAAATGAGAAGCTTTTGGGAGTTTTTTGAAATTTCCATGTTTGAAACCCAAAACCACTTCTCTTCATGCTTGACTTCATAAGACAGAGTTTAGGGTTAGGGGGTAGATACATGATTTGTCTAGTTTGTTGTTTAGACCTTGTTTATCAACTTGAATGCTTACTATATGACATAATAATACTATGTGCTTTGGTTTTCATTTTTTTGATTTTTTCTGAATTTTTATGCCCATTTGATCTTGGTCAAATCCTAGGCTTAACCAATATTTAAACAAGTTTAAAACATGAAAATGAAAAGGTAAGCCTGTATCCTTCTTAGTCACTCCAAAATGAAGCTTTTGGGAAGGTTTTTGAAATTTCCATGTTTGAAATCCAAAACGACTTCTCTTCGTGCTTGACTTCATAAGACAAAGTTTAGGGCTAGGGGTAGAAACATGATTTTTCTGGTTTGAATATGTCTAGACCTTGTTTACCAACTTGAGTGCTTACTATATGACATAAGAAGGCTATATGCTTTGGTTTTTCATTTTTTTTGAAATTTTATGCCCATTTGAATCTTGATCAAATCCTAGGTACGGTTTGACCAAGATTTGAACAATTTTAAAACATGAAAATAAAAGGTAAGCCCGACCTGGATCCTTTAGTCACTCTAAAATGAAGCTTTTGGGGGGTTCTTGAAATTTCCAAGTTTGAAACCCAAAACCACTTCTCTTCATGCTTGACTACATAAGACAGAGTTTAGGGTTAGGGGTAGATACATGATTTTTCTTGTTTGAATATATCTAGACCTTGTTTATATCAACTTTAATGCTAACTATATGACATAAGAAAACTATGTGCTTTGGTTTTTAATTTTTCTGATTTTTTATTTTGATGCACATTTGAATCTTTGTCAAATCCTAGGTTTGACCAAGATTTAAACAAGTATAAAACATGAAAATGAAAAGGGAAGCCTGTATCCTTTCTTAGTCACTCTAAAATGAAGTTTTTGGGATGTTCTTGAAATTTTCATGTTTGAAACCCAAAACCACTTCTCTTCATGCTTGACTTCATAAGATAGAGTTTAGGGGCTAGGGGATAGATACATGATTTGCCTAGGTTTGAATATGCATGTCCAAACCTTGTTTATCAACTTGAATGCTTACTATATGACATAAGAAGACTATATGCTTTTGTTTTTCATTTTTCTGATTTTTTTAAAATTTTATGCCCATTTGAATCTTTTGGTCAAATCCTTGGTTTAATTTGACACGGATTTAAACAAGTTTAAAATATGAAAATGAAAAGGTGGTAAGCAGGCATGGATCCTTCTTATATATATTAGTCACTCTAAAATGAAGCTTTTGGGAGGTTTTTGAAATTTCCATGTTTGAAACCCAAAACCACTTCTCTTCATGTTGTTGACTTCATAAGATAGAGTTTAGGGGTTAGGGGTATAGATACATGATTTGTCTTGTTTGAATATGTGTCTAGACCTTGTTTATCAACTTTAATGCTTACTATATGACATAAGAACACTATGTGCTTTAATTTGGTTTTTAATTTTTTTAAATTTTGATGCACATTTTGAATCTTGGTCAAATCCTAGGTTTGACCGAGATTTGAACAAGTTTAAAACAAGAAAATAAAAGGTAAGCCCGCCAGACTGGATCCTTTCTTAGTCACTCTATAATGAAGCTTTTAGGGGGGTTGTTGAAAATGTAAGCATGTATCCTTCTTAGTACGTCACACCACAATGAAGCTTTTGGGAGGGTTTTTGAAATGTCCATGTTTGAAACCCAAAACGACTTCTCTTCGTGCTTGACTTCATAATTAAGACAAAGTTTAGGGTTAGGGGTAGATACATGATTTTTCTGGTTTGAATATGTCTAGACCTTGTTTACCAACTTGAGTGCTTACTATATGACATAAGAAGGCTATATGCTTTGGTTTTTCATTTTTTTGAAATTTTATGCCCATTTGAATCTAGATCAAATCCTAGATACGGTTTGACCAAGATTTGAACAATTTTAAAACATGAAAATAAAAGGTAAGCCCGACCTGGATCCTTTAGTCACTCTAAAATGAAGCTTTTGGGGGGTTCTTGAAATTTCCAAGTTTGAAACCCAAAACCACTTCTCTTCATGCTTGACTACATAAGACAGAGTTTAGGGTTAGGGGTAGATACATGATTTTTCTTGTTTGAATATATCTAGACCTTGTTTATATCAACTTTAATGCTAACTATATGACATAAGAAAACTATGTGCTTTGGTTTTTAATTTTTCTGATTTTTTTATTTTGATGCACATTTGAATCTTTGTCAAATCCTAGGTTTGACCAAGATTTAAACAAGTATAAAACATGAAAATGAAAAGGGGAAGCCTGTATCCTTCTTAGTCACTCTAAAATGAAGTTTTTGGGATGTTCTTGAAATTTTCATGTTTGAAACCCAAAACCACTTCTCTTCATGCTTGACTTCATAAGATAGAGTTTAGGGGCTAGGGGGTAGATACATGATTTGCCTAGGTTTGAATATGCATGTCCAAACCTTGTTTATCAACTTGAATGCTTACTATATGACATAAGAAGACTATATGCTTTTGTTTTTCATTTTTCTGATTTTTTTAAAATTTTATGCCCATTTGAATCTTTTGGTCAAATCCTTGGTTTAATTTGACACGGATTTAAACAAGTTTAAAATATGAAAATGAAAAGGTGGTAAGCAGGCATGGATCCTTCTTATATATATTAGTCACTCTAAAATGAAGCTTTTGGGAGGTTTTTGAAATTTCCATGTTTGAAACCCAAAACCACTTCTCTTCATGTTGTTGACTTCATAAGATAGAGTTTAGGGGTTAGGGGTATAGATACATGATTTGTCTTGTTTGAATATGTGTCTAGACCTTGTTTATCAACTTTAATGCTTACTATATGACATAAGAACACTATGTGCTTTAATTTGGTTTTTAATTTTTATATTTTTTTGAATTTTGATGCACATTTTGAATCTTGGTCAAATCCTAGGTTTGACCGAGATTTGAACAAGTTTAAAACAAGAAAATAAAAGGTAAGCCCGCCAGACTGGATCCTTCTTAGTCACTCTATAATGAAGCTTTTAGGGGGGTTGTTGAAAATGTAAGCATGTATCCTTCTTAGTACGTCACACCACAATGAAGCTTTTGGGAGGGTTTTTGAAATGTCCATGTTTGAAACCCAAAACGACTTCTCTTCGTGCTTGACTTCATAATTAAGACAAAGTTTAGGGTTAGGGGTAGATACATGCATGATTTTTCTGGTTTGAATATGTCTAGACTTTGTTTATCAACTTGAGTGCTTACTATATCAAGTTGTGTCTGAGTCGAGTCAATGTTGAGTCGTTGAGTCACCTAGTATTATTATTATGGTGGTGTATTTGTGTTCATGTACTTGTTTCAGACAGGTATTGCTGTTTTGGTGAAGGAGACATGCATCATCCATTTTTGGTGGGGTTAATTGGTTCTAGGGTTAATTGGTTCTATGCCACTCCTGAATTCACAAGTTGTGTTTATGCCATTCCAAAAACTGAAGTTGTGTTTATGCCACTCTCAATTCTCAATACCCCCTTCTATGCCATTTTCAACAATACAACATGAAAACGGTTCAATAAATAGTCGTATTTCAGTTTATACTTTCGTATTGACCAAAATAAACCTGTGCTCAGGTTTGGAGCGACTTTTGGGTGTTTCGGGCACACAAGAAATCCAAAATTTTCAAATTCTGGCAAAAATTAGAACTTCTCAGAAAAATCTATTTTTTTATAGGAAATCAAAAACACTGAAACGAGTATACTATTTTAATTTGAGCCATTTATGTGCAGATTTGCATAAAAAGGCTGACATTTTCTGTTCTGTCTAGAAATTGGTAAAATTTTGTCCAAAAAATCAAACTTCTTCGAAAAATCTGATAATTTTACAGAATGTCAAGAACACTAATATGAGTCATCCAAGTATTTAAGTTACCTTGTTTTTTTTTGAATTGTAATTCATACCCTTCCTCCCAATTTTTATGCCCATTTGAATCTTTGTCAAATCCTAAGTTTGACCAAGATTTGAACAAGTTTAAAACATGAAAATGAAAAGGTGAGCCTGAATCCTTCTTAGTCACTCTAAAATGAGAAGCTTTTGGGAGTTTTTTGAAATTTCCATGTTTGAAACCCAAAACCACTTCTCTTCATGCTTGACTTCATAAGACAAAGTTTAGGGTTAGGGGGTAGATACATGATTTGTCTAGTTTGTTGTTTAGACCTTGTTTATCAACTTGAATGCTTACTATATGACATAATAATACTATGTGCTTTGATTTTCATCTTTTTGATTTTTTCTGAATTTTTATGCCCATTTGATCTTGGTCAAATCCTAGGTTTAACCAATATTTAAACAAGTTTATAACATGAAAATGAAAAGGTAAGCCTGCATCCTTCTTAGCGCATCCACAATGTTGCTATTGCCAAATCTGATACGATGGTGAATTTGGCTTTGGTGTGAAATATAGCAATAGCTCCACAATGTAGTGGTTCCAAATATTTATAACGTGGGTCCCGCCATCAAGCTAAAACAACACATAAAGCCAATATGGAACTACTCTCACAATGTAGGGAACTAGTTCCAAATGCCAAAAGTGAAATTTGGCATCGGAGCACCTACTTGCTCCGGTTGCCTGTTTTTCTGGTTTTGGAACTACCTCTACAATGTATGGAACTAGTTCCAAAAGCCAAAAATCAAATATGGAACCACTTTTGGCTACACGTTGTGGATGCTCTTAGTCACTCCAAAATGAAAGCTTACATATACTCTTGGAATACTGTTTTGGGTGATTTGTCATTCAAAAATTTGGTATCATTCGGATCGGAGGAAGTATAGTTGGAGATGAATGGCCCACCAAGTCTCTGCCTTGAAGTTTGCTCTTTGACCAGTATTACTACTCGCGAGGTGCCGAGGAGACGGGGAGGCCAAATTTAAGGACTAACCTTTGCTCTTGCCGTCTTCCTCAGTTCACCACTTTGTTTACCTCTTGGAATACTACTTCGCCACCATGACCGGGAGCAAGTCTCGCCACAGAAGGGCTCGTGCGGCTGCGGCGAAGCTGAGGGAATCCCAGCAATGGCGTCCCTGTGCTGCTGTCGAGGTGCCTTCTGCGCAAGAGTCTTCAAGGGCGTCGCAGCCCGCGACTGCTACCTTCAGGCGATCCTCCGTTCTTGCGCATCTTTCTATGTCTTTCACAACTTATCATCCCCTCCTTTTCTTACCTTCTCTCAATCGTATATTCAGGTCGGGCGGCCTTAGTTTTCCCGCAGCCCTCCTGCCTGCGGAAACATCTTCCACGGAGCCAAGTTCTCAAAGCAGCGAGGTATAGACATTCGTGCAAATTGGGATTCCCATTTTCTCTTTCTTGGTACTTCTCTGGGTACACTTCTGATTTTGTGCTCCATCCCCATCTGATAGAAGCCCCGCTACGAGATCGGGCCCATTTTAGAAATGGTTATGGGCGATTTCTGCGTCGAGACGGCGGACAGAAGCGCCCTCGCCGATGAGTGCATGAGACTTTATTCTGAGCTCGCCACTGAGAAGATCCGGATTCGCATTCTCGACGATATCGCCATGAAATCGTTCACTGCGAGTAATGAGATCCAGCGGCGGAGCCTCGGCCAGGCGGAGACCATGGACAAACTCGCCGGACTGATCCTGAACCTCACGGTTAGGACGGACAAACTAGAGGCCGAGCTGTCACAGGAGAAGGCTCTCAACTCCGAGCTGAAGCGTCAAGCAGGCTCAAGGTAGATCTTGACCAGGTCACTGTGTACCACTAGCTGCAATCCTTGATGACTGTTGTGTCACCTGGCTTCCGAGTTTCTGAAGGTTAATTTTCGAAATTTTGTTCGTAAAATTGGCCTGTGGAAATGTAAACAAACTAGTACTCTTACTTTATTATATTAGTACTTGTGTCAATGTAGTAGTTGTGTCTGAGTCGAGTCAATGTTGAGTCGTTGAGTCACCTAGTATCTATAATATCTAAATAGGAGCAACCCACTAAGTTGAATTCTCTCAACATGCAAGCATGCCACCTCATCGGTCCCACAATATCACACAACTCATGTCCATGTCATTCCATGCATACAGCAATCAGATGATATCACTTATTATGTTTTCTTTGATTTTCCAAAGTCTGTGCCGCAGCATTCGGCAGCCATATCGTCTTCTCAGTAGCACTTTACTTTTTGTCTCCCGACTCTCCGCATTGGAAATTGGAAACGAGCCGTCCACAGAATTAATCAGTAAGGTAGGCTACCAGGCGGAATTAATCACTGAGGTAGGCCATCAGGCGGCCACATCTCACTCTGCACCTACTTCCATGCATAAATACTCGGCTTCCCTTTGCAAAGATTCATCCTTCATCTGTGTGGTGCAACCTCAATCAGCCCCCGCTGATATCACGTCCTCCTCCCATAGTCCCATTCAACACTACTCCACTCGCGGTTATGCGCCCCTGTCAGTGCGATCAAGGTAACTACTCCCACGTGTGTAGTTCCCATCTGGCCAATCGTCTATCACCGTGTTGTGTTTCTGTTTTGGCTTTCTTTGGTGGAGCAAGTGCCGGCACGGCAGCACCCTGTGCCTTCCCGTCTTCAGTTGGGCCTGGCAAGATCACGGCTTGCCATTGTAGTAGCAACGTCGCTAATTTGTTTCAAAGTAAGAAAGCAAGATTTGCTAAACTAGCTAGCTCCAAGCAGAGCCACGCCTGCCAAGTCCATTGAGTTTTTGTCAATTCTATTTCGTACATTGTATATTGTGTTGTCGTTTTTACTGTGGAGAGCGACCAAATGGTGCAGGTGCGCGCAGCATTTGGTCAACTGGTTATATGCAGCCATGAGGCTGGTATGAAAATCTCAGTTTTTTTTCTGAGATATGTAATACAAGTACATACTTTTTATCTATACTTTAACATGAAAATTTTATCTGTTATTCTAAGTTTCAGAAGTACCTTTTCAACCCATAAAAGAATTATATACACCTATTTTGCACATCTTTTTTTTCCTCAAAAGGACCTGTTTTGCACAGCTGATGCATATAAACATGGGCATCTGCCATAATTTTTATTTATTTATTGTGCACAATATTTACATTATATGTGTAAATCGTCTGATCATTTAATAAATTAATCATGTTGTTTCAAAGTATATTGAATGAAACATTTATGCATCACTTAATGTGTTGGGATATTGTCATTGCAAAAATATAATGAGCCTTCTATCAAACTTAGAACATTTTTAACCATCAAGTTCAATTTAATTCCCGCAGCAACGTCGCGGGTAATCATCTAGTTATTATTATGGTGGTGTACTTGTGTTCATGTACTTGTTTCAGACAGGTATTGCTGTTTTGGTGAAGGAGACATGCATCACCCATTTTTTGTGGGGTTAATTGGTTCTAGGATTAATTGGTTCTATGCCACTCCTCAGTTCACAAGTTGTGTTTATGCCATTCCAAAAACTGAAGTTGTGTTTATGCCACTCTCAATTCTCAATACCCCCTTCTATGCCATTTTCAACAATACAACATGAAAAAGGTTCAATAAATAGTCGTATTTCAGTTTATACTTTCGTATTGAACAAAATAATCCTGTGTTCAGATTTGGAGCGACTTTTGGGTGTTTTGGGCACACAAGAAATCCAAAATTTTCAAATTCTGGCAAAAATTAGAACTTCTCAGGAAAATCTATTTTTTTATAGGAAATCAAAAACACTGAAACGAGTATACTGTTTTAATTTGAGCCATTTATGTGCAGATTTGCATAAAAAGACTGACATTTTCCCTAAACTTTGTATATTATGAAGTCAAGCATGAAGAGAAGTGGTTTTGGGTTTCAAACATCCTTTTCATTTTCTTGTCTTAAACTTGTTTAAATCTTGGTCAAACCTAAGATTTGACCAAAAGATTCAAACAGGCATAAAATTCAAAAAAATCAGAAAAATGAAAAACAAAAGCATATAGTCTTCTTATGTCATATAGTAAGCATTCAAGTTGATAAACAAGGTCTAGACATATTCAAACCAGAAAAATCATGTATATATCTACCCCTAACCCTAAACTCTGTCTTATGAAGAGAAGTGGTTTTGGGTTTCAAACATGGAAATTTGAAGAACCTCCCAAAAGCTTCATTTTAGATTCACTACAAGAAAAGTTCTGATAGACAACGTCCCAAAATCGTCAACTAAGGGGCATTTTTCGTCGCCTATGGGCCTAACCCGACGATATGGGTTCTGTTGTCGAAACTGCGTCAGGCAAAGTCCAACGACGATTTTTCGGTCCGTCGCGCTTGGCGCCCTTCCGCCACGGAAAATCGGACCGTTGCTCAAGTGTTCCGGAGCCCGATCGCCGACGTCATGCAACCGACACGTGCGACAGTTACCGCAATGCGTTAACCGGCGAAACCCGTAGTAGATGGTAGGCCCACACGAAGCCCGCCACGTCTTGGCGGCGGCCGGATGGACATAGTTTGACCCACAATATAGTCTTGGTCCATTAGTTACGTGGGCGGCCAACCTCTAAGGTTGACGGGTCAAAACTTAAATGGGCGGCCATTTAACATGTGGGGTCCACCATACAGCAAGATGGGCCGGCCAAAAACACAGTGGGTCCCACTTTCCGTTAAAAGGCCCACATTGGTGTGTGGGGTCCACCATATAAGTGGGCCCCAACAAGCTAGTGGGTCGGCCAAAACACAGGTGGGTCCCACTTTCCAGTTACAGGGTCGGCCCATTTAGTATGTGGGGTCCACCATATAGCAAGTGGCCGCCCAACAAGATAGGGGCCGGGCCAAAACACGTGGGTCCCACTTCTAAAGGCGGCCCATTTAGTATGTCCACCATATAGCAAGTGGGCTGGCCCACCAAGATAGTGGGCCAAAACACAGTGGGTCCCACATTCCCGTTAATGGGCCGCCCATTTGGTATGTGGGTCCACCATATAGAAAGTGGTCTGGCCCAACAAGATAGTGGGCGGGCCAAAAACACAGTGGGTCCCACCTTCCTATTAAAGGGCCGACCCATTTACCATGTGGGACCACCATATAGCAAGTGGGCGGCCCAACAAGATAGTGGGCCGAGCCAAAAGCACAGGTGGGTCCCACTTTCCCGTTAAAGGGCCGCCCAATTAGTATGTGGGGTCCACCATATAGCAAGTGGGCCGGCCCAACAAGATAGTGGGTCGGGCCAAAAAACAGGTGGGTCCCACTTTCCTCTTAAAGGGCCGGCCCATTTAGTATGTGGGGTCCACCACAAAAGCAATTGGGCTGGCCCAACTAAGTAGTGGGTGGGGTCCACCTTAAAGCAAGTGGGCCAGCCCAATTAGAGTGTGGGGTCCACCGTCAATCAAATGGGCTGGCCCAATAAGTAAGTGGGCCAGCCCGTTTAGTTGCTGTTTATATGCCGGCATAATAGGCGCTTTAGGAATTTGCGGGCAGGCACATATGTGATTTCGCTTAATTGGGCCGTTTAAGGGATGGGAATTCGTGATTTAGATACTGAGAATATTTACGCAGCATTGATTTCTGTCGGATAGCCTCACTTACCACAAGCACCAAAGAAAAAATGCGCGAAAGAACTATAAAAACTAACTAAATATTACATCAGCTGCAAGGCATTGAAAAAATATTACAGAACCCAGAGAAATTGAATGGTAATTAAACCTAGCAATACAATGAAGCGATCCGGCAATCTTTTAAGTTGTCCATGCAGCACCTATATCTGAAACAAAGACATTACAAGTTAAGACAACAACAATGGAAAGGCAAAGACACTACAATATTGTTTGCCAAAGAATTTGGAACTCATCATTTCGTCGTTATAACAAGATCATTGTAATGCGCACAATAAGCAAACAAAGAGTGCATGCCGCATACCAACAGCCAATATAACAGAGCATGTTAGAATGAAACAGCAGACTTACTACTGTCGAGTCCCATGCAAACCAACATGTTCAGGGAGTACAAAATTGGCATGAACAACATAGTAGCAGGCTATAAATTTTGTAACAACGACTGAGCAAGATGAAGTTATGATGGCTACATCTACAGAGCAGGGAATGTAAACCAAAAATAGAAGTTACGATGGCAAAAGCTAAAGAGGAGGGAATGTGAACCAACATGTGCCAAGTGCAATTACTTCATTTTGGCCGTGAACTAAATAATACTCCTGAACTTATAGTGAAGGGGATGCAAATCAAGATGTTTCGGGATATAAACTTGTAATGAGCAACACATAGAGGATAGTTAATGCTGGAGCTTAGGATGGACCAGATACAGAATATAGTGGGATCACCTGTGAACTTGTATAAGAGGGAATGCAAACCAATATGTTCAGCTTTCCATATGTGAGCGTCATGCCAAGTCAGAGAAACAAGTCAATAATGCAGCTTTTGAAGAACAAGATGGCACGCAAAATTATTATCTAGTAGTATGACAAGTTTATTTGTACTACAGGCTAGATAGCAGAGTGATAGCATGCCAAACTAAGTCCTTACTTTGTTAGCTTACAATGAACTAGATACAAAACAATGGCATCACCTGTAGTACAGGGAATGCAAGCCAACATGTTCATGGAGTAAAAAATTGGCACAAACAACATAGTAGCAGGCCATAATTTTTGTAACAACGACTGAGCAAGATAAAGTTATGATGGCTAGATCTACAGAGCAGGGAATGTAAACCAAATATAGAAGTTACGATGCCAAAAGCTATAGAGCAGGGAATGCGAACCAACATGTGCAATTACTTAAAATTGGCCATGAACTAAATAATAGCAGGATGTTACTATAATAGCTATAATTTTTGTAACAACGACTGAGCAAGATAGAAGTTATGATGGCTACATCTACAGAGCAGGGAATGCAAACCAAAATGTTCAATCGCTTAAAGTTAGCAATGAAGTAGAAAATAGCAAGGTGTTACGGTCATAGCTAGGAATGAACTAAAAGAGCTTCAGACAAACAAGCATCTGAACCCAGAACATGGCGCTAAAACAAGCGTTGGTTAAGCAACACGAAGAGCCGGGAAGCTCCCAGGGCCGCTTAGTGGATCCCTGGCACCTCGCGTCGTCCCGCAAATCTTCTGGCCAAACGTCCTGGCGGTTGCTAGGGCGTGCCACCTGACCTAGACCCGATCAGGAAGGTGTTAGTGCTTCGATTGTTCCTGCATGGTAGACACGTAAACATTAAATACGAGCCCTATCGGCTCTCAGGTTTCCCTGTGGATCGGCTCAAGGAGCCGATCGCCCCATGCTTCACGTTGGATTTACAATGGCATGGGGATCCTGCTTGATCAGGACAAAGCTAAAGCGATCCACGACAGTTTAGGGTTTTCACCGCATAATCGGAACGTCCTACGTGCGATCGGGCCTAGCAGCTACGAGAGACGATGCAAACTACCCCTACGAGAGGCCTAAAAACCAACATAACGTTGATCCCCGGAACATCCCTCGCAGGGACGGTAAACAACTCCTAACGCACCACCGGATCCTCCGACCCCAACATAAGGCCTAACTATGCAGATATTAAACTAATCCTTGCGTAGCAAGGAGCAACTATAACGGATCGGATCTACTAAGTAAGAACAAGCAAGATGCTGCCCTTACGTCTAGATCGACGTAAGGGCAGCTAGGTGTCTAGGGACGGCATTGCCACGCAGATATGCACGTGAAAGCACCAATGCAAGCCCCTAAACACCTAAGGATAAATAGTACTGCTCGCCATCAACAAGGCTTCAGCACGAGCAGTACAAGGATAACGAATAAACGTATACTGCCTAGATCGCTAGATGCGATCTAGGCAGCATGGTGCTTACCCGGGAGAAACCCTCGAAGAAAGGGGTGGCGATGCGCCTGATTTGTGTTGGTTGAACGATGATTGTCCTCCTTTTCCGATAACCCTAGATACATATTTATAGTCCAAGGGACTTTCTAATTGAGGCGTGCACCTAACCGTGCACGGGCCAGACTCTATCTCTTTAATCTAAATTACAATACGATCTACTATATTACAGATACACGGGCCACTTAGCCCAAACTCTTAGCGCAAGGCCGCTTCGAAGATGCTCCACGTGTACGTCCTTCAAGCCCATCTTCACTTACGGCCCATCTCCTGATTTGGCCAAAATCGGGTGGTAACACATGCCCCCCTGGTTTTGATAATGGTAATTGCAAAACCATCTGTTCCTTCGAAGGGTCATGTCGTGGCAGAACCGTCGCAGTTTTCTTCATGATGACGTCTTGCCTCCTCGCCTTCTCTGCACGACTTGACGGTTCTGGCACCACGTCCTCGGGAACTGCTTAGGCATTAAACCATATATTCCCCCTTTTATTCGGCCACTTCCTGTAGTTCTCTTCCTCATCCTCCTTGCACTAGCACTTCCAAAAAACGCGCCACCATGTCTTCCTCTTCATCGGATCTTTCTGCGCAGTCCTCCCCCTTCCGCGAGCCGACGCCGGAGTGGAACCCGGAGGAAGCCCATGCGGCCAACATCCGCCGCGCCATCGAGGCCGGGGACGAACCAAGCCACAACTTCTCTCTTTGGTCGAGGACGACCAGTCCCTGACCGACGGGGAGAGCGACCTCCGCTTCCTCGCCAATGAGGAAGCGGTGGAGGAAAGCGACGACGACCACCTTCCCTGGGACGGGGCCCCTTCCTCCGAGGAGGAGGAGAAGGAGGAGGAGGAAGAAGATGACAGCTCTTCCGACGAGCCGCCGGCCAAGCGCCACTGCCCCTGGCCCGGAACCTCAGCGACTTCGATAA
The DNA here is from genome assembly GCA_030979885.1 of Lolium multiflorum. Classification (NCBI taxonomy): domain Eukaryota; kingdom Viridiplantae; phylum Streptophyta; class Magnoliopsida; order Poales; family Poaceae; genus Lolium; species Lolium multiflorum. The sequence goes on from CM061747.1 coordinate 69,000,408, forward strand.
CGACGACGACGCGGGAGAGGACGAAGACGACGAGGGTGCTGGCCGTGCGACGACGAGCCTGCCGGGGGAGCGGCTGACGACAGCGATGATGACGACGACGAGGGCAGCAATGGCCCCTAGATAGGACCTTAGCCGAAACAATGAGACGGGGCAATGTATCCCCTAGGATCTCCTTTTGAGAGCAATCAGCTCTTATGTAAGAAATCTAGTTTATCAATGAAGAATTTCCCCAACTCGATTTTGTCGACCTTCTTCATGGTAATTTAGCCGATTGCCCTTCATACTGAGTCCTGCCGATTGTCAGATGCTTAATGAGCCGATGGCAATGCATCAGACTCTTATGGCAAATTCGAGTAGTTCCATCCGGACCTCCACCTCCCGACGAGCCACAATCGTGCAAATCCACCAAACGCAGATCCAACCGAACGTTGACTTTAGTGGCATCTTCGTCTTCCGATCCTCTTTGCCTCAGGAGGTCTTAGGACCGTCGTTAGAACAACTCCGCACTGAAGCTAATACTTTTGCGGAACAGGCATTATTCGCCCACAACTGTCCTTGTAATGCTTCATTTCTTCGTAGCCACACTGGTCCAGCTCATCAACGATCGTTGCTTCCTCCCATCAACTGCAATAATTCACCCTCTCTTGACGAGTTGTGATGCAGAGCAAGCCGATTTCAACCAAATCGGCTCCATAGAACAAGGAACCTTAAGGGCGAGCTGCCCCCCGAGCCTTAGTCAAGGCGAGGATAAAAGCAGACCAGCCGATTGGGCCATCATTGGCTTCCCAACTGTAGTGCTGTGTTAGGCTCAAGGAGCCAGCCCCGGCAGATTTTGGAAAGGTCAGCAGCTCCGAGGAACCACCTTGCTGTCCTAATTAGCTCATCATCTCGGGCGAACTGATGCAGCTTCTGGTGCAGATAGCTCGGCTCGAATGGTTCGGCTCATCAAGATCATCGGACGATCATCGGTTGTTCTCATGACCCTAACTGATCCGCAGGCTTGCGCGAACACTGCCGATTTGGTGATGGATGCTCCATGAGATCTTTGCCTGTAACCACCATACCCCTTGAGTCGACGGCCAAGCGTCGGCTTTGCCCCATGAGACCTCAAACAAGATCATGACTTACCAGCCAACCCGGGCTGGCAATCTGGTTTGGGCAGGTGCCTACAACGAGCCCTGGGCTTGTCACTCAATTGATTTGCATGTGGAAACATATTTTTCAGCACCATTCCTCGACAAGCTGTGATGCAGGGCCAGCCGATTCCGAAAAAATCGGCTTCCTATAGCGAAGGATCCTTCAGGGCCAACGCCCTCGAGCTTCTTCCGTTCAAGTCCTGCGTCTTGCCGATCATATCGGCTTATCATCTTTAGCAGGCTGATGCAGCTCCCGGTGAGGATGTTTTCCTGATGCTCTCCCCCATTTCGGTCGGCCTCATCATCGACTATCCTCCTGGTCTCAGAAGAGACGTGCTCCTTCGTCGGGCTCACCCTTAACCTGAACTGCATGTTTGTGCCGCTCCTGTTGATCAGGTCGTGACCCGATATTGCCAACACATGATCCGCTGAGGTTCGCTAACGGAGCCACCAACAATTCCACTGAGGAGCCCTCCAGCAGAGCCTCGCTACGTAACTCGATGACTGCTCCATTAGGCTCCTGCGTGTAACAGTCGCATCCCTTAAGTCGATGGCCGTGCATCGGCTTAACTCTTAAGTCGATGACTATGCATCGGCTGTGCTCAAAATTGTTGGATTTTCCATTTTTTACACCTTGAGCTGCTTTCTGCTGGGCATTTGGTATGCCTCCTCAGCTTCGTATCCTCCTGTCTCATCCATCTATGTGCCCCCCGAGCCGATTTTGTCAAGTAATTGATGGTATCGGCTCTTCAGGCATCTGTTGGACCAATGCTAAACACAGACAAGGTATTTTGAGGATAATTTTGGCCGATTGCGGGAATCGGCCTCCTTTTTGTTGCAAGGCTTTGGCGATGATTTGCAACTTCTGAATTTCCGTAGCTACGTGGCACGTTTGAGGGCCGATCTCAGGGATCGGCCTTGCCACGTATGTCCAATGTCTTGGACCTGCTACTCCATTAGGCCGGTGGATAAAACCAGCCTTACCCCATTTTTCGAGGCTTCGATGCGCTCACAACCCTCTAAACTGATTCCAGAGAGCGGCTCTTGGTCATCTGCTTCCCACATGCTCATGGCAGCTAATGATATCTCGATTGAGTCATCCGCCTGAACGACTTCCACCTCATCTCCATCCCACTGTATGATGCATTGGTGCATTGTAGACGGGATGCAACAGTTAGCATGAATCCAGTCCCTTCCCAATAGGACGGCGTAATTGCTTTTGCTGTCAACGATGAAGAACGCAGTAGGTATGGTCTTCCGGCCTACAGTAAGTTCTACATTCAGAACACCTTTCGCTTCTGACGCCTGGCCGTTGAAGTCGCTTAATGTGATGTTGGTCTTGATCAGATCGTCGCTGGAATGTCCCAAACGACGTAGCATGGAATACGGCATTATGTTGACTGCCGCTCCGGTATCAACCAACATCTTGCTGACAGGCTGCCCGTTGATGTAACCCCTCAAGTATAGGGCTTTCAGATGCCTGTAGCTTCTATCTCGTGGCTTTTCAAAGATAACCGGTCGTGGACCGCAGTCGAATTGAGCCACTGAAACTTCCTCGTCGCTTGGAGCGCGAAACTCCGACGGGAGTATGAACACCATGTTTGTATCAGCCGATGTCTCTGCATCGGCATCAGCCGATGCCTGTGCATCGGCTTTCGCCTGTTTTGGGCGCCATACTTTCTTTGGCGGGCGCGCCTTCGTCTCCACTATTTGCTGAATTTTCACGGCCAGATCGGGCCGTGCTCTTCTCAACGTGTACAGGTACTGTGCCTCGGCTTCTTCCAGGTTTCGCAGCCGCTGCACCCTACGCTTCTGAGAATGGCTGAGTCCATCAGGGCACCACCTTGGTCGGTGATACCTATCTTCTTCTCCATCTGACTCCTCGAAGTCTTCTTCTTGAGATGACTCAGCTCGTTTATTCTGAGGTGGGAGAGGTCCTAGACGCTCGAACACTGAAACTTCACTTGTCCTTCTCCTTCGCTGTTTGCACTCTGGGCAGTTCTCGATTGTTGGCAATCGGCTCATTCCTGAGTCCCAGCAATGTTTGAAGAATGGACAGTCCCAGTGCTTATCCACGTTGTCTTGTTCCCTTAACCTCCCACTGGCGCGACGTTCGTACCCGTGTTGCCCGTCATGCTGACGATACCTTCTGTTTGCATCAGACCGACGATATCCTCCATCGTCGTCGCCGTAGCGGCGACGTCGGTCGTACTGCTGTTCATTTTGGTCGAGGAGATGCACGGAGAGCGGGCGCTGATACCGTGTGCTTCTCACCTCCTCCTCGGTTAGGTACCGTCTATCATCATCTTGGGGCCGGTCGCATGGAACGGCCTCTTCTTTATCTTTGCCACGAGAGTGGCTACTCTCTGCTTTGTCCGCGCTGTGGCAGTTCACCAGCCTGGCCATGTTGACATTAAAGGAGAACCCTGGCTCCCTTATGGAGTGGCTGAGATCTACCGTGTTGACGCCATGCGACGGACACGTGTTTCCTTTGAGCTTGATGTTGTGAGAACGGGTTGTCTCAAAGGAGCCGATGAGTTCGGCTTCACGATGGCCTTCAGCTCATCGTATTTCTTCTTGTGCTCCGCAGGGAGATCCTTGTAGGTGATATGTTCCTCTGCCATCTCGGATGTCGGTGTTGACGTGGATGTTGCAGAAGATGGTCCCACCGGGCGTGCCAGAACCCTCCAAAACCCCCCGACGGGCGTTGGTTAAGCAACACGAAGAGCCGGGAAGCTCCCAGGGCCGCTTAGTGGATCCCTGGCACCTCGCGTCGTCCCGCAAATCTTCTGGCCAAACGTCCTGGCGGTTGCTAGGGCGTGCCACCTGACCTAGACCCGATCAGGAAGGTGTTAGTGCTTCGATTGTTCCTGCATGGTAGACACGTAAACATTAAATACGAGCCCTATCGGCTCTCAGGTTTCCCTGTGGATCGGCTCAAGGAGCCGATCGCCCCATGCTTCACGTTGGATTTACAATGGCATGGGGATCCTGCTTGATCAGGACAAAGCTAAAGCGATCCACGACAGTTTAGGGTTTTCACCGCATAATCGGAACGTCCTACGTGCGATCGGGCCTAGCAGCTACGAGAGACGATGCAAACTACCCCTACGAGAGGCCTAAAAACCAACATAACGTTGATCCCCGGAACATCCCTCGCAGGGACGGTAAACAACTCCTAACGCACCACCGGATCCTCCGACCCCAACATAAGGCCTAACTATGCAGATATTAAACTAATCCTTGCGTAGCAAGGAGCAACTATAACGGATCGGATCTACTAAGTAAGAACAAGCAAGATGCTGCCCTTACGTCTAGATCGGTGTCTAGGGACGGCATTGCCACGCAGATATGCACGTGAAAGCACCAATGCTAGCCCCTAAACACCTAAGGATAAATAGTACTGCTCGCCATCAACAAGGCTTCAGCACGAGCAGTACAAGGATAACGAATAAACGTATACTGCCTAGATCGCTAGATGCGATCTAGGCAGCATGGTGCTTACCCGGGAGAAACCCTCGAAGAGAAGGGGTGGCGATGCGCCTGATTTGTGTTGGTTGAACGATGATTGTCCTCCTTTTCCGATAACCCTAGATACATATTTATAGTCCAAGGGACTTTCTAATTGAGGCGTGCACCTAACCGTGCACGGGCCAGACTCTATCTCTTTAATCTAAATTACAATACGATCTACTATATTACAGATACACGGGCCACTTAGCCCAAACTCTTAGCGCAAGGCCGCAAGATGTTACGGTCATAGCTAGGAATGAACTAAAAGAGCTTCAGACAAACAAGCATCTGAACCAAGAACATGGCGCTAAAACAAGGGACTTACATTAGGAGAAGCACTCTGTGGGAGTCACAGCAGATCTTCCTGGGGTTGATAGATCCGGTGATGAAGTACGCTACATGTGCTACTTGGGGTTGGAGAGACGGCCATTACACTTCATGGTTACTCATCTCATCTGCAAAACGTAACGCGCGTCGTTAGCACAAACAGGTTCCCCCAAGATTAAACAAGAACTTGCAGGCAAGCAATAGAAAAGCGACAGTAGAAGAGTTTAGATCATGCACGGCGCCGAAGCAGATCCGGTTCATGCACAGCGGTGTCGGTGAGCAAGATCCGATGCGGTGGACGACGGATCCGGCGAAGCGGCTCCGGTGGGGTGGACGATACCGCAGCTGAAGCGACTGCGGTAGACTGCTGGATGAGTATATGGTTTCGAGGTTCGGCGGGGATGATCCGGTCCGGTTGATGACGGCGTCGATGAAGCGGCTCCGGCAGGCAGCCGGATGACGAGGATCGCGAGGCCTCGGGTAGGCCAGGGAAGTCCGGCGGGGATGTTCCGGTGCGGTGGTCGTGGAGGTGGGAGAGAGAGGGACTTGGGAAGTTCCGGTGGGTGGTCTCAGAGGAGAGAGTGAGGGAAATGAATTTTTTTTCGGGGAGTTTCGGAGCTAGGGAGGTGGTGATCGAAAAAAATGACGGGTAGACCCCCCACCAACCGACTTATGCATGGACATTGTTGTCATCTTTACGAGGGTAGAATGGGAAGTTAGAGGCGTGTGAAATATTTGTATTTTTCGGGCGGGAAGTTTTGCCGCTGGAATGAGATTTCGAATTTGGCTATAGTCCAAGTAATACAAAAATATGAGACCGTACTAGTACGGCCAAGTGTCACATCAAGTCATCATCACGTTGAAAATCGGTTACCACGAGCATAATCATGATATATCTTGAAAATCAATTTTGAAAAGCCCTTCTGAAATATTTCGGGATTGGTACTAGGAGATTTTGCAGCTTGACTAAGAATTGATTTTGAATAAGGCTATGGTCTAAGTAATTTTTTTTCTTCGAAAAGGGGATATGACCCCAGCCTCTGCATCGTGGTGATGCACACGGCTTTTATTAATAATCCAGTCGCAACAAAAGTATGTTTTTTTTTGCAAGGAGCAACAAAAGTATGTTGTACAGATGGTCCAAGTAATATATACTCGTGATTGTAATATAAGGCCAGGGGTAGACCGGAACCATATCCTCTAACGTAGAGATGACAAGTCAGGTAAGCACAGTGCTTAAGTAGTGCAAAACGTAGAAGAAAAATCAGGAAAATGTAACAAATACTGTACGTATTTACTGTAGCAACCACTGTATATTTTTACTGTATAAAAAATCGTATAAATATTTAAAAAAGATAGTCATAATTTTGATTGTTACTAATTATCGTAAATGCATATGGCTTACATATATTATGGAAGTTAATTTAGATCAAATTAGACTTAATCATGTAGATGTGGAGAAGGAAAATTAGAGAGGTGTAGCTTACCCGACTTGTCTATTGCACGTTAGAGGATCTACTTCCGGGGTAGACCATGCTACTTAGACTACTCATAGTGGGAGTAACTAAGGAGTATTAACATAGAGCTGGTTGTGGTAACTAGCTATGTTACCATAACACTTTTCAAGATAGAATGAGTCTACATACTAACTAAAACAATCATGCATGATAGTACTACATCTAAGTTACTATGCATTATGAAGGTAGTAACATAGAGTAGTGTCATATGCATGCGGAAATTCAATTTGGCTCCCGGGTGCATATGCTCCCTCTACCAAAAAATCATATTTTAAAATGTCGAAAAAAATTAGCAAAAAATTTACATGTACATATTCATAATATATGTTCGTTCGTCAAGTTTCACGAAAAACCAATATTTTTTGTGGTCTATGTAAAAAAGAGAAAACTTATCTTGTGAAAAGCATTATTTTTAGTACTGTGTTTTATCTTTTTACACACGTCACACGACAAGTCGCAACTTTTTAAGGGCGTAGCACGAGAAGATGTACATGCGAATTTTTTGTTTCATTTTTTTGAAATTCAAAATATGTGTAAGATGCATTTCAAAATGGAGGGAGCATATGCTCCTATGTTTCAAAACACCAGTCCCGCATGCGCATGACACTACTATACGGTCACATCAAGTCATAATCACAACCAAAATCAGTTCCCATGTACAAATATTTTGGATTTTATTGGCGGGAGATTGTAGCGCTTGACAGATATTTTCAATTTAGCTGGCGCTAAAAAAATACTGTACTAGAAAAATTGGTAGCTTACTGTAGTACTGCCTCCTTTCAGGGATACAAGGACAAGGACCCATCAACTAAAATAATGTATGAAAATGGTCACCAATGGGCCAACTAATAGTTATACTTTTCCCATGCAGCGCAATATAAAAAATACTACAAATCAGATTAAACCTTGATTAAATATTGGTGCATCCAATCCATTCAGTTTTCATTTAATCCACATCACCAAGGAAACAACCACCAGGTACATAACAAGTGCAGATAGAAGCACCAACAAAATAGTTCAGCATCACAAACCCTTTCACACAACCAAGGGACACCTTTGACTGTCAGTGTTCACTGTGGTATTCAGCATCTCCCACACTTTCTCAGGATGTTGCCCAGGTGGGCTTGACTTGCTTCTAATCCTGCAGTTATACGGTGGATGACTACTCTTTGTGCAGCCACTATTGCTCGTTCCTCTTTGAGTAGTTCCTCGAGAACATAAAAAGACAATGACTTGGACCTCAACCTGCGCTTGGGCTTTGACTTGGACTTGGACCTCGACAAATTAGTTGTGAACCCAGCATTACGCAGGAATGTGTTGTTGGCTATACCATGACATTGTAGTACCTTGGAAAATGAATTCAGACATTCTTCCTGGGTTTTTTCTATACCATCTTTCTTTGGTTTTGCCAGCTCCACTTTCATGTCAGACTGAGGAGTTTTCAGTTGTTACACATGTGTAAGAGAAGAGATTATAATGTGAAGACATGTGTATGAACTACCTCTAATAATCCTACAAACTGGCATGGCTGATTACCGCATATACATTTTAGTAAGAGCATGTTACATCATATTGACATGTCTTCTATTGCTAACACGTAATAGCAGGACTATAAAAATATGCATGGATCCATGTGTAGAATTCGTAATGTGCATGATATTGCTGAGAAGTATATAAGTGAATTGTACTAGCCCTTTCCACCAGTTCAGACATTTGGTTGTGTTGGCTAGTGCATGAAGCTTGACAAATATGACAAGATATTTCTGCATACAATTGAAAACCATAACTGACATTAGTAGAGAATACTTACAATAACACTCTGTGCAAAATGTCCAGTCAAACCATTTCTGCTCGTCTGGCACACCTTGAATTGCTCAAGTAGACTCATCTCTCTGTCTGTACTCTCACAGTATGCTTGCCTTGCCTTCTGATATTTTCGCAAGAGAAAATATAAATTAGTTTCACAACCACGTCACATGCCGACATGCGACAATTGAAAGTTTTCAAAAAAAATATAAATAAAACAGAGACATCAATTTACGATGTATATTGTGCATCTATAAATTCTAAATGATTTACTAATTTAAATATAGTTGTACAGATAACATTCCTTACCATACAGTAGAGGTGTCCAATCAAGCTACGAGATCCTGTACGCTGTTGTAAACGTACATTATTACGAGCACGCATGTTACTTCGAGCGATGAACTACAAATGAAGACTTGTGAGACACATGCTTAAAAAGGAATCAGTAATGTGATCTTGTCTCACTGTCTTCACAGAACATACCAAATTCTTTTGAGCAGACCAATACTCAACAAGATCACACCATTGATCATCAGTCATCTGTAGTATAGGAGAGGTTGTTGGAATATCGCTAGGAGTCCTCCCAGCAAAGTATCTCATCTTTAGCCTATGGCGCTCCTGGCGCAACGCTGAAGAGAATATGCTCCTGATAACAGTGATTACATTCTTCATGTCATCATCAAACTCAAGACATGTCTGTTTACAACAATGGGAACCGTTCATGTGTTAGATAGCTAGCCAACAGAAAGCTAGAGGGAATGTGAACGAGCAACATGGTATTGTTTACGAAAATGACTTACATGTAACATGTGCAGTAAACCTTCAAAATGAGAAGGGGTGTTTACGTGTTGTTTCCATGATGGAAAGATAGGAATTTGAGTCCTGACAAAAACGCCTGTGATCGATGCTATATTAGATGATTCTTGTGGATCCAGTGGCCTTCTGATACCTGCTATAACTGATGTGATGGGAAATCTTGTTCCCATTCGGGCAATCTTATTTTTAAGTGATTTCAAAGTCGTTGGCCCCCTTCGTTTTCTTGGTCGTGGTGGAACTGCAAATTTAAGCATTACATCAAGCTATCAAGGTATTTATGTAACGGAGCATGTAAGGGAACACGTACCTAATTCGGCCCCACCATCATCTTTAAGGAAGAAGTTGTCTCTGGCAGGACTAAATGTCAGCGGGCGATCGTGATTAGTTAGGTGTTGAGAACCTGCTGTTGAAACTGGGTCTGCTGTGAATTGTTCTTGGGTAACTGGATTGGCAACAGGTGGCTGGGGAACATGTGGTTTGGTATTTGCTCCGTCTACAGCTTTTAGACCAACCGATGTGGGGTTAGGTCGAAGCTTTTTATGTTGGTGTTTCGCATTACAATATTTTTTTGCCTGGTCATCATTTTCAACTAGATTAGAGTGACTCTGAGTCTGAGACCTTGTTTTTACTCTGTTCACTGCATTTGTTTGTGATCTGACATGACCAGCTTGAACCCTTTTTATTTTTAGGTGAGCTGTCAGATATTGATCTTCCTGTTGAACTATGTTCTTCACCTTGTTGGTATTTGAAACGTCCTTACGTGAAGTCCCTGATGCCTGCCAGAGATAAACGGTACTTCAATCAACAAAATCATATACATGCTTGATACGATTATGGAACATAAGAACAGCAAGCCAAGACATGATGAAACATATGTTATTATTATGTGTTAACTGAGCAGATGATAATGCTATAACTTGGGCTGGGTTGGACAGATACATCACAGTTATTGAAGATGCAACAATAATGCCAATGAAAAGAGCGAGCAATCACCTTGGGGGGTGGAGTAGGGTGCTTGACAAGGGCATCCTCTTTACTCAGGTCTCCCTCAGACTCTTGTTCAGTAGGATCAAGTTCTGAATAAGAAAATGATTGTTATCGATGGAGACAGGAGAGGTGTTTGATTGTTCACTGGTGATGCCTATATTTTCTCTCCGGCCCTCTTTGTACTCTACTACAGTATCTTTAGCATGCATTAGAAAAAAATGCTAACGAGATTTATCATGGAACTTTGAGTAGAGCAGTAGAAGGGCAAATTAGTAGTAGCAAGTAGATGATAGCTCAAAAAGGAATAAAGCGTAGATCAAAAATAAATGATTTCCCTGTGCATGCCAATTGATGATTACAAGATTTATAAACATGCAGTTTAATAATGTCGACTAATCACTCTGCAGGCTTGACTTCTACTACAGTCATACCAGATAGCACCAAACAGATTGTAGGAAAAGTAAACTTGAAACCCCTAAGGCCTTGTTTGGTACTAGTGTTTTAGTGGGGATTAGTGGGGATAATACTCTAGAGTATTGGGTGACAGCAGAATTCACCCAATACCCACAAAACCCCATCCCCAATCCACTAGGTAGGGGTAGAGTATTGGGGATTGAAAAAATACACTAAATTTTGCGGAAAAGTAGGGATAAGTGGGGATTAAACTCGCTCATACTCTAGCACCAAACATGCATTGGGGATAAGTGGGGATTTAAAGTTTGGAGCGGATTATCCCTGCTAATCCCAGTAAAACTCTAGTACCAAACAAGCCCTAAAACAGATCGCACGAAACTGATGTTCGGAAATGAAATGCATAACGGAAGCGGCTAAACACCAACCTTCGCATGGGGAGTGGACGGCTTTACGCTTTGGTTTCGCGCGGTGGACCGGTTGGGCGCGGGGTCTACCCATTTCACCGTGCGGTAGACCAGGGAGTCGGGAAGCAGATCCGACGCAGCGGCGGAGGTGGACGGCGTCCCTGAGCAGGATCCGGCGCGGTGGGCGTCGGCTACGGTGGAGCACAAATGGTGCGGTGTGCGCCTTCGTAGGGGAAGCGGCTCCGGCTTGCTTGACAACGTCTTCTCGGACACTACAGCGTCTGGTCAGGAGGCTGTGGTGGCGAGGTGGGACGGTGGTGCACTGCCGTCGTCGGGCGAGATGCTCCGATTCGGTGTGTGACGCGTGAGAGATGTGGGATTCGGCGCCTGTGCCGGTGGTATGTTTTAATGGCTGGGGTGAGATTGGCCTTGGCCAAGAGAAGAACCGCTGGGGACGTTTTTGATGAAAGGATAAGATCGGAAATTCGAACATTTGAAAATTGGAGGCGGCAACCCGAGCTATTTTCGCCGCTGTTTTGGCGCTTCGTTGAAATGGTTTGGTGGATGCGCGAAAAAAAAATGGACGCGGTCCGACCCCATCAAGGTCTCATTTGTAAGCATGGGCGGTACGGCAGCCATCCTACCTTGATTTTTAGTGAATATCCATTCATATATATGTGTTTTTTTCTGAACATTTGAGTACTTAAAACGGACTTCATATGACAAAGTTGCGCCTATTTTAGTGAACACTGCGTGGAGCCGATTTCGAAAACAAAACATGGACTAGGTACCAAAAAACATATATAGACTCGTTCTCCGCATTAAAAAGATTGATGTATCATGGATCTTAGTATATGTAAAATAACCTTGAGCTATTCATTATCATACGCGTAGAATTGAAGACTTCAGATATTTCTTTATATTTGAAAGAAACGCCATGTTTCATCCGACAACATTTATCATCTCATTGAGTTGGCGCTGATTTTATATGTGGTGACGAAAACAACTGAGGCTCCTTTGATTTATAGGATTTAGATCCTACGGGAATTATTCTACACTATTGGTTATATTCAAAGGGAACATATCCCATATGAATCTTGTACTACAAATCCTATATGAACAAAACATTAGGTCATCCCTCATGGAAAAATCCCTTTGGTACAATCAAAGAAACTCATATTCCCATAGGATTCAAATAGACAAGATGTACATACGTTTTTCCTATCCTATGACTTAAAGGACTCCTGAAATGGCTCGACAACAAAGATCATAAATTCCGAGTTGTGCATCGAGCAAAAGATATTGAAAAAATTCTTGATCGATCCAATTACAAAATGATTTTCAAAAGAACTAAAGTTTTGCCATTGATCACATAATTGGTATGTATATAGGTTCTACTTATAATAAAATATGTTTTGGTTTATTGGGATTGCGTTAGAATTACATGCATCACAATGTCTCGGGACTATTTCGGTATTTACCTCTTCTTTTAGAGTTCGCCCTATCTAAGATTATTTCCGACATTCGCCAATGTTTGCAAGGAATGGCATGCAGTCGATTCCCACCCTGTTTCAGAAAAAATGAAGAAAAAAAAGTGAACTTGTGGCTATAAAATGATAAGCTTGAATTTTGATATGTTTTTTTTAAAAAAAACTAGCTTCAAAATATGGCCTACCATTTTATATAAAAAACCATGGGTCTTAACGAAAATGCCCAAGGTAAAATGTGCATTAACATTTTGGGGAAAGGTGCAATAAGATTTCATTTTATTGTGGGAAACAAATTGTTGTTGTTTTTTTGCCTTTTCTGAATAGCTAAAAAGGTGTCATCTTTTTTCCATACATTCCATAATGTCATAGAACATAAGCATCCGGTGTCCAGATATAGCAACAATTCAGTATAAGACAATACTAACATAGTTTCCATAAAGTACTGCTAACACATAAGAAAACAAAAGATCTAGATGATGACCCAAGAAACATCCTTGTATATAATAACAATCTATTGACCATATGGCGGCTTTTGCATCACCCTATCAAAATCATCTGCCTTCAAGCACGAGAGCAGAATGTCGACACGTGCTTCAACATGTTCCAAGATCCTCTTGATGATCTCATGGATATCTGCATCAGCCGAATAGGAATCAAAGTTGTCAGCCACTAGCTTCTGATGAAAAAGAAACATCAGTGTTGAAGGCGTCGATCTTAGGAGTCCCCACATTTCATTACTTGCAAGACCAAGATGATCAAATTCCCTTTACTTCATAAGAATGTCTGGATCGCTGACACGATCGAAATCTTTGCTAGTACCCTCCTTTGGCCGAATTCAAATTTGCATCAGATCTTGGTGCCCATGCCTTTGGTACATGCGGGTAATTTTTTGCCAATATGTCGTGCATTGCACATAGCGTCCTACTGTACAGGGGTATTTCTACATATCTTCTTCCAAATATAATTTAATTTATTTCGGGTTGGATTCAATTTGTTTCAAAATTGTCTGATATACCATTTGTATTGGTAGGAGATGCAGCTTTGAATTTTAATCATTGTTTCTAGGTGCCACACTTGCAGGGTACAGTCAAGGATTTTATCCAATGTTTCATGTCTTGACAAATCCTTTTCGTAATGGAAGTTGAGACCCCCAGCCTCTGCATCAAAATGATGCACATGGAATTTTTTAGTATGGTATTCAACAAAATATGATAAGATGCAAAAATCAAACCTTGGACAAATATGACACATGCTCACTTGGGTAGAAAGCCAATCAAACTGATACAAATTACATTGCAGAGTCCTTGCATGTTAAACTATATATTGCCAAACACCACATATATTAAGGGATACATATTAATTTCGATACTACTACTTTTACGATAGAAGATTTGTAACTACAAACGTTGTGGGTTGTGGCTGCCCTCCTCAATCTACTCACTTGTCTCATCGGCAACCGTCTCCACCTCTCTACATGCACATATGGGTACAACTTCTTCACACCCGAAGAAGATTACTTGTTTCCTGTCATGCTCCGCCACTTGTAGTAGGTGTGCTCCTTTTTCAGAGATGAATTCTCTTTTAGGATGGAGATGTTCTCCTTTTTCAGAGATGAGTTCTCTTTTAGGATGGAGATGTTCTCCTTCGTTAGAGACCCGTTCTGATTTACCATGGAGAGGTTCTCCTTCGATAGAGATGAGTTCTCCTTTGATAGAGATGAGTGCTCATTCAAGAGTACGGCATACTCATTCCATAGCTTCATAGCACGGTTTACCAGATGTGCGTTCACATCTCGGAGCTTGGACGCATGGTCAATCAACTCGCGCGACTCATCCAGGAGCGACCGCCGGATTACTTGCAGAGACGCTTCATGTTGTCGTCCTTCATTAGATGGTAGATTCACAGAGCGACCCTGTGTGACACATGATATTATACTAATAAAGTGCAAGAGTGTAACTTCAATAGTAAAAATATAGTACTCCGAAAGTTTGCAGGACTTAAACTTCAATACTCATAGTAATATGTACAAGACTAACTTCAATAGTAATTGTAATATGTATAAATTTCAATTGCAATACTGTAGTAATATGAGTACTCCGGAGCTTGGAGTAATAAAGTTTCAAACTAAGAACGAAACATGAACTAATAAAGTTTGCCCTATGCATCAATCGATGGAGAGGCTGGATCTCAAGTTCGAAAGGGGGAAAAAGACTGCAGTGAAGTTTCAAGTTTGCATTGAAGTTCGAAAGTGGTAATGCAGCTAGTATTAGTGCAGTAGAAATCCCTTGTGCCTTGTTTGGTTGACGTGTTTTCACATGGTTCAGTGAGTAATATCTGGGTCTTTCTTAATAAGAACACATTTTATCTGTTTGGCAGAAGAGTATTGGACAGGATCAGAGTCGCGGGGATCCTCAGGAAACACTTCCGCGCACGTCGGGTGGACGTGGAACCGCAACACCTCTATGCTCTCGCGTTTCTGGTCGTTCCACATACGTGCTCCGATTGCTGCTTCTCCTTCCAGGCATCCACCCCGTTCCAGCATGGATCAGGCTGAGGGATTGATTCCAATGCAAAATTACAAGTCCTGAGGCCTGCTGGCATGGATTACGTGAATAGAAATTGGACGCTTCACTAATAAGGCCCGAGGAACCCCTCAAAAAAAACTAATAATGCCCCAGGACAGGCTATCTCTCAGGTTGTCCTGATCTGCCGCAAATACTCACGCCAAAACATGGTGAATGAAGTATTTTGCATCAAATCCCCTCCGAATAATACTCAGTAGGGGGCTAACTAGTTTTAAACCAATGATTAAACTACATTAACCACTGACCTCGAAGCTCTCCTCCTTGGAGAGGACCGACTCCCCGGCGACGGCGAGGTTGTCTTGCAGCTGCAGCAGGACTGTCACGTCTGAGCCCACGGAGAGGTCGTTGATCCGCTGCCGCTTGGTGGGCACATCAGACTCAACGGCGAGGCCGCCATGCGCCTGCTGCAGCAGCTGTAGGGGGGCGTGCGAGTTGGCGGCGAGGTCCTGTAGTTGCTGCTGGGGGATTACGACGGTGGGCCGCACACCTAACAGGCCCCCTTGTCCACTCGTGGGATTCATCGCCGGAAGATGGGGGTGCAGGGAGGCGCTAATACAGAGGTTGTGGATGGTACAGCCGCCGACGAGCACTGTACAGGTTGGGGCTATAGGATTTTGAAGATGAATGGGGAGAGGCGGCAGGGGCCTATAAATCGAGAGGAGTGAGGTAGCGAGAAGTGAAGTGAATGGGGAGAGGCGGCAGGGGCCTATAAATCGAGAGGGCTATAGGTTGGGACATGATTTTTACGCAATATTTAAATTTAGATTTAAGCCGCATGTCACCAGGTGACATGCGAAAGGTGCATGTCACCTGATCTCTATCCGTGAAGGACACAGGTCACTCGCAACACTGTACATGGTGTACTGTAGGGACGCGAAACAGTATTGTTCACTGTTCGTAGTGTTTTTCATTTTTCTGATTTTTTTGAATTTTATGCCCATTTGAATCTTTTGGTCAAATCCTAGGTTTGACAAAGATTTAAACAAGTTTAAAATATATGAAAAGGTAAGCATGGATCCTTCTTAGTCACTCTAAAATGAAGCTTTTGGGATGTTCTTGAAATTTCCATGCTTGACTTCATAAGACAGAGTTTAGGGTTAGGGGTAGATATATACATGATTTGTTTGGTTTGAATATGTCTAGACCTTGTTTATCAACTTTAATTCTTACTATATGACATAAGAAAACTATTTGCTTTGGTTTTTCATTTTTCTGATTTTTTTGAATTTTGATGCCCATTTGAATCTTGTCAAATCCTAGGTTTGACCAAGATAATTTAAACAAGTTTAAAACATGGAAATGAAAAGGGAAGCATGTATCCTTCTTAGTCACTCTAAAATGAAGTTTTTGGGAGGTTTTTGAAATTTCCATGTCTGAAACCCAAAACCACTTCTCTTCATGCTTGACTTCATAAGACAGAGTTTAGGGGTTAGGGGGTAGATACATGGTTTGTCTAGTTTGAAACTTTGAATATGTCTAGACCTTGTTTATCAACTTGAATATGCTTACTATATGACATAAGAAGACTATGTACTTTGGTTTTTCATTTTTCTGATTTTTTTAATTTTCTGCGCATTTGAATCTTGGTCAAATCCTAAATTTGACCAAGATTTAGACAAGTTTAACACGTGAAAACGAATAAGTAAGCCTGGATCCTTCTTAGTCACTCTAAAATGAAGCTTTTGGGAGGTTCTTGAAATTTCCATGTTTGAAACCCAAAACCACTTCTCTTCATGATTGACTTCATAAGATCGACAGATTAGTTTAGGGTTAGGGGTAGATATATACATGATTTTTCTGGTTTGAATATGTCTAGACCTTGTTTATCAACTTGAATGCTTACTATATGACATAAGAAAACTATTTGCTTTTGTTTTTCATTTTTCTGATTTTTTTTGAATTTTGATGCCCATTTGAATCTTGTCAAATCCTAGGTCGTTTGACCAAGATAATTTAAACAAGTTTAAAACATGAATATGAAAAGGGAAGCATGTATACTTCTTAGTCACTCTAAAATGAAGTTTTTGGGAGGTTTTTGAAAATTCCATGTTTGAAACCCAAAACCACTTCTCTTCATGCCTGACTTCATAAGATAGAGTTTAGGGGTCAGGGGGTGTAGATACATTTGGTTTGTCTAGTTTGAATATGTCTAGACCTTGTTTAACAACTTTAATGCTAACTATATGACATAAGAAGACTATGTGCTTTGGTAAGCCTGGATCCTTCTTAGTCACTCTAAAATGAAGCTTTTGGGAGGTTCTTGAAATTTCCATGTTTGAAACCCAAAACCACTTCTCTTCATGCTTGACTTCATAAGACAGAGTTTAGGGTTAGGGGTAGATATATACATGATTTGTCTGGTTTGAATATGTCTAGACCTTGTTTATCAACTTTAATGCTTACTATATGACATAAGAAAACCATTGCTTGGTTTTTTTTCTGATTTTTTTTTGAATTTTGATGCCCATTTGAATCTTGTCAAATCCTAGGGTTTGCTCACTGACAAACCCTGCACAAAAGTCAACATCATCACCCGAAAAAGGGGAGACACCATAATGCTCTCCCTTCTTCTCTCCTTCCGAGTAATCCCTCTTCCTCCGAGTTTCACTCGACGGGCAAACACACATGTGTTGCATAGTAATAATAAAAAGGTAGAAAAATCGACCTACGAATCTATAATTAAATAGGTTAGTAATAATAAAAAGGTAGAAAAATCAACCTACGAATCTATAATTAAATAGGTTAAACTAGGGTTTTGCCCAGTACTACAGATCAAGGTTCAAACCTTGTTTATCAACTTGAATATGCTTACTATATGACATAAGAAGACTATGTACTTTGGTTTTCATTTTTCTGATTTTTTAAATTTTCTGCGCATTTGAATCATATCTTGGTCAAATCCTAGGTTTGACCAAGATTTAGACAAGTTTAACACGTAAAAACGAATAAGTAAGCCTGGATCCTTCTTAGTCACTCTAAAATGAAGCTTTTGGGATATTCTTGAAATTTCCATGTTTGAAACCCAAAACGACTTCCCTTCATGCTAGACTTCATAAGATCGACAGGGGTAGATACATGATTTGTCTGGTTTGGATATATCTAGACCTTGTTTATCAACTTGAATGCTTACGATATGACATAAGAAGACAATGTGATTTGGTTTTTCAATTTTCTGATTTTTTTGAATATTGTGCCCACCCATTTGTATCTTCATGAAATCCTAGGTTTGACCAAGCTAATTTAAACAAGTTTAAAACATGAAAATGAAAAGGGAAGCATGTAACCTTCTCAGTCACTCTAAAATGAAGTTTTTGGGAGGTTTTTGAAATTTCCATGTTTGAAACCCAAAACCACTTCTCTTCATGCTTGACTTCATAAGACAAAGTTTAGGGTTAGGGGTATAGATACATGATTTGTATGGTTTGAATATGTCCAAACCTTGTTTATCAACTTGAATATGCTTACTATATGACATAAGAAGACTATGTACTTTGGTTTTTCATTTTTCTGATTTTTTTAATTTTCTGCGCATTTGAATCATATCTTGGTCAAATCCTAGGTTTGACCAAGATTTAGACAAGTTTAACACGTAAAAACGAATAAGTAAGCCTGGATCCTTCTTAGTCACTCTAAAATGAAGCTTTTGGGATGTTCTTGAAATTTCCATGTTTGAAACCCAAAATGACTTCCCTTCATGCTAGACTTCATAAGATCGATGGTAGATACATGATTTGTCTGGTTTGGATATATCTAGACCTTGTTTATCAACTTGAATGCTTACGATATGACATAAGAAGACAATGTGATTTGGTTTTTCATTTTTCTGATTTTTTTGAATATTGTGCCCACCCATTTGTATCTTCATGAAATCCTAGGTTTGACCAAGCTAATTTAAACAAGTTTAAAATATGAAAATGAAAAGGGAAGCATGTAACCTTCTCAGTCACTCTAAAATGAAGTTTTTGGGAGGTTTTTGAAATTTCCATGTTTGAAACCCAAAACCACTTCTCTTCATGCTTGACTTCATAAGACAAAGTTTAGGGTTAGGGGGTAGATACATGATTTGTATGGTTTGAATATGTCCAAACCTTGTTTATCAACTTGAATATGCTTACTATATGACATAAGAAGACTATGTACTTTGGTTTTTCATTTTTCTGATTTTTTTAATTTTCTGCGCATTTGAATCATATCTTGGTCAAATCCTAGGTTTGACCAAGATTTAGACAAGTTTAACACGTGAAAACGAATAAGTAAGCCTGGATCCTTCTTAGTCACTCTAAAATGAAGCTTTTGGGAGGTTCTTGAAATTTCCATGTTTGAAACCCAAAACCACTTCTCTTCATGATTGACTGAGTTTAATTAGGGTTTTAGGGGTAGATATATACATGATTTTTCTGGTTTGAATATATATGTCTAGACCTTGTTTATCAACTTGAATGCTTACTATACATATGACATAAGAATGCTATGTGCTTTGGTTTTTCATTCTTTTGATTTTTTCTGAATTTTTAGGGCCATTTGAATCTTGGTCAAATCCTTGGTTTGACCAAGATTTAAACAAGTTTAAAACATGAAAATGAAAAGGGAAGTATGTATCCTTCTTAGTCACTCTAAAATGAAGCTTTTGGGATGTTCTTGAAATTTCAATGTTTGAAACCCAAAACGACTTCCCTTCATGCTAGACTTCATAAGATCGAAAGGGGGTAGATACACGATTTGTCTGGTTTGGATATATCTAGACCTTGTTTATCAACTTGATTGCTTACGATATGACATAAGAAGACTATGTGATTTGGTTTTCCATTTTTCTGATTTTTTTAATTTTTTGCCCACCCATTTGTATCTTCGTCAAATCCTAGGTTTGACCAAGATAATTAAAACAAGTTTTATAAAACATGAAAATGAAAAGGGAAGCATGTATCCTTCTTAGGCACTCTAAAATGAAGCTTTTGGGAGTTTTTTGAAATTTCCATGTTTGAAACCCAAAACCACATATCTTCACATGCTTGACTTCATAAGACAGAGTTTAGGGGTTAGGGGTATAGATACATGATTTGTCTGGTTTGAATATGTCTAGACATTGTTTATCAACTTTAATGCTTACTATATGACATAAGAAAAATAATGTCATGTAAATGAGTTAACTTGGATTTCCTACCCTTGAATCCATAGGAAACTTTGTTCTAATGCACTATAATAATCAACCGAGTTTTTACACCAACAGGTCTGTCACTTACGTGTGGTGCCCACGCGTGAGGTCCCACACTTCAGTGAGCACAAGTCACGTGCAATAGGTACGCAAACTCCCAGCCATCTTCTTTGTCAAGAGAAGACGCATCAGGATGCGTATTGGAAGTCTGTGGGTCCTTCTGGATCCTTCGGTTGTCCCTCTCACAAAAACAAATCTCTCTCATTCTCGGCCTCGCTCGCCCGCTCGCACCTCCTGCTCACTGACAAACCCTGCACAAAAGTCAACATCATCACCCGAAAAAGGGGAGACACCATAATTCTCTCCCTTCTTCTCTCCTTCCGAGTGATCCCTCTTCCTCCGAGTTTCACTCGACGGGCAAACACACTTGTGCTGCATAGTAATAATAAAAAGGTATAGAAAAATCAACCTACGAATCTATAATTAAATAGGTTAGTAATAATAAAAAGGTAGAAAAATCAACCTACGAATCTATAATTAAATAGGTTAAACTAGGGTTTTGCCCAGTACTACAGATCAAGGTTCAAACCTTGTTTATCAACTTGAATATGCTTACTATATGACATAAGAAGACTATGTACTTTGGTTTTCATTTTTCTGATTTTTTAAATTTTCTGCGCATTTGAATCTTGGTCAAATCCTAGGTTTGACCAAGATTAGACAAGTTTAACACGTGAAAACGAATAAGTAAGCCTGGATCCTTCTTAGTCACTCTAAAATGAAGCTTTATGGAGGTTCTTGAAATTTCCATGTTTGAAACCCAAAACCACTTCTCTTCATGATTGACTGAGTTTAATTAGGGTTTTAGGGGTAGATATATACATGATTTTTCTGGTTTGAATATATATGTCTAGACCTTGTTTATCAACTTGAATGCTTACTATACATATGACATAAGAATGCTATGTGCTTTGGTTTTTCATTCTTTTGATTTTTTTCTTTTTTTTAGGGCCATTTGAATCTTGGTCAAATCCTTGGTTTGACCAAGATTTAAACAAGTTTAAAACATGAAAATGAAAAGGGAAGTATGTATCCTTCTTAGTCACTCTAAAATGAAGCTTTTGGGATGTTCTTGAAATTTCAATGTTTGAAACCCAAAACGACTTCCCTTCATGCTAGACTTCATAAGATCGAAAGGGGGTAGATACACGATTTGTCTGGTTTGGATATATCTAGACCTTGTTTATCAACTTGATTGCTTACGATATGACATAAGAAGACTATGTGATTTGGTTTTCCATTTTTCTGATTTTTTTAATTTTTTGCCCACCCATTTGTATCTTCGTCAAATCCTAGGTTTGACCAAGATAATTAAAACAAGTTTTATAAAACATGAAAATGAAAAGGGAAGCATGTATCCTTCTTAGGCACTCTAAAATGAAGCTTTTGGGAGGTTTTTGAAATTTCCATGTTTGAAACCCAAAACCACATCTCTTCACATGCTTGACTTCATAAGACAGAGTTTAGGGGTTAGGGGTATAGATACATGATTTGTCTGGTTTGAATATGTCTAGACATTGTTTATCAACTTTAATGCTTACTATATGACATAAGAAAAATAATGTCATGTAAATGAGTTAACTTGGATTTCCTACCCTTGAATCCATAGGAAACTTTGTTCTAATGCACTATAATAATCAACCGAGTTTTTACACCAACAGGTCTGTCACTTACGTGTGGTGCCCACGCGTGAGGTCCCACACTTCAGTGAGCACAAGTCACGTGCAATAGGTACGCAAACTCCCAGCCATCTTCTTTGTCAAGAGAAGACGCATCAGATGCGTATTGGAAGTCTGTGGGTCCTTCTGGATCCTTCGGTTGTCCCTCTCACAAAAAAAAAATCTCTCTCATTCTCGGCCTCGCTCGACTCGCTTCGCTCGCTCGCACCTCCTGCTCACTGACAAACCCTGCACAAAAGTCAACATCATCACCCGAAAAAGGGGAGACACCATAATTCTCTCCCTTCTTCTCTCCTTCCGAGTGATCCCTCTTCCTCCGAGTTTCACTCGACGGGCAAACACACTTGTGCTGCATAGTAATAATAAAAAGGTATAGAAAAATCAACCTACGAATCTATAATTAAATAGGTTAGTAATAATAAAAAGGTAGAAAAATCAACCTACGAATCTATAATTAAATAGGTTAAACTAGGGTTTTGCCCAGTACTACAGATCAAGGTTCAAACCTTGTTTATCAACTTGAATATGCTTACTATATGACATAAGAAGACTATGTACTTTGGTTTTCATTTTTCTGATTTTTTAAATTTTCTGCGCATTTGAATCTTGGTCAAATCCTAGGTTTGACCAAGATTAGACAAGTTTAACACGTGAAAACGAATAAGTAAGCCTGGATCCTTCTTAGTCACTCTAAAATGAAGCATTTTGGGATGTTCTTGAAATTTCCATGTTTGAAACCCAAAACGACCTCTCTTCATGCTACACTTCATAAGATCGACCGAGTTTAGGGTTAGGGGTAGATACATGATTTGTATGGTTTGAATATGTCCAAACCTTGTTAATTTATCAACTTGAATGCTTACTATATGACATAAGAAGACTATATGCTTTTGTTTTTCATTTTTCTGATTTTTTTTGAATTTTATGCCCATATATTTGAATCTTGGTCAAATCATAGGTTTGACAAAGATTTAAACAAGTTTAAATTGTGAAAATGAAAAGGTAAGCATGGATCCTTATTAGTCACTCTAAAATAAATCTTTTGGGAGGTTCTTGAAATTTCCATGTTTGAAACCCAAAACCACTTCTCTTCATGATTGACTTCATAAGACAGAGTTTAGGGTTTTAGGGGTAGATATATACATGATTTTTCTGGTTTGAATATGTCTAGACCTGGTTTATCAACTTGAATGCTTACTATACATATGACATATATAAGAATGCTATGTGCTTTGGTTTTTCATTCTCTTTTGATTTTTTTTCTAAATTTTTAGGCCCATTTGAATCTTGGTCAAAATCTTTGGTTTGACAAGGATTTAAACAAGTTTAAAACATGAAAATGAAAAAGGGAAGTCTGTATATCCTTCTTAGTAACTCTAAAATGGAAGCTTTTGGGATGTTCTTGAAATTTCCATGTTTGAAACCGAAAACGACTTCCCTTCATGCTAGACTTCATAAGATCGACAGGGGGTAGATACATGATTTGTCTGGTTTGGATATATCTAGACCTTGTTTATCAACTTGAATGCTTACGATATGACATAAGAAGACAATGTGATTTGGTTTTTCAATTTTCTGATTTTTTTGAATATTGTGCCCACCCATTTGTATCTTCATGAAATCCTAGGTTTGACCAAGATAATTTAAACAAGTTTAAAACATGAAAACGAAAAGGGAAACATGTAACCTTCTCAGTCACTCTAAAATTAAGTTTTTGGGAGGTTTTTGAAATTTCCATGTTTGAAACCCAAAACCACTTCTCTTCATGCTTGACTTCATAAGACAAAGTTTAGGGTTAGGGGTATAGATACATGATTTGTATGGTTTGAATATGTCCAAACCTTGTTTATCAACTTGAATATGCTTACTATATGACATAAGAAGACTATGTACTTTGGTTTTTCATTTTTCTGATTTTTTTAATTTTCTGCACATTTGAATCATATCTTGGTCAAATCCTAGGTTTGACCAAGATTTAGACAAGTTTAACACGTGAAAACGAATAAGTAAGCCTGGATCCTTCTTAGTCACTCTAAAATGAAGCTTTTGGGAGGTTCTTGAAATTTCCATGTTTGAAACCCAAAACCACTTCTCTTCATGATTGACTGAGTTTAATTAGGGTTTTAGGGGTAGATATATACATGATTTTTCTGGTTTGAATATATATGTCTAGACCTTGTTTATCAACTTGAATGCTTACTATACATATGACATAAGAATGCTATGTGCTTTGGTTTTTCATTCTTTTGATTTTTTTCTGAATTTTTAGGGCCATTTGAATCTTGGTCAAATCCTTGGTTTGACCAAGATTTAAACAAGTTTAAAACATGAAAATGAAAAGGGAAGTCTGTATCCTTCTTAGTCACTCTAAAATGAAGCTTTTGGGATGTTCTTGAAATTTCAATGTTTGAAACCCAAAACGACTTCCCTTCATGCTAGACTTCATAAGATCGAAAGGGGGTAGATACATGATTTGTCTGGTTTGGATATATATAGACCTTGTTTATCAACTTGATTGCTTACGATATGACATAAGAAGACTATGTGATTTGGTTTTTCATTTTTCTGATTTTTTTGAATATTGTGCCCACCCATTTGTATCTTCATGAAATCCTAGGTTTGACCAAGCTAATTTAAACAAGTTTAAAACATGAAAATGAAAAGGGAAGCATGTAACCTTCTCAGTCACTCTAAAATGAAGTTTTTGGGAGGTTTTTGAAATTTCCATGTTTGAAACCCAAAACCACTTCTCTTCATGCTTGACTTCATAAGACAAAGTTTAGGGTTAGGGGTATATATAGATACATGATTTTTATGGTTTGAATATGTCCAAACCTTGTTTATCAACTTGAATATGCTTACTATATGACATAAGAAGACTATGTACTTTGGTTTTTAATTTTTCTGATTTTTTTAATTTTCTGCGCATTTGAATCATATCTTGGTCAAATCCTAGGTTTGACCAAGATTTAGACAAGTTTAACACGTGAAAACGAATAAGTAAGCCTGGATCCTTCTTAGTCACTCTAAAATGAAGCTTTTGGGAGGTTCTTGAAATTTCCATGTTTGAAACCCAAAACCACTTCTCTTCATGATTGACTGAGTTTAATTAGGGTTTTAGGGGTAGATATATACATGATTTTTCTGGTTTGAATATATATGTCTAGACCTTGTTTATCAACTTGAATGCTTACTATACATATGACATAAGAATGCTATGTGCTTTGGTTTTTCATTCTTTTGATTTTTTTCTGAATTTTTAGGGCCATTTGAATCTTGGTCAAATCCTTGGTTTGACCAAGATTTAAACAAGTTTAAAACATGAAAATTAAAAGGGAAGTCTGTATCCTTCTTAGTCACTCTAAAATGAAGCTTTTGGGATGTTCTTGAAATTTCAATGTTTGAAACCCAAAACGACTTCCCTTCGTGCTAGACTTCATAAGATCGAAAGGGGGTAGATACACGATTTGTCTGGTTTGGATATATCTAGACCTTGTTTATCAACTTGATTGCTTACGATATGACATAAGAAGACTATGTGATTTGGTTTTCCATTTTTCTGATTTTTTTAATTTTTTGCCCACCCATTTGTATCTTCGTCAAATCCTAGGTTTGACCAAGATAATTAAAACAAGTTTTATAAAACATGAAAATGAAAAGGGAAGCATGTATCCTTCTTAGGCACTCTAAAATGAAGCTTTTGGGAGGTTTTTGAAATTTCCATGTTTGAAACCCAAAACCACATCTCTTCACATGCTTGACTTCATAAGACAGAGTTTAGGGGTTAGGGGTATAGATACATGATTTGTCTGGTTTGAATATGTCTAGACATTGTTTATCAACTTTAATGCTTACTATATGACATAAGAAAAATAATGTCATGTAAATGAGTTAACTTGGATTTCCTACCCTTGAATCCATAGGAAACTTTGTTCTAATGCACTATAATAATCAACCGAGTTTTTACACCAACAGGTCTGTCACTTACGTGTGGTGCCCACGCGTGAGGTCCCACACTTCAGTGAGCACAAGTCACGTGCAATAGGTACGCAAACTCCCAGCCATCTTCTTTGTCAAGAGAAGACGCATCAGGATGCGTATTGGAAGTCTGTGGGTCCTTCTGGATCCTTCGGTTGTCCCTCTCACAAAAAAAAACAAATCTCTCTCATTCTCGCTCGCTCGCTCGCTCGCACCTCCTGCTCACTGACAAACCCTGCATAAAAGTCAACATCATCACCCGAAAAAGGGGAGACACCATAATTCTCTCCCTTCTTCTCTCCTTCCGAGTGATCCCTCTTCCTCCGAGTTTCACTCGACGGGCAAACACACTTGTGCTGCATAGTAATAATAAAAAGGTATAGAAAAATCAACCTACGAATCTATAATTAAATAGGTTAGTAATAATAAAAAGGTAGAAAAATCAACCTACGAATCTATAATTAAATAGGTTAAACTAGGGTTTTGCCCAGTACTACAGATCAAGGTTCAAACCTTGTTTATCAACTTGAATATGCTTACTATATGACATAAGAAGACTATGTACTTTGGTTTTCATTTTTCTGATTTTTTAAATTTTCTGCGCATTTGAATCTTGGTCAAATCCTAGGTTTGACCAAGATTAGACAAGTTTAACACGTGAAAACGAATAAGTAAGCCTGGATCCTTCTTAGTCACTCTAAAATGAAGCATTTTGGGATGTTCTTGAAATTTCCATGTTTGAAACCCAAAACGACCTCTCTTCATGCTACACTTCATAAGATCGACCGAGTTTAGGGTTAGGGGTAGATACATGATTTGTATGGTTTGAATATGTCCAAACCTTGTTAATTTATCAACTTGAATGCTTACTATATGACATAAGAAGACTATATGCTTTTGTTTTTCATTTTTCTGATTTTTTTGAATTTTATGCCCATATATTTGAATCTTGGTCAAATCATAGGTTTGACAAAGATTTAAACAAGTTTAAATTGTGAAAATGAAAAGGTAAGCATGGATCCTTATTAGTCACTCTAAAATAAATCTTTTGGGAGGTTCTTGAAATTTCCATGTTTGAAACCCAAAACCACTTCTCTTCATGATTGACTTCATAAGACAGAGTTTAGGGTTTTAGGGGTAGATATATACATGATTTTTCTGGTTTGAATATGTCTAGACCTGGTTTATCAACTTGAATGCTTACTATACATATGACATATATAAGAATGCTATGTGCTTTGGTTTTTGTCAACACCCGGGTTTTTAAGTCCGGATGCCCTATTATATCATACATCGCAATCCCAGGAAGATTGTTTTTGCGAGACATAATAGTAAGTCGTTCAGAGTCATCATTTATTACAACACATAAGGTCTTACATCAATGGATCACATGATCCAATATTACACAAATAGATTGTTCAACATCACACATAAGTAGCGGAAGCGTAGTAGTAGTAGTGGACTCATAATTCCACAGGCAACGCTTGACGTTAGAAGACGATCCTAGTTATCATAGACGTCCTGCTGTCCGTCATCCTGATACTGTTGCTCCTCTTCATAGTCTGGCATTTGAATAGCCAGGGCAAAGCCATGAGTACTTTTAAAGTACTCGCAAACTAATACTAGGGTAAAGCATAATATATTGTATTAAAGGGGTACTAAGCTCTAAGTTTATTTGCATAAAGCCAAGTTTTCTTTGAATAAACATTTAATAAAAATCCTCATTATTTAATAGACTAACTCAAGTGGGAACATTAGTGTCATTCCCACCATTCATTTGGGATTCAAGACAATTCATCAATCACCATTATTATTTCAACATAAATCCTGATAATGGAAGTAGTATGGCCCTTCCAACCGTCCGTAACCGCGGACACGGCTATTCGAATAGGTTTAACACTCTGCAGAGGTTGTACTCTTGTGCCACAACTTTTGATTACATCCGTCGGGATAACCCCGAATCATCGTAACTCAGTACGCGGATCATCAACCATAACCTTCCACTTAGATAACCTAGTATAGGCACCTCTCCCCATGAGCTTGGCCTCCCGGTGAAGACAAACCGTCAACCCGGGAACTGCACAGGGCTTGGGTCGTACATTCACCTCATATTCACATCATTTCACTTTCAACGGAGGCAGCCTCGGCATAACCCCTATGATGCTTGTTTAGAGGGAACCCATACTAAACTACATAAGCTTCTAGTTAAGCCCTACCCATAATCAGGTATTGTGGGGGTACTTGTATAATTGGAAAGGTATCGCATTCAAACCCATCTCAGTTTTATATCAAAAATCACCATCTTCTCTTGGTCATATTCACCTTCAAAGTCATTCCTTGGAATGAACCATCATTCCCAAGGTTTCAATTTCATATCAACATCACTTGTTCCCATCTAGAGTAGTCAAATTTTAATTGATTAGCAATAGCCACTAAATGAGGGGTGCTAATCTAACTTTGATTTGTGTTCATCTAACCCAAGTATTGTTCTATTCTAGACCAAGTGAATCATAAATCAAAAGGTACTTTGAAGTAAATAAGCCAAAGTAAAATTAAGTAAAAACATGGGATAGGTAATACATAAAAGTAAAGTGTGATGATGCCTTTGCTCTTGTAGAGCTAAGCATTTGTATTTAGCAAGGGTTAGCTTGCCTTGAGCTGAGTAGTGATCAAAGTGCTCTTCCTCTTCTTGGGAGTAGGCCTCCTCCTCTTGGTAATCCTCGTTACTAGCGTCTATATACGAATACGAGGTATAAATACTAAACCAAACTCATATGCTAAACTAGGAACACTCAAAAAGTTCACACTCTAGTCCTATTATCAATCAAACATGGCATGGTGAGTTATTTGATGATTTCTTATTTATTAGAAAAATAATTTCCTCTCATTATTCCTATTTCTTAAATTTAGATAGGTAGATCCTTAAAGAAATTCATTTCTTCTCTTTACTTCATAATAAGATTTAATCTCTTCATATAATAATCAGGTATGAAATATAGGTTGACCCAAGTCAACATTTCATATCTATTATATGTGAGTCTAATTTAATTAAAGTGCTACACTACACATGTTATCATAATATTATTTTAAATGCATTAAAATCTCTAAGTAATATTTATCAGGGGTTCATTAGCCTAGGTCATTCCCCCTGGTTATATTACTTAGGATCAAGATTTAAATGAGA
The DNA here is from genome assembly GCA_030979885.1 of Lolium multiflorum. Taxonomy (NCBI): domain Eukaryota; kingdom Viridiplantae; phylum Streptophyta; class Magnoliopsida; order Poales; family Poaceae; genus Lolium; species Lolium multiflorum. Next base: position 69,029,456 of record CM061747.1, read on the forward strand.
GAGTAGCTCTCATACTATTCATTAAATTTGAATTCCAAGTTAAATGGTTCTAGAATTAACTACATAGCTATTTTATTTGATCTAGTCCATGATCATGCAAATAACCTGGCTATATTATTGCATAATCAATTAGAGAACATTATTTGTGATTTATTAGAATTGGAATCAACTTAAAATCATTTATAGATTATTTTTAATAATTATTTGAAGTTAGAAAAGGCCCTGCCTTGTTATTTTTGTCATTTAAATTTAATACGAATTTGGATATGAGGCCAGTGCCATTATTTAGATAATTTCATGGGCTTTCTAAATATATAAAATTTGTTAAATTTGGTGTTATTCAATTTTTAAGTTAGCATCAGTATTTGAATTTGAACTAAATTTAAATCTATTTGAATTTTGGGCCTGGCGGGAAAAGCTAACGGGCCGAAACGAGTTTTAAACTCACTTCGCAGCCCAGCAAGCAACTGGTGCGGGCGGGCTGCGCTGACAGGGTGGGGGCCACCTGTCGGCGCCTCATAACACGCCGAAGCGGTACGAGCGATAGGGGGCGTTGGATCAAGAAGCAGATCAACGGCTGGCGTGTGTCGTCGTCCCCGGCGGGATTCCGGCGAACCCAGAGCGGTAGGGGGTCGGAGGGCTTACCAGGCCGTTGCAGGTCTCTGGCAAGGTGCGCGGAGAAGTGGTGGTCGACGAGGAACAGCCTGGTGAAGTGGCGGCGCTCGGGGAGGCTCCAATCGACGCAGAGCTTCCGCGGGCTCCGGCGGACTCGAGCTCGCAATTCGAGCAGCTCCGGCGAGCTCTGGTGAAATTGGTGGTGGAGGAGTGCTCAGTGAGGAGAGGGGAGGAGATTGTGTGCTGAAGGGAGGAGCCGATCGTCGGTATTTATAGAGGGAGGGAGGTGGCCGAGCGTGCTGCAAGGGCACGGCCATGGCGCGGCTTCTCCGTCGATCGAAAGGGCAAGGTGAGTACAGCATCTTGTAGGCGTCGTCCTGGCGATGCTCAACGGCTAGCTGGCGCAGAGATAGGGCTACGGAAACGCTCGATTTCTTCCAGTAATCATCGCGGTACCCGCGGTACGTCGACGACGAGGACGACGGTGACGAGGCTCTGGGCGGTGCTCGAGCATGTCTAGGACGTAGAGTGAGTGGAGTGGCTAGACGACGCGGTGGTAGGGATGCAGGGCAAGGACGGGCGCGTTCGAGTGCACGGTGCTCTGGCGCGTTCCAGAGCGCGCTCACCGCGGCATGGGCGTGTACTGGCATGGTTTTGGCCACGGCCGTTCTGGCCAATGCCTTGGCTTTGCTCGTGCGTGTACCGTTCGATTCCTTATGCTGTGTAGATGCTCCAGGACAAGGGCAAGTGTTAAAGGAGGGCTGGAGGTGGAGATGCCAAAGTGGCCGGCATGGTGGAGTTGTGCATAGTTTAGGGTTTTTCCTTGGCTTTAATCGACCATGCAAGTACTGGGCTAGAGGCAGGGGGTGTAGAACTAGCTCATGATCACATTTGCAAAGGGGTTTAGGGAAGAAACTGCTGGACAAGAGCATGTAACACATTTCTGAATTTGTGCCTGCCAGGTGTTCGACACAATGGCCGCATGAAGAAAATTTTCAAATTTTGGAAATCTTTTTGGTGAATCTCTTTTATATAATTATAGTGATGTATTGGTGGTGGTGGCACTCAATTTGGAAAAGAATTGCAAAGTTTCAAATTTGAGATGATCTTCTTTTTCTTCTCAGATCCTGTTTTGGCAATTAAATTCTGGTCAACCTAGTCAACTCTGGACATGGTGGTCAACATGAAAAGTGTTCACCTTGACATGGTCTTGGATGACATGGCTTTGGTTGACAAAGTTTAGTTTAGGTTTTAAGAAATACAGGGGTGCAAAGTGGTGAAGAAAATATTTTTCACTAAAGTGACCATTATCATATGTATGATGAGTTCTTGATTTCTCTTGCTTTGATTCATGATCCAATGATACAATTGTGTTAGTTTATCATATTAAAGCTTTTTAGAAGCAAGGAAGCAAGCAATTATGGCCTTGGTGAAGTTTTTACATTTTGACATATGGTGTATGTGAGTGATGAATGGGTTTTTCTTCTTTTCTTGATTTCTCCTCAATTTAGGGTTTTGTGATCTTGGTTAGTGTTCACATAGCAATAGATGAATAATGCTAACACTCATCATGGTAATAGCACAAAAGAAAATCACTTAGATGCACAACACTATATGTGGCACTATATGCATAGAAAAGTTTTTGTTAGTTGTGAATTTTGAGTAATTGAAATCTCACTTGCTTTATTATTTGTTGAAAACTTGGGATGTTACAAACCCTTCCCCCTTACAAAAGATCTCGTCCCGAGATCTGGAAGAAAACTAGGTACTAAAGAGATTGGGGTACTCAGTCTTCATAAAGTCTTCTCTTTCCCAAGTGGCTTCTTCTTCGGTGTGGTTACTCCATTGTATCTTCAGAAACTTGATACTCCGGGTACGAGTGGTTCTGAATGCTTCCTCCAGAATGCGAATAGGTACTTCGCGGTAGGTTAGATCTGAGTTGATATCCACAGTACGATGGTCAATGTTCTTGAACACCTCAGTCTTCTCAGGTACCTCCAAGCACTTCCGGAGTAACGAGATATGAAACACATTGTGCACCGTTGACATTTCTTCTGGTAACTCCAGCTGATAGGATACTTCTCCTCGGCGACTTAGGACTTTGAAAGGTCCAACATAACGGGGTGCGAGCTTTCCTTTAAGCTGGAATCTCTGCATTCCTTTAAGAGGGGACACCTTGAGATATACGAAATCTCCGATCTCAAAAGTCATCTCTCGGCGTCTCTTGTCGGCGTAGCTCTTCTGTCTTGATTGAGCGGTCTTGAGGTACTCACGGATCTTGTGAACCTTCTCTTCAGCTTCTCGGAGAATATCTGGTCCAAAGACTTGACTCTCCCCTACTTCCGACCAATTCAGAGGGGTACGGCACTTCCTTCCGTACAGAGCTTCAAAGGGGGCCATCTGCAAACTGGCTTGATAGCTGTTGTTGTACGAGAATTCTGCGTACGGCAAACAGTCTTCCCACTTGGATCCATATTCCAACACACATGCTCTCAGCATATCCTCTAGTATCTGGTTGACTCGTTCAGTCTGTCCATCTGTCTGAGGGTGATAGGCTGTGCTGAAGTTCAGCCTAGTTCCGAGTCCTTCATGTACCTTCTGCCAAAATCTGGAGGTGAATTGGGATCCTCTATCGGATACTATTGACTTCGGGGTTCCGTGCAGGCTGACTATCCGTGAGATATACAACTCTGCAAGTCTTGGTCCTTGGTAGGTGGTCTTGACGGGGATGAAATGGGCGACTTTGGTCAATCTATCGACCACTACCCAGATAGAATCATTTCCTTTACTAGATTTGGGCAATCCGGTGATGAAGTCCATTCCTACCGAATCCCACTTCCATTCGGGAATCTGCAGGGGCTGTAGCAGTCCTGCGGGTCGTTGGTGTTCTGCCTTGACTCTCTGACAGATGTCACACTTGGCGATGTAACTCCCGATTTCTCGCTTCATCCCATGCCACCAGAACTGTTCCTTCAAGTCCTGGTACATCTTGGTACCTCCGGGGTGAATAGAATATAAGGTGTCATGGGCTTCCTTTAGAATCACTTGTTTCAACTCTGAATCTGACGGCACGCACAAGCGTCCGTTGTACCAAAGTACTCCTTCTTCATCAACAGTGAATCCCGGTGCCTTTCCTGCTGCTAGCTGGCTCTTAATCCCGTCAATGCTTGCATTGCTCTTCTGGGCTTCCTTGATTTGACTAATCAGGGTGGGTTGAAGTTCAATGCTGGCGAGAAATCCTTCACTTACTAGCTCCATTCTAAACTGTTCAAACTCTTGGTGAAGGCTAGGTTGTTCTTCGGCAATCATGGAGTTCAACTGACACGGCAGTCTACTCAAAGCATCTGCTACTACATTGGCCTTGCCTGGGTGATAGTGGATATCCATATCATAATCCTTGATTAACTCTAACCATCTCCTTTGCCTCATGTTCAGTTCCTTCTGGGTGAAGATATACTTCAAACTCTTGTGATCCGAATAGATCTCGCATCGATTACCCATGAGGTAATGACGCCATACTTTCAAGGCTAACACGACTGCTGCTAGCTCTAAGTCATGGGTCGGATAATTCTGTTCATGCTGCTTCAGTTGCCTGGACAGGTACGAGATCACTTTGCCTTCTTGCATCAACACACATCCAAGACCAATCTTGGAGGCATCACAATACACATCAAAGGGTTTGGTGATGTCCGGCATAATCAGTATTGGGGCTGAAGTCAGTCTGCTCTTGAGCTGTTGAAAGCTCTCTTCACACTTGTTCGTCCATTCGAACTTCTTGTCCTTTTTCAACAATTGGGTCATTGGTCTGGCTATGCTTGAGAATCCTTCAACGAATCGGCGGTAATATCCCGCCAATCCGAGAAATGCACGGACCTCAGTCTGGGTGGTTGGGGCTTTCCATTCTGCAACGGTCTTTATCTTTGAGGGGTCAACGGCAATTCCTCCTGCGGACAAGATGTGTCCCAGGAATCCTACTTCCCTCAACCAGAACTCACACTTGCTGAACTTGGCATACAGCTGGTGTTCCCGAAGAGTATCTAAGACCATTTCCAAGTGTTGCTCATGTTCTTCTTCGGTTTTGGAGTAGATAAGGATGTCGTCGATGAAGACAACGACGAACTTATCCAGGAAGTTCATGAAGATCTTATTCATGAGATTCATGAAATAAGCGGGGGCATTGGTCAATCCAAATGACATGACATTGTACTCGTACAATCCATATCTGGTGGTGAAGGCAGTTTTGGGAATGTCCGATGCACGGATCTTCAGCTGATGGTACCCTGTCCTAAGATCAATCTTAGAAAACACGGTGGCACCGGTCAACTGGTCAAACAGGTCTTCTATTTTGGGCAAGGGATACTTGTTCTTGATGGTGACATCATTGAGCTTGCGGTAATCCGTACATAAACGAATCGTACCATCCTTCTTGTCCACAAACAAAACTGGTGATCTCCAGGGTGATGCACTTGGTCTAATCAAACCTTTGGCTAACATATCATCCAGTTGTTTCTTTAGTTCCACTAATTCTGCCGGGTTCATGCTGTAAGCTCTCTGGGCTATAGGTCCGGTTCCGGGGATTAACTCGATGATAAACTCGATATCCCGATCCGGGGGCATACCGGGTAGGTCTTCCGGAAACACATCAGAGTATCGACAGACGACTCTGATTTGATCCAGGGTGGGTTTGGTTAAACTCTGGTTGCAGGTAAATTTTCTGGGCAGTTTTTCCGAGATGTGCTCCACTAACACTCCGGTGCTACTAGTCATGGTGATGGCCTTCTTGGCACAATCAATCAATCCATGATGTTTGGACATCCAGTCCATACCCAGTACTACCTCTAAACCTTTTGTTCCCAGAACAATTAGATTGGCATAGAAATCTATTTCATGAATTCTGATAGGAACATCTTTGCAAATTTTTCTAGCTTTAGTTGTTGATCCAGGTATTTGCACTACCATGACATGCTTCAAACTGATGGGTTGAATCTTACTAGTGCATGCAAATTCTTCCGTAACAAATGAATGCGATGCCCCAGAATCAAACAGCACTCTTGCGGGTATTGAGTTAACAGAGAACATACCCAGCACGACATCTGGGGCTTCCTGTGCTTCTTCCGCATTCATGTGAAAGAGGCGACCGCCGCGGTTGTTCGGGTTGTTGGGGGCGAACTTCTTGTTGTTGGCGACACGGCGTTGCTGCTGAGCAGGGCCAGTGGTGTTGGCGGCCATCTTGGCGAGTCGCTGGGGACACTCTTTGGAGAAGTGCCCCAACACACCGCACTCATAGCAGTTGATGGTGGACTTGTCCTTGGGGGCGACAGGGACAGCATTGCTCCCAGTCCTTGGAGCAGTGTTGGTGTTGGGGTTGGCAGGGGCTCTTGTCGGGGCGCGGTTGAAGTTGTTGTTGTGGTGGACGAAGTTGTTGCTGTTGTGGGGGTGTCCTCCCGTCCTGGGGTTTCCTCCGCTCCGGTTCTGATAACCGGGGCGCGACATCTGTGCCGGTGGCCTGTTGTTTCTGGGGGTGAAGCCTCCGCTTGAGCCAGGGCGAAACTTGGAGTTGTTGCTGGGCCCACTCTGGTGCATCATGCGACGCTTGCGGTTTTCGTTGGCCTGGTTCAGCTTGCCCTCCATCTGGATGGCGGAGTCAACAAGGGCTTCGAGGTCAGCAAAAGGGATGTTGACCAACACAGTCTGCATCTCATCGTGCAGTCCGTTCAGGAACCTCTCCTTCCTTTTCTCGGTGGTATCAGTCTCATCCGGGGCGTACCTTGACAAGGTGAGGAACTTGTCGCGGTATTCTACCACGGTCAGACGGCCTTGCTTTAACTCGCGGAACTCATCCCGCATCTTCTTGATGAGACCCGGTGGCACATGGTACTTGCTAAACTTGAGCTTGAAATCTGCCCAAGTCATGAGCTGCCCTGCATTCAATGCGCGAGCACTCGTCCACCAGGCACGTGCAGGTCCTGCCAGATAGTGGGTGGCAAACAGCACCTTGTCATTAGCTTCCACTCCGGCAACCTCAAGATTGTTCTCCATTGTTTGGAGCCAATCATCAGCATCAAGGGGTTCCTCCGTCTTGCTAAACACCGGTGGGTTGGTGTTCTGAAAGTTCTTCAACTTGGAGCCCGGGTGATCATGGTTCCCGTGGCCTTGGTTGTTCTGTGCTAACTGTTGAAGTACAGCTAAGTTAGCCTGCCTTTCAGTCCTATCAACTTCTCGTTCAGCCAACATCTGTTGCAGTATCTGCGTCAGCGCATCCGGATTGGCGTTGCGATTGGAATGTGCCATCTGAACAGAGATATGGATCATAAGATAAGAGGGACAATTTCTATGGCTTAATTTTGGGGAGTAAACTCACATTTATTTAAAACATGGTTCATAACATAATAATATTACACATACTAACATAGTCATGAAGGTAGCAATTATTACAAGCCAACATTCCGGAGGGTTTGAAGAACCCTTTCAACAAGCTACGATACAAGGGGCGAATACAAAGGACCGATACATCTCAGGCTACGCGGTGCTCAAGGAGAGGATGGAAGCTATCCATCGATGCGGAGCGGGAAGGTGGTGTCCATCCCGGCAGGCAGGGTCTGGTGGAAGTCGTCGTCTCCCTCCTCCTCCGGCTCGTAGTCGTTGTCGTTGCTGACGTAGGAGTAGCCATCCCCTTGGATGTCTTCCCCCTCGCCTTCTCCCTCCAGGATCTGGAGCTGCTCCACCTGAGTGGAGATGGTCTCCTTCAGGACGGCGATCTTGGTCTTGAGGCGGTGGATGGTGGCATCCCTCTTCGCGACCAGCTGGCGCAGAGTCCTGCGCTCCTTCGCGATGACCTTGATGGTATCCGCGTACTGGTTCAGCTGCTGCTGAGTGTGGTTGGCGGCGGAGCGGGAGTTGCTCAGCGCAGACCGAGTCTCGTACAGCATGTAGTCGAGGTGGTCCACATGGTGCCTCAGCACGGGGTGGTACGGCAGGCTGAGGGGCAGACCAACAGAGGAGTGCCTTGCGAAGTGCGCAAAGCGTTCCCCTTCGATGGCCAGCGAGTTCTGCCCGCACAGACGAGCGAGAGACTCCTGCAGAGCATGGGCGAGTCCATCCACCCAAGTGTTCTCGCGGAGCGAGAACTGGATCTGGCGGAACATGGGTGACTCCGGCTTTCCCGGAAGGTTAGCCATGATCAGCCATTGGAGCTGGCCGTTGTCCGAGATCTGACCCCCGTAGAACACGGGAGGCGTGCGTCCGAGGAAGTCGGTGAGAGCGAACAGATCGCGTTCGAAGATCAGTCTCCCCCGTTCGCCAAGTCGTAGACTTGGGTCTGGAGAAAGGGCTCCGTCGGGATGATGGGATCCATCTGTAGAGGGAGTGACAAATAAGTTAATAATTGTCAGTGTTCAAAATTTTAAGTAATAATCAATGAAATGGATTATTTCGAAAAGAATTTCAAGGTAAGGGTAGGAGTGTATTTTCATAACTATTTTATTTTAAACTAAGTTTGTTGGACGTCCATTCTAACTAAGGTCTTCTAAGGTCAAACAATGGCTCTGATACCAACTTGTCAACACCCGGGTTTTTAAGTCCGGATGCCCTATTATATCATACATCGCAATCCCAGGAAGATTGTTTTTGCGAGACATAATAGTAAGTCGTTCAGAGTCATCATTTATTACAACACATAAGGTCTTACATCAATGGATCACATGATCCAATATTACACAAATAGATTGTTCAACATCACACATAAGTAGCGGAAGCGTAGTAGTAGTAGTGGACTCATAATTCCACAGGCAACGCTTGACGTTAGAAGACGATCCTAGTTATCATAGACGTCCTGCTGTCCGTCATCCTGATACTGTTGCTCCTCTTCATAGTCTGGCATTTGAATAGCCAGGGCAAAGCCATGAGTACTTTTAAAGTACTCGCAAACTAATACTAGGGTAAAGCATAATATATTGTATTAAAGGGGTACTAAGCTCTAAGTTTATTTGCATAAAGCCAAGTTTTCTTTGAATAAACATTTAATAAAATCCTCATTATTTAATAGACTAACTCAAGTGGGAACATTAGTGTCATTCCCACCATTCATTTGGGATTCAAGACAATTCATCAATCACCATTATTATTTCAACATAAATCCTGATAATGGAAGTAGTATGGCCCTTCCAACCGTCCGTAACCGCGGACACGGCTATTCGAATAGGTTTAACACTCTGCAGAGGTTGTACTCTTGTGCCACAACTTTTGATTACATCCGTCGGGATAACCCCGAATCATCGTAACTCAGTACGCGGATCATCAACCATAACCTTCCACTTAGATAACCTAGTATAGGCACCTCTCCCCATGAGCTTGGCCTCCCGGTGAAGACAAACCGTCAACCCGGGAACTGCACAGGGCTTGGGTCGTACATTCACCTCATATTCACATCATTTCACTTTCAACGGAGGCAGCCTCGGCATAACCCCTATGATGCTTGTTTAGAGGGAACCCATACTAAACTACATAAGCTTCTAGTTAAGCCCTACCCATAATCAGGTATTGTGGGGGTACTTGTATAATTGGAAAGGTATCGCATTCAAACCCATCTCAGTTTTATATCAAAAATCACCATCTTCTCTTGGTCATATTCACCTTCAAAGTCATTCCTTGGAATGAACCATCATTCCCAAGGTTTCAATTTCATATCAACATCACTTGTTCCCATCTAGAGTAGTCAAATTTTAATTGATTAGCAATAGCCACTAAATGAGGGGTGCTAATCTAACTTTGATTTGTGTTCATCTAACCCAAGTATTGTTCTATTCTAGACCAAGTGAATCATAAATCAAAAGGTACTTTGAAGTAAATAAGCCAAAGTAAAATTAAGTAAAAACATGGGATAGGTAATACATAAAAGTAAAGTGTGATGATGCCTTTGCTCTTGTAGAGCTAAGCATTTGTATTTAGCAAGGGTTAGCTTGCCTTGAGCTGAGTAGTGATCAAAGTGCTCTTCCTCTTCTTGGGAGTAGGCCTCCTCCTCTTGGTAATCCTCGTTACTAGCGTCTATATACGAATACGAGGTATAAATACTAAACCAAACTCATATGCTAAACTAGGAACACTCAAAAAGTTCACACTCTAGTCCTATTATCAATCAAACATGGCATGGTGAGTTATTTGATGATTTCTTATTTATTAGAAAAATAATTTCCTCTCATTATTCCTATTTCTTAAATTTAGATAGGTAGATCCTTAAAGAAATTCATTTCTTCTCTTTACTTCATAATAAGATTTAATCTCTTCATATAATAATCAGGTATGAAATATAGGTTGACCCAAGTCAACATTTCATATCTATTATATGTGAGTCTAATTTAATTAAAGTGCTACACTACACATGTTATCATAATATTATTTTAAATGCATTAAAATCTCTAAGTAATATTTATCAGGGGTTCATTAGCCTAGGTCATTCCCCCTGGTTATATTACTTAGGATCAAGATTTAAATGAGAGAGTAGCTCTCATACTATTCATTAAATTTGAATTCCAAGTTAAATGGTTCTAGAATTAACTACATAGCTATTTTATTTGATCTAGTCCATGATCATGCAAATAACCTGGCTATATTATTGCATAATCAATTAGAGAACATTATTTGTGATTTATTAGAATTGGAATCAACTTAAAATCATTTATAGATTATTTTTAATAATTATTTGAAGTTAGAAAAGGCCCTGCCTTGTTATTTTTGTCATTTAAATTCTAATACGAATTTGGATATGAGGCCAGTGCCATTATTTAGATAATTTCATGGGCTTTCTAAATATATAAAATTTGTTAAATTTGGTGTAGTAGATCTCCAGATATTTAAATTTGAAGTTAGCATCAGTATTCAAATTTGAACTAAATGAATTATTCATATTTGAATGGGCGGGAAAAGCTAACGGGCCGAAACGAGTTTTAAACTCACTTCGCAGCCCAGCAAGCAACTGGTGCGGGCGGGCTGCGCTGACAGGGTGGGGGCCACCTGTCGGCGCCTCATAACACGCCGAAGCGGTACGAGCGATAGGGAGCGTTGGATCAAGAAGTTGATCAACGGCTGGGTGTGTCGTCGTCCCCGGCGGGATTCCGGCGAGGTCAGAGCGTGGGTAGGGGGTCGGAGGGCTTACCAGGCCGTTGCAGGTCTCTGGCAAGGTGCGCGGAGAAGTGGTGGTCGACGAGGAACAGCCTGGTGAAGTGGCGGCGCTCGGGGAGGCTCCAATCGACGCAGAGCTTCCGCGGGCTCCGGCGGACTCGAGCTCGCAATTCGAGCAGCTCCGGCGAGCTCTAGTGAAATTGGCTGTGTAGGAGTGCTCAGTGAGGAGAGGGGAGGAGATTGTGTGCTGAAGGGAGGAGCCGATCGTCGGTATTTATAGAGGGAGGGAGGTGGCCGAGCGTGCTGCAAGGGCACGGCCATGGCGCGGCTTCTCCGTCGATCGAAAGGGCAAGGTGAGTACAGCATCTTGTAGGCGTCGTCCTGGCGATGCTCAACGGCTAGCTGGCGCAGAGATAGGGCTACGGAAACGCTCGATTTCTTCCAGTAATCATCGCGGTACCCGCGGTACGTCGACGACGAGGACGACGGTGACGAGGCTCTGGGCGGTGCTCGAGCATGTCTAGGACGTAGAGTGAGTGGAGTGGCTAGACGACGCGGTGGTAGGGATGCAGGGCAAGGACGGGCGCGTTCGAGTGCACGGTGCTCTGGCGCGTTCCAGAGCGCGCTCACCGCGGCATGGGCGTGTACTGGCATGGTTTTGGCCACGGCCGTTCTGGCCGATCGAGTGAGCGGTACCGTTGGTGTCCTTATGCAGTGTAGATGCTCCAGGACAAGGGCACGGGTTAAAATGCGGGCTGGAGGTGGAGATGCCAAAGTGGCCGGCATGGTGGAGTTGTGCATAGTTTAGGGTTTTTCCTTGGCTTTAATCGACCATGCAAGTACTGGGCTAGAGGCAGGGGGTGTAGAACTAGCTCATGATCACATTTGCAAAGGGGTTTAGGGAAGAAACTGCTGGACAAGAGCATGTAACACATTTCTGAATTTGTGCCTGCCAGGTGTTCGACACAATGGCCGCATGAAGAAAATTTTCAAATTTTGGAAATCTTTTTGGTGAATCTCTTTTATATAATTATAGTGATGTATTGGTGGTGGTGGCACTCAATTTGGAAAAGAATTGCAAAGTTTCAAATTTGAGATGATCTTCTTTTTCTTCTCAGATCCTGTTTTGGCAATTAAATTCTGGTCAACCTAGTCAACTCTGGACATGGTGGTCAACATGAAAAGTGTTCACCTTGACATGGTCTTGGATGACATGGCTTTGGTTGACAAAGTTTAGTTTAGGTTTTAAGAAATACAGGGGTGCAAAGTGGTGAAGAAAATATTTTTCACTAAAGTGACCATTATCATATGTATGATGAGTTCTTGATTTCTCTTGCTTTGATTCATGATCCAATGATACAATTGTGTTAGTTTATCATATTAAAGCTTTTTAGAAGCAAGGAAGCAAGCAATTATGGCCTTGGTGAAGTTTTTACATTTTGACATATGGTGTATGTGAGTGATGAATGGGTTTTTCTTCTTTTCTTGATTTCTCCTCAATTTAGGGTTTTGTGATCTTGGTTAGTGTTCACATAGCAATAGATGAATAATGCTAACACTCATCATGGTAATAGCACAAAAGAAAATCACTTAGATGCACAACACTATATGTGGCACTATATGCATAGAAAAGTTTTTGTTAGTTGTGAATTTTGAGTAATTGAAATCTCACTTGCTTTATTATTTGTTGAAAACTTGGGATGTTACAGTTTTTCATTCTCTTTTGATTTTTTTTCTAAATTTTTAGGCCCATTTGAATCTTGGTCAAAATCTTTGGTTTGACAAGGATTTAAACAAGTTTAAAACATGAAAATGAAAAAGGGAAGTCTGTATATCCTTCTTAGTAACTCTAAAATGGAAGCTTTTGGGATGTTCTTGAAATTTCCATGTTTGAAACCGAAAACGACTTCCCTTCATGCTAGACTTCATAAGATCGAGGGGGTAGATACATGATTTGTCTGGTTTGGATATATCTAGACCTTGTTTATCAACTTGAATGCTTACGATATGACATAAGAAGACAATGTGATTTGGTTTTTCAATTTTCTGATTTTTTTGAATATTTTGCCCACCCATTTGTATCTTCATGAAATCCTAGGTTTGACCAAGATAATTTAAACAAGTTTAAAACATGAAAACGAAAAGGGAAACATGTAACCTTCTCAGTCACTCTAAAATGAAGTTTTTGGGAGGTTTTTGAAATTTCCATGTTTGAAACCCAAAACCACTTCTCTTCATGCTTGACTTCATAAGACAAAGTTTAGGGTTAGGGGGTATAGATACATGATTTGTATGGTTTGAATATGTCCAAACCTTGTTTATCAACTTGAATATGCTTACTATATGACATAAGAAGACTATGTACTTTGGTTTTTCATTTTCCTGATTTTTTTAATTTTCTGCACATTTGAATCATATCTTGGTCAAATCCTAGGTTTGACCAAGATTTAGACAAGTTTAACACGTGAAAACGAATAAGTAAGCCTGGATCCTTCTTAGCCACTCTAAAATGAAGCTTTTGGGAGGTTCTTGAAATTTCCATGTTTGAAACCCAAAACCACTTCTCTTCATGATTGACTGAGTTTAATTAGGGTTTTAGGGGTAGATATATACATGATTTTTCTGGTTTGAATATATATGTCTAGACCTTGTTTATCAACTTGAATGCTTACTATACATATGACATAAGAATGCTATGTGCTTTGGTTTTTCATTATTTTGATTTTTTTCTGAATTTTTAGGGCCATTTGAATCTTGGTCAAATCCTTGGTTTGACCAAGATTTAAACAAGTTTAAAACATGAAAATGAAAAGGGAAGTCTGTATCCTTCTTAGTCACTCTAAAATGAAGCTTTTGGGATGTTCTTGAAATTTCAATGTTTGAAACCCAAAACGACATCCCTTCATGCTAGACTTCATAAGATCGAAAGGGGTAGATACATGATTTGTCTGGTTTGGATATATCTAGACCTTGTTTATCAACTTGATTGCTTACGATATGACATAAGAAGACTATGTGATTTGGTTTTTCATTTTTCTGATTTTTTTGAATATTGTGCCCACCCATTTGTATCTTCATGAAATCCTAGGTTTGACCAAGCTAATTTAAACAAGTTTAAAACATGAAAATGAAAAGGGAAGCATGTAACCTTCTCAGTCACTCTAAAATGAAGTTTTTGGGAGGTTTTTGAAATTTCCATGTTTGAAACCCAAAACCACTTCTCTTCATGCTTGACTTCATAAGACAAAGTTTAGGGTTAGGGGGTATATATAGATACATGATTTGTATGGTTTGAATATGTCCAAACCTTGTTTATCAACTTGAATATGCTTACTATATGACATAAGAAGACTATGTACTTTGGTTTTTCATTTTTCTGATTTTTTTCAATTTTCTGCGCATTTGAATCATATCTTGGTCAAATCCTAGGTTTGACCAAGATTTAGACAAGTTTAACACGTGAAAACGAATAAGTAAGCCTGGATCCTTCTTAGTCACTCTAAAATGAAGCTTTTGGGAGGTTCTTGAAATTTCCATGTTTGAAACCCAAAACCACTTCTCTTCATGATTGACTGAGTTTAATTAGGGTTTAGGGTAGATATATACATGATTTTTCTGGTTTGAATATATATGTCTAGACCTTGTTTATCAACTTGAATGCTTACTATACATATGACATAAGAATGCTATGTGCTTTGGTTTTTCATTCTTTTGATTTTTTCTGAATTTTTAGGGCCATTTGAATCTTGGTCAAATCCTTGGTTTGACCAAGATTTAAACAAGTTTAAAACATGAAAATGAAAAGGGAAGTCTGTATCCTTCTTAGTCACTCTAAAATGAAGATTTTGGGATGTTCTTGAAATTTCAATGTTTGAAACCCAAAACGACTTCCCTTCATGCTAGACTTCATAAGATCGAAAGGGGGTAGATACACGATTTGTCTGGTTTGGATATATCTAGACCTTGTTTATCAACTTGATTGCTTACGATATGACATAAGAAGACTATGTGATTTGGTTTTCCATTTTTCTGATTTTTTTAATTTTTTGCCCACCCATTTGTATCTTCGTCAAATCCTAGGTTTGACCAAGATAATTAAAACAAGTTTTATAAAACATGAAAATGAAAAGGGAAGCATGTATCCTTCTTAGGCACTCTAAAATGAAGCTTTTGGGAGGTTTTTGAAATTTCCATGTTTGAAACCCAAAACCACATCTTCACATGCTTGACTTCATAAGACAGAGTTTAGGGGTTAGGGGTATAGATACATGATTTGTCTGGTTTGAATATGTCTAGACATTGTTTATCAACTTTAATGCTTACTATATGACATAAGAAAAATAATGTCATGTAAATGAGTTAACTTGGATTTCCTACCCTTGAATCCATAGGAAACTTTGTTCTAATGCACTATAATAATCAACCGAGTTTTTACACCAACAGGTCTGTCACTTACGTGTGGTGCCCACGCGTGAGGTCCCACACTTCAGTGAGCACAAGTCACGTGCAATAGGTACGCAAACTCCCACCATCTTCTTTGTCAAGAGAAGACGCATCAGGATGCGTATTGGAGTGGGTCCTTCTGGATCCTTTGGTTGTCCCTCTCACAAAAAAAACAAATCTCTCTCATTCTCGGCCTCGCTCGACTGCTCGCTCGCTCGCTCGCTCGCTCGCACCTCCTGCTCACGACAAACCCTGCACAAAAGTCAACATCATCACCCGAAAAAGGGAGACACCATAATTCTCTCCCTTCTTCTCTCCTTCCGAGTGATCCCTCTTCCTCCGAGTTTCACTCGACGGGCAAACACACTTGTGCTGCATAGTAATAATAAAAAGGTATAGAAAAATCAACCTACGAATCTATAATTAAATAGGTTAGTAATAATAAAAAGGTAGAAAAATCAACCTACGAATCTATAATTAAATAGGTTAAACTAGGGTTTTGCCCAGTACTACAGATCAAGGTTCAAACCTTGTTTATCAACTTGAATATGCTTACTATATGACATAAGAAGACTATGTACTTTGGTTTTCATTTTTCTGATTTTTAAATTTTTTAAATTTTCTGCGCATTTGAATCTTGGTCAAATCCTAGGTTTGACCAAGATTAGACAAGTTTAACACGTGAAAACGAATAAGTAAGCCTGTATCCTTCTTAGTCACTCTAAAATGAAGCATTTTGGGATGTTCTTGAAATTTCCATGTTTGAAACCCAAAACGACCTCTCTTCATGCTACACTTCATAAGATCGACCGAGTTTAGGGTTAGGGGTAGATACATGATTTGTATGGTTTGAATATGTCCAAACCTTGTTAATTTATCAACTTGAATGCTTACTATATGACATAAGAAGACTATATGCTTTTGTTTTTCATTTTTCTGATTTTTTTGAATTTTATGCCCATATATTTGAATCTTGGTCAAATCATAGGTTTGACAAAGATTTAAACAAGTTTAAATTGTGAAAATGAAAAGGTAAGCATGGATCCTTATTAGTCACTCTAAAATAAATCTTTTGGGAGGTTCTTGAAATTTCCATGTTTGAAACCCAAAACCACTTCTCTTCATGATTGACTTCATAAGACAGAGTTTAGGGTTTTAGGGGTAGATATATACATGATTTTTCTGGTTTGAATATGTCTAGACCTGGTTTATCAACTTGAATGCTTACTATACATATGACATATATAAGAATGCTATGTGCTTTGGTTTTTCATTCTCTTTTGATTTTTTTTCTAAATTTTTAGGCCCATTTGAATCTTGGTCAAAATCTTTGGTTTGACAAGGATTTAAACAAGTTTAAAACATGAAAATGAAAAAGGGAAGTCTGTATATCCTTCTTAGTAACTCTAAAATGGAAGCTTTTGGGATGTTCTTGAAATTTCCATGTTTGAAACCGAAAACGACTTCTCTTCATGCTAGACTTCATAAGATCGACAGGGGGTAGATACATGATTTGTCTGGTTTGGATATATCTAGACCTTGTTTATCAACTTGAATGCTTACGATATGACATAAGAAGACAATGTGATTTGGTTTTTCAATTTTCTGATTTTTTTGAATATTGTGCCCACCCATTTGTATCTTCATGAAATCCTAGGTTTTACCAAGATAATTTAAACAAGTTTAAAACATGAAAACGAAAAGGGAAACATGTAACCTTCTCAGTCACTCTAAAATGAAGTTTTTGGGAGGTTTTTGAAATTTCCATGTTTGAAACCCAAAACCACTTCTCTTCATGCTTGACTTCATAAGACAAAGTTTAGGGTTAGGGGTATAGATACATGATTTGTATGGTTTGAATATGTCCAAACCTTGTTTATCAACTTGAATATGCTTACTATATGACATAAGAAGACTATGTACTTTGGTTTTTCATTTTTCTGATTTTTTTAATTTTCTGCACATTTGAATCATATCTTGGTCAAATCCTAGGTTTGACCAAGATTTAGACAAGTTTAACACGTGAAAACGAATAAGTAAGCCTGGATCCTTCTTAGTCACTCTAAAATGAAGCTTTTGGGAGGTTCTTGAAATTTCCATGTTTGAAACCCAAAACCACTTCTCTTCATGATTGACTGAGTTTAATTAGGGTTTTAGGGGTAGATATATACATGATTTTTCTGGTTTGAATATATATGTCTAGACCTTGTTTATCAACTTGAATGCTTACTATACATATGACATAAGAATGCTATGTGCTTTGGTTTTTCATTCTTTTGATTTTTTCTGAATTTTTAGGGCCATTTGAATCTTGGTCAAATCCTTGGTTTGACCAAGATTTAAACAAGTTTAAAACATGAAAATGAAAAGGGAAGTCTGTATCCTTCTTAGTCACTCTAAAATGAAGCTTTTGGGATGTTCTTGAAATTTCAATGTTTGAAACCCAAAACGACTTCCCTTCATGCTAGACTTCATAAGATCGAAGGGGGTAGATACATGATTTGTCTGGTTTGGATATATCTAGACCTTGTTTATCAACTTGATTGCTTACGATATGACATAAGAAGACTATGTGATTTGGTTTTTCATTTTTCTGATTTTTTTGAATATTGTGCCCACCCATTTGTATCTTCATGAAATCCTAGGTTTGACCAAGCTAATTTAAACAAGTTTAAAACATGAAAATGAAAAGGGAAGCATGTAACCTTCTCAGTCACTCTAAAATGAAGTTTTTGGGAGGTTTTTGAAATTTCCATGTTTGAAACCCAAAACCACTTCTCTTCATGCTTGACTTCATAAGACAAAGTTTAGGGTTAGGGGGTATATATAGATACATGATTTGTATGGTTTGAATATGTCCAAACCTTGTTTATCAACTTGAATATGCTTACTATATGACATAAGAAGACTATGTACTTTGGTTTTTCATTTTTCTGATTTTTTTTAATTTTCTGCGCATTTGAATCATATCTTGGTCAAATCCTAGGTTTGACCAAGATTTAGACAAGTTTAACACGTGAAAACGAATAAGTAAGCCTGGATCCTTCTTAGTCACTCTAAAATGAAGCTTTTGGGAGGTTCTTGAAATTTCCATGTTTGAAACCCAAAACCACTTCTCTTCATGATTGACTGAGTTTAATTAGGGTTTTAGGGGTAGATATATACATGATTTTTCTGGTTTGAATATATATGTCTAGACCTTGTTTATCAACTTGAATGCTTACTATACATATGACATAAGAATGCTATGTGCTTTGGTTTTTCATTCTTTTGATTTTTTCTGAATTTTTAGGGCCATTTGAATCTTGGTCAAATCCTTGGTTTGACCAAGATTTAAACAAGTTTAAAACATGAAAATGAAAAGGGAAGTCTGTATCCTTCTTAGTCACTCTAAAATGAAGCTTTTGGGATGTTCTTGAAATTTCAATGTTTGAAACCCAAAACGACTTCCCTTCATGCTAGACTTCATAAGATCGAAAGGGGGTAGATACACGATTTGTCTGGTTTGGATATATCTAGACCTTGTTTATCAACTTGATTGCTTACGATATGACATAAGAAGACTATGTGATTTGGTTTTCCATTTTTCTGATTTTTTTAATTTTTTGCCCACCCATTTGTATCTTCGTCAAATCCTAGGTTTGACCAAGATAATTAAAACAAGTTTTATAAAACATGAAAATGAAAAGGGAAGCATGTATCCTTCTTAGGCACTCTAAAATGAAGCTTTTGGGAGGTTTTTGAAATTTCCATGTTTGAAACCCAAAACCACATCTCTTCACATGCTTGACTTCATAAGACAGAGTTTAGGGGTTAGGGGTATAGATACATGATTTGTCTGGTTTGAATATGTCTAGACATTGTTTATCAACTTTAATGCTTACTATATGACATAAGAAAAATAATGTCATGTAAATGAGTTAACTTGGATTTCCTACACTTGAATCCATAGGAAACTTTGTTCTAATGCACTATAATAATCAACCGAGTTTTTACACCAACAGGTCTGTCACTTACGTGTGGTGCCCACGCGTGAGGTCCCACACTTCAGTGAGCACAAGTCACGTGCAATAGGTACGCAAACTCCCAGCCATCTTCTTTGTCAAGAGAAGACGCATCAGGATGCGTATTGGAAGTCTGTGGGTCCTTCTGGATCCTTCGGTTGTCCCTCTCACACAAAAAAACAAATCTCTCTCATTCTCGGCCTCGCTCGACTCGCTCGCTCGCTCGCTCCTGCTCGCACAAAAGTCAACATCGTCACCCGAAAAAGGGGAGACACCATAATTCTCTCCCTTCTTCTCTCCTTCCGAGTGATCCCTCTTCCTCCGAGTTTCACTCGACGGGCAAACACACTTTTTTTAATTTTCTGCCCATTTGAATCTTGGTCAAATCCTAGGTTTTAACCAAGATTAAAACATGAAAATAAAATGGTAAGCATGGATCCTTCTTAGTCTCCCGAAAATGAAGCTTTTTTTTTGAAATTTCCATGTTTGAAACCCAAAACCACTTCTCTTCATGCTTAACTTCATAAGACATAGTTTAGG
Source organism: Lolium multiflorum (assembly GCA_030979885.1). NCBI lineage: Eukaryota > Viridiplantae > Streptophyta > Magnoliopsida > Poales > Poaceae > Lolium > Lolium multiflorum. The sequence goes on from CM061747.1 coordinate 69,049,174, forward strand.
GTTAGGGGTAGATATATACATGATTTTTCTGGTTTGAATATGTCTAGACCTTGTTTATCAACTTGAATGCTAGCTTACTATATATGACATAAGAATGCTATGTGCTTTGGTTTTTCATTCTTTTGATTTTTTCTGAATTTTTATGCCCATTTGAATCTTGGTCGAATCCTAGGTTTGACCAAGATTTAAACCAGTTTAAAACATGAAAATGAGAAGGAAGCATGTATCCTTCTTAGTCACTCTAATTAAAATGAAGATTTTGGGAGGTTTTTGAATTTCCATGTTTGAAACCAAAAACCACGTCTCTTCATGCTTGACTTCATAAGATATATAGAGTTTAATTAGGGGTTAGGGGTATAGATACATGATTTGTTTGGTTTGAATATGTCTAGACCTTGTTTAACAACTTGAATGCTTACTATATGCCATAAGAAGACTATGTACTTTGGTTTTTAATTTTTTTGATTTTTTAAAATTTTCTGCCAATTTGTATCTTGGTCAAATCCTAGGTTTGACCAAGATTTAAACAAGTTTAAGACGTGAAAATAAAATGGTAAGCATGGATCCTTCTTAGTCTCCCTAAAATGAAGCTTTTGGTTTTTTTTGAAATTTCCATGTTTGAAACCCAAAACCACTTCTCTTCATGCTTGACTTCATAAGACAGAGTTTAGGGATAGGGGTAGATATATATATACATGATTTTTCTGGTTTGAATATGTCTAGACCTTGTTTATCAACTTGAATGCTTACTATATGACATAAGAATGCTATGTGCTTTGGTTTTTCATTCTTTTGATTTTTTCTGAATTTTTATGCCCATTTGAATCTTGGTCAAATCCTAGGTTTGACCAAGATTTAAACAAGTTTAAAACATGAAAATGAGAAGGGAAGCCTGTATCCTTCTTTGTCACTCTAATTAAAATGAAGCTTTTGGGTGGTTTTTGAAATTTCCATGTTTGAAACCCAAAACCACATCTCTTCGTGCTTGACTTCATAAGACAGAGTTTAGGGGTTAGGGGGTACATAGATACATGATTTGCATAGTTTGAATATGTCTAGCTAGAGACCTTGTTTCTCAACTTTAATGCTTACTATATGACATAAGAAGACTATGTGCTTTGGTTTTTCATTTTTCTGTTTTATTTTAATTTTATGCCCATTTGAATCTTGGTCAAATCCTAGGTTTGACCAAGATTTAAACAAGTTTAAATTATGAAAATGAAGGTAAGCATGGATCCTTATTAGTCACTCTAAAATAAATCTTTTGGGAGGTTCTTGAAATTTCCATGTTTCAAACCCAAAACCACTTCTCTTCATGATTGACTTCATAAGACAGAGTTTAGGGTTTTAGGGGTAGATATATACATGATTTTTCTGGTTTGAATATGTCTAGCCCTTGTTTATCAACTTGAATGCTTACTATACATATGACATAAGAATGCTATGTGCTTTGGTTTTTCATTCTCTTTTGATTTTTTTCTAAATTTTTAGGCCCATTTGAATCTTGGTCAAATCCTTGGTTTGACCAAGATTTAAACAAGTTTAAAACATGAAAATAAAAAAGGAAGTCTGTATCCTTCTTAGTCACTCTAAAATGGAAGCTTTTGGGATGTTCTTGAAATTACCATGTTTGAAACCGAAAACGACTTCCCTTCATGCTAGACTTCATAAGATCGACAGGGGGTAGATACATGATTTGTCTGGTTTGGATATATCTAGACCTTGTTTATCAACTTGAATGCTTACGATATGACATAAGAAGACAATGTGATTTGGTTTTTCATTTTTCTGATTTTTTTGAATATTGTACGTGCCCACCCATTTGTATCTTCATCAAATCCTAGGTTTGACCAGGATTTAAACAAGTTTAAAACATGAAATGAAAAGATAAGCCTGGATCCTTCTTAGTCACTCTAAAATGAAGCTTTCGGGAGGTTCTTGAAATTTCCATGTTTGAAACCCAAAACCTCTTCATGATTGACTTCATAAGACAGAGTTTAGGGTTTTAGGGGTAGATATATACATGATTTTTCTGGTTTGAATATATATGTCTAGACCTTGTTTATCAACTTGAATGCTTACTATATATATGACATAAGAATGCTATATATGTGCTTTGGTTTTTCATTCTTTTGATTTTTTCTGATTTTTTAGGCCCATTTGAATCTTGGTCAAATCCTAGGTTTGACCATGATTTAAACAAGTTTAAAACATGAAAATGAAAAGGTAAGCATGGATCCTTCTTAGTCACTCTAAAATGAAGCTTTTGGGATGTTCTTGAAATTTCCATGTTTGAAACCCAAAACGACTTCGATCTCTTTATGCTAGATTTCATAAGACTGAGTTTTAGGGGTTAGGGGGTAGATACATGATTTGTCTAGTTTGAATATGTACATAGTACTCCCTCTATAGGAACTTGGAGAAAGCAACTGTTGTGCCACACAATTTTGTTGTTTTCCTATTTTTCTTTCATGAAGCTTTACGATGTGGTTCGTGTGTGGGGATCAAGCTCGTAATCTCGTTTCAATTACACAACCAACTACTCTGCTCATCCTTGCATGTAATTAACCAATATAGGAATTTGATTCCACGGAACTTTTTCAGTACATAAGTCTCCTCCTTAACTCCTCTAGTCTCTACCAAGCCGGCCGCCTCGCTACTTCCCTAGCTTCCTCCCTACAGCACACCTCGCCCCCGTACGCGAGCTAGGTCCAGCCGGAGATGGGGCACAGCCGCCCCCGCTGGAAGAATGCTCAGAGGAAGTCCGGGCAGGAGGACAAGGGTGACGCCATCCCGGATGAACTTCTCGGGCTGGTGTTCCTGCGCCTCACCTCGCCTCTGGATCTCGTCCGCGCCGCGTTCGCCTGCAGGAGCTGGCGCAAGGTCATCGCGGCGGAGGACTTCCGTGTCCTCTCCGCTCGCCACGGCGCGCCATCCTCCATAGTCGCCGGCCACTACCACATCAGCTTCTCCCATTGTCACTATCGGCCGTCTGGCTTGCTGCCCCACTTCGTTCCCTCTTCCTCGTCATGTTGGGCCGGGGTCGCCGCAAATAATCTCGCGCTCGACTTCCTCCCACGGGCGCCAAACGGCGACCTCAGTTTGGAGCTCGCCGACTCTCGGGGCGGCCTCCTACTCCTTGCGGACTTCGACCACACCGAACACGGAAAGCCTTTCGAGCAGCCTTCACGTCTCGTCGTCTGCGATCCCCTGGCAGGTCAGTACGTGACGGTCCCTCCACCCCCTGCTGTTTCGCACACAACATTCGTAAGCTTGTTCCTGGGCGCCGCCCTCCATGGCGAGGACGCTGCGGCGCGCATCAGTCTGTCAAATTACAGGGTGACGTGCCTGATCTATCATGACGGCATCTGCAAGACCTGCGTGTTCTCGCCTGGCCCTGGTGGCCACGCTTGGACCTCCTCCGGCGCCATCGTGCCTCTCCACGCCACGCACACAGGCCGGTCGGATATCCTCTTTGTGGGGTGCAACGCCCGTTTCTTCCAGTGGTACGTGTTCGGTGGGCTCGGAAACTTCATTCTTGCTCTCGACAGAGAATCCGGCGAGCTCTCACGCTTCGAGAGAGCTCGAGACGAGGACTGGCTTCACACCGTGCCGATTGAGATGCTGGGCGGGCCCTCGCGCGTGCTGAATTGGTACGTGCTAGAGCTTCCGTGGCCACCTACCTTCCGAGCTTGCTTATCCTAGGATTCTGGCTTCCTGGGTTGGATTAGTGTCGGCCATGGTGCTGTCGACACGGTCTGGAGGTTGAAGACGAAGGGCATCTCAAGGATTTTGTTGTAATTTCGTTTTTGTTCAGGTGTTTTGTACTATTTGATGTTTCTCTTAATGCCAGAGGGTTTATTTGCACTAGTCATACTTGACATAGCTGTACGTTTTGAAGATTAACTTGTTCATCATGATCCGAACTTCTCATACTCTTAATGCCAGAGGGTTTATTTGCACTAGTCATACTTGACATAACTTCGAACTTGTTTTGAGTAATACGTAGTATGGTATACTAGAATAGGAGGAGTAACACTTTTCGCATTTGGGCCAAATATAAAGTACTACCTCCATTTCAAGGAATAAGGCGCACGCGTACTCCAAGACGTATCTTTTGGTCAGATTACCTTGACCATTGAATTGACAAGACAACACACAGAGCATTGGGGCGTGCTCGATGGTGCTAGCTGCGGCTATACAGACATGTGATAGGCATCGCGGAAGCGTCGCAAATAGAAAACAAATCATATTTTTTGGGGGAGGATGTTTTGGCTCCTGGTTGCGTATGCTCCCTTTAGTTTGAACTGCAACATCTATATATTTTGAAATGTAAAAAAAATCCAAACAAAAAATTAATCTTTTCATCTTCACATGCTAAGAGCGCATAAAGTCTTTCCATAAAAAACTAAATTGTCGTTTGGGCTATGTAAAAAAGATAAAATTTATTGCTAAAAATAAAGCTGTTTGTAATACGGAGTACTTGCTTTTGTCTTCTTACATCAACCACAAAAAATATCGGCTTTTCACGAAACTACACGAACACACATAGATTATCGAGAAGTACATGCGGATTTTTTTGTTAGAATTTTTTGAAAATTAAAAATATGTTTTTTTGGGTCGAGGTAGCATATCCGCCCAATAGCCGAATTAAATTTCCGATTTTTTTGGACTGACAATTTCATCGGGAAGACATGGATGCGCGCAGACGGCGTGCAAGGCAAGGCATCGATTTGACCGGACGTACTTAGGGCAGGTCAGGCTGCCAGCGTACTTATTCCGGGCAGGTGAGGTACTAGAACTCAAAGTCCTCCTCAGCGTCTCTCCTCTCTCTCTGTCTTTATTGAGTGTACTAGTGCATAGTATCATATTGTAATATCATGCATATGATACTTGTCTATGATACTATTACTATAGTGGGTGGTATTATAGAGTAGTATCATAATCTTCTAAATTTATTGTTTTGTAGAATCTCAATACAAAATATGTGTACAAGATCTATTTAGCATTAGCTTTTCTCGTAACGTGCATTATGATACAGTATCCAGCTATGTTACTCTAATCTTATCTCTCCTCATTAATTAGATGCCACATCAGCATTTTTGTGGGCCTAAGATGCATGATACTACCTATGATACTAGCACTATGGCCAGCCTCAGGGACTCAAAGTCAGGGAAATGTTTGAGATGCAAAGTAAGAGAATATTTACCAGTATAATTGGTTGATTAGAAGATTAAGTGGTGAAATCACAACAGATTGGAGCAGTACATGGTGGAAACCGCAAAATATCCTTCCAAATGGTGTTTTTGTGCAACATACGAAGTATGAGGTGGTGGAACTTGAGGCCAGTGACTTTACTTACTCCAAAATGCAACTTTACGTACATGAGCCATCGGATCAAGATCCAACGGACACAGTTGATCCAGAATTTGTAGTCACATTTTAAGTTGCTCGAAAAAAATCGAAAACATTACAGTAAGATATATATCTTTCTTAAGTATTCTGGTAAAGTTTTACTTCATTTGAAAATTGAGTTTAATTTTAAGTTTAAAATTTGGATCAACCATGTGCGTTGGATCTTGATCGAATGACTCACGTACAAGTCGCCAGTGAAGTTACTGGATCTCGTTCCTTGGTGGAATCTGCAATTCCCTCCCCTATATATACTATACAAGTCGAAGACTACGACCCTCTATCCCTATCTCCTTCACATCCTCTAAATTCATATTCCCATTTAGAATCGTTGGGCATGGAGGTTCCCCCTGGTAGCTTTAGAGCTTTTGTCGACGATGCTAATTTGAGAAGACTGCTCACCTACGGTTTGTGCTCTCAATCCGCACAACCTCCATTTTGGCGGGTTAGTACTTTCTTCACTAGGTTCATCAAGATGTATTTTAATTTGGGCTAACAGTCGTGTTAATTTCCTTGTATTAAGCAGTGCTGTTCGTGCAAGAAGGTTGCATGCGACAGCTGCGCTAGGAACCTGCCCGGTGGCGCGTGCCCGGGATGCCAGGGCGTCTTCCAAGGTGAAAGTCCTCCATCTGAAAGCATGTACTTTTCCCGTGAATGTGTTATGGAAAAGAATGTGGTGAGAAGAACGTTCATCTGCGGTTTGTGCTCTCAAATCGCACGACGTCCACTATAACGGGTTAGTACTTTCTTCACTAGGTTCCACCCAACTGTATTTTTCTTTGGGCCAACAGTCATGTAAATTTCCTTGTATTAAGCAGTGCATTCGCATGGGGGAGGGACATCACATTGCATGCGGAAGCTGCTTAAGAAACCTGCCCAGTCTCGTGTGCCCGAACTGCGACGGCATCTACGAAGAGGATGAGGATTTAAGTAGATTTGCCTCCTTGTTTAAGGTGGATTGCAGCAACGATGGTTGCGACATGAGCGGCGACTTGCTCGAATACTTTCAACATGAGGCGACGTGCCCGCATGCGCCAACGAGACGGTAGGTGGTTGATCTTGCCGGTCTCGATGGAGAAGATGATCGCGCTTTGAGGCTAATCTGAGCTCGGTGGAGAAGGACCGGATGGAGTTTCCTTTTCTAGAACTAGAGTTCTTTTTGTACTTTTGGATGTCTTGTCTGTAGTTTCCTTTTACTTGGAGGGTCCTCCTAGCTTGCAGTCTGTAATCCCACCGTCATCATAATATAAAAGCAGTGTCGCGAGGTCCTTCGGGACATTTCTGTGTTCAAAAAATGTATGATTTTAGACATGTCGTCTATTTATGTGTGCGATGTTGTATCATCTATTACCGTGATTAGTTTGAACGTGTCCATGTCCTAGAACAAAACTTCGGCATGATGTACTTGTATGTTTAATTGAATTCGACCAAGTATAATGTGGAACCGATCATTGCGAGCATATGGAGATTGCGAACCGGTAATTGACAGGTGGTACATGCTCTATCTTAATCTTGTTTATCTAATGGTAATTGCGATTTATGCGGTACTGAAATAATTAGTTTTAGTTATAAACAGGGACTCTTCGGACGGGGGCTCCTTTTCAAACAAGACCGGGGAGATTTATGAAGTGCTAGAAGGGAACAAATTACTACATGAGTGTTTTGCGTGAAATGGTTAAAATTTGTAGTGGCAGATTGCCGCCAATGCAATTTTTTCATGTGGTTGATATGGTAGGATGGACATTTCCAAAATTTCACGAATTATTTCGGTTTGTGACCATATATTAAATTAGTTCTGGGCTCATTTCCATATAATTTGAAATTTCAACGCGAAGTACACGAAGTACAATTAAAAAAGGGGAAACTATATATACGTGATGTGCACTAAATGTGTGGTACCCCCCAAAAAATGACCAAACATATGCGTTGCATCCAAGTACGTAACACCCATATGGCAAACGAAAGCATTGAGTAGTTGTTTGTGATGTAAGTAATCTACATATATATCAAAATACCAAACATGGCACACCAAAATATTTTTTAGAAGAACTTACCAGATTTTGGCACCATGCATGTTGGAGTTTTTTTTTGACAGAATCCATCTTGGAGTTCGCATGGCTCTCTTCCGAAGTGAGAGGTGAGTTGGTTAATGCTAGAACCATGGCAAACTTCCGAATGTTAGTAATTTATCATGGATTCATCATTTGTGATGAAATACCTAGGAACAATGCCAAACATGACCTACCTATGTTCTTGAGAATATTCCCTTTCACCGATTTTGGCACCATGTGTGTTTTTAAGTACGTTTGCATGCCTTCTTGATTGGTTATTAAAATACCATGTCAAACTGTCGATACATGGAAAATTCCTTTGCTACAATCAAATAAACTTCGGGCTCCTTTTATTCAAAGGAATATGGAGGGCGTAGGAATATGAAAGGTGCATGATTGGAATGTTATGCCAAGTTGAATCCTATAGGAACATGATGTGTCTTTGATTGTGGCAAAGGAACTTTTCCATGAGGTATTAGCTAATGGTTTTTTCCTATAAGATTTGCACTACAAGATTCCTATATGAATAGTTCCTATGAATCAAATGACTTGTATAGGAATTTTTCCCATAAGAACCGAATCCAACATAATTCCTATGACAATCATATGAATCAAAGGAGCACGATTCCCATAGGATTCAAGTAGACATGACATCCCAATTCTATGATTTTCCTTTTCCTATACTTTCCATTTCCTATGAACCAAAGGAGGCCTAACTAGTTGGCCATACTGAAACAATTGCCAAATAAATGCCGTGCATCCTATGGCCCCCGTGAGTTTGACCTAAATTTGAAATCATGGTAAAAGGTGCTTAAAATAGGCAAATAAAAGCATGTAGTCAATTTTTTTTAGGATGTAGTACTACCTAGGGAAAATACCAAACATGCCATAATGCAAACTGTGTTTTAGAGAGTAGCCCTTCAAAAAAGTTGGCATCCACTTGTTGATTTTGCTATCGACATGACAAAATAACTGATCAGATGACCAAGTGGTAAAAATTGCAACAGATTAGACCACCACATGGTGGAAACTGCTAAAAATCATGAAAACTGCGAAGAAAAAGTTAAAGTGGTGGTTTGTGCAGCATATGGAGGATTGAGTAGTACAAGTTGGATGTGCACTACCGTGTGCCCGTGGTAATGTTCGCCTATTATGATGATGGCAAGAAAAAATGATGTTTTCTCTGCTGAAACTGTCCCGAGCTGATTTGACGAGACAAAATACAGCTACACGGCGTGCAAGGGACGGCTATACAGTACATTAGCTTCTTCTCGGGTCACACGCCTGCACCACAGGTGCAGTAAGTGCAGCAGAGACCAGAGAGAGAAGGAACGCCCGTATTATATTTGATTTCAATTCATATTGTTTTTTTCCTTGCCTCTCCGTCTTCTTCACCGCCATCTTCTCGGTGTTTTCAAGAGTGATTATCAAGTGGAGAGACAATTGCATTGGGAAAGTCTCTCCACTTGATAATCTCTGTTGAAAAACTCGCACGTCTTGTGAAATGTGAAGGCTGCACGCGTGGGGAAGGGAGACGCAAACGCCGCACCGCATCATTAGTAGTACAGTAGTATACCTTTCTCTCCTCAGGCACCCCGGCTGGCCGCCCGCCGCAATAGTTCCTTGCATAGCGCTTGCCGTCTCCTCCAAAAACCCCCAGCGCACTTGCATCCGCCATCCACCTAAATCCACCGCCGAGTACCTTTCTGTCCTCACCACCGCCGCTGCGCCTATTCCCCTGTCCAGCAGACGACTGCGGCGTTGCGTGTGTCGCCGCCGTGTCAGATGGAGGCGGAGCCGCTCAACTCCCGAAGGCGGGTCGAGCCAGATCGGGAAGAGCCTCCGTCGAGCCTCGACCTCATCAGCCGCCTCCCCGACGAGATGCTGCACATCATCATCTCCCTCCTGCCCATGATATCCGCTGTAAGGACAACATTGCTCTCCAAACGGTGGCGCCACCTCTGGCGCTCCGTCCCACTTAACCTCCTCGTCGGCGACAACGACCTCATCAGCCGCCTACCGGACCAGATTCTCCACATCATCATCTCCCACCTGCCCACTGTATCCGCTGTAAGCACAACCTTGGTCTCCAAACGGTGGCGCCACCTCTGGCACTCCGTCCCACTTAACCTCGAGATCGACGACGAACTCGCCAAGCAAAACCACAAACGCATCGCCGCGGTCTCCAGTATCCTCGCCGCTCACCCTGGCCCCGCCAGAAGCGTGTCAATCGACCCCTTCAGAACCACTTGCAAGGTCGACACCACGCTCGACAGCTGGTTCCGGTCCAGCACCCTATCTTGCGTCGAGAACCTCAGATTCGATGCTGGAACTGTGATGCGCTCCTTCCCGCTGTCCGCGTTCCGCTGCGCGCCCACGCTGCGCATTGTCAGCATTTCTACTTGCTATTTGCCCGAGATTCATGCCAACTCCATGCTTCTTTTCCCCCAACTCAAAAGGCTCTTGCTCTATGACGTCTACATCTGTAAGGCGACGAACATCGACCGCCTGTTCACCCGCTGTATTGTGCTCGAGGCACTTCACCTTGAGGGGGTCCACGGGTTCACCCAACTCAACATTCAAATGCCAAATCTTCGTACAATTAGTGTGGCTAGCTATTGGAAACGCAACACCACCGAACTTATTCAGTTAGACACGGTGCAAATTATGGATGCATCTTGCCTCGAGAGATTGGTCATATGCGTTGATGATGTTCCACTACTAATCCAGGTCGCCAACGCACCAAAGTTGATGGTGTTGGGCTTTGCGTCGTACCCTGGCTGCCAACTTGTTATTGGACGCATAAACTTTTTGGTAGAACAGCCTTCTTCTTGTTGAATTAACTCACATTTTTGTTATTTTTTTGACATATGTACCATTGTCCTGTAGAGGATGATGCCCATAAGCTTGGAAAATTCTCTGTGCACAGTGAAGAACTTGGTTCTAAAATCTGACGGCCCTCGTCTGGATCAACTACTTGCATTTCTTAGATGCTTTCCCTGCACGGAGAAGCTATATATCCAGGTAAATTCGTTGTTGTTAACTGTTTACCACTATGAGCAAAAACTGTAGAGTTACATGGAGTTAACCTGTTATTACTTATTAGCCTAGATCAGTTGAACAATTGTACTAGAAGAACATCCACAATGGAGTTATATTATGTTGGTTCAAAACTAAACTTCTTGTCATACAATGTGTTGTATCTTGTGCATCTGTGAAGTTTCATATAAACACATGATAATATGTGATCTGTGTAAAAAAGAGAAGACATATGTAAATAGTGTGACTTACTATTTACACATCATTTGTTCTTTTTTTGTGTAGATCACATATTATCATATTTTTGGATGAAACTTCACAGAAGCACATGATAGAACACAATGTATGTCCAGACTTTTAGTTTACATTTTTTTTGGAAACTTGGAAGTGTCAAAAGAAAAATGGGGTGCACCCGCAACTAGTTGCGGATTGGAGTTTCCCATGTTGGTAACCTTTCCCCAACTTTACAATGACAATAACAGATGTAAAAAAGTGCATCTATCAAATTGGAACGTGTCAGGGGATTATGTTGTTCCACGGTCCTCAATTAACACATGATTCAACTCACCTGAGATATTCATTAGTTGATAGCTATGAAGTACTTTGTTATTGTACTGACTACTTAATTTGACTTCTTTGCAGTTTTATAGAACCGGCAATAAGGTTCATGTGCTGCATAATGAGCCAGCCTGTCCCATTGAATGCCTTGATCTCCACCTCAAAGAAATTTCGATTTCTGACTACCGAGGAAGGAGAAATGATGTTATTGTCTCCAGGTTCTTTATACAGAACACTAGAATGCTCAAAGTAATGAATTTTGGTGTAAGATATCATCACAAGGAGATCTGGTGGGATACCCAGTTCAAGCAGCTAGACCTGAAGAACACCGCTTATAGAGATGTTGATTTTCAGTTTGGATATTTACCATCCTTAGATAAGTTCAGCTCGGACGGTGTTCTTAGCTGGTTGGTACATGACTTGTCAGTGGCTGATCCCTTTGCTAGAGGGATATATGCAAGAGAAGGGCCAATTTCTGCATAGTGTTAGTTTAACTCCCTATATTTTGTACTGGTCTGAACAATATATTTTATCACTCTGTTAATGTAGTTCAGACTTGATGTTATTCTTGTGAACATGGTCTAATATTCTAATGCTTTCGCGATGTATGTACTACTAGTGATATTTACAGAAGCTAGCAATTGGTTGACAAAATTTACTAAAAAAAGCCTGTAACGCATGTTCACATTCAGTTCGTCAATGCTAGTGTTCACAGAGGAAAGGTTTATTGTTCACAGAGGCTGACATGTGGGGCCCATGAGCCAGCAGAGTCCTCAACGTTTCAAAGGCGGCAGGGAATCAAAAAAAAATGAAGTAGCCACAAATTAGGGTAAAAAATAACTCCAAGAAAGGAAACTTCTTTTGTAAATAGAGGACGACATGCGGGTCCCATTTTGCACGGGATCGAAAGAAAAAAGGCAAGTGACCAAATATCAGGAGCCAAAAATAATCCACGAAAAGAAACTTTTATTGTACATAGAGGATGACATGTGGGTCCCATTTTGCAATAGCGGTCTCATAGTTTCCAGGCGGCACAGGATCAAAAGAAAAAGGAAGTAGCCAGAAATCAGGGTGTCAAAAAATCCATGAAAAGAAAGATTTCAATTGGGCTGCATCTGGACATCTGGGCCTTCGAACTATCGTGCTGGAAGCCTTTTGACTCGTACAATTTAAGCCCACTCCAAAACAGGAAAGTCCTATGCTTGGCAAAAACAAAAAACAAGGAGATTCAACATATAAGTTTGTTTATGTAAAAACAAAGATTTAATTTATCCCTTTGCAATAGCTCAGAGCGAAATACACTGTTTATTGTCTGCAAAATAATCAAGATATCACATGTTTCTTGTACGGGGAGGCTGACATCAGGGACCCATGAGCCAGCAGCGTCGTCAACGTTTTAAAGGCGGCAGGGGATCGAAAGAAAAAATAAACCAAAAATCAGTTGGTAAAAATCCAAGAAAATAAACATTTATCGTTCTAAGAGGATGACATGCGGGACCCTTGAGGCAGCAGCATCCTCAACCTTTGCATAAAGAGGATTTGCAGTACGGGGAGGCTGACATTGGGGACCCATGAGCCAGCAGCGTCGTCAACGTTTTCAAGGCGGCAGGAGATCGAAAGAAAAAATAAGCCAAAAATCAGTTGGTAAACAAAACCAAGAAAAGAAACAATTACCTTTCTGAGGGGATGACATGCGGGACCCATGAGGCAGCAGCATCCTCAACTATTCTAAGGCGGCAGGGGATCAAAAGAAAAAGGAAATAGCCGAAAATCAGAGGGTAAAAAATAAATCCAACAAAGGAAACTTTTAGGATTTGCTAAGAAACAGTCGACTTATTCTTTTTTGGCCATCAGTCGAATTTCTGTCCAACCAATTAGGCATCGCGATTGTGGACTTGCACGTGTTTCTCTGAGCCACTGTGTACCGTACTTAGCCATCTGCTATAGCTGCACACGTTTGTGTGGGGAGGTTTTGGATGTAAAACGCGTGCATGACTAAGTCAGCGGATAGATATTTACTGAACTTTTTGTGTAAATTTGTATATGACGAATTACAGTCCATTACACTGGTATTTACATGATTTGGAACATGTAAAATTAGGCAAACAAGTCTGTAATTTTACTTTCAAATCATGTAGACGATTTTCTTTCAGTTTCCCCATCTCACAGTTTACAGTCCATTACAACTATGTTTACATAATACAAAACATGTAATTTTCGCCAAACAACGTTTTAAGGTCTTTAAATCATGTATTATGGATTTTTTTTCTGTTTGCAACTTGTTTGTCTGTTGCTAATTATAGGGATTTAGCCCACATACAAGGCTTGGTAAAATTCTTTTTTTATGGGCTTGACTGATTTTTGCCTATGCCATGTGCCGTCTTATAATTTGAAGAAAAACTGACTTACGCTGAATTGAAAATCAGTCAGCTGACAAATAGACATCCCCAACTTTTATTGTTCATAGAGGATGACATGCGGCACCCATGAGCCAGCAGCCTCAACGTTTCAAAGTCGGCATGAGATCGAAAGAAAAAGGCAAGTGACCAAATATCAGGAGCCAAAGATAATCCAAGAAAAGAAACTTTATTGTACATAGAGGATGACATGCGGGTCCCATTTAGCAGCAGCTGTATCAACGTTTGAGAGGCGGCACGGGAAAGAAAAAAGCAAGTGACCAAATATGAGGTGCCAAAAAAATCCAAGAAAAGAAAGTTTTATAGTACATAGAGGATGACATGCGGGTCCCATTTAGCAGTTTGAGAAGCGGCAGGGATCAAAAGAAAAAAAGGAAATAGCCAGAAATTAATTAGGGGTCAAAAATAAATCCACCAAAGGAAACTTTTATTGTTCATAGAGGATGACATGTGGGACCGACCTGCCAACGTTTCCAAGGCGGCAGGGGATCAAAAGAAAAAGGCAAATATCCAGAAATTAGGGGTAAAAAATAACTCCAAGAAAGGAAACTTTTATTGTTCGTAGAGGATGACATGCGGGACCCATGAGCCAGCAGAATCCTCAACGTTTCAAAGGCGGCAGTGATCAAAAGAAAAAGGCAAGTGACCAAATATCAGGAGCCAAAAATAATCCAAGATTTATTGTACATAGAGGATGACATGCGGGTCCCATTTTGCAGCAGCGGTCTCAATGTTTCAAATGCGTCTTGAGATCAAAAGAAAAAGAAAGTAGCTAGAAATTAGGGGCTCAAAAAAATCCAAGAAAAGAAAGTTGATGGACATAGAGGATGACATGAGGGTCCCATTTAGCAGCAGGTTCCTCAACGTTTCAAACGTGGCATGAGATCGAAAGAAAAAGGCAAGTGACCAAATATCAAGAGCCAAAAATAATCCAAGAAAAGAAACTTGAATGTACATAGAGGATGACATGCGGGTCCCATTTAGCAGCAGCTGTATCAACGTTTGAGAGGCGGCAGGGGATCGAAAGAAAAAGGCAAGTGACCAAATATGAGGTGCCAAAAAAATCCAAGAAAAGAAAGTTTTATAGTACATAGTGGATGACATGCGGGTCCCATTTTGTAGCAGCGGTCTCAACGCTTCCAAGGCGGCACAGGACCAAAAGAAAAATGAAGTAGCCAGAAATCAGGGGTTGAAAAAATCCAAGAAAAGAAAGATTTCAATTGGGCTGCATCTGGACATCTGGCCTTCGAACTATCTTTCTGGGCCTTTTGACTCGTACAATTTCAGCCCACTCCAAAACAGGAAAGTTCGGATTTTTCTAAAAAAACAGGAAAGTCCTATGCTTCGCAAAAACAAAAAACAAGGAGATTCAACATATAAGTTTGTTTATGTAAATATAAAGATTTAATTTATCAGTTTGCAATAGCTCAGAGCGAAATACAATGTTTATTGTCTGCAAAATAAGATATCACATGTTTCTTGTACGGGGAGGCTGACATCGGGACACATGAGCCAGCAGGTCAACGTTTCAAAGGCGGCAGGGGATCGAAAATAAATAAAAAACCAAAAATAAGTTGGTAAAAAATCCAAGAAAAGAAAACATTTATCATTCTGAGAGGATGACATGCGGGACCCATGAGGCAGCAGCATCCTCAACGTTTATTGTTTATAGAGGCTGACATGTGGGACCCGTGAGCCAGCAGCGTCGTCAACGTTTTAAAGGCGGCAGGAGATTGAAAGAAGAAAAAAAGCCAAAAATCAGTTGGTAAACAAAATCGAAGAAAAAAACATTAACCTTTCGAGAGGATGACATGCGGGACCCATGAGGCAGCAACATCCTCAACGATTCCAAGGCGCCAGGGGATCAAAAGAAAAAAAGGAAATAGCCAGAAATTAATTAGGGGTCAAAAATAAATCCACCAAAGGAAACTTTTATTGTTCATAGAGGATGACATGTGGGACCGAGCCAACAGCGTCATCGTTTCAAAGGGGGCAGGGGATGAAAAGAAAAAGGCAAATAGCCAGAAATTAGGGGTCAAAAATAAATGCAAGAAAGGAAACTTTTATTGGTCGTAGAGGATGACATGCGGGACCCATGAGCCAGCTTACTCAACGTTTCAAAGGCGGCATGAGATCGAAAGAAAAGGCAAGTGACAAAATATCAGGAGCCAAAAATAATCCAAGATTTAGTGTACATAGAGGATGTCATGTGGGTCCCATTTTGCAGCAGCGGTCTCAATGTTTGAAATGTGGCTTGAGATCGAAAGAAAAAGAAAGTAGCTAGTAATTAGGGGGTAAAAAAATCCAAGAAAAGAAAGCTGATGGACATAGAGGATGACATGTGGGTCCCATTTTGCAGCAGCGTGTTTGAAATGCGCTTGAGATCAAAAGAAAAAGAAAGTACCTAGTAATTAGGGGGTCAAAAAATCCAAGAAAAGAAAGTTGATGGACATAGAGGATGACATGCGGGTCCCTTGAGCCAGCAGCTTACTCAACGTTTCAAAGGGGCAGGGGATCAAAAGAAAAAGGCAAGCCAAAAATCAGAGGGTGAAAAAAATCCAACAAAGGAAACTTTTATAGCACATAGAGGATGACATGCGGGTCCCATGAGCCAGCAGGTTCCTCAACGTTTCAAACGTGGCATGAGATCGAAAGAAAAGGCAAGTGACCAAATATCAGGAGCCAAAAATAATCCAAGATTTATTGTACATAGAGGATGACACGTGGGTCCCATTTGGCAGCAGCGGTCTCAATGTTTGAAATGCGGCTTGAGATCAAAAGAAAAAGAAAGTAGCTAGTAATTAGGGGGTCAAAAAAATCCAAGAAAAGAAAGTTGATGGCCATAGAGGATGACATGCGGTCCCTTGAGCCAGCAGCTTACTCAACGTTTCAAAGGGGCAGGGGATCAAAAGAAAAAGGCAAGCCAAAAATCAGAGGGTGAAAAAAAATCCAACAAAGGAAACTTTTATAGCACATAGAGGATGACATGCGGGTCCCATGAGCCAGCAGGTTCCTCAACGTTTCAAACGTGGCATGAGATCGAAAGAAAAAGGCAAGTGACCAAATATCAGGAGCCAAAAATAATTCAAGAAAAGAAACATGATTTACATAGAGGATGACATGCGGGTCCCATTTAGCAGCAGCGGTATCACCGTTTGAGAGGCAGCAGGGGATCGAAAGAAAAAGTCAAGTGACCAAATATGAGGTGCCAAAAAAATCCAAGAAAAGAAAGTTTTATAGTACATAGAGGATGACATGCGGGTCCCATTTAGCAGCAGCGGTATTTTGAGAGGCAGCAGGGGATCGAAAGAAAAAGTCAAGTGACCAAATATGAGGTGCCAAAAAATCCAAGAAAAGAAAGTTTTATAGTACATAGAGGATGACATGCGGGTCCCATTTAGCAGCAGCGGTATCACCGTTTGAGAGGCGCATGGGATCGAAAGAAAAAGTCAAGTGACCAAATATGAGGTGCCAAAAAATCCAAGAAAAGAAAGTTTTATAGTACATAGAGGATGACATGCGGGTCCCATTTAGCAGCAGCGGTATCACCGTTTGAGAGGCGGCAGGGGATAGAAAGAAAAAGGCAAGTGACCAAATATGAGGTGCCAAAAAATCCAAGAAAAGAAAGTTTTATAGTACATAGAGGATGACATGCGGGTCCCATTTAGCAGCAGCGGTATCACCGTTTGAGAGGCGGCAGGGGATCGAAAGAAAAAGGCAAGTGACCAAATATGAGGTGCCAAAAAAACTCCAAGAAAAGAAAGTTGATAGCTCATAGAGGATGACATGCGGGTCCCATTTAGCTGCAGCGGTCTCAACGTTTCCAAGGCGGCAAGGGATCACAAGAAAAAGGAAGTAGCCAGAAATCGGGGGTCAAACAAATCCAAGAAAAGAAGGAATTTTGGTTCATAGAGGAGACAAGCGGGACCCATGATCCTGCATCGTAAACGGCTCGATCGGAGAGCGTTGAACGAGATGGCGCGATCGAGAAAAAAACAATGCTAGAGAGGCTGCCATGTGGGCCCTACATCCCTGGGCGGTGCGGATTTGCGTTGACTCGGCCGGCGAACCCGAGAATTCGCGATGCACCACGTCCCGGGCCACCATACGCGACGTTTTGGCCGCTTTCGTCGGGCTAGGTGGCCTCAAAAACGAGAAAAAAAAGTTTTGACATGAACCACGGAGGGACCAAAAATCGTCGGCCTTGGTGCACCACCAACCACGGCGCGACTTCAACTTCGTCGGCCATGGCAACTTTTCTTGTAGTGATTGTGACTAAGAAGGATCCAGGCTTACCTTTTCACTTTCATGTTCTAAACTTGTTTAAATCCTAGTCAAACCTAGGATTTCACAAAGATTCAAATATATGGGTATAAAATACAAAAAAAAAAAAAAAAAAACGAAAGCACATAGTCTTCTTATGTCATATAGTAAGCATTAAAGTTGATAAACAAGGTCTAGACATATTCAAACTAGACAAATCATGTATCTCCCCTAACCCCTAAACTTGTGAAGTCAAGCATGAAGAGAAGTGGTTTTGGGTTTCAAACATGGAAATTTCAAAAACCTCTTAAAAATTCATTTTAGAGTGACTAAGAAGGATGCAAGCTTCCCTTTTCATTTTCATGTCTTAAACTTGTTTAAATCTGGTCAAACCTAAGATTTGACCAAAAGATTCAAACGGGCATAAAATTCAAAAAAATCAGAAAAATGAAAAACAAAAGCATATAGTCTTCTTGTGTCATATAGTAAGCATTCAAGTTGATAAACAAGGTCTAGACATATTCAAACCAGAAAATCATGTATATATCTACCCCTAACCCTAAACTTTGTATTATGAAGTCAATCATGAAGAGAAGTGGTTTTGGGTTTCAAACATGGATATTTCAAGAACCTCCCAAAAGCTTCATTTTAGAGTGTGACTAAGAAGGATCCAGGCTTACCTTTTTCATTTTCATGTACTAAACTTGTTTAAATCCTGGTCAAACCTAGGATTTCACAAAGATTCAAATATATGTGTATAAAATATAAAAAATAGAAAAATGAAAACCAAAGCACATAGTCTACTTATGTCACATAGTAAGCATTCAAGTTGATAAACAAGGTCTAGACATATTCAAACCAGAAAAATCATGTATATATCTACCCCTAACCCTAAACTCTGTCTTATGAAGTTAATCATGAAGAGAAGTGGTTTTGGGTTTCAAACATTGGAATTCCAAGAACCTCCCAAAAGCTTCATTTTAGAGTGTGACTAAGAAGGATCCAAGCTTACCTTTTCATTTTCATGTTCTAAACTTGTTTAAATCCTGGTCAAAACTAGGATTTCACAAAGATTCAAATATATGGGTATAAAATTCAAAAAAATAGAAAAATGAAAAACCAAAGCACATAGTCTTCTTATGTCATATAGTAAGCATTAAAGTTGATAAACAAGGTCTAGACATATTCAACCTAGACAAATCATGTATCTACCCCCTAACCCCTAAACTCTGTCTTATGAAGTCCAACATGAAGAGAAGTGGTTTTGGGTTTCAAACATGGAAATTTCAAAAACCTCTTACAAAATTCAGTTTAGAGTGACTAATTAAGAAGGATGCATTCTCCCCTTTTCATTTTCATGTCTTAAACTTGTTTAAATCTTGGTCAAACCTAAGATTTGACCAAAAGATTCAAACGGGCATAAAAATCAGAAAAATGAAAACCAAAGCACATAATTCTCTTATGTCATATAGTAAGCATTCAAGTTGATAAACAAGGTCTAGACATATTCAAACCAGAAAATCATGTATATATCTACCCCTAACCCTAAACTCTTATGAAGTCAATCATGAAGAGAAGTGGTTTTGGGTTTCAAACATGGAAATTTCAAGAACCTCCCAAAAGCTTCATTTTAGAGTGACTAAGAAGGATCCAGGCTTACCTTTTCATTTTCATGTTTTAAACTTGTTTAAATCCTGGTCAAACCTAGGATTTGACAAAGATTCAAATATATGGGCAAAAAATTCAAAAAAAATAGAAAAATGAAAAACCAAAGCACATAGTCTTCTTGTGTCATATAGTAAGCATTAAAGTTGACAAAAAAGGTCTAGACATATGCAAACTAGACAAATCATGTATCTACCCCCTAACCCCTAAACTCTGTCTTATGAAGTCAAGCATGAAGAGAAGTCGTTTTGGGTTTCAAACATGGAAATTTCAAGAACATCCCAAAAGCTTCATTTTAGAGTGACTAAGAAGGATCCATGATTACCTTTTCATTTTCATGTTTTAAACTTGTTTAATCTTGGTCAAACCTAGGATTTGACCAAGATTCAAATGGGCACAAAATTTAAAAAATCAGAAAAATGAAAAACCAAAGTACATAGTCTTCTTATGTCATGTAGTAAGCATTCAAGTTGATAAAATGGTTCATGCCGGCGTCTTAGCTGCTAAAAAAAATTATACACCAATTGATTTGACGAATTGATGATTTACTCTAGTCTGCTTCTAGACCATGCAGCTAGCGAGTATTCATATGTACTGCATGGAGCCCCCAACTTTTGACTTCCCGTGTCGGAAAAGGCCTGTTTAATAATGTGGGGCAGTGAGGTATCCCGAAGTATCTAGAGGGTTCCAGTGTTTCAGGCTTTCAGCATCGCCAGTCCAAGGGAAGGATGGGTGACGAATCCGTGCATTCACAGCCGTTTAGATCTGAAGAGTCCTTGTATGATGAGCGGTAGATAGCACCTCTAAGCTGCAAATCAACAGCTTCAATTACTTCAAATGAGCATTGGCCGGAAGGCTGACAGAGTGAAAAAATTCAATTTCAAAAACTCATGTATAGAATAGAAAAAAAATAAAAAACATGTAGATAGAATAGAGGTATAGATAGATTAGCCCAAAAAAGAAGAGGACGGGGAAATTTCGAACGCTCGCCTTTAACTCAGCACAGCAGACACCTCCCTCGCGCACCTAAACTTTCGAACGCGCGCCCAATATTTCGAACGCTCGCCTTTAACTCAGCACCCAGCCCACCTTGTTCTTCTCTAGACACCTCCTTCGGCGCCCTGTTCTTCTCTAGACACACCCTCGGTGAACCAGGCCGCGCACCAAAACTTCCCCACGCTGTCTATCAGCCGCGTCAGCCGGCGACTGCTGGTGGCGCCGTTCTTCTCCAGCCGCACCGGCAGGCGCGGTCAGCTGGTAGATCCTCACGGTATGCATGCTATCTTCAGGCCTGGGCAAGTACGATTCATTATAGCTCAATCGAAGTCAGTCGCCGTCGCCCAGCCCTTATAAGTTCGTTAGTTCGTTCGAATCGATCGGTTGATATTGTTTTCCTCTCGATGTGTTTGTTTGACATTGTTTTCCGCTTTACCTATTTGCTCGAATTCGTTCGTACTGTACACTGTACTGCTCACCATTGCCCAATGTCTGTAGTCGTCGCTTGGTGCCAGTCCTCTATGGACCTGTTTGTAATCTTATTACTTCTGGGTTCTTTGCACTGCTAATACATCGGTGGATTTACGGCCAAAAAGAAGAAAGAATTTGTTGGTATTATATTGCTTTCGATTGATCTGTTCGCCCCCAAGCTTTTACAGAAGCCGCAAGAGATTCAAGGATGAAATGGCTCTCCTTGTTTGCAGTGGCGGATCTACAGGGTATGCCGTATATGCCACGGCATACCCTGCGTCCAAGCCGTGCAAGATCTTTGATAGTTTAATGAGCTGAGCAATTAATCAAGATGAGTGATGTATATGTATACATGCGGTGCTAATACATGTGGCGTGCAGCCATGCGAACACTGAGCTAGTGCATGTAACCGATTGATTAGACATCCGATTGATTAATGCATTGGCTTTAGCCAACAGTCTACTTGCATGTTTTTCAAGATGTGCGATTTTGTCTCGCGTGTAAGCCTACAAGGCCAGCTATGGCCATGCACCATGACCTGATTAGATATCATGATTAATCAAAGGAAATATCTTGCTACTGTATATACGATTAATCAACTGATAATTAATCTTTGGTAGTCAAGTATATGATTAATTATATATATTTAGTGAGAATTCAGTTCAAAATTAGAGCACCCCGTCAACGGTGCATTTTTCAACAATTTACATTTTGATTATATGCAAAATCTGTTTTATTTAATCATTTTGACATACTCCCTTCAATCCAAATTAATTGACTCAACTTTGTCTAGATACTGATGTATCTTAGACAAGTTTGTTGAGTAGATACATTTATATCTAGACAAATTTGAGTTAATTAGTATGAATCCGAGAAAGTATTTTATTTAATTATTTTTATTAGGACAAAAGAAATTCAATAGAAACTCCAAAATTTTGTTGTGTCATACCCTTTCCTAAAATCCTAGGTCCGCCACTGCTTGTTTGTAAGGCAAAGAGGAAATCATATCATGGCTTATCATCATGGGTATAACCTTTTTAGCTAGATTTTGCTGTTTGGGATCTATGATCCTTTTAGTTGCTGCTCTCCAGTAACATTTTCCCTCTTTTTTATTACAGTGAAAAATACACAGCGAGGAAACCACTGTCCAGCCTAAAAAAATAGACCTCAGTTGGTTTGCTGAAATCGGCTCAAATAACGTGGCATTTAGTTATATAGTTTTATATTCGACCTGTTTGCTCAGATATGTTGGTTTACATTCATACGCAACCTGTTGGGCAAGTATGGACACAGCTTCAGTGACTTTCAGGTCAAAATTCCAGCGGTTGAGTGATTTTTGGTTGGATCCATTCCTGTGCGTTCGATCGGCTTTTGATGGCTGTTATTGAGACAAAGTCATGGCTGGACTTTTGACGCAGCTCCAGTGACGTTCAGCTAGGTCAAAAGCCCAGCGTTGACTTTGGTTCAATATCAGCCATCCAAAGCCAATCGAACACACATGAATGTATCCAACCAAAAATCACTCTACAATAAGTCGTTTCCAGACAAAAACAATGTTTATTCCCAAACTATTTTTTTTGAATCCGACCAATCTTTCCCGGAATGCAGAAGAAATATATAAGATTTACTGGAATGTTGTTCTTTTTACTGGACAGTTTGAATTTTAAGTTTAAAGTTGGTTGTAAAACATAAAATGAGGTTTATTGATAAACAATATGGCTGAATCTGATGAAACTCCCCCAGAATGCATAACCCGACATATAAGATTTACTGGATTTTTGTTTCAAAAACTTCTAGGCAGTACGAATTTTAAGTTTAAAATTTTCTCGTGAAACTTAAAATGGGTAAATTTTGGATCCATTCTCGTGCGTTCGATTGGCTTTTGATGGCTGTTATTGAAACAAGTGTTAATTGGTTCTATGCCACTCCTCAATTCACAAGTTGTGTTTATGCCATTACAAAAACTGAAGTTGTGTTTATGCCACTCTCAATTCTCAATATCCCCTTCTATATATGCCATTTTCAATACTCCACTATAATAAATATAGCATATCTATGATAGTACTCTATGATACCACCCACTATGCACCCATGTTCCAAACACCACTCCCGCTGACTGTACCTTATTGTATCGAGCGATAAGCTTGATGAGCAACCCAAACAAACAAACAAAAAGACTGTACCTTATTGTACTTGCTCTTACCCATATCTTCTCTTTCTCTTTCATCGCGAGTGCAGCTAATTCAGTTAGTCTTCCAATGAATATTAATATTTTGTCTCAATGATGTCATGTTTCGACTAACAATTAGCACTTTTGAATTCTTAGATTGCTTTTTCACACGATGCACTTCTTTTAATTTATTTTACCACATTTCAATGTGAACCTTGACCAAATAAATAGGACAACAATATCACGATCATATAATACATAAGCAGCATTGTTAGAATCGTGTTGGAAAATACTTTCTAATGATACCAGTTTTATATCAATTTTTTTATATACTTCATCCTGAAAAATATGTTTCAACTTCATCAAAACTTGCATGTATCTGCAAACTAAACTCATCTAAATACATGTATATCTACATAAAATTGAAACATCATTTTTAAATAGAGAGATATAGATTAATATTTTTTCGAAGATAAAATACGAAAAACAAGGGTGCATTGTTTATTGAAATGGAGTGAGTAGTATATATAAAATCATTTTAGTTGCCAATGATCATGTTGAGGGCCTCTATTTCTTGTTTTGCTCAGGCCCTCCGTATTCTCAGGTACGGCCCTGGTGGTCTATGAACCTGTATGTAATCTTATTACTTTTGGCTTCTTTGCACTGCTAATAGATCGGCGGAATTACGGCAAAAAAGAAGAAAGAATGTGTTGGTATTGTATTGCTTTCGATAGATCTGTTCGCCCCTCCCCCCAAGCATTTATAGATGGCACAAGAGATTCAAGGATGAAATTGCTCTCCTTGTTCATAAGGCAAAGAGGAAATCATATCATGGGTAGAACATTTTATATATATTTTGCTGCTTGGGATCTATGATCCTTTTAGTTGCTGCTCTCCAGCAACTTTTGTACATATTTCCCTCTTTTTATTAATAAAAAAATACAAAGTGGGGAAACCCAGTGGTCAGCCTAAAAAAATCTGTTCGCTAGGTAGCCGTAGTTTTGCACTCAGTTTGTTTGCTGAAATCGGCTCAAATAATGTAGCATTTATAGTTTTATATTCGACCTGTTTGCTCAGGTATGCTTGCTTACATTCGTAGGTGACCTGTTTGTTGAAATAGCTTATCGCTTCTCTGACCATCTATCTCCTCAACAGATGGACAGAACTTGGATATTATTTGACTCATTAACCACACCAACATATTTGAGTGGTATTGAAGACTTCATGAAGCACGTTAGTGATTTTACTGACGGCGACAAGACAAAGGAAGTGATTTGTCCATGCCGCGTATGTTTGAATATTGGGTCCAAGCCTCAACATGTAGTCTCAGATCATTTATTCGTTTATGGGATGGACCAGACATATATCAGGTGGATTAACCATGGTGAACACTATGATCAGCCTGACATTATTGATCCTCTTTATTCTGATGGTTATCAGCCTGAAGATCTCGTCCAGGATGAGGCTACTGCTAATTTGTTACGGGATCTGTATCCATATGCAAGCCAACAGCCCCATGGTTATCACAAAAAGCCTCTTTTCCATGACCTGATAGAAGATGCTAAGCGCTTAGTGGCCCCTGGTTCTGTTGTGTCAAGATTCGAATTAATTGTGAAATTACTTCATGACAAGTCATACCAGGGGATTACCAATAAAGCGTTCAATGCAGTTGCGAAGACATACAGCGATGCACTCCCTGGGGCTGGACTGCCAAAATCCTTTTATGAGGTGAAGCAGTACATCAAGGTACTGGGACTTGGATATGAGAAGATTGATTTTTGCAAAAATAACTGTGCACTGTTTTGGATGGAGTATAATGACCTCGATGAATGTCCAGTATGTAAGGAATCAAGATGGAAACATGATGGAGCTGGTGGTAAGAAAAAGATTCCTTGGAAGGTTCTGAGATACTTTCCACTTGTACAAAGATTGCAGAGGTTGTTTGCTTCAGAACAAACATCTCGGGAAACAAGATGGCACAAAGAGATTCTCACGCCCGACCCTGATTTACTGAGGCATCCTGCTGATGGCGATGAATGGAAGCAATTCGACCTGGATCATCCAGATTTTGCTGCAGATCCAAGGAACCTGAGACTTGGCCTTGCTACAGATGGATTCAACCCATTTGGCAACATGAGCAACTCGTATAGCATGTGGCCAGTACTAGTTACACCTTACAACCAGGCTCCCTGGACATGCACCGATCAGTCGAACTGTATGATGGCCTTACTCATCCCAGGTCCCAAATCTCCTGGGAAGGATTTTGATGTGTTCATGCAGCCTCTTATTAGAGACTTGCAAACATTATGGGAGGGTGTCCCTACACGGGATGTGTGTCAACCTAAAGAACAAAATTTTCTATTACGTGCTGCTGTACTGTATTGCACCCATGATTATCCAGCTTTGGGCACTATGTCAGGCAGAGTAACATCAGGTTATAATGCATGTGTTCACTGTGATACTGATCAGCTGGCAGTGAGGATAATAAACAAGATATGCTATATGGGCCATCGCCGTTTCCTTCCATTAGATCACAGTTTCCGAAAAAATAGAAAAAAATTGCAATTTATTGGTGATCAGGCCTGTAAAAAGACTAAACCGCAGCACTTTAAGAGTCACGAGTTGGAGGCGCACCTAGAAGCGGTCAGAAATGTTAAACCAGGAAAACCACCAGCCGCCACAGCAGGTACAGCAGAGAAGAATACAGAAGATGCAGCAGCAGTAGTAGCAGATAGAAAAAGGAAGAAGAGAGGAGATGAACTGAGTCTAGCAGCTACCAAAAGGAAGATGGGAGGTGAAATAGCAGCATGTACCAAGAGGAAGGAAATGGAAAATGATAGACCGAGAATATTTTATAAGCGCAGGACCACTCTTTGGGACTTGCCGTATTGGGCTGGTAAGAAGCTTCGGCATAATATTGATATCATGCACATGGAGAAGAATATATGTGACAGCATTGTCGGCACATTACTCAACATTCCATCCAAGACAAAAGATAGCTCAAATGCTAGGATTGATTGTGCAACATTGAATGTTAACAGGCACTTGCAACTGGATCGTAATGACAAAGTGAACAAAGGCAAGGAAAAACATTATAAATTTCGAGGCGCGGAATTCACATTGCCGATGCCTAAAAGGAGATTATTTTGTGAGTACCTCCGAGGTGTGATGTTCCCGTTCGGATTTGCTTCCAACATTGCAAATTGTCTCAATGCTGAAGGAAACAAGCTCCAAGGGTTGAAAACTCACGATTGTCACATCCTGCTGCAAAGGCTTTTAGCTATTGGCATTAAAGATTTAGTGAAGCCAAATATGTACAACGTGATTGCAGAGTTGGGAAGGTTCTTTAGGGAAATATGTAGTAAAACTCTAAGCAGAGCTGTTGTAGAACGTCTTAAGGTGGACATAGCAGTAATCCTGTGCAAGCTGGAGCTGATATATCCTCCAGCCTTCTTTGATGTGATGGTGCATTTGGCTGTTCATCTACCTGATGAGGCACTTTTAAGAGGTCCGGTACAGTATGGATGGATGTACCCTATAGAACGTCGACTGTGCACTTTCAAGAATACAGTTAGGAACAAAGCTAGACCGGAGGCTTGCATTGCAGTGGCGTATATTGCTGCTGAAGCATATACATTTGCCTCAAGATATATTCCTGATATTGAGACCAGATTCAATCGGGGTCGCAGAATTTTGGAAGTTGGAGGATCTGTTTTTAATCATGGTGTTGAGCTAATAGGAAAGAGGACCGAAAAAACATTAGAGCAGTCTGAATTTGAACAGCTGTCTTGGTATGTGCTGAATAATGCTACAGAGGCTGATGAATATGTTAAGTGAGTACTATGCACACGAACTACTCAGTTCCTCGCATATACTATGAACTTGTATCAAAATGAAATATATTCAGCTGACTTGGCTATGTTTTGCAGGTTGTACATGGAAACGAATGGAAAGCTATCGGCACGTGGGAGTGGGTTTCAGGACTGGTTTGAGAAATATGTAAGATGTTCAATTGCACTCTGACTTGTCTATGTGTTTTCACATGAGATGACCTCTTGTCTATTTTGTAATCGTAGATCTCGAAACTCCATGCGGAGAATCCAGGCGCTGTTAGTGCTGATCTCCTTGTCCTATCACGTGGTCCAGATAAGAGGGTGTTGGTAGCTGCAGCTTGCAATGCCAATGGTGTCCATTACAGCTCCTATGAGCGTGAACAACATTTGAAGACACGAAATAGTGGCATCACAACCAGTGGAGATCACTTGACAACCAGAAAAAAGAGATCAGAGTCATTTGACCATTATGGTCACATAGAAGAGGTTATTCAGTTGTTCTATAGTGATAAGGTTACTGTCCGATCTGTGGTTCTATTTAAGTGTTATTGGTACAACCAAGATCCAAACAAGGGCAAAGGTGCCAGAAATGATGGGTATTTCATATCAGTCAATACTACTGCTCAGTGGTACAAGGATGATCCTTATATTTTGGTACCTCAAGCGGCCAAGGTACTTTTCTTGGAAGACAGATCTAGAAAAGGATGGCAGTATGTGCAAAAGTTTGTGGCAAGGAACATATATGATTTGGATGAGAATGCGGATCCAATAATTGGTGCCCAGCAAGATGATTTCGCTGGTTGTATGCAAACTAAAGTTGCTGACATTGATGAAACCTCGTTGGATACAGGTATCCCTGCACATGATGGAGAAGTAGATTTCACTGTTGAGGTTAGCATAGTCGACAAAGAGATGGATAAACTGAAGCTACCTGGTGAATCTCAGGAGGAGAATGGACAGGACGAGCAGGATGAGACCATGCACGAATATCAGAATGAAGACGGAGGTGATGATGATGATGATGATGATGATGATGATGATGATGATGTTAGACTCTTGTCTCTGTATCATGCTGTGAGATGAAGAACCATGATTTGTTTTGATTTTTCTATTTGGAAAATGTATGAGTCCTGAAGACAATTATCTGTTGGATTGTAATCCCATGATGACTAATTATTTATGTTTGTTGTCCTACTAAAAGTTGGTCAAACTTAATTGTGTGGAAGTAATCCCATGCTGTTTGATTCATAGGGTCATATCCCATAGGAAAATAGAATGATAATAGATCAAACTAATGCAGAATATCTTATAACCACAATCAAATAGAATTTCTCTTGACATAGGATTCAAGTTGGCATGGCATCCCTATCATACAGGGTTTTTATTCATACTATGCTACAAATCGAAAATAAGATGGGTCAGCACTTTATCGCGGCAGATAGGGCAGCTGGCGTTCGTTACAAACCAGGAGAAGATGCACTTCCTATGGAACGGGTGTTTGCATCCCCGGAGACGCACCGTTGTGCGCTGCGACAGCCCCAGCATGCATATGCTGCAGTGGCCGTCCTCCGGCGCAACTAGGACCCAACTGTCCTGCAGCGCCGGCAAGTTGACGATGAGCCGGTGGTCCACCCTAAGGGTGAGGTCGAAGTGGAGGCCACCGAGCCGACGACACGCCTGCTGCCACATCAGGTGCATAACATCGTAAGGCATGATGATGTCCCACTCCTCCTCCGTGAGGTTCAGGTTCTTGAGCAGCCATACACGGGCAAGAATCTCGCGCATAGTTCGCACGACATTGCCCCCACTACGCAGCTTCCTCGGAGGCAAGCCAAGATCCAGCACCACCTCTTCGCAGGGTGTAGTGGTGATATCGTCCTCATCCAGTGGGGCAGGGAGGGGGCCGGCCATCCTCCTGAGCTCGTACGTCCTCGAGAAGAAGATGTGCACTGTCATAGTGTACGGGGACGCCTCGCCCTCGCCCACGGCCGGCGGCTCGCCGACGGAGAAGTCGGTCGTGCTTGCCGACACACGGCAGGCACGGAAGACATGTGGGCCAGACTCGATGATGCGCTCGCGTGAGGAGCGCTCTAGTAGGGGCGTCGCCGCCATTGGGGATTCTTCGGAGGGCTGTAGACTGGCGGCTAGTCGACGGTGAGGTGGTTGGTGTGAGATCTCTGGGATGAGGCCAGGGGAAGTGGGCGAAGTGCTCGGGACTAGGGACTGCCCTCAACTTTCCGCAGTAGTATGATAATAATTGGTGGACGAGGGAGACTAGTCCAGAGACTACCCAAAGTTGATAAATCATGTTCGAGGGAAAATGCCCAAGATTTATTATCAAAATTCAAGCTAATTTCGCCGATTTTGTTCTGCCGTTCATTAGACATCATCCAACGGCCTTGGTCTCTGGGATTCGCTGCTACAGTGTCATCTACTATTTTCTACCCAATTCCAGAAACATCCATAAAGCTAGTAGATAGCTTTCCTGCTTGTTGGCCCCACCCCATTTTTTTAATCTTTTCTTCCTTATCCCCTTCGCTCATGCTAGCAGCTACTTGCAGCCATTGCTACACCAGCGAGGTGATCTGTATGATAGGCACGGTTTTAGTAAGACAGCAAGTTGTAGATAGCTAACCATGAGACACATGCCTCTCTGGTTGAGACTGAGCTCGCTCTTGTGATTGGGCTCCAATGGTCGAGGTGAGTCACAGCTGCAATGACAGAGGTTTGTGCTGAATTAATTAGCACAGAGGCGTAACTAGCACTAGATGGAGAAGGCATAGTACACATATCGGACACGAAGTCGCGTCTGGCGAGCAGCTCGCATTCACTTGCATCAGTGCGGTACAACAAAGATGATGAAGAAGGATTGGAGCTTTGAAGGTAGTCAGAAAAGTTACAAAAAATAATACGTGCAAAACTTAACCTGTATAAACGCACATGCATGGATAATTTTACATTTCTGCATGAGAAAGACATGTCAATTTTCAGTACGACATGGTTTGATTTGTCAAATTTGATGCTCCTTAATGCATTTTAAGTGAAAATTACAGGTTTATTCATTATAATTGCCGATTTTTAACGTTACGTGCAGCTGACTAGCAAACTATAAGTGTGTGATTGCTTGCTTCCAAAATAAGGATATGTAATCATTTTGTATAAGGTAGTACCAATTAGTCGTTATATTGCAGAACTTAAAGAGTTTTGAGAGATTCAACTCGTTGCTACTCCATAAGAATGGTCATGTTGACAAATTTGATCCAGTGTTGAACAGAGCCAGAAACATTTCAAAAACTTGAGCATGGAAGAGGCTAGGGGTAAATGCCCCAAGGCCAGCCGAGCCTATCGTAGGTGCCGTCCCGAGGAGGAAGTACCTTAATTTGGGGCGCGCGCGGACGCTGCGGTACCCCGAGCTCGAGACGCCGCCGTACCGGTAGCTCGACCCGCGACGAGGCATGGCGGCGGCGGCGGAAGCGGAGCGGCGGCGGCGGAAGGTAAAGCTCCTGCTGACAAACATATTAGGCACAAATGGGCAACCTTCAGTAACCCATGTTCCATTTTTTTTTGTCAGGATAACCCCATGTACCACCTTCCCAATAGAAAAAGTACTGTTCAACCTTCCCCTGTTGGGCCCAATATTTCACTTTTGGGTTGCCAAGGAACATCTACATGGTAATTGTTATCGGTCTACTTGCTCCGGCCGTCGAAGCCCAATAACTGCAAATGGGCCTTTCTGCTCATGCAATTTCGGCCCTTTTCTAATGAAACACAGATCCTATGATTGGCAAAAAAAAATACACGGAGATTCTACATAAAAGTTGTTTTTATTTATTTTGAATTATAGGGTTCCAATTTTTGAAACTGCTCATGCCCAATATGAAAATCCTTGATCGCTCCATACCCACATGGATAACGGTATTTTTAAAAATTCATAAAGTGGATTTGAAATTTAAAACATATCCTAATAATTCCTTGATTTAATCTATCAACTTGCAAGATCTTGGAGCCAAAGAGCTTGTATTAGTCTGCGAAAATAATACTGATAAACCTGTCGTTAACAAGAAATGAAGGTTTATCGTTCAGAGAGGATGCCATGTGGGACCCATGAGACAGTAGCGTCCTCAACGTTTCAAAGAAAAAGGCAAGTAGCCCGAAAATAGGGGTAAAAAATAAATCCTACAAAGGAAACATTTATAGTTCATAGAGGCTGACATGTGGGACCGATCTGCCAGCTGCATCCTCATCATTTCGAAGTCGGCAGGGATCAGAAGAAAAAGGCAAATAGCCAGAAATTAGGGGTCAAAAATAAATCCAAAAAGGAAACTTATATTCTTCATAGAGGATGACATGTGGGACCGACCTGCCAGCAGCGTCCTCATCGTTTCAAAGGCCGCAGGGGATCAAAAGAAAAAGGCAAATAGCCAGAAATTAGGGGTAAAAAATAAATACAACAAAGGAAAGGTTTATTGTTCATAGAGGCTGACTTGTGGGACCCATGAGCCAGCGGCGACCTCAATTTCAAAGGCGGCATATGATCGAAAAGAAAAAGGCAAGTTAGCAAAAATCAGTGGGTAAAAAAATCTAAGAAATGAAACTTTATTGTACAGTCCCATGAGCCAGCACCTTACTCAACGTTTCAGTGGCGGCATGAGATAGAAAGAAAAAGGAAAGTGACCAAATATCAGGAGCAAAAAATAATCCAAGAAAAGAAACTTTTATTGTACATAGATGATGACATATGGGTCCCACTTATACAAGCTCTTTCGCTCCAAGATCTTGCAAGTTGATTGTACATAGAGGATGACATGCGGGCCCCTTGTGTCAGCAGCTTACTCAACGTTTCCAAGGCGGCAGGGGATCAAAAGAAAAAGGAAGTAGCCAGAAATTAGCGGTAAAAAATAACTCCAAGGAAGGAAACTTTTATTGTTCATAGAGTATGACATGCGGGACCCATGCGCTAGCAGCTTCCTCAACGTTTCAAAGGGGGCATGAGATCGAAAGAAAAAGACAAGTGACCAAATATCAGGAGCCAAAAATAATCCAAGAAAAGAAACTTTATTGTACATAAAAGATGACATGCGGGTCCCATTTTGCAGCAGCGGTGTCAACGTTTCAAATGCGGCTTGAGATCAAAAGAAAAAGAGTAGCCAGAAATTAGGGGTAAAAAAACTCCCAGAAAAGAAAGTTGATTGTACATAGAGGATGGCATGCGGGTCCCATGACCCAGCACCTTACTCAACGTTTCAGAGGCGGCATGAGATCGAAAGAAAAAGGAAAGAGACCAAATACCAGGAGCAAAAAATAATCCAAGAAAAAGAAACTTTTATTGTACATAGAGGATGACATATGGGTCCCACTTATACAAGCTCTTCCGCCCCAAGATCTTGCAAGTTGATTGTACATAGAGGATGACATGCGGGCCCCTTGTGTCAGCAGCTTAATCAATGTTTCCAAGGCGGCAGGGGATCAAAAGAAAAAGGAAATAGCCAAAAATAAGAGGGTGAAAAAATCCAAGAAAAGAAACTTTTATAGTATCGAGGATGACATGTGGGTCCCATGAGCCAGCAGCTTCTCAACGTTTCAGAGGCTGCATGAGATCGAAAGAAAAAGGCAAGTGACCAAAAATAAGGGGGTAAAAAAAATCCAAGAAAAGAGACTTGATTGTACATAGAGGATGACATGCGGGTCCCACCAGTCAGCAGCTTACTAACGTTTCCAAGGCGGCAGGGGATGAAAAGAAAAAGGAAATAGCCAAAGATCAGAGGGTGAAAAAAATCAAAGAAAAGAAACTTTTATAGTACATAGAGGATGACATGTGGGTCCCATGGGCCAGCAGGTTCCTCAACGTTTTCAAGGGCGGCATGAGATCGAAAGAAAAAGGCAAGTGACCAAAAATCAGAGGGTGAAAAATAATCCAAAAAAAGAAACTTTTATTGTACATAGAGGATGACATGCTGTCCCAACGTTTCAAATGCGGTTTGAGATCAAAAGAAAAAGAAAGTAGCCAGAAATTAGGGGGTAAAAAAACTCCAAGAAAAGAAAATTGATTGTACATAGAGGATGACATGCGGGTCCCACGAGTTTGCAGCTTACTCAACGTTTCCAAGGCGGCAGGGGATCAAAAGAAAAAGGAAATAGCCAAAAATCAGAGAGTGAAAAAAAACCCAAGAAAATAAACTTTTGTAGTACATAGAGGATGACATGCGGGTCCCATGAGCCAGCAGGTTCCTCAACGTTTCAAACGTGGCATGGGATCGAAAGAAAAACAAGTGACCAAATATCAGGAGCCAAAAATAATCCAAGAAAAGAAACTTTATTGTACATAGAGGATGACATGCGGGTCCCATTTTGCAGCAGCGGTCCCAACGTTTCAAATGCGGCTTGAGATCAAAAGAAAAAGAAAGTAGCCAGAAATTAGGGGGTCAAAAAAACTCCAAGAAAGGAAAGCTTTATCGTTCATACAGGCTGACATGTGGGACCTATGAGCCAGCAGCTTATGAACGTTTCAAAGGCGGCAGGGGATCAAAAGAAAAAGGAAATAGCCAAAAATCAGAGGGTGAAAAAAATCCAAGAAATCAAACTTTTATTGTACATAGAGGATGACATGCGGGTCCCATGAGCCAGCAGATTCCTCAACGTTTCAAACGTGGCATGAGATCGAAAGAAAAAGGCAAGTGACCAAATATCAGAGCCAAAAATAATCCAAGAAAAGAAACTTTATTGTACATAGAGGATGACATGCGGGTCCCATTTTGCAGCAGCGGTCTAAACGTTTCCAAGGCGGCACAGGACCAAAAGAAAAATGAAGTAGCCAGAAATCAGGGGGTGAAAAAAATCCAAGAAAAGAAAGATTTCAATTGGGCTGCATCTGGACATCTGGGCCTTCGAACTATCCTTCTGGGCCTTTTGACACGTACAATTTCAGCCCACTCCAGAACATGATAGTTCGGATTTTTCTCAAAAAAAAAACAGGAAAGTCCTATGCTTCGCCAAAACAAAAAACAAGGAGATTCAAGATATATGTTGTAAAAATAAAGATTTAATTTATCCGTTTGCAATAGCTCAGAGCGAAATACACTGTTTATTGTCTGCAAAATAATCAAGATATCACATGTTTCTTGTACGGGGAGGCTGACATCGGGGACCCATGAGCCAGCAGCGTCGTCAACGTTTCAAAGGCGGCAGGGGATCGAAAATATATAAAAACCAAAAATCAGTTGGTAAAAAAATCCAAGAAAAGAAAACATTTATCGTTCTGAGAGGATGACATGCGGGACCGATGAGGCAGCAGCATCCTCAACGTTTCCAAGGCGGCAGGGGATCAAAGAAAAAAAAGGAAATAGCCAGAAATTAATTAGGGGTAAAAAATAAATCCACCAAAGGAAACTTGTATTGTTCATAGAGGATGACATATGGGACCGACCTGCCAACAGCGTCCTCATCGTTTCAAAGGGGCAGGGGATCAAAAGAAAAAGGCAAATAGCCAGAAATTAGGGGTCAAAAATAACTCCAATAAAGGAAACTTTTATTGTTCGTAGAGGATGACATGCGGGTCCCATGAGCCAGCAGGTTCCTCAACGTTTCAAACGTGGCATGAGATCGAAAGAAAAAGGCAAGTGACAAAATATCAGGAGCCAAAAATAATTCAAGGAAACTTGATTGTACATAGAGGATGACATGCGGGTCCCATGAGTAAGCAGCTTACTCAACGTTTCCAAGGCGGCAGGGCATCAAAAGAAAAAGGAAATAGACAAAAATCAGAGAGTGAAAAAAACCATAGAAAATAAACTTTTATAGCACATAGAGGATGACATGCGGGTCCCATGAGCCAGCAGGTTCCTCAAAGTTTCAAACGTGGCATGAGATCGAAAGAAAAAAACGCAAGTGACCAAATATCAGGCCAAAAATAATCCAAGAAAAGAAAGTTTTATAGTACATAGAGGATGACATGCGGGACCCATTTAGCAGCAGCGGTATCACCGTTTGAGGCAGCAGGGGGATCGAAAGAAAAAGTCAAGTGACCAAATATGAGGTGCCAAAAATAATCCAAAAAAGAAAGTTTTATAGTACATAGAGGATGACATGCGGGTCCCATTTAGCAGCAGCGGTATCACCGTTTGAGAGCAGGGGATCGAAAGAAAAAGGCAAGTGAAAAAATATGAGGAGCCAAAAATAATTCAAGAAAAGAAAGTTTTATAGTACATAGAGGATGACATGCGGGTCCCATTTAGCAGCAGCGGTATCACCGTTTGAGAGGCGGCGGGGATCGAAAGAAAAAGGTAAGTGACCAAATATGAGGTGCCAAAAATAATTCAAGAAAAGAAAGTTTTATAGTACATAGAGGATGACATGCGGGTCCTTAGCAGCAGCGGTATCACCGTTTGAGAGGCGGCAGGGATCGAAAGAAAAAGTCAAGTGACCAAATATGAGGTGCCAAAAATAATCCAAAAAAGAAAGTTTTATAGTACATAGAGGATGACATGCGGGTCCCATTTAGCAGCAGCGGTATCACTTTGAGAGGCAGCAGGGGATCCAAAGAAAAAGTCAAGTTACCAAATATGAGGTGCCAAAAAAAAAAAAGTTTTATAGTACATAGAGGATGACATGCGGGTCCCATTTAGCAGCAGCGGTATCACCGTTTGAGAGGCAGCAGGGGATCGAAAGAAAAAGTCAAGTGACCAAATATGAGGTGCCAAAAAATCCAAGAAAAGAAAGTTTTATAGTACATAGAGGATGACATGCGGGTCCCATTTAGCAGCAGCGGTATCACCGTTTGAGAGGCGGCAGGGGATCGAAAGAAAAAGTAAAGTGACCAAATATGAGGTGCCAAAAATAATTCAAGAAAAGAAAGTTTTATAGTACATAGAGGATGACATGCGGGTCCTAGTTAGCAGCAGCGGTATCACCGTTTGAGAGGCGGCAGGGGATCGAAAGAAAAAGGCAAGTGACCAAATTTGAGGTGCCAAAAAAACTCCAAGAAAAGAAAGTTGATTGCACATAGAGGATGACATGCGGGTCCCATTTAGCAGCAGCGGTCTCAACGTTTCCAAGGCGGCAAGGGATCAAAAGAAAAAGGAAGTAGCCAGAAATCAGGGGGTCAAAAAAATCCAAGAATAGAAAGAATTTTGGTTCATAGAGGATGACATGCGGGACCCATGATCCTGCATCGTAAACGGCTCGATCGGAGAACGTTGAACGAGATGGCGCGATCTAGAAAAAAACAATGCCAGAGAGGCTGCCATCTGGGCCCTACATCCCTCGGCGGTGCGGATTTGCGTTGACTCGGCCGGCGAACCCGAGATTTCGAGATGCACCACGTCCCGGGCCACCATACGCCACGTTTTGGCCGCTTTCGTCGGGCTAGGTGGCCTCAAAAACGAGAAAAAAAAGTTTTGACATGCACCACGGAGGGACCAAAAATCGTCGGCCATGGTACACCAGCAACCACGGCGCGACTTCAACTTCGTCGGCCATGGCAACTTCTCTTCTTCTTCTTCTTCTTCCCTCTCCTCGCTTCCTTCTTTAGGAGGAAGAGGCTTGAAGGGTGGCTTGTCCGCATAACCTGATTTACTTTCAGAAACAATAGAAGAAACTTGGGAGGATCCCTCCTTTTCATTAATTAATTGAAAACACACAGCGGTCCTATCATATTTTGGCAAGGTGTCATCTTCTAAAATATTTTGTATGTAAGTGTTTGTATGGCTATTATCAATGCAATAAGAAAAACACCCATGCAGGACATCATCAATATCAAGATCACTCATATGTAACAAAGAGATTTTTCTTGAGAGCTCTTCACACCACAAAAATAAAGTAAGTTCATCATGCTGATTAGGAGAAATTTCATCATCACAATACAAATTTGCAGCACTCATTGGGTTCAAATTATCATTGGAGGAGCATTGAAAATTAAAATGACCCACTTCATGGCAAACTTCACAAATAAAAGGATAGAGGGCACACACTTTTTTACCTAGATCATCTAGAGCCCTAGCCCACTTTCTAGTTTTTTCATTAATATGGTGGATACAATATTCATCTTCGATTTGATTAATTCCACAAGGTCTATGCATTCCACAAAAATTAACATGCTTATAGGAAATAGCATTCTTAGGAGTTTGAGCATGCTTATTGCAATCATTAACAACAATTTCATTCTTCATGCAAGCCTCTTTAAAAGGTTCATGATACTTATCAAAATTCTTTTTAGGCAATTCAAAATGAGAAGCAAAGGCTTTATAAAGATTTGCAGCAACTTGAGAGTCAAGACCATAAGTAGCACTCATATCTCGAAATTTATCAGTATCCATAAAAGTTTCAATGCATTCATAATCATAATTTATACCTGACTCTTCACCTTTGTTGTTCTCCCATCCTTCAGCGTTCTCCTCAATCCGATCAAGAAGATCCCACCTAGCTTCAACCTCCTTGCTTGTGAAAGATCCCTCCGAACAGGCATCCAGATAGTCCTTGTGTTGTCCTGAAATCCTCGCATAAAAATTGTTAACAATAACATTACGGGGGAGCTCATGGATGGGACATTTGAGCATTAGTGACTTCAATCTCCCCCACGCTTGAGAGATACTCTCTCCATTACGAGGATAAAAGTTATAAATGTAATTCCTATCAATATGCACTTCATGAGGAGGATAAAATTTAGAGTAAAAGAGAGATACAATTTCCTCCCAACCAAGAGAATGACTATTCTTCAACAATTTATACCAATGCGCCGCTTTACCAGACAGCGAAACAGAGAATAGCTTCTTCCTCACTTCATCCATAGAGATACCTGCACACTTGAATAACCCGCATAATTCATGCAAAAACAGTAAATGATCTCCAGGATGGACAGTTCCATCCCCTTCATAGCGGTTATCCATAACACGTTCAATAATTTTCATAGGTATTTTATACGGAATACTTTCAGCAGGTGGATTTAAAATATCAGAAGCATCATTAGAGTTATCGCATATGGGAGATAAAGCATTATCAGAGCAAAATATTTCTTCCAAAGCGGAGGAGCAAAAAAGATTATTTTTATGTAAACTAGCTTCCCCAAGCTTAGACTTATCCATAGCATTAGCAGTGATTGCGTTCATACTAATAATATTGCTACTAGCATGCAATTGAGGCTCCATAGGTTCTTTAATTTTCGCATCACACAATTCATGTCTTAACTCAGGAAATAAAATAAGAAGCTCATTGTTGTCCATTATGCCTAACTAGTGTAAAACAAGAAACAAAAAGATGCAATTGCAGGATCTAAAGGAAATAGCTTCGAGCACACACATGGCGCCGAAAAGTACTGTTACCTGGAACCGGAGTATGAGTGCCTTTTACCTTTCCTCCCGGCAACGGCGCCAGAAAAGTGCTTGATGTCTACGGGTGCTTCTATTCTTGTAGACAGTGTTGGGCCTCCAAGAGCAGAGGTTTGTAGAACAGCAGCAAGTTTCCCTCAAGTGGATCACCCAAGGTTTATCGAACTCAGGAGGAAGAGGTCAAAGATATCCCTCTCAAGCAACCCTGCAATCACAAAGCAAGAAGTCTCTTGTGTCCCCAACACACCAAATACACTTGTCAGATGTATAGGTGCACTAGTTCGGCGAAGAGATAGTGAAATACAAGTAGTATGGATGTATATGAGTGGTAATAGCAATCTGAATAAAATATGGCAGCGAGTAAACATGCAACAAAACAGTAAACAAACGGAGATTCGATGCTTGGAAGCAAGGCCCAGGGATCCTGCTTTCACTAGTGGACACTCTCAACAATGATCACATAATAGAACCACTCTACACTCTTTTGTTGGATGATGAACACCACTAACTGTGTAGGATTACACGAACCCTCAATGCCGGAGTTAACAAGCTCCACAGTATTCGATATTCATGTTTAAGTAACCTTAGAGTGCAAGATAGATCAACACAATTACACCAAGAACTAACATAGCATGCACACTATCACCATCACACTATGAAGGAGGCATAGATCACATCAATACTTATCATAGCAATAGTTAACTTCATAATCTACAAGAGATTACAATCATAGCCTACACCAAGTACTACACGAGGCACACACTGTCACCATTACACCGTGCAGGAGGAATAGAGTACTTTAATAACATCACTAGAGTAGCACATAGATGATATTCAACTAGATCACATAAAGAGAGAGATGAACCACATAGCTACAGCGGAGCCCTCAGCCCCGGGGTGAATTACTCCCTCCTCATCATGGAGACAGCGATGGCGGTGAAGATGGCGGTGGAGACGGCGGTGGAGATGACTCCGGGGGTAATTCCCCGTCCGGCGGCGTGCCGGAACAGAGACTTCTGTCCCCCGAATCTTGATTTCGCGATGGCGGCGGCTCTGGAAGGTTTTCTCGGGTTTCGTCAATCGTATCGGTGTTTTAGGTCAGGAAGGCCTTTATAGGCGAAGAGGCGGAGTCGGAGGGGCCACGGGGCTCCCTCCCCATAGGGCGCCCCTTGGCCGCGCCGCCCTGTGGGTGGGGCCCTCCGCTCCCTCGGCCCTTGCTGCGAAGCTTCCGGAAAATTAGGATATTGGGCATTGATTTCGTCCGATTCCGAGAATATTTCCTTTCTAGGATTTCTGAAACCTAAAACATTCCATGGCCCTTTGGCATCTCGTCAATAGGTTAGTTCCGGAAAACGCATAATAATGACATATAATGTGTATAAAACATGTAGGTATCATCAATAAAGTAGCATGGAACATAAGAAATTATGGATACGTTTGGGACGTATCAACGGTCAACTCCGTAGAAGAAGTGATCCCACAAGAACAATATAGGGCATCTTGGAGTATGACCTATCCGGAAGATTTGAAATGCCACTATCATGATCACATGGCCTTCCATGCAAAGTCCTTTTGGGTTGATCCCTCCAAGGCCAAGGAAGACAACATCAAGAGAAACAACAAAAGTGGGTTCACTAGCTTTGGTCCAAAAACAAGATCATGCTACAACTGTGATGACAAGCGCCATTTCATCGCCGAATGCCCCTATGAGAATAGAGAGCTTCATAATGGAAGGCTCATTCCCAAGGACAAGAGCAAAGAATCAAAGGGCAAATATTCAAAAGCCCCCAACAAGAAATTCTACAACAACAAGACCAAGAAGGGCAAGAGGCCCCCAAGAGTTGTGCTAGTGAC
Source organism: Lolium multiflorum (assembly GCA_030979885.1). Lineage (NCBI taxonomy): Eukaryota > Viridiplantae > Streptophyta > Magnoliopsida > Poales > Poaceae > Lolium > Lolium multiflorum. The sequence continues at coordinate 69,089,221 of CM061747.1, forward strand.
TAGGGAAGAATATTCCTCCGATGAAGTTGAAAGCTCTAGTGATGATGAAGAAGAAGAAAGCTCAAAGGAAGTGGCCGCCATTGTCACTACCAACATTCCCTCTTCATCTCTCTTTGAATCCCCCAATGAGAATCCTCATATCAAGAATGCACATTGCTTCATGGCAAGGTCCTCCTTGGACACATCTATTGTGCTATCAACTCAAGAAGAATATACCTCCGGAGATGATGATGTTGATGATGAAGAAGATGCAACCTCTAATGGATTGGTCGCTCTTGCCTCCCTCTCCACTAACTCTTCATCACCAAGTGAATCCCCCAATGAGGTCATTCATGTGGAGGAAGAAAGTTGTCTCATGGCTAAATCCTCCGAGGTATCATCTCCTAGCCCCTCTATGCCTAACATATCAAGTGATCTAGGGGTTGATGATGCTAGTCTAAAAGTGAAACAAGAAATGCTAGAGTTTGATGAATTCATTTTTAACCTACAAGGTAACACTAAAAAGCATGTTTCAAATCTCATGGCTCGTTTAGCTCAACAAAATGATACTCTTGAGAAAAAAGGTCAAATAGAGAGAGAAGACTCTCTTGAAATCCATGCTCTTAAAAATGCTCTTGAGGAAAGTCAAGAAACTATAGCTTCTCTTGAGGAGAGGCTAGAAAATCTTGAAGAGCCTCAAGATAAAATTAACAAGCTCACTAAAGCTAGAGATCTTGCTAGGGCTAAGACTAAAGTGCTTAAAAAGGAAATGGCCCAATTTGGTGTTGATCATGAGAAACTTGTGAAGGATCTAGATGAACTAGACAAAGCTCACAAAGCTTTGAAGAGTGAATACACTCTCCTATCCAAGTCAAATGAGCAACTTCAAATTAGGCTTGCTTCATATGATGTGCCTAGTTCCTCTACCCCTTCATGTGATCATGCAAATATTATTGAGGAAAATGCTAGGTTGAAGGATGAACTTGCTAAGGCCTCCTCTCCCCAAAGTAAACTTTCTTTGGATGATCTTTTGAGTAAGCAAAGATCAAACAATGGGAAGGAGGGCCTAGGTTATAATGCCAAGGCAAAGAAGGCAAACAAGCAAAAGGCCAAGCCCGCACAAGAGAAGAAGAAAGCTATCACCAATGGTGAAGCCCCTAAGGGCAACACCATTAATGATGATGATGCGGGAAATGCTAACCCTCACTATGTTCTATTTAAAGATTATTATGGTGATGTTTATGCTAAATATGTTGGCCCATATGATGGTTATGTTGCTTGGTCTATTTGGGTCCCAAAGACCCTTGTTGCTAACAAAAGAGGACCCATTGAGAAATGGGTACCTAAATCCAAGAATTGATCTCATGTAGGACTATGCCGCCGGAGGTTCAAAATGGGTACTTGATAGTGGATGTACAAGTCATATGACCGGCGGCAAGAACCTCGTCAAGGAGTTGAGGCCCAACATAAACAATATCACCGTCTCCTTTGGCGATAATTCTACATCCGAGGTATTGGGTTTTGGCAAGGTTGTGGTTGCACACAACATAACACTTGTGGATGTCATGCTTGTCAAAACCCTTGGTTACAATTTGCTTTCCGTTTCCGCCCTTGGCAAGATGGGTTTCGCCGTCTTTATTGATAATGATATTGTGGTCCTCTTGTGGAGCAAGACTCTAAAAGTCGCTTTCGTTGGGTATCGCGAACATAACTTGTATGTGGTGGACTTTTCGGGGACCACCACTTCAAGTGCGATGTGCCTATTCGGAAAGGCGGATGTGGGTTGGTTGTGGCATCGCCGCTTAGCCCATGTCAACATGAGAACTTTGCAAAGTCTTCACAAGGGGAACCATATTGTGGGACTAATGGAAAATGTTTCTTTTGCCAAAGATCGTGTTTGTAGGGCTTGTGTTGAAGGCAAAATGCATGACTCTCCGCATCCAAGCAAGACTATCATCTCTTCCAAGAGGATCTTGGAGCTCCTTCATGTGGATCTCTTTGGTCCCGTTACTCATGCAAGTCTTGGTGCGAAGAAACATTGCTTGGTGATTGTTGATGATTACTCAAGATACACTTGGGTCTACTTTCTCAAGACGAAAGATGAGACTCAACAAATATTCATTGACTTTGCTACCGAGGTGCAACGCCAACACAACCTCCTCATTATGGCAATAAGAAGTGACAACGGCTCCGAGTTCAAGAACTATACACTCAATGATTTTCTTAGTGATGAGGGGATTCGTCATCAATATTCCGCTGCTTACACCCCTCAACAAAATGGTGTTGCGGAGAGGAAGAACCGGACTCTTATGGATATGGCAAGATCTATGATGGCGGAGTATAAATCCCGCTATAACTTTTGGGCCGAAGCCATCTCCACCGCTTGCCACTCTTCTAACCGGCTCTATCTCCGCAAGGGATTGAACAAGACTCCATATGAAATACTCACCGGCAACAAGCCTAATATCTCATACTTCAAGGTGTTCGGTTGTAAGTGTTTCTACAAAATCAAAGGAGTTCGTTTGTCTAAATTTGCTCCTAAAGCTTTGGAGGGTATATTTGTTGGTTACGGTGCCGAATCTCACACTTATAGAGTCTTTGATGTATCCTCCGGGATTATCATTGAATCTTGTAGTGTGAAGTTCGAAGAAAATGATGGCTCCCAAGTGGGGCAAGTTGATGTTTGTGCAGGTGATGAAATACCTCAAGATGCCATAGTAAGAATGGGTGTGGGATTTTTCCGCCCCATTGAGGGACACGGTGTGGCGTCTCGGGAAGAACTATGCTCTACCACGGTGGAGCCCTCATCTTCTCAACATCAACAAACCCCATCTCTTGAAGCTAATGATGCACCAACCCAAGAACAAGAAGAAAACCCTCCCTCTCATGTACAAGATCAAGGACAAGATCAATCAAGGATTCATGATGGCTCCGATGAGTTTCCATTCGATGTTTGCACTTCACCAAATATTGTCCAAGATCAAGCACATGAGGTTGAGCATTCTCAAGAAATTGAGGAAGCTCCAATTGAAGGTCAAGACGGGGACCCAAATGATCAAGTTGATCAAGTGACACCTCCAAGGCCTAAAAGAACCAAGGAGGAGATCGAGGCCCGTCGTCTAGCAAGAAGAGATAGGACCCTTGAAATTCGTGGACACACTCATGACAAGGTCCTTGGTGATGTTCGAGCAAAGGTCTCCACAAGAAGGCAATTGGCTAACTTTAGCAATCATCATGCTTATATCTCCGTAGTGGAACCCAAGAAAGTATTTGAAGCCCTTGAAGATTCGGATTGGGTGGAAGCCATGCACGAGGAACTCAACAACTTCAAGCGCAACAAAGTGTGGACCTTAGTAGAGAAGCCAAAGGAGTGCCGCAACGTTATAGGCACTAAATGGATATTCAAGAACAAGCAAGATGAGTTTGGAAATATTGTGAGGAACAAGGCAAGATTGGTGGCTCAAGGTTTCTCTCAAGTTGAAGGAATTGACTTTGGAGAGACCTATGCTCCCGTGGCTCGCCTTGAGTCCATCCGTATCCTTCTTGCTTATGCATCGCATCATAACTTTAAGTTACAACAAATGGATGTGAAAAGTGCATTTCTTAATGGTCCTTTGCATGAAGAGGTTTATGTTAAGCAACCCCCGGGGTTTGAGGATCTCAACTTTCCTAACCATGTCTACAAGCTTGATAAAGCACTTTATGGTCTCAAACAAGCTCCTAGAGCTTGGTACGAGCACCTTAAAGAATTGTTGGTAGACCGTGGGTTTGATGTTGGGCTAATCGATCCCACTCTTTTTACTAAGAGGGTTAATGGGGAGCTTTTCGTTTGCCAATTATATGTTGATGATATTATCTTTGGCTCTACTAACCAAGCTTTCAATGATGAATTTTCAAAGCTTATGACCGATAGGTTTGAGATGTCTATGATGGGAGAGATGAAGTTCTTCCTTGGCTTTGAGATCAAGCAATTGAGAGAAGGAACCTTCATCAATCAAGCAAAATATCTCCAAGACATGCTCAAGAGGTTCAAGATGACCGAGTTGAAGGGTGTGGCCACTCCTATGGTTACCAAATGTCATCTTGCACTAGATCCCAATGGTAAAGAGGTGGATCAAAAGGTATATCGCTCCATGATTGGATCCTTGCTTTACCTTTGTGCATCTAGACCGGACATAGTGTTGAGTGTTGGTGTGTGTGCAAGGTATCAAGCTTCTCCTAAGGAGAGTCACATGATGGCTCTCAAAAGAATCTTTCGATATTTGGTTGATACCCCAAGATATGGTATTTGGTACCCCAAAGGCTCAAGTTTTATTCTCAATGGATATACCGATGCGGATTGGGCGGGTGACAAGGATGATAGGAAATCAACTTCCGGGGCTTGCCAATTCCTTGGTAGGTCCTTGGTGTGTTGGTCTTCTAAGAAGCAAAATTGCATATCTCTCTCCACCGCCGAAGCCGAATATGTTGCCGCCGCAAGTGGATGCACTCAATTGTTATGGATGAGGCAAACTTTAAAGGAATACGGTGTCATTTGTGACAAAGTGCCTCTATTATGTGACAATGAAAGTGCTATCAAGATTGCCTATAATCCGGTGCAACATTCAAGAACGAAGCATATTGAGATCCGGAATCATTTCATTAGGGATCATGTTGCCCGTGGTGATATTGAGCTTATCTATGTTCCTACCAAAGATCAACTTGCCGATATATTCACGAAGCCTCTTGATGAAGCAAGGTTCTCTTATTTGAGGAATGAGCTAAATATCATTGATTCAAGGAGTATAGCTTGACCATCTTGCAAACACACCTTTGTCTCAAAACTTTATTTGGTTTAGATGTGGGCATGGAGATAGGGGGAGTGCGGTTTAAACTATTGAGCTATCCCTCCCCCCATAATGCCAACATTAAAGAAAATCATTCTCTTTATATCATATAATGATATGTGAGCTTCAATGATGAGTAGTGGTTTTGGGCCCAAGATATATCTTCGCGGTGCCATGCCATAACACTCATATATGGTGGCCTAGGCCACCACACTCTTCTTTGAGAAGAGTTGGAGTTATTTGGATCTTATCGCCTTTTATTTGACAACTCCATGTTCTTATGGGAAATCACTCTAGTTTGGCCTTATTTGCTCATATCTTGCAAACTTGAGTGATCATGTACCATTAACAGTTTGTACCCTCTAAACCTAAGCCTACACTCTCCTATAAGCCACTTCCATCTTGCTCATTTGTCATGTTTGGTAAAAACTTGGAGTTTGAGGTTTCTCGGTCGGATGATCTAGGTTGCCCCATCTTATTGGTAAATATGCATCTTATATGTGACGTGATATTTCATTGCACCACATATGGGTTCGCAAATAACCAACTAAAGATAGGCAGGATTTCCGGTGTTCTGGAATTTTCCAGAAAACCGGATAATCCAGCCCCCTGGCACCCCGGAATATCCGGCCAGGCTGGATTATCCGCCCTCACTTTGGGCCGGATTATCCGGCATGGGCGATTTGCGGGAGGATTAAGGAGGCCGCGTGGAGAACGGTTGGCTCCCCCACGCGCCCCCCTTCTTCCTCCTCAAGCCGCCGGAGTTCCTCCTCCTCGCCGGAGCCGCCCCGTCCGCTCCCTCTCGGAGTTTTTGGGTGGATCGGGTGCCTCTCCTCCCTAGCTACCTTCTCCTCCAAGCGGCTTTCGCAATGGATGCGGGTATGACTCACAATCCCTAACCCTAGGTGTTGTGATTTGTATGTGCTATTTTCTTGGTGGATTTGGTGTCTAGTTGTTCCAAATCGTTTGTAGTGTACTCCTCTTGCATGCTATAAGGCCGATCTGTTCATAGACAAGTTTTTGATTGCAAACTCTGCTAGACTCGAGCCGGATTATCCGGCCCCCGCGAACCGGATTATCCGGTCTGGCCGGATTATCCGCCCCCGGGGACACCGGATTATCCGGCCTGGAGCTTCATCGCCGCTGCAGTTTTGATTCAATCTATCTTGTCTAGACTTGTACCAACTTATAGTATGTTTCTAGAGTATATTACTGTATCTTACATGACTTATGAGCATTATCTTCTCTTTGCTATCCGTCTTTGCTATTCACAGGTCGTGTTTCTCGGGGTGTTCGGAGACGCCCAAGGGGTGATCGGTCAAGTGATGAGTTCACGTCCAACGCTCCTCGCAAGTCCTCCTCATCTAGGCGTAAGAACAAGGACCCAAGGGAAAACTACAAGACCATGGACCCTATCTCTTATTCCGCTATCCGCATGAAGAACTGGTATGAAGACCTCCCAAGGGATGAAGAGACAGAGGGCAGGAAATTCTGGTGCATGGAGCAGGAGTACATCTACAAGGATATTTATGAGCCCATGCCGAAAGTGCGACCCATGCAAGCAATCAATGTGGAAGACCTTTCGAAGATGATCATTTTGCGGATGCCATCTGGGTGACTGGTAGGATGGGCTTGCAGGATCTGATGAAGATTAAGTGTGACTATAGTCCAGAGTTGGTGAAGCAATTCTTTGCCACTTTGGCCATCCAGAAAGATGAGGACCGCACTATGGAATGGATGACTGGCTCCACTCACTGCAGTGCCACTCTGTGCCAATTTGCTGGTTTTCTTGGAGTTCCTGTTGATGGGGGTCGTCGCCTTCATGGACCACAACAGACAGATAAGAATGCTCTTGTGATCTCTATACCTCAGCGGAAAAGTTGGTCACTAAGGGGCTGCTTCCCATCTATAGTCAGTTACTCGGTTCTTTCGGGCCACCATCTCTCCAAGTGGTGGTAACAATGATGCTCTCCGGGGAGCCCTTGTGGACCTTATGCACCTCAGCTTTAGGTGTGCCCGTGATACTAATGGGGATTGTGACTACACTATTGATGTCATGGACTTCATCTTCAATGAGATTCATGATGCCATGGTATCCCGGACCACCATACCTTATGCACCATATATACAGCTCCTCATCAACAACTCTGTGGCCATGGATGAAGACTTGAGCGGGTACTCATTGGTGAAGCATTCTGTCAAGAAGGCTTACAAGCTCAAGCCAGTATCTTCTGCTGCTCCTGCACCTGACTCCTTCATGGGTGATGCTCGTTCTAGTGGTTTTGCTCCTGCTCGCCGTCCTGATCTCCCGGCTATGAAGAAACAAGTGAACAGGCTTAGTTGGTTTCAGCGTCACATCCTTTGCATGAACATTGAGATCCATAAGGAGAACTATGCAGCCAGCCGAGAGCGTTCTGAGATTAAGCATACTCAGGCGGTTATTCTGCACAAGCTCAGTGGTGAGCAAGGACCCCCGCCTCAGCCTCCAGCTCACCAGGTTACAGTGGGTGGCACTCTGCACAGGTTCCATGGAGTGATCTTGATGATTGCATTCAAAGGTCCAACACCTCTCGCCGCTCTCCGGATGCACCTGACACTGATGAAGAAGAAGAGGAAGAGGCAGAGTGTCCGAGGACGAAGGGCTCCGAGTGATCTCCATGGGGCGAGTAGCATCGCGCTTATCCCCTTTTTGGCGTCTCGATGCCAAAGGGGGAGAAGTGTTCTATTAGGAACTCTCTCGGGGATTTGCATGGTTTGGGCACAAGCATATGCGTTTATCATTCCTTTATTGCTTGTGTTCCCTCTTATTTGAACTATTTGCTTTGGTTGTGTTCCGTTTAAAACTATGTGCTATGTGGTGTGAGACATTGTTATGGTTTTCGGAATTCTATATGTTGAGATCAAGACTATTATATTATGTGTGATGCTATATCTCCGTATTATATATCTACACATGGGTATGATTTCGAGCATCCTATCTCAACTTCATATATGTCTATGTCTCTTGTTAGAGCTCATGTTGGATACCACTTGTGTTGAGGCACCTCGCTCCTATGTGTTGTGTATTTGTATTCAAATGCAAATTACTTATATGCACACATGTAGGGGGAGTGCCTCTATGTTTTGCCATCATGCTTGTCTCTATAGTGATTCTCTTGCAAATCCGTATATTGTCATCAAACACCAAAAAGGGGGAGATTGAAAGAACATCTCTCATATTATGTTTTGTGTGTTTGATGTCAATGTATGTGATACACTAATGTTTGTTTAAGTGGTACAGGGATTTTATAGATACTCCCTCCGTTCTTTTTTAATTGACTCAAATTTAGTACAAAGTTGTACTAAATCTGAGTCAATTAAAAGAGAACGGAGGGAGTACATTTTTATATGTGTTGGATGTGGTCAGTTCTGTCAAAAAGATGCAGCAAAAGAGATCATCAGGCCGGATAATCCGGGCCGGATATTTCCAAAATATCCGGCCCCCAGATTTTCGGCTAAGGACTTGAGGATTTGCGGCTCAGTATAGAGGCCGGATATTTGGCCGGATATTGTCCTGGTTTTGTCCCAGGGCCGGATTATCCGGGCCGGACATTTCGGAAATATCCGGCCCCCTCGAAAATGGCTAAGGACCTGAAGAAAAGCAAGTCTGAGTGTGGCCGGATATTTGGCCGGACATTGTCCCGGTTTTGTACCTAAGGCCGGATTATCCGGGGGGGGGGGATTATCCGGCCCCTACTTAGGCCGGAATATCCGGCCCCCCGGAAGCCCCAACGGCTGGATTTTGGGGAGGGGTATTTATACCCCTCTTCTTCTTCCTTCCTCCTTTGCTCAATCATTGCAAGAAAAATCTGCCAAGCTTCATGATACGTCTCCAACGTATCGATAATTTCTTACGTTCCATGCTACTTTATTGATGATACCTACATGTTTTATGCACATTATATGTCATATTTATGCATTTCTGGAACTAACCTATTAACAAGATGCCGAAGAGCCATTCTGTTTTCTGCTGTTTTTGGTTTCAGAAATCCTAGTAAGGAAATATTCTCGGAATTGGACGAAATCCGCGGGGTCCTATTTTTGCACGGAGCTTCCAGAAGACCGAAGAGGGAAGGAAGTGGGGCCACGAGGCGCCGACACCATAGGGCGGCGCGGCCTAGGCCCTGGCCGCGCCGACCTAGGGTGTGGGGCCCTCGTGTGGCCCCCCGCGTTGCCCTTCCGCCTACTTAAAGCCTCCGTCGCGAAACCCCCGTACCGAGAGCCACGATACGGAAAACCTTCCGGGACGCCGCGCGCCGCGAATCCCATCTCGGGGATTCAGGAGATCGCCTCCGGCACCCTGCCGGAGAGGGGATTCATCTCCCGGAGGACTCTTCATCGCCATGATCGCCTCCGGAGTGATGAGTGAGTAGTTCACCCCTGGACCATGGGTCCATAGCAGTAGCTAGATGGTCGTCTTCTCCTTGTTGTGCTTCATTGTTGGATCTTGTGAGCTGCCTAACATGATCAAGATCATCTATATGTAATTCTATATGTTGTGTTTGTCGGGATCCGATGGATAGAGAATACTATGTTATGGTGATTATCAATCTATTGTTTATGTGTTGTTTATGATCTTGCATGCTCTCCGTTATTAGTAGAGGCTCTGGCCAAGTTTGTACTCTTAACTCCAAGAGGGAGTATTTATGCTCGATAGTGGGTTCATGCCTTCATTGACACCTGGGACAGTGACAGAAAGTTCTAAGGTTGTGATGTGATGTTGCCACTAGGGATAAAACATTGATTCTATGTCTAAGGATGTAGTTGTCGATTACATTACGCACCATACTTAATGCAATTGTCTGTTGCTTAGCAACTTAATACTGAATGGGGTTCGGATGATAACCTGAAGGTGGACTTTTTAGGCATAGATGCAGTTGGATGGCGGTCTATGTACTTTGTCGTAATGCCCAATTAAATCTCACTATATTTATCATATCATGTATATGCATTGTTATGCCCTTCTCTATTTGTCAATTGCCCGACTGTAATTTGTTCACCCAACATGCTTTTATCTTATGGGAGAGACACCTCTAGTGAACTGTGGACCCCGGTCCTATTCTTTACATAGCATACAATCTACTGCAATTGTGTTTTACTATTTTCTTGCAAACAATCATCTTCCACTCGATACGTTTAATCCTTTGTTACAGCAAGCCGGTGAGATTGACAACCTCACTGTTTCGTTGGGGCAAAGTACTTTGGTTTTGTTGTGCAGATTCCACGTTGGCGCCGGAATCCCTGTTGTTGCGCCGCATCACATTTCGCCACCATCAACCTTCAACGTGCTTCTTGGCTCCTACTGGTTCGATTAAACCTTGGTTTCATACTGAGGGAAACTTGCTTCTATACGCATCATACCTTCCACTTGGGGTTCCCAACGGACGTGTGCATCTACGCGTATCAAGCTAAATTTCTGGCGTTGCCGGGAGATCAAGACACGCTGCAAGGGGAGTCTCCACTTCTCAATCTCTTTACTTTGTTTTTGTCTTGCTTTATTTTATTTACTACTTTGTTTGCTGCACCTAAACAAAACACAAAAAAATTAGTTGCTAGTTTTACTTTATTTATTGTCTTGCTCTCTATATCAAAAACACAAAAATTAGTTACTTGCATTTACTATATCTAGTTTGTTTTATTTACCGTTGCTAAAATGAATACTCCTGAAAATACTAAGTTGTGTGACTTCACAAATGCAAATAATAATGATTTCCTATGCACACCTATTGCTCCACCTGCTACTACAGCAGAATTCTTTGAAATTAAACCTGCTTTACTAAACCTGGTTATGAGAGATCAATTTTCTGGTGTTAGTTCTGATGATGCTGCCCATCTCAATAATTTTGTTGAACTTTGTGAAATGCAAAAATATAAGGATGTAGATGGTGATATTATTAAATTGAAAGTGTTTCCTTTCTCATTAAGAGGAAGAGCTAAAGATTGGTTGCTATCTTTGCCTAAGAATAGTATTGATTCATGGACTAAATGCAAGGATGCTTTTATTGGTAGATATTATCCTCCCGCTAAAATTATATCTTTGAGAAGTAGCATAATGAATTTTAAGCAATTAGATACTGAACATGTTGCTCAAGCATGGGAGAGAATGAAAACTTTGGTAAAGAATTGCCCAACCCATGGACTGACTACTTGGATGATCATCCAAACCTTCTATGCAGGACTAAATTTTTCTTCGCGGAATTTATTGGATTCAGCTGCTGGAGGTACCTTTATGTCCATCACATTGGGGGCGGCTACAAAACTTCTTGATGATATGATGATAAATTACTCTGAATGGCACACGGAAAGAGCTCCACAAGGTAAGAAGGTAAATTCTGTTGAAGAAACCTCTTCCTTGAGTGATAAGATTGATGTGATTATGTCTATGCTTGTGAATGGTAGATCTAATGTTGATCCAAATAATGTTCCTTTAGCTTCATTGGTTGCTCAAGAAGAAAATGTTGATGTGAATTTCATTAAAAATAATAATTTCAACAACAATGCTTATAGGAACAACTCTGGTAATAATTATAGGCCATATCCTTCTGCTAATGGTAATGGTTATGGTAATTCTTATGGGAATTCTTACAACAATAATAGGAATGTACCCTCTGGTCTTGAAGCTATGCTTAAAGAATTTATTAGTACACAAACTGCTTTTAACAAATCTGTTGAGGAAAAGCTTGATAAAATTGATACTATTGCTTCTAGAGTTGATAGACTTGCCTCTGATGTTAATCTTTTAAAATTGAAAGTTATGCCTAATAATGATATTGATAATAAGATTACTACTACAGCAAATGCCATCCAAGTTAGAATTAATGAGAATATAAGATTAATGGCTGAACTGCGTGCTAGGTGGGATAGAGAAGAAAATGAAAAACTAGCTAAAGAGAATAATGTAGCTAAAGTTTGGACTATTACCACCACTAGTAATGCTAATTCTTCACATGTTGCTGCACCTCCTACTATCAATGGTAAAATAATTGGTGTTGGCAATGTTTCTACTCCTAGTGCAAAGCATACAAAACTGCCTGAAATTGCTAAAACTGCTGAAACTGCTTGTGATAAAACTGCTGAAATTTTTTCCAACCTTGGGAACAATGATCCCATTGCTGTAGCTCATAATGATTTAGATTTTGATGATTGCCACATCTCTGAAGTTATAAAGTTCTTACAAAAACTTGCTAAAAGTCCTAATGCTAGTGCTATAAATTTAGCCTTTACAAAACATATTACAAATGCTCTCATAAAAGCTAGAGAAGAGAAACTAAAACTTGAAACTTCTATTCCTAGAAAGTTAGAAGATGGTTGGGAGCCCATCATTAAAATGAAATTCAATGACTTTGAATGTAATGCTTTATGTGATCTTGGTGCAAGTATTTCTGTTATGCCTAAAAAGATTTATGATATGCTTGACTTGCCACCATTGAAGAATTGTTATTTGGATGTTAATCTTGCCGATAATGTTAAAAAGAAACCTTTGGGGAGGATTGATAATGTGCATATTACGGTTAACAATAACCTTGTCCCCGTTGATTTTGTTGTTTTGGATATCGAATGCAATGCATCTTGTCCTATTGTGTTGGGAAGACCTTTTCTTCGAACCGTTGGTGCTGTTATTGATATGAGGGAAGGTAATATTAAATATCAATTTCCTCTCAAGAAAGGTATGGAACACTTCCCTAGAAAGAGAATGAAGTTGCCTTTTGATTCTATTATTAGAACAAGTTATGATGTTGATGCTTCTACTCTCGATGTTACTTGATTTGCACTTTCTGCGCCTAGCTGAAAGGCGTTAAAGAAAAGCGCTTATGGGAGACAACCCATGTTTTTACTACAGCAATTTTTTGTTTTGTTGAGTCTTGGAAGTTGTTTACTACTGTAGCAACCTCTCCTTATCATGTTTTTGTGCCAAGTAAAGTTTCTATGTCAAAGTTGATGTTATATTTGGGATCGCTGCGCAGAAACAGCATTGCTGTCTGTCACGAATCTGGACACAGTTCTCTGTAGAAAATTCGAAAAATCTGCCAATTTACGAGCGTGATCCTCAGATATGTACGCAACTTTCATTAGTTTTGAGTTTTTACATTTGAGCAAGTCTGGTGCCAGCTTTAAATTCGTCTTTACGGACTGTTCTGTTTTTGACAGATTCTGCCTTTTATTTCGCATTGCCTCTTTTGCTATGTTGGATTCATTTCTTTGATCCATTAATGTCCAGTAGCTTTATGCAATGTCCAGAAGTGTAAAGAATGATTGTGCCACCTCTGAACATGTGAATTATTAATTGTGCACTAACCCTCTAATGAGTTTGCTTGAAGTTTGGTGTGAAGGAAGTTTTCAAGGGTCAAGAGAGGAGAATGATATACTATGATCAAGAGGAGTGAAAGCTCTAAGCTTGGGGATGCCCCGTGGTTCACCCCTGCATATTTTAAGAAGACTCAAGCGTCTAAGCTTGGGGATGCCCAAGGCATCCTTCTTCATCGACAACATCATCAGGTTCCTCCCCCGAAACTATATTTTTATTCACTCACATCTTGTGTTCTTTACTTGGAGCGTCGGTTTGTTTTGTTTTTGTTTTTGTTTGAATAAAATGGATCCTAGCATTCACTTTGTGGGAGAGAGACACGCTCCGCTGTTGCATATGGACAAATATGTCCTTAGGCTTTACTCATAATGTTTAAGGCGAAGTTTCTTCTTCGTTAAATTGTTATATGGTTGGAATTGGAAAATGCTACATGTAGTAATTCTAAAATGCCTTGGATAATGTGATACTTGGCAATTGTTGTGCTCATGTTTAAGCTCTTGCATCATATGCTTTGCACCCATTAGTGAAGAAATACATAGAGCTGCTAAAATTTGATTTGCATATTTGGTCTCTCTAAGGTCTAGATAATATCTAGTATTGAGTTTTGAACAACAAGGAAGACGGTGTAGAGTCTTATAATGTTTACAATATGTCTTTTATGTGAGTTTTGCTGCACCGGTTCATCCTTGAGTTTGCTTCAAATAACCTTGCTAGCCTAAACCTTGTATCGAGAGGGAATACTTCTCATGCATCCAAAATCCTTGAGCCAACTACTATGCCATTTGTGTCCACCATATCTACCTACTACATGGTATTTCTCCGCCATTCCAAAGTAAATTGCTTGAGTGCTACCTTTAAAATTCCATCATTCACCTTTGCAATATATAGCTCATGGGACAAAATAGCCTTAAAAACTATCGTAGTATTGAATATGTACTTATGCACTTTATCTTTTATTAAGTTGCTTGTTGTGCGATAACCATGCTTCTGGGAACGCCATCAACTATTGTTGAATATCATGTGAGTTGCTATGCATGTCCGTCTTGTCTGAAGGATCTATCATTTTAGTGGTTGGAGCATGCAAAATTGTTAGAGAAGAACATTGGGCCGCTAACTAAAGCCATGAATCATGGTTGAAGTTTCAGTTTTGGACATATATCCTCAATCTCATATGAGAATAATAATCATTGCTACATGCTTATGCATTTAAGAGGAGTCCATTATCTGTTGTCCATGTTGTCCCGGTATGGATGTCTAAGTTGAGAATAATCAAAAGCGAGAAATCCAAAATGCGAGCATTCTCCTTAGACCTTTGTACAGGCGGCATGGAGGTACCCCTTTGTGACACTTGGTTGAAACATGGCATGCAAAGATCCGGTAGTCCAAGCTAAGTAGGACGAGGTGCGGACACTATTAGTATACTATGCATGAGGCTTGCAACTTGTAAGATATAATTTACATAACTCATATGCTTTATTACTACCGTTGACAAAATTGTTTCATGTTTTCAAAATAAAAGCTCTAGCACAAATACAGCAATCGATGCTTTCCTCTTTGAAGGACCTTTCTTTTACTTTTATTGTTGAGTCAGTTTACCTATCTCCTTCCACCTTAAGAAGCAAACACTTGTGTGAACTGTGCATTGATTCCTACATACTTGCATATTGCACTTGTTATATTACTTTATGTTGACAATATCCATGAGATATACATGTTATAAGTTGAAAGCAACCGCTGAAACTTAATCTTCCTTTGTGTTGCTTCAATACCTTTACTTTGATTTATTGCTTTATGAGTTAACTCTTATGCAAGACTTATTGATGCTTGTCTTGAAGTACTATTCATGAAAAGTCTTTGCTATATGATTCACTTGTTTACTCATGTCATTACCTTTGTTTTGATCGCTGCATTCATTACATATGTTTACAAATAGTATGATCAAGATTATGATGGCATGTCACTTCAGAAATTATCTTTGTTATCGTTTTACCTGGGACGAGCAGAACTAAGCTTGGGGATGCTGATACGTCTCCAACGTATCGATAATTTCTTACGTTCCATGCTACTTTATTGATGATACCTACATGTTTTATGCACATTATATGTCATATTTATGCATTTTCTGGAACTAACCTATTAACAAGATGCCGAAGAGCCAGTTGCTGTTTTCTTTTTGGTTTCAGAAATCCTAGTAAGGAAATATTCTCGGAATTGGACGAAATCTTCGCCCGGGTCCTATTTTTGCACGGAGCTTCCAGAGAGACCGAAGAGGGAAGGAAGTGGGGCCACGAGGCACCGACACCATAGGGCGGCGCGGCCCGGGCCCTGGCCGCGCCGACCTAGGGTGTGGGGGCCCTCGTGTGGCCCCCGCGTTGCCCTTCCGCCTACTTAAAGCCTCCGTCGCGAAACCCCCAGTACCGAGAGCCACGATACGGAAAACCTTCCGGAGACGCCGCCGCGAATCCCATCTCGGGGGATTCAGGAGATCGCCTCCGGCACCCTGCCGGAGAGGATTCATCTCCGGAGGACTCTTCATCGCCATGATCGCCTCCGGAGTGATGAGTGAGTAGTTCACCCTGGACCATGGGTCCATAGCAGTAGCTAGATGGTCGTCTTCTCCTTGTTGTGCTTCATTGTTGGATCTTGTGAGCTGCCTAACATGATCAAGATCATCTATATGTAATTCTATATGTTGTGTTTGTCGGGATCCGATGGATAGAGAATACTATGTTATGGTGATTATCAATCTATTGTTTATGTGTTGTTTATGATCTTGCATGCTCTCCGTTATTAGTAGAGGCTCTGGCCAAGTTTGTACTCTTAACTCCAAGAGGGAGTATTTATGCTCGATAGTGGGTTCATGCCTTCATTGACACTGGGACAGTGACAGAAAGTTCTAAGGTTGTGATGTGTGTTGCCACTAGGGATAAAACATTGATTCTATGTCTAAGGATGTAGTTGTCGATTACATTACGCACCATACTTAATGCAATTGTCTGTTGCTTAGCAACTTAATACTGAATGGGGTTCGGATGATAACCTGAAGGTGGACTTTTTAGGCATAGATGCAGTTGGATGGCGGTCTATGTACTTTGTCGTAATGCCCAATTAAATCTCACTATATTTATCATATCATGTATATGCATTGTTATGCCCTTCTCTATTTGTCAATTGCCCGACTGTAATTTGTTCACCCAACATGCTTTTATCTTATGGGAGAGACACCTCTAGTGAACTGTGGACCCCGGTCCTATTCTTTACATAGCATACAATCTACTGCAATTGTGTTTTACTATTTTCTTGCAAACAATCATCTTCCACTCGATACGTTTAATCCTTTGTTACAGCAAGCCGGTGAGATTGACAACCTCACTATTTCGTTGGGGCAAAGTACTTTGGTTTTGTTGTGCATTCCACGTTGGCGCCGGAATCCCTGTTGTTGCGCCGCATCACATTTCGCCACCATCAACCTTCAACGTGCTTCTTGGCTCCTACTGGTTCGATTAAACCTTGGTTTCATACGAGGGAAACCTGCTTCTATACGCATCATACCTTCCACTTGGGGTTCCCAACGGACGTGTGCATCTACGCGTATCACTTCACCACCATTAGAGCCACCTCAAGAACACAAGATTTGCAAGATCTCCTTCCTCCCCCAACCAAAGCTCTTGATCTTTGGAGATTCGAAGGAGAAGCCACCGATCTACATCCTCACCGAAGCGATTTACATTTCCCCCTCATTTGTTTGAGGGCCCCCTTGCTAGTGTTCCTCTTTGGATCCCTAGTTGATTTGTGTTGATGTATTGTTGTTGATTGTTGTGTTGTTACAGATTTGGGAGCCTCCAATTCGGTTGTGGATGTGTGCCCCAAGAACTTTGTAAAGGCCCGGTTTCCGCCTCGAGGAAATCCCTTAGTGGAAGTGGGCTAGGCCTTCGTGGCGTTGCTCACAGGAGATCTGAGTGAAGCCTTCGTGGCTGTTGGTTTGGCTTGCGTAGCAACCACACTCCTCCAAACGTAGACGTACCTTCTTGCAAAGGAAGGGAACTACGGGAATCATCTCCGTGTCATCGCGTGCTCCACTCTCGGTTACCTCTATCCTATTCTCTCTCCTATATATATTGCGTAGCTATATCTTGCTTAGTTGATAACCTTGTCATATAGGTAAATTCACTTAGTTGCATATCTAGAGAATTTACCTTTGTGTCAAGCCTAAATTGAAAAAGAACTAAAAATTGGTTAGCACCTATTCACCCCCCTCTAGGTGCGGCATACGATCCTTTCAAGAGGTTGTCAGAGCCTCAAGGTCATGATTATTAATGAGGACAATGAGTATGAGACTGGAGATGATGCTGATCCGGATGCTCCGAAGATGATGATTATGACAGTGATGGTGTAGATGCTTATCCGTCTGAAGCTCGCACTATTGTTGTGTCACAGCGTGCTCTTAATTTGCAGCCAAGTGCATCTACTCAGCGCTGCAATTTGTTCCAAACAAAGGCACTAGTTGGTCCTGATAAAGCTTGCAAGGTCATTATTGATGGCGGGAGTTGTCGCAATTTATCAAGCAAGGAGTTGTGTGCCAAGCTGAAACTTAAGTATCTACCGCACCCACATCCATATTATATTCAGTGGTTGAGCGACAATGGTGAGATGAAGGTAAACCACATGGTGCGTGTTGATTTTGAGATTGGACCGTATAAGGATTCCATTGATTTTGATGTGGTTCCTATGACGGTGTGTCACCTACTATTGGGTCGGCCATGGCTCTATGACCGTTCTATGCAACACAATGACCGTGCCAATACATATCACTTGGAGTTTGACGTGGGCATTACCCTTCGGGTAACCAATGTTGCTCTACCCTATACGGTCTAACTGGAGGCCCATGAAAGTACCCAAGGTCAAGATGGGCCACTAGGACGGTGCGACGGAAGATTGCTTGGAGTTCAAGGCACGAAGGAAGCTGAACAAGGAATGCCTAAGATAGATCTATTGTAATCCTACTCGTACTCGACTAGACCTCTCAGGACTGGCCACCTATATAAAGGCCAGGAGAGGGGCTATCGAGGACACAATCAATCTTAGCGATCTTAGCCAACAGAAGCTTAGAACTAGGTTACCCTAGCGATTAGCTATCTCGACGAGATCACAGCCGAACTATTCGGCACCCCATATGTAACTTGTTTTCATCATAATCAAAAAACAGACAGCAGGACGTAAGGGTTTTACCTCATCGAGGGCCCCGAACCTGGGTAAATCGCTCTCCCGCTGTCATACCGATGTCTCTTGTCAGCTTGCAGGATTCCGTCAACCCTAAGCCCCTATCGGAGGGCATTGCCGAGGAGCACCCTCGACAATTGGCGCCGTCTGTGGGAACCCTGTCGGCACAAGGCAGGGCATCGGCAGTACCAGTCACGTCCGCAGCGTTCGTGCTTGAGTCACCAACACCTCTAGGACCAAGAGATCCAATCCACTGTGGCCCTTCGAGTTCGTACCACACCTCAAGTCGTCGCACCCGGCCCCTTCAGAATCGAGTGATGACATGACCACCACCTTTGGAGGCGTCCACTTCATCATCGACTCCGGAGGCTTTCTTCGCCTCCCGAGACAGATACGTCCGGTTTGGGCCCCTCGGTCTCAACAGAAGATACCCGGGCAGCAACCTTGGGAATTCCGCCCAGGCACGCATGGAGGCAACCGAGGGAGCCTCGATCACGCAACAGGGAGAAAGAAAAGGCGAAGGGAATCATACTATGGAGAACGGGAACAGGAGGGCATGCAATCGATCCATGGCCGCGCTCGTTCACCGCACCTATCAGCCACGGAGCAACTCGATGCGCCATGCTACCTCCACTCCTATATCGACCCAAAGGACGGTCGGGAGAAATCCAGTCACCTATTAAGGAACTGCCGACACTTCCTGGAGATTCGACAGTTCTGTGATGACCTCAGGAGTGAAGCTATATCAAGAGTTCACATAATGGAGAAAAAGGCAAGATCTTACAGCTATCGGGCGGAGCCATATATCCCGGAACCGTACGAACCAATGGAGAAGGATGAGTACGTGCCAGCCGAGGTATTCCCAGAACCGCGCGGGCAGGTCAGCATGATCCATAAAACCAGCTTTTCAAAAAGGGAAATCAAGAAATTCTCACGAGAAGTGAAGTACGCAGAAGTCGCTATGGTCGACACACCCGAATTCATCGACTGGTCAGAGCAAAGTATCTCCTTCGACAGGACAGATCACCCGAAAGCTGTCCCTAGACCAGGCCACGCAGCTCTAGTCCTCGAGGCGCAGATCGGAGGATACAACATGAGTAAAGTATTCATGGACGGAGGAAGCGGCTTAAACCTACTGTTCGCCGACACAATGAAAGCAATGGGTTTAACAGTCGATATGCTGAGGGAGTCCGACACAGGGTTCCACGGTATTATACCGACTCGACCCGCTTACTCTCTCGGAAAAACATCACCTGGATGTGGTCTTCGGCACGCCCACCAACTTCAAAGAGAAAAGATTGAGTTCGAAGTTGTCGAAGAGTCTCGGTATCATGCCATCCTCGGCAGGCGGCGTTTGCCAAGTTTATGGCCGTGCCTCATTATGCGTACCTAAAACTAAAGATGCCAGGCAACAACGGAACCCCAATAACCGTTCACGGGAGTTTTGCTCGATCAGACACCTGTGACAGGGAGTTCCAGAAGATCGCCTCGAGATTCGGTGCTAAGGAGGAACTCAACGCGATCGACGCAGCCGTGGATCATACATGCCCACCAGCCGACAACCAGAACGTAAGATCTGACAAATTTGATGCTACAAAAGAAGCCAAGAAGCTGCAGGTGCACCCCACTGACCCGAAGAAAACGGTCAATATATCGGCTGACCTTACGGCCGCATAGGAAGGCGCGCTCATCGAGTTCCTCCGTGAGCGCTGGGAGATATTTGCATGGGAACCATCCGACATGCCAGGTATCCCCAGGGAACTCGCTGAGCACGCCCTTAATGTTGACCCGACAGCCAAACCAGTGCAGCAGTCGATGCGTCGATTCTCCGAACCCAAGAGAGCGATTGGAGAGGAAATCAATCGACTTGCAGCAGGATTATCCGAGAACTCAAGGAATCAGAGTGGGTGGCTAACCCTGTCATGGTGCCTAAAAAGGACACCACTGCTCTGCGTATGTGTATCGATTACACCGGCCTCAACAAACACTGTCCAAAAGACCACTTCCCGCTACCTAGAATTGACCAGATAGTCGATTCCACAGCTGGGTGCGACCGTCTCTCCTTTCTCGACGCCTACTCTGGATATAACCAGATCAATTGAAGAAGGAAGATCAGGAGCTAACCGCATTCATCACCCCACACGGCGTTTTTTGCTACAACGTCATGACCTTCGGGTTGAAAAATGCGGGAGCAACGTATCAACGTTGCATGCAAGCTTGCCTTGGGGAGCAGATCGGGCGAAACATCGAAGTCTATATAGACGATATCGTGGTAAAAACGAAGCACACTGCCACCCTCGTCGACGATTTGCGGGAGACCTTCGATAACCTAGACAGGTATAAGATCAAGTTAAACCCAAAAAATGCTTCTTCGGAGTACCAGGGGGGCAAGTGCTAGGATACTTCATCTCAGCCAGGGGAATCGAAGCCAACCCTTTGAAAATCAAAGCTATTCTCGACATGGAGCCACCAAAGAATCTGCACCAAGTGCAGCAATTGGCAGGACGTTCAGCAAGGTTCATCGCCAATTAGGAGAAAAAGCTTTGCCTTTCTACAACTTGATGAAGAAATCGGAAAAATTCGAGTGGACAAAGGAGGCGCAGGAATCCTTCGACAACCTGAAGAAAATCTTATCGACATCTCCAGTCCTTGTAACCCCCCGCGAGAAGGAAACGCTGCTCATGTATATAGCCGCGATAGCCCAAGTCTTCAGCAGCGTCTTGGTCGTCGAACGGGAAGAGACATGGAGAGTTCATGGCGTGCAGAGGCCCGTTTACTACCTCAGCGAAGTACTCACACCCGCAAGACAGAGGTACCCTCATCACCAGAAGCTGGCGTATGCAGTATGGAGATCAGCCCGCAAGCTACGGCATTACTTCACCGAGCATCCGATTGTCGTCGTGAGTGAGGCGCCATTGAAAAATATAATGACCAATCCAGAGGCCACTGGTCGAGTGTCCCAATGGGCTATCGAGATAGCACCTCACGACATAACTTACGTTAACCGAACAGCCATAAAATCCCAAATCCTCCCAGACTTTGTGGCGGACTGGATTCAATCCGAGACACCGGTGGCACCCGACATGTCGGGATCCTGGATAATGTATTTCGACGGGTCAAAACGAAGCACAGGCGCAGCAGCAGGAGTGGTGTTGATATCACCACAAGGAGATAAGATGAAGTATATACTACGTATGAACTTCTCTCTGACAAACAATGAAGCAGAATACGAAGCACTGCTGCATGGAATGAAGATGGCAAAGGCATGTGGGGCAACTCGCCTGGAAATCTACGGAGACTCAAACTTGGTAGTACAACAGTCGATGAACCTGTGCGACGCAGTTAGCGACAACATGATTGCCTATCGACAGCTGTATCAAAATATGGAAGCCAAATTTGAGGGTGTGAGCTCAAACATATCGGCAGAGCCAGCAACGAGGAAGCCGACACCTTAGCAAACATCGGCTCCATGTGCTCTCCCATCCCAGATGGAGTATTTTACGAGGTGATCACTCACGATCAATAAAAGAGAAAGCGCTGGCACCTCCAAAACCGGCCTGGGAAGCAGAGGCAAACCCGAGCAAGTTGGACGAAACCCCAACTCCCCTAGCCGAACCAGTCCTCCTCCTTGAGCCACCGGACTAAACCGTTCCTGGCGTACCTAACAAAGCAGGAACTACCGGCGGATTCAGTAGAAGCAAACGAATCGTCAGCGATCGAAAGGATTCACCATAGTAAACGGTGAACTCTACAAGCGCATTTCCGGTATCTTCCAAAGATGCATTGCCATCGACGATGGAAGAGCATTGCTGCGTGAGATACAGGAGAACTTGCGGGCATCATGCGGGAAGTAGGGCTCTCGTAGCAAAGCCTTCAGGGCAGGATTTTACTGGCCAACGGCGGCGTCGGATGCTCGAGATCTGGTCATGAAGTGCGACCCTTGCCAACGGTTTTCCCCAAAACCGCACGCCCCTGCAACAGACCTAATGACGATACCCTTGGCATGGCCGTTCGCCCAATGGGGACTCGATCAAGTTGGACCACTGCCGAGATCATCGCCTGGAGGACACACGTACTTATTAGTCGCAGTCGACAAATTCACAAAGTGGATCGAGGCATACCAGTACGAAACCAGAAGGCAAAAACAGCAGTCCAATTCTTCAAAGAAATAACATGTCGATTTGGCGTGCCTCACAGTATCGTCACGGATAATGGGACTAACTTTGACTCCAAACAATTCCGAGAGTTTTGTGATGACAGGGGAATAAAACTGAAATTCGCATCAGTAGCTCACCCGCAAACAAACGGACATGTGGAAAGGATCAACGGTCTAATAGGGGACGGCCTCAAGAAACGCCTTACAGGCGCAGAGGGAGCTTGGGTCGAAGAGTTACCATTAGTACTGTGGAGTTTGCGTACCACGCCTAGCAGTCGACGCAAGTACACCCCATTTTTTTCTGGTACATGGAGCTGAAGCAGTCCTACCAGTGATGTTCGATTCAGAGCACCTCGAGTAACGGCATACACGGAACCTTCCTCCAACATCGCACTGCAAGATGCTGTAGACCTACTAGATGAAGCTTGAGACATTGCTTTAGCCAGGACCACGGTATACCAAGGCGCGAGGAACTACCACAGTCGACGAATACGCAATCGGTGCTTCAGCATTGGAGATATGGTACTTCGGCTGAAACAAAAAAGACCCTCGAAACTTGAGTCTCCATGGGAAGGACCTTACGTCGTCACCGAAGTGATACCAGGAGGAGCGTACAGGCTCAAAAATCCAACTTCGGGAAAAGATGTCGAAAACCCATGGAATATCGCACACCTGCGACGGTTCTATACATAGGGCACGATTGTTTTTATTATTTCAATAGTCTTTAAGGTTGATCTTCCTTTATGAATAAAGCTTTAATCAGGTTCTCTGCCTCTTTTTCTTCAATTTAGGCCATACCACCCGAACAGGTCGACTACGGCCCCTACCTTCGGATCTACTCCCATCGGGAGCGCTGGCCTAGAAAACACGCAGTGTCATTAATTAAATACTCTCAACGGGAGCTAAGATTAGTGACACACAAAAAGAAAACAACCAATCCAAGCCTCGAGAAAATACGCGAGTGCTGCAGTCGATGGTTACATTATCACAAAATAAGGCTCAAACCGGTGCACCGCGTGACGATGCCAAGCGTCTAATTCCCTCGACTAAGTCGACGGGTCTCGCTCTTACAAAATTTACACAAAGGCTTCGCAATAACATTGCACAATTCAACGAAGTCGTCGGGAGAGCAGGTTGAACTGATCACTCAGCCGGCCCCGACAAATGAAATATCAATCGAATTAACATAGCGTACAACGTACGCGATAAATTTATACAAAATAATCTTATGCAGGAATTAAAGCTATTACATTCATAGTCGAGCTCCTTGGTCCCAATGGGCCTTCAGATCCTTCTCGAGGCACGACTCCATTCGGGAAACAATGGTGTATGCAGGACCTCTGGTGGCATCATAATATTGGCCCAAGCTCTTCTCAGTGTTTGCTACGACTTCCAAGTCTAGAGACGGGTAACATGCCAATATCGAAGCAAAAGCAAGCTCCGCACCCGCCAGGAGTTCGCACCAACTGCCGAATCCTTTCGGGTGACTTGAATCGGGTGAACAAGGCAGATAAGGTTTCAGGTGCTTGGTCTAGGGGAAACAAGGTGTTCCAAACCATCGTGAGATGAGCGTGGAACTTATCAAAGTAATAATGCGCCTTCCCCACCCGATACTTAAACTTCGCCATGACGACAGCCTTCGGACGATGCAGCCACAAGCCATGATTCGGGTGCGCAACGTCAGTCATTGCTTCAACCTCTTCATGGATCTTTTTGTTCTCCTCAGCCGCATCTGAAGCTACAACTGGAAAGGAATAAGAACCAGTTAAGGGAATATTCGAAACTGTTGCAGAAAGCAGAAACATGGGTTAATACTTACAGCCCAAACTTTCGGTAGCAATATGGAGACCATCAAGAGCATACTGTTCGATAGCTGTCGCCATCTCCCCTTTTTTCTTCACCAAGGCCGCCATCGCACGAAGAGAAGTAATATCTCTGTCTAAACTAGACACCTGGTCACGCAAGCGGCGAACGAGGCTTGATTCATCATTACTTGAAGGATTTGGAAAAAGCCCAGCACGAGAAGAAGACGGAGGAATCTGCAGTACAATCTTTAATTCAGACTAAGTATCGAAGTGAAACTCCCATCGGGAGCGCTGGGCATATGTGATACATTCAAAAGCATGTTCAAATTGGCAACAGAGCCGAAATAAAATCAAACTACAACGAAGTTACGACTGGTTTTATTTACAACAAGTCAAATAAAAAGTTCAAGGGTCCGCTGATGACGAGCCAGGGGCGGATTCGGGAGCAGGCTTGGCTTGAGCTTCATCCACCAGCTTCAGAAGGTTCGCACAAGTAACTGCTGATCGCTTGTAAGGTTCAAGATCGATTAAGTGATTGTCGTTATCAACAGCAACGTTTTGGACAACTCCTCCAAATCTGATCCCATCCCATGGCCCATGAGCAATTGGAAAGTGAGAACCGCCCCAAATAAATGGCTACGGCGTTTCAATACCTCCACAGGCTCGGAAGGGTCAACAAGGAAAGAAGCCGCCATATCATCGAGAGTCTTGTCCTCCTTCATCTTCGGGAAGATCATCGAGTATAACCTCGACAGCGCCCCCTTGGCCTTTTTCAAAAGACCAAGCACTTGGATGTTAGACTCGGCAGCAAGCGACAAGGCGTCGGCTATAGAATCCTCTCGAAGCTGATGACGACGGGTGACGGTTAAGTCGGCAGCATCTGAAAAAAAACAGATCAGTAATCAATAACAGAAACACCAAGGAAAACGCGAACCACGGATTTTACCTAATAAATCCTTGATGGACTCGCGAAGAGCGCCTTCCTTTTTCGATTACGGCACTGCTGCACGCGGCATCCTGCTCATCCTTCTTCCCGCTGCTTCACTACCTCTCCTTCAGCAAGACGTTCTCGTTCTTGGCATCGGTGGCAAGCCTGTTGGCCTCCAGCACCTGATCAGCCGAAGACCTAACAGTCTTTCGAAGTTGGGAGTTTTCAATCTCTAATCGGGTGAACTCTTCGGCGAACTCCACCACAGCGTCGACTGTGGCGTAGATCGGCTGCGACGAAGATAAGATCATAAGGGTTTAGCCGATAAAAGGGAATCCAGCAAAATGGAGCAAATTAAATACTTACATGATCGCGACCAGCCGATGAAGCAGGAACGTCGCCAGAGAGGATAACGCCGACACTGGAACCTTCTCTACGGCGTTCAGAGGAGGTCGATTTTGCGGATGAAGATTAGATTCTTTTGCCGATACGGCTCTCTCGGAGACAAATTTGGCCCTCTTCGCAAGAGGACTTCATCATCATCGTCATCAGAGCTACTTAAAAACAGCGCGGTTAGCATACGAGATGACAAGGAATAAATGAAGGAGGGAGTAAGAAACACTCACGGGTCAAGGTCATCTTCGCCTGCGAAGATGCTTGTTGAGCTCTTCTTGGCAGGAGGAGGCGCGGCAGCGTCGTCGGCATCATTATCTCCTCCGCGAGGACTTGATTCAGCCGAAGCGATAAGGTCATCGTGTACCTGCTTCCGACGCCTACTCCTGACGAAGGCGTCATCTTCAGTAGCCTCTTCCCCTTGGACATCGCTGTCCTCAAGGACATGAGGGGCATCCTCGGTTCCATCAGAATCTTCGTCATCATCCTCTAAAACCACACCGCTTTCGGGTGTAGGAGGATAGCATCGGGCAGCTGCAAGCGCCTTTCAAAGAAAAAGAGATTGGTGAGATACAGCAGAAAAAGTGATGACAGCAGTAAAATTAAACGAAGGGTTACCTCGGTTGGAGGATGGTCAACATCATAAGGAGGACGAGCTGATGTCAGGATGATGTTGTCCTTCATACTAAGGCACGTCAGGCGGCGGACTTCGTCTCGGAGATCATCAGCCGAAAGATCGGCAGAGCAAACCCTGGACTCATCATCCTTGCCCGAATAAAACCACAGTTGATGGGGGCGAGACATTAATGGTTGCACTCGACGTTGTAGGAACACTGAGACAACCTCAGTGCCGCACATTGTCAAGCCCCGTATTCTTCAGAGTGACTATTTGATCAAACAGCCTATCGGGCTGTCAATCTTTCGTCGGGAGAAAGGGTGTTTTGCCAGGATTTCTTCGGCTTAGCAATCAGTTTGTCCTCAAAGGGAGGAAGGTTTGAGCATCGCCCAGATACTGAAGGATCTCGTAGATAAAACGTTGCGCCAGCCCGGACAGACTCCTTCATTGGGTAATCAAAGTAGTCGACCTCCTTGTTTCCAGGGGACCGGCTTAGCTTCAGTTTGTCGCTTCTCTTCGTCCTTCTTGTTGACGCCAGCCTGTGGAGAGACTCCTTCACATAAGAGTCGGACATTGAGGCGCTACGTATGACCAAGCACTTCGCAGACAGTGACAAAGATGGATAGGTGGAGGATGGAGTTCGGGGTCAGCTGCCAGAGCTGAATCCCGTAAAAGAAAAGAAGAGAGCGAAGGAACTCATGCGCTGGAAGGGAGAGTCCACGGAATAAAAAGGCGGTGAACATGACGGTGAAGCCCTTCGGGGGCTTTGGGCGAGAAACCGCACCTGGAAGACGAATATCATCCTCAGATGCGGAGATGAATCCAAGGGCTCGCAACTTGTTGATGTCGCGGTTGGAAATGGCGGAGGCACACCAATCGCGGCTAACTTTGGCCGCGCCCGAAGTGCTAGCCCCCTTCTTTTTCCCCAAGACGTCTGGAGCTTCTAATAAAGGATGCAGGAAGAAGGAAGGGATGGGCAAAGAAGATGAGCAGTAGGAGGCGTAAAAAAAGTACAAACAAGGATGTCCTTTATTTATACCGAGGGAGTTGGCACGAGATCGTGGCCATAACTCCATAGGCGTCGTGGGAGGTGGAGCGAATCGGGCTGTACACGTGGCGCTTGGAAAGGGAATGGAACCGGCGGCCCATTATTCCCACGTAGCGCAAAAATCGAGGAAACGCCTCGGTCGCTGCGCGTGCACTGGTCAAAACCTAAAAACTGCCCGCGCAGAACTAGGGTGGGCCCGCTAGGTCAAGTCCTGTCAATCAAACCATGATAGTGGTACGTCATCAGTGACATCATGAGAATTGTCAAGAGCACTCGAAAGAATAAAAAAATTATCGGATGAACAATTCGAGTCTAAGCGCAGATCGCAAGCATCTGCGCTCAGACTCGGGGGCTACTCCAATCGGGAGCGCTGGACGCGCACCCGACAGAATAAGGACTCGAAGGAAATATTTGACTTGAGTCTGCACCCGGGCATAAAACGCCCGTGCCCAGACTCGGGGGCTACTCCCATCGGGAGCGCCGGACGCGCACCCGACAGAACTTTTTTCGCACTCCGGGATCATGCCCGGGGACTTGATTTTGTGTAGGGTAACGTTGTTTTGCCATCGAGTTAACCAGAAGTTGGGCACGTTATTCATTATCCCTTGCGTAAAGAAAATGTATCGGATGGAGTACAAAGACTTGCAGCAAAAAGCTTCGGCAGAAGAAATTTTTTTGAGTGGTACAACTTGAGTCTACGCACGAATTGCAAGCATCCGTACCTAGACTCGGGGGCTACTCCCATCGGGAGCACTGACGCGCACCCGATAGAAGATGGAAGAAAGACAAGAATGATCAAAGAGAAGGACTTCGGAAGAAGACATGTCTAGTCTCTACCCATGTTCGGCTAGACACTCGGGGGCTACTGACGTGGGCATTACCCTTCGGGTAACCAATGTTGCTCTACCCTATACGGTCTAACTGGAGGCCCATGAAAGTACCCAAGGGCAAGATGGGCCACTAGGAC
The DNA here is from genome assembly GCA_030979885.1 of Lolium multiflorum. NCBI lineage: Eukaryota > Viridiplantae > Streptophyta > Magnoliopsida > Poales > Poaceae > Lolium > Lolium multiflorum. Next base: position 69,117,503 of record CM061747.1, read on the forward strand.
GGTGCGACGGAAGATTGCTTGGAGTTCAAGGCACGAAGGAAGCCGAACAAGGAATGCCTGAAGATAGATCTATTGTAATCCTACCCGTACTCGATGAGATCTCTCGGGACCTGGCCACCTATATAAAGGCCAGAGAGGGGCTATCGAGGGACACAATCAATCTTAGCGATATTAGCCAACAGAAGCTTAGAACTAGGTTACCCTAGCGATTAGCTATCTCGACGAGATCACAGCCGAACTATTCGGCACCCCATTGTAACACTGTTTTCATCATAATCAAAGAACAGACAAGGACGTAAGGGTTTTACCTCATCGAGGGCCCCGAACCTGGGTAAATCGCTCTCCCGCTTGTCTGCATACCGATGTCTCTTGTCAGCTTGCAGGATTCCGTCAACCCTAAGCCCCTATCGGAGGGCATTGCCGAGGAGCACCCTCGACAGAGTTCAAGGGCAAGAAAATTAACTTGCAGCCTATGTCACCACAACAAATTGTCAATGAATCTCGTCAGAAAGTTGAAGTGAACTTGGAGGATGCATCCATAGATAGGCGAGAGAATTGTAATACCATGAGTGATATAACGAAAAGTGAGAGAGTGAATTCCTTAGTTCTATTAGCCACCAAAGAGGATATGAGAGAATTTAGTGAGGATCCTAAAGCTAGGCCTCTTGTGCTCGTGTACAAGGGTGAGGTTTTGGTTTCTAACGACATGACCCCTATTTCTCTTGGTGTTTCTCATGTTTTGCAGGAATTCAGTGACGTGCTTCCGGAGGAGGTGCCCACAGGATTGCCACCATTCCATGGTATTGAGTATGAAATTGACTTGATCCCCAGCGCTTCGCTGCCCAATAGGGCGCCATACAGGACTAACCCCGAAGAGACAAAGGAAATACATAAACAAGTGCGAGCGCTACTCGATAAAGGTTATATTCGCATAAGCCTAAGTCTTTGCGTTGTTCATGTTATTCTAGTTCCTAAGAAAGATGGTACATGGCGCATGTGTGTAGATTGTAGAGCGATAAACAACATTACTATTCGATATCGTCATCCAATTCCCCGTTTAGAGGATATGCTAGACGAATTGAGTGGTGCTACTGTTTTCTCTAAAATTGATTTGCGTAGTGGTTATCAACAAATTTGGATGAAAGAGGATGATCAATGGAAAACGGCCTTTAAAACAAAATTTGGTTTATATGAGTGGTTAGTAATGCATTTTGGTTTGACTAATGCACCTAGTACTTTCATGAGATCGATGAACCATGTTTACGTGATTTTATTGGCAAATTTATGGTTGTGCACTTTCATGACATATTAATTTACAGCCGCAATGAATCTAATCATATTATGCATATTCGACATGTTTTGCAAGTGTTGCGTGATAATAAACTCTATGGTAATCTTGAGAAGTGCACATTTTGCAAAGATAAGTTCATATTTCTGGGTTATGTTGTCTCTAAACATGGAGTAGAGAGGTAGATTCATCTAAAATTGAAGCAATTCAAAATTGGCCTACTCCCATGAATGTGAGTCAAGTAAGAATTTTCCATGGTCTAGCTGGGTTTTATAGACGTTTTGTGCCAAATTTTAGTACTATTGCTGCACCTTTGAATGAATTGACTAAAAACGGTGTTGTATTTGAGTGGGGGGCATCCCAAGATCATGCATTTGATGAGCTGAAACGTATGTTAACTTCTGCACAGTTGCTTGCACTTCCTGATTGCAATAAGCAATTTGAGATTGAATGTGATGCTAGTGGTATTGGAATTGGTGGTGTGTTGATGCAAGAGGGTCGTCCAATTGCATATTTTCTGAGAAAATTTTTGGTGCTAAGTTGATCCTATATATGATAAAGAATTGTATGCTTTGATTAGAGTTCTTGAGGTTTGGCAACATTATTTGTGGCCAGAAGAATTTATCATACATTCTGATCATGAAGCTTTGAAATATCTGAAAGCTCAATCTAACTTGCATAGGAGTCTTGCTAAGTGGATTGAGTTCATTGAGTCTCTTCCATACATTATTAAGCATAAGAAGGAAAAAGATAATGTTGTTGCTGTTGCTCTATCTAGAAAAAATATGCTATTAACTCAACTTGATGTTAAAAATTCCTGGTTTAGAGATACTATGTGATTTGTATGCTTCTGATCATGATTTTGTTGAACCATATCGCTTGTGTGATATTGGTAAAGCATGAGAAAAATACCACATACATGATGGGTTCTTGTTTAGAGCTAACAAACTATGTGTTTCAGAATCGTCTGTGCGTTTGCTCTTATTGCAGGAATCACATTCTGGAGGTTTGATGGGTCACTTTGGGCGTGAGAAGACGCTGCCCATGCTCGTTGATCACTTCTATTGGCCAAAGACGAGGCAGGATGTGGACAGGTATGTGAAGATATGCATTACTTGCAACAAGTCCAAGTCCAAGCTGAAGCCTCACGGTTTATATACTCCTTTACCGGCACCTACTACACCATGGGAAGAAATTAGTATGGATTTTATGTTGGGTTTGCCGCGCGCGTACTAAGAGAGGCCATGATTCTATATTTGTGGTAGTGGATAGACTTTCTAAGATGTCACACTTTATTGTATGCCACAAGAGCGACGATCCGTCGCATATTGCTAACCTTTTTTTCAAGGAGATTGTACACCTACATGGAATCCCGAAGACTATTGTTTCTGATCATGACGTGAAGTTTATGAGCTACTTCTGAAAGATACTTTGGGGAAAGCTGGGGACAAAGCTACTTTTCGGTACTACCTGTCATCCCCAAACTGATGGTCAAACTGAGGTGGTAAATAGAACATTGTCACAACTGTTGAGATCCATGATTAAGAAGAACTTAAAGGAGTGGGAAGATTGTTTATCGCATGTGGAGTTTGCTTATAACAGGGCGGTACATTCTACCACAGAGATGTGTCTGTTTGAGGTGGTGTATGGTTTTAAACCCGTTACTCCACTTGACTTGTTGCCTCTACCCATACATGAGAGAGTCAATATGGAGGCATCAAAGAGGGCAGATTTTGTACGGAAAATTCATGTGAAGACTAAAGAGCTGATTGAGAAGAAAGGCAAGAACGATGCTGCAAGGTGAACAAGAAGCGCAAGGAGATGTTGTTCAAGCCTGGTGATATGGTCTGGGTTCATTTTCGCAAAGACAGGTTCCCGAAGCTACGGAAGTCCAAGTTGCTTCCTCGTGGTGCTGGTCCTTACAAAGTGCTTGCCAAGATCAATAATAATGCATACTGTATAGATCATCCAACTGATGAGTTTGGTGTCAGTAATTCTTTCAATGTGGCTAATTTGACACCATATGACGAAGAAGAACTTGGAGCGTCGAGGTCGACGCCTTTTGAGGGAGGGGGAGATGATGAGGACATCCCTACCGATCCACTCCCTCCATCATTACAAGATGAAGAAGACGTTGCTGTGAAACTCAAGTCCTATGAAGTCAGAATTGGACCTATGACAAGAGCTCGTGCGAAGCTACTAAAACAACAGGTAAACTTGTTTGTAAATGGTACTTTGATTGATCAGAACTTTATACTACCTAAATCCTTTGACTTGTGTATGATCAGGTACGAGGATAAAGGAAGCATCGCACGAGGAGGAGGAGAACAGCTGGACATGGTGTTGGACATGAAGACACCTCATGGACGCGCGAGGGAGGAGAGGGAGGCATGCGCGAGGGAGGAAGACAACGTCTAGGCCGACGCCACGCCCGACGCGACCGGTCGCCACGCCGGCCGGCCCGGCGCCACACCCGGTCCAACCGGCTCCCACGCCGGATGAGGCCGGCGCCCACCGGCTCCTGCACCAGTGCCAATCGGGTGGGTGTACTGAGCGACCCTCCCCTGGCCCGGTCATAGTACGGTCCCTGACCCGGTCCAAACCAGACTGGCCGGTTCCTGGCCCGGTCGACCGCCCCCCTGGCCGGCCGTGTCCGAGTCAGTCTCGACCAGATCCCGATCTGGGTCGGTTTTAATGTATTTTCTCGACTTCTGGTCGTCCTGAACCCCTATATAAGTGCTCAGGACGCCCCAAATTAGGTTTTGACCACTTTTAAGATAAACCCTAGTTTATAGTTGTTTGTTTTGCAACTCTATTGAATCTATACACCAATTCGCATCAATCTGGTGTTCCGTTAGAAATTAAAAGGTTGCAATCTACCGCTTCGTGGTCGGCGGCTACGTGCGCAAGTGTGTGTAGTTGCGAATATCTAGCAGGGTTGAGAGCTGTTGCGTTGGCGACATGAATCAATCGAGAGACTCGTGAGCGTCATACAAGTTATCATCCACTTCATCATCATGTATCTCCGCTGTCTTCATCACCATCCACCTCGTTTACTGAGAAGATCGGGCAACCCCATATTATTAAGTATTTAATTAAAATTTGGTAGTAGTACACTTTTAATATTAAATTATTTATATACAATAAAGTAATTATTATGCATACTATAAGTTTCTATAGAACATGGAAAAGTTTTACCGACATATGCTAGTTATTGACAAAAGAAAGTGATAATACTTCAATTTACCAATTCTAAGTATTTGTTATTCTGCTCCCTAGATATTATCATGTGTTTTCTATTTGTATGAGCTGGAATTAGTTACACGAGAGGACTTTAGCATATGGCTCGCTCATACTTCACCTGTTCACTAATGGAAGATATTTTAGCTTTTTTCGTAAATGCATTTACCGAGAATTTTTTTTAGTGCGTACCTAGGTTCACTTATTTTGGTCCCTATATAGCCCGCTTTGAAATATCTAAAAGATCATACAAATGAGTGAAGAGAGGTAGTGTCCGTTTGCATCGAAAATTGCGCCTGCAGCTAGGTCCAGCGCCCGATGCATAATGATTGGGTTGTCCGCGGAGACGCAAACACGATCCAAATATGCATCTCGGATATGTCTCAGCGAACGCTGCGCCGTCGCGCCGCGTGACCGCTCGCTTCTCCCATGGGCCCGCCTAGCACCGACCTAGGTCGGTGCATCTTCTCAAGCGCGCTAGTACCGGCGACGAGGTATCGCTTCGACAGTCTGCACCACGTTAATGGCGATGCCTCGCCTGCCAAGCGGCCGAGCGGCCACCGCACACCTCTGCCAATGAATTTAATATCGTTGCCAAGCGTGTCGCGCCCATCGGCTTCCTCCGGCGTATGTAAAGAGGGGTGCACGCTCAGGTACCTCATCCCCTCCTCAACCCTAGCCGCCACACAACCTCTCCTCTGCCACCACCTTTGCCATGATGAGCAGCCGGCGGCGGCCAGGCTACTCCGCCTCCCTCTGTCTCCACCTCCCCCGACCGACAACTCCGACACCGACAAGAACGAAGATAGCGCGGACGACGTTATCGACGCGGTGATGAACGTGAAGTTCATGGCTGGCGCGGAGCAGGAGGTAGAGGAGGAGCTGCCGGCCCATGCGGCGTTTGACGCGGAGCAACAACACCGCTGGGAGGTGGCAACCGCATAGGAGGAGTCGAACGCCGATGACGGCTGGAGTGGGCCTGACCCGGAGGAGAAAATGGCAGAGCATAGGGCCTTAGTCGCGTCCTTCGAGACGCTGAAGAAGGCTCAGGATGACACCGACGAGGCGCTGCGGCAGCGGCTACTAGAGGACTTGGTGGCGCACCAAACTCTGGCGAGCGTGCATCGGATGGAGTGGTGGGCAGCGGAGAAGCGTGGGAGGGAGGAAGGCAACCACGGGGCCGGGTCGTCAACCGCCCCGAGGGGCGACAAGTAGTCTAGGGGCCTAGCCATTTTCAATTTTAGTATTTGTTTCTTCTTATTTTCCGCTTATTGTATATGTAAATTATGTTTTTAAATTTATGAATGAAAAAATTGTTGGAAAAATAATATGTGTCGGACGGCCGGGACACCTCAGATCCAAACGAATGCGTGGTCAAAATAACCCTTTTCGTGTCCACGGACAGACGTAAATAAATTCAGCCTGTGGCTTTGGCAGTCTGATTTGGGTCGTCCCGTTCGAAATGCCGTGACAATCGCAGGGCATGAAAAAAGATGCCGACAACTCATGCAGGCATGTTCTACTATAACGGAACTAGCTTCCTAATGACTGATTTTTTTTTTTTTTTTGCTTCACACAGTACTACTGGTTTACTCGACTCATCATCCGTTGACTTGAGGGTTGGGACTTGAGAACCGAGAGAGCATCTATCCTGTCATTCGCCAAAAATTAAGCACCTCTTCTATATATACATGTACTAATGGATGGATGGACACTGAACTCAAAGCTCAACCAGCTAGCTTGATAGATCAGCGAGTTCACCAGCTGGTTCCATTCTAAATCTTACCGCGAAGCTTGCTAGGTCGTGAAGTGCAGCGCGAGCGATTTGGATGTCACCCTTGTGGAAGACGGTCCTCTGCCTGACACTGTTTGCCGCATGGCGATCGCAGGTCGAATTCAGGACAATGACCTCGCGGCGCCCGCTTGACTGCGCCCAACAATGCCCTTGCAGCGGCGAGAGCTACCTCCACCACCCACACGGCCCTTACGGTCACGCACAGAAGCACGCAGAGTCAACGCAAGCACGCGCCGGCCCCATGCTTGCCACGGCGCCTTCGGGTGGCCACTCGGCGTCAGAGGTAGGCAGCGACGCCGGCGGGGAGGCGTCGAGCCAGCTGCGTCTCGCCAGGGAGGTCGGCGTCCGGGCGGCAGCCGGCAGGGGAAGCAACTTCATCGTCTCGCCGATATCCATCCACGCGGCGCTCGCGCTCATGGCCGCCGGCACGCGAGGCGAGACGCGCCAGGAGCTTCTGGGCTTCCTCGGGTCAGCGTCGCTCGACGAGCTGCACGGCGCGGCGCCGTCGGAGCTGATAGGCAAGCTCAACGGCCTGACGCAGACGTCATTCGCCTGTGGCGTGTGGGTCGACCGGGCGCACGTGCTGCAGCCGGAGTTCATGGCCGCCGCGGGGTCGAGGTACGGTGCCACCGCGGAGTCCGTGGACTTCGCCATGAACGCCGAGAATGCGAGGCGGCGAGTGAACGGCTTCGTGGCGGACGCGACCAACAAGCACATCCGCGAGGTCCTGCCTCCGGGATCCGTTGACTCGTCCACGGTAGTCGTCCTCGCCAACGCGCTCTACTTCAAGGGGACCTGGGCACAGCCGTTCGACAAGTCGGCGACCTTCGCCGCGCCGTTCCATACCCCAGACGGCACCGTCGTGCGCGTGCCCTTCATGACGACGGGCCGGTTCGAGTTCAAGCAGTACGTCGCCGTCTACCCGGGCTTCAGAGCCCTCAGACTGCCCTACAACATCGACGGCGACCACCACGCGCCGCCGCAAGCTGCGTTCTACTTCTACATGCTCATCCTTCTCCCGGACGGCGCATCTCTCGACAGCCTCGCGGATCTCTACGACAAGGCGGTCGCGGCGCCGGAGTTCATCAAGCGCCACACGCCGGCTGAAGACATCCCGGTCGGACGGTTCATGGTCCCAAAGTTCAAGTTCTCCTTCGAGTTCGAGGCGTCCTCGGACATGCGCAAGCTTGGAGTCGCCAGGGCATTCGACGGCGGCGACTTCTCCGGTATGGTGAACGGTGGGGAGGGGCTCTCCATCACGGGGGTGTACCATAAGGCCACCATCGAGGTGGACGAGCTGGGCACCGTCGCCGCTGCAGCAACGGCAGTGAGCATTCCTTTGAGTGGAAGCTCACGGCCTCCGGTCGACTTCGTTGCAGATCGGCCCTTCTTATTCGCCATTGTTGAGGAGAAAACCAGCGCGGTGCTGTTTCTTGGCCATGTGGTCAATCCTCTCGCTGAATGACCACTTGACTTGAGTTCGTATAAAGAATTCCGGTGAAGGTATCCTATGGATCTTGAATAACTATTTGAAAATTGTTTATGCTCAGTCGCTCAGTCCCACGAACTCGATCACGTGGCAATATGGCAATACGCTATACGGGCCGATATGAAATTGATGTTTTCCAGTTATTTTTTGAAAGTAGATGTTTTCCAGTTAATCATATGCGCATAGAAGATAACGAGTGGCGTTTCATCAAGGTTTTATCGCTTAACACTACAAGCTGGAATTTTTTTATCACATAACCACAACTTTTTTTTTCTCAAAACACCAACATTTAAAATAATTGTTTCACAGACCACATAATCTATGTTTAGCCTGTTTGATAGCCACTGTCAGGTGCAGCGTGGCACCATGTTTCCATCTCCCTGAGCGACATGGAATGGTCAACAAACCAGTCCTCTATAATTCTCGAACAGAGGCAGCGATCAGCAACATGAAGGGACGATGCGCCCGGCCAACCCGACCAGCGACAACGGTTGGGACGGAGGCCTTCCAATATCGAGGTTGAGGCTGGCGGTAGGAATTGGCATGTGTTATAAAAGTGACAAGCAAATAACGAAGAATGACGAGCTCAACAACTTATTTAAGTAAGTCATTACGCTCCTCGGCTTCGAGATATGGTAAGACTCTATTCCTCCACCTCGGTGTTGTCAACTCCGTAGACTATCCCATAGTCCATGCCTTCAACTCCTCCTGATAGGTCCGACTCTTCGTAGACCAACTCATAGTCCCCTTCTGGTGCTCCGATGCAGGCCTCCTCTTCATGTTCACAGTCTACCAAGGGTGTCGAAAGAAAGTGAGTACAGAGGTACTCAGCAAGTTCAAAAAAGAAAAGGTGTTTGATGCACTAGCTACGACCATTGATCAGAAAATTTCAGGTCAATGCATGTTTCGCAAACATTTCTTCAAAAGTTTTATTTTATTTTAAAAACTATGTCCGCCAGTCTTCACAGGTTAACCAGAACTTCACGGAGTTCCTTTCCTGTCGTGTTCGTAGTTCCCTTCCTGGAACAGGGACTGACAACCACAATTCAATATACTCTTGAGAGGTGCGTTACTTTTCCCATAAGAGAACTTATCCTTTTTGCCAACCGGACGTACTTTCCCGTCCACACTTTCTTGGTGTGAGGCCCAGTATAAGAACCAAACCAATTACCGCCTTCTCCGCGACCCACATACCCACCCTTTTGTAAGTCTGTCATATCCTTTATCTATAGGTAGACTGATCCAGGTATTTGATCTCACCTTTACCATTATGGTAGACTGTTCCGAACAATTCTCATGCCCTGTCCTATACCCTATAGATAGACTAACCCGGACAACCCTTACAATCCATCATAGACCTTTAACAAGTCTGCCCTCTCCTATACCTATTGGTAGACTGTTCCGGACCAATATCCTCACCTTTACCAATAGATAGACTGATACAGGCAACCCTTATCACTGATCCGTTGATATGCGAGAGGAAAAAGATACAACTGACTTCTCTAGAGCCATTATAGATCTCATGGTTAACGCGAAATGTACGACGCTATAATCACTAGACGGCATTGGTGATTAGTCCTAGATGAGTAGAACCCTTGCAATGGAACCTCCACCATCAACACATACCATGGTTCCATTGCCTACCACATAGTCATATTCATAATTGGAAAAGTAACATTGTATTTTCAATGCAGGAGTGATAAGTATATTGGTTTGCGAGTAAATTGATAGATTCACTCTTGCTCATGTCATATTTATTATTTTCAATGCAGCGTGGCATCCAGCGTGGCGGCTGGGCCCCACCCATCAGCGACCGTGGCTAGCTACCCCTTGGGTGAGATTTTCCCCCAGATCCAGATCCCGATTTCTTGCATCTAACTCCCTGGACGTTTTAAAGTATCAACCCGTGGTCCCTACCATGTTCGTGTTCACGATAACCCCCCTGCATCTTTGCAAAATAAACCCGGGGTCCTCCCCCCGACTTAAAATGTTTTTCGGGTCCTTTTCTATTTAAAATAAATTCCATTTTTCTATTTTAAATACTAAAAATTATTTTGTTAATAACTTTTAATCTGTAACTCAAATGAAAATGTTTTATATATGAAAGTTGCTCAGAAAAATGCACTGAACATAAATATGCCATCCATGCTTTCTGTTGCATCATGCACCATATAATTTCGTGCTGGTTTGCATTATCACCTAATATGTAACATATGGAATATATGGGATATTGTATAAAGGTTGTTCCAGTTCCATTTAATATTGAAGTAGCTCACCCCTACCATGTTATGCCATGCTAATCAACACTTAACTTTGACAGTAGAAAATGCAACTCCACACCTAATTTGTTTGTCCGGGGTTCCGACTCCGATTAATATGGATAAGTGCATTGCATCATTGTTGCCATGCCATGCATATCATCTTGATCATGCCGATTCTTTTGCCGTAGTAGTAAGATTGCATACGTTCTGTGTTCCATCATTTGCTTCTTCCCGGATAGGATCACGAAGTGGTGTTGTGAGATACGATAAGTTCTCCGGATGTTCCTCGGCAAGCTTTAACAGGCAAGCATTTCCTAAACTCCTGTCTCTGTAGGAGTCGCTCACCTATTTTATTTTGCCTTCTCCCTTGTGCTAGCCTTGAGTTGTGTTCTTGTCATGTGTCCTATCCACTTGTTACCTCAAGCAACCCATATTGCCTTCACCAACCTCCTACAGCTATTGTTTGGTTATCGGGTCTGCCTTGCGAGTCGTAGTGCATGCTAGTGCCGTTTATATCTTGTTACCGTTATTGTTATCTTATCGGGTTATCTGTTGGAATTCATGACACATGGTTTATGGATATATTTGTTGCATATACACATGCTTTACTTAATTGTTAACAACTAAAATTGTAAGCAGAGACATCTGTGAGCCCCTTTGCGAAAGCATCGAAACTTTGACTCGCTAATATCCCCTAGGACCCGAGTTCCTGTTATCTGTTCCGAGATTGTGCGCTCTACCCGTACGTGGGGACGATTATCGGGACCCCCTCACCCTTTACCTTTTATCAAGTCAGTTGAAAAGGGGCCACAACCTTGGTTTTATTTGCCTATGCCATGTATGCCATGCTTTACTTATTGTTGCCTTCTGGTGTTTATATTCTGTACTGTACCCCGCGGGACATTTAGCGAAGCGTGTGGTTTGCACGCCTAGTCGCCGGCGCAGAGTCCGTCTCGGAGTACGGACGGACTTCGTCACAGGTAGCTTAGTCGGGTGCCCCCTAGACTTTCTTGTTGAACTGGGAACGGTCTTGTTGTGAGACATCCACCTGTCGTAAGTGGGTCGAGCATGCGATGGTTACATTTGGGCAACCCCTGCAGGGTGTACATCTTATCGATAAGCCATGTCCACGGTTATTGACGACTTGGAGCTGTTTAACTCGATCATATAACAACTTACACCTTTATGTTTCTGCTAATAACTTGCGTAGTAAATTAGCATTACTACAACAGTTACTTAATAAAACTTGTCCACCGTGTGAGTGCCTTTGTAAGTACTTCCTCGCGAGGGGGGAACGCATCGGTTGGGTTATATTTGCAGAGTATAGAATTGTTAGTTTTATGCGCTCTCTCACCTTCTCTTATAGACGACTGTTGTAGAGTGTCTCTATAGGTGTTTAGTGCTTGCGCGCTGCCACTTGACCCCACCGTATTGCCTATGACGTTCCTCTTGCGTCCTCTAAGTCCCCTTCGTGCCTCAAGTATAAAGGACGACTAGTTGACGAATGCTTATACGTCTTGAAGTCTTGTTAAGTACGAACCCGTACTTGTTGCTGCTTTGTGACATAACCGGGCAGGTATGAAGATATGTGCGATGAAGACGATGTTAGCAAGGTTACCCTTCCGGCTTAGCCTGGGCAGGGTTATGGACGCCACTGATTATCTTCAGGACTCTTAGTCCAATTTGTATCTTGTCCGTACTCGGACGCATTCGATCTTCTGTATGACTTGGATCTTTGTATTGTATATTTGTATCTTGACTCGTTGGAGTCATCGTTTGTAATATATGTTTCTTGTGGGATCCATTGTAAACTTGTTGTAATGTAACCGCTCGTGTATCCTCTGGCATCACGTGTGTGATTCGTCACGCACGTCGTGTCGAAGGGCGTCTCTGAATCGATATCATGCGGATTTTGGCGGGATCGTTGGAATCCTCATGGTACCGGTTATGGGGCGTCACACTGTTGCTCTAGCCATTGGCTAAGCCTCCCAGCCTCTCCTGGTTGCCAATTGGTTCACCTGTGATGCCTACTGATGTGTGATCATCTATATGGATGCTTTGTGATGCTACTGGTGCTTTACAAGTGACTCTAGTGCATAACCTGTGAATGATTAAGCTACTTGTTCTTGCAGTATCACTTGGTAAAATAATTTTGGTAGCCTGGTGTGCTTTACTGAAGCATTTGCTTCAGTAAACCTCCTGTGCATGTCATGTTGTTGCCTTGTTTTGATTTCTGTCAGTTACACTTGATGAACCATGTGTTGGTAATGATTCAATTGCTTTAATAGTTGCTTATATGGATTCCAGTATACTTTGGAGTGAATCTACTTGTCTGAACCATCTTGGTAATGAAGACAAACTTGCCTGTGTGGCTAGTTTGCTTGATAGGCTTGTACTGCTACTGAGTCTGGTTGCATCTAATTTGGCTATTTGGTGGGTTTTATGAAAACGATAATTAATATCCACATTTGGGAATCATCTAAATGAATGCACTGTGGATACTTTGATGAAAACTGGGTTGATCTGATGGTTTAATACACCAAATGGTGCTAGGTAACTAGTTGGCCACTGTTCTAGTTGTTCTAGTGTCTTGGATGGCTAGTACTGGATCTACTCATGCATATCCAGTAACTAGATTCCTAGTTCTTTGTCTGGCCTCTTCCTTCCTAGCATCACTTGGTAAATACCAAGTGATGACATACCCTGTGGAGCAGACAAGTGTGTGTATGAGCATGCTTATGATGGATTTGATCATGAGATCAATCCAGGTATGATTTATACCTTGTTCTAGCTTCTAGATGGTTACTTTGTGTTGGTGCAGTGCTTCTGGATTGTTGATTTGATCAACAGCCCTTCACCTCCTAGCTCCTGGATGGTCTTGCTTTAGGTCACCATGATCTATGGACGGTTTGGTTTGGTTTTGGATTGATTTACTGGATGAACTATGTGAATACACTACTGGTGTATTCTTGAGCTGTTCTTGTTGTTCTTCTTGTTGATGTAGATGATTCAACCCTATCCCTAAACCAATGTGTTATATATAGCACAGGGAGTTGCTCTCCTTGGTCGACAACACTTGTGTGGATGTGTGTTGTGTTGTCCAGCCCTTGTTTCACCTTGCTCATGATGGAGAAAAGATCCCGAGCCTCCCCTTTGGCTTTGGTTGGGACTTGATCCCCCTGCCAAGGCTTATATGATGGTTTTATGTTTTTTTTATTGGCCAAGTCTCATTTGATGGGGTTCGTTGCATAGAAAACAAAAAATTTCCTACCGCAAGACGAATAAAACCAATAGATCTAATCTATGGAACACCCAAAATCTAATCTACAAGATCGAAGCAACGAGATGGAGATGAGACTAACCCTCGAAGATTCCAAAGCCTACGAGATTAATCTCATTGTTGGTGTAGACGATCGTCCCGGTGCAATCCGGCAGCACTTCCGTACTCGGTCGCGCGTACGGTGTCGATGAAGCTCCTTCGTCTCCCGTTACAGGGCAGCGGAGGTGTGGTAGATCTCCTCCAAGTTCCAGACGACGGCGTGGTGGTGGAGGTGGAGGAAGAAAACTGCAGGGCTTCGCCTAAGCTGGAGCTGCGTATGGTGGAGGAGAGAGGCGGCCAGAGGAGGGGGCAATGATGGGATGTGGTGGCCGGCCACACCCTCCCCTCTTTATATAGGGGGCCAGTCGGCTAGGGTGGCCCCCCTTTCCCATCTAGGGTTAGGAGGGGCGGCGGCCAAAGGGGGGAGAGGGATTTCCCCTCCCCCCAAGTTGATCCCCCTAGGGAAACCCTAGGGGTTGGCCGGCTGGGCCTTGGGGCATGTGCCCCGGCCCATTAGGCCAGGGAGCATCCCCTCGGCCCATGCTAGGCCTCCTAGGTCGTGGGCCCCATGGTGGACCCCTTCGGAACCTTCTAGAACCTTCTAGTCAACCACCGGAAAAATCCCGAACATTTCCGAAACCCAAAATCAACTTCCCTTATATGAATCTTATTCTCCGGACTATTCCGGACCTCCTCGTGACATCCTGGATCACATCCGAGACTCCGAACAAACTTCGTCTCCATACCATATTCAAATCTACTTATGCGACATCGAACCTTAAGCGCGTCACCCTACGGTTCGCGAACTATGCGACATGGTCGAGACTCCTCTCCGAGCAATAACCAATAGCGGGATCTGGATATCCATAATGGCTCCCACATATTCAACGATGACTTAGTGATCGATTGAACCATTTACATACGATGCCGATTTCCTTTGTCTCGCGATATTTTACTTGTCCGAGGTTCGATCATCGGTATCTCCATACCTTGTTCAACCTCGTTACCGACAAGTACTCTTTACTCGTACCATGGTATGTGATCTCTTATGAACCATTCATAAGCTTGCAAGTTAATCAGATGACATTCCACCGAGAGGGCCCAGAGTATATCTATCCGTCATCAGGATGGACAAATCCCACTATTGATCCATATGCCTCAACTCACACTTTCCGAATACTTAATCTCATCTTTATAACCACCCATTTACGCAATGGCGTTTGATGTAATCAAAGTACCCTTCGGGTGTAAGTGATTTACATGATCTCATGGTCGAAGGACTAAGGCAACTATGTATCGAAAGCTTATAGCAAATTGAACTTAATGACTTGATCTTATGCTACGCTCATTTGGGTGTGTGTCCATTATATCATTCAACTAATGACATAACCTTGTTATTAATAGCATCCAATGTTCATGATCACGAAACCATGATCATCCATTAATCAACAAGCTAGTTATATAAGAGGCTTACTAGGGACTCCTTGTTGTTTACATAACACACATGTATCAATGTTTTGGTTAATACAATTATAGCATGGTATGTAAACATTTATCGTAAACACAAAGATATTATAATAACCACTTTATTATTGCATCTTGGGCATATCTCCAACATCATTGACACTTGTTACTGGACAAACCATTCCCATTTGTTGCTCTTATGCAGGTTTCCATTTGGACAAGGCTTGGATAAGATCAAATGAAGATTTTATGAAGATTTTAGTATAGGAACAATTCATTGTTATAATCTTCCATTTCTTTCTTATTTCTATTTTATTATATTCCAATTGTTGTAATATAAAGAATTCTGTAATAACAATGTAATGTGTTTGTGCAATCAATAAAGCTCAAGGTTTTGCTTATGAGCTTTTATATTTATTTGAGATTTATATATTGGTTACTTTATACTTCTATTGTTTAAATTCAAACTTGAAATGCCAAATCAAATTTCCCTTCTAAAACACTATGTTTCAAAAGAGATCATATCAAAATTCATAGCACTCACATGCTCTAACCCTAATAGCAACGAGAGAGAAACCTTGATCCCTCTTAGATTTTATGCAATAAGGCGCGAAATTTTCCCCGTTTTGCGATGAAATGCAAATGCCATTTCTAAATCTACCCCTCGTTTGTCCTGTGTGCTGGGATATTACAGGTTATGACGCTCAGCAAGAAGGCAAAGGCCGTAAGGGATGCGATGACTTCATCGAAGAGGGTGAAAGCATCAATGGACAAGTGCATCACCGGGCGTCTCATCAAACTTGATCATGAGATACCAAAATAATGATGCAGGGTGAATGGTTTCAATGAAGAAGCAAGAGGAGAAAATCAAGCTTGAGAGGGCAAGAGTCGCAGTCAAAAAAGGAAATGGACTTCATGATTTGATGCCAGCAGGTCGAACATGGATTTGTAAGCGAGGGTGTGCCATATGATAGATCGTTAACACATCGTGCAGTAAATGGGATTGCATCGGCACCAACACTGGGGGCATCGGAAGAGCAAAAGCAAGCGACAATAGAAGAGCCAACATTTTCCATCTAATATGTATGCGGTGTTGTGATATGTGCGACAAAAGATGGTAGCATTTTGGTGGCTCTGAGAGAATTTAAATTTAAATTTATTAAAATGCAAAAAAGAAAACTTACTGGAGGTGCCGTATTGGGATAAGTACGATGGTGTTATCACCAGAATTTGACCAAGTCAGAGGTGGGCCGCGATCAAGACGAGCTTGAAGATATATGCATGGAGACACATAGAGAATCGGCCTTGTGTATCAAGTTGGGCTAGTTAGCCCATGTATCTTTGTATAGTAGGTTACGTAAAAGTTAGAATCTATCTCGTGCACGGTTTGGTGCACATCCACATTAGAAAGTCCGCTGGACTATAAATATGTACCTAGGGTTTATGGAATAAACAACAACCAACGTTCAACACAAACCAATCTCGGCGCATCGCCAACTCCTTCGTCTCGAGGGTTTCTCCGGTAAGCATCATGCTGCCTAGATCGCATCTCGCGATCTAGGCAGCACAAGCCTGCCTAGTTGTTCATGCGTTGCTCGTACTGAAGCGTTTTTGATGGCGAGCAACGTAGTTATCGTAGGCGCGTTAGGGTTAGCATCGTTCTTAGCATCATATGCTCGCGTAGTGCAACCCTTGCGCGTCTAGCCGTCCTTGTGCCTCATCATGGGTGCAGGGGCGGCACCCCGCTTGATCTTTGTTTAGTAGATCTGATCCGTTATGGTCGATCCTTGATTCATCAAGGATTAGTTTAACATCTGCAATAGTTAGGCCTTACAAAGGGTTGGAGGATCCAGCGGCATGCAGGGTGTAGTTTGCTGCCCCTAGACAGGACGTTCCGAGGATCAACCTAGTGTTGGTTTTTAGGCCTTGTCTAGGGCTGGCTTACGTTTACCGTGCGTGAGCGCGAGGCCCAATCGTGAGTAGGATGATCCGATTATGCGGTGAAAACCCTAGATCGTCGTGGATCTCATACGCTTTATATTGATCAAGCAGGACCACCATATATTCGGCCACCTTGGACGAATCATGGGTGAATCGGCTCCCCGAGCCGATTCACAGGACAACTGAGAGCCGATCGAGGCTCGTATTTAACGTGTACGTGTGTGCCCTGCAGGAAACTAAGCGAGGCATCATCCACACCTTCGACCAGGTATAGGTCGGGTGGCACGCCTTGCGACCCGGCATCGGTGCGCGACCGGGAGGCTTTGCGGGCCGTCGCTAGGGACCGGGCCAGCCGCAGCCCTAGTCATTCCCGGCTCTACCGTGTTGGCCAGTCGCTGCCCGCCGGTGGGTTTCGCGCCAACACATTCTGGCACGCCCGGTGGGACAATCTTCAACGACAAATCGTCGACATCCACCACATCGCCATTTACATCAGAGATGGCGGAAAACACCCCGGTCAAGCACGAGGGCCTGGCTGACGACCTCAAGAGGAAGCATAACAAGGCCAAGGCGGCCCTCGAAACCGAACTCATCGGCTCCTATGGGAAGACCCGTTCACACGGCATCGGCTCGACGGAGACACACGTCCTTTGCCTGGCGACGATACGGTCGACCTCAGCCACTCCATAAGGGAACCAGGGTTCTCGTTCGATGCCAATATGGCAGGGTTCGTGATTCGCCATGACGCGGACAAAGCGGAGAGCAGCCACGCTCGTGGCAAAGGGAAGGAGGGAGCCGGTCCGCGAGACCGGCCCCAAGACGGCAATACACGGTACCTGGCCAAGGAGGAGGTGAGGAACCCACAGCGTCCACGCTCGTTTCCCGAGCACCTCCTCAGCAAAACGATCAGCCATACGACCGACATCACCGCTACGGCGAAGGCGAGCAAGGAGATCATCGGTCGATGCGGACGGGAGGTATCGTCGGACCAACGGCCACGACGACGGGTATGAACGTCGCGCCGGAGGAAGGTCTGAAGAGTCGGACAACGTGGATAGGCACTGGGACTGCCCCTTTGGACTGCTGGGGTTCGGAATGAGCCGACTACCAACAATCGGCAATTGCCCGGAATGTAAACGAAAGAAGAAGGGTGCGGTTAAGGTGTCCGTGTTCGAGCGTCGGGACCTCTCCCGCCTTGGAGCGAGCGTGAGTCCGTTCAGGGAGGATCACGAGGAACTAGAGGACGATGATGAAGACGACAAGTATCATCGGCCAAGATGGTGTCCCGACGGACTCAGCCGCTCCCAAACGAAGGGTTCAGCGATTACGTGCGTTGGAAGAAGCCGAAAGAGTATATCTGCACGAGGAAGGCACGACGACCTGGCTGCAAAAGTCCAGAGAACCCTGGATGAAGAGGGTCTGCCACAAAGGAAAGAGTGGCGCCCTAGGCAAAGGAAAGCCGATGATGAAACATCGGCTGGGACCAATATGGTTTTTATCCTTCCTGCGGAATTTAGCGCTCCAAGGTTATATGAAGCACCTGTGGCACCCGATGCGGCCACGGCCGGTCATCTTCGAGCCGCGAGAAAGGAGTTACAGGCATCTGAAGGCCCTGTATTTGCGAGGTTACATCAATGGGCAGCTTGTCAATAAGATGTTGGTAGACACCGGAGCAGCCAACATTATGCCATACTCCATGCTACGGTTGGGACGCTCCAGCTCGGATTTGATCAAAACCAATGTAACGTTGAGCGATTTCAATGGCCAAGCATCGACGCGCAAGGTGTTCTGAATGTGGATCGACCGTAGGAAGGAAGACTATCCCTACAACGTTCTTTGTTGTCGACAGCAAAAGTACCTATGCTGTAATATTAGGGAGGGATTGGATCCACGCCAATTGTTGCATCCCATCCACGATGCACCAATGCCTGATATACAGTGGGATGGAGATGAAGTGGAGGTCGTCCACGCCGATGACTCGGTCGAGATTTCAACAGCCGGCATGGGTATTTGGGAGGCATCAGGTCAAGAACCGCTCTCGGGCATCAATTTGGACGACTGCGAACGCATCGATGTGACAAAGAACGGGGTAAGATTAGTTCTATCCACCGGGCTGACCGTATAACGGGAACAACATCGATGGTCAAATATGTCGAGGCTGATCCTTGCGATCGGCCCCAAGGGTTTGTGGAAGAATATCATAAAACCTTCACCGGGCAAGCAATGTGGAGGCCGATTCCAGCAATCGGCCAGAATTATCCCCACCACCTATTCGACCTGGGATTGATATTTGACCCAGCAGCTGAAGAGCCGATATCATCAATTACTTGACAAAATCGGCTCGGGGGGGCACACAGAGGGATGGTACGGAGTGGGGGACGGATGTCAAGCTTCCAGCAGAACAGCTCAAGTGTGGGGGCCGATACATAAACAAATCGGCCACAAAAAATCGAAGACATCAAAATTTACAGATGCACGGCCATCGGGCAGTCATCAGGCAGCGAGGCTCCACTGAGGGCTCTTCTCAACAGAATGATTGATACCCCAAGCGGATCATGGTGTTGATAATGTCGGGTCGCAGCCCCGTGAAGCAGTATGTCTCTTCTGGAATCAGGAGAATAGTCAATGATGGGGCGATTGGCTGCGGCATGTCACGGCCGAAAGGGGGGAAAACGTTGGGAAACATCTTCACCAAGGGCTGCATCAGCCTGTCAAAGACGCGGGACTTGAACGGAAGAAGCTCAGGGAGACAGTATTTTTTCCCGTCGGCTAGCCCTACATCTCAGCTTGCCTGAAGAATGATGCTGTGGTCACCAGAAACATCAGTGTCTACATATAGACCAGTTGAGCGACACGCACGGGGCTTTGTGATGGGCACCTACCGGAACCAGATGACCAGCCCGCTTGGATTGGCTAGTAGGGCTCGTACTCTTGTTGAGGACTCATGGGGCAAAGCCGACGCTCGGCCAACGACTCAAGGGGTTTGGTGAGTTTCGCAGAGCATCCATCACCAAATCGGCAGTGTTAGCGCAAGCTTGCGAATCAGTCTAGGGTCATGAGAACAGCCGATGATCTTGAAGAGCCGAATCATTCTAGCCGAGCTATTCGCACCAGAAGCTGCATCAGTTCGCCCAAGAGGATGAGTTAATTAAGACAGCAAGGTGGATCCTCGGTTCAAGGGAACTGCTGACCCTTCCAAAATTTGCCAAAGGCTGGCTCCTTGAGCCTAACACAGTGATACAGTTGGGAGACCGATAATGGCTCAATCAGCTTGCCTGCTTTTATCCTCGCCTGAGCTAAGGCTCGGGGGGCAGCTCGCCCTTTAAGGATTCCTTGTTCTATGGAGCCGATTTGGTTAAAATCGGCTTGCTCTGCGTAACTCGTCAAGAGGGGGTGAGTTATTGTAGACGGGAAGGGCCGGAGGTAATGGGAGGAAGCAACGATCGCTGACGGACTTTGGACCAGGCGAGACTGCGAAGAGATGAGGCATTATTAGGACAGTGGCGAAAAGGTTCTGGTAGATGAGAATGCCGCTAAAGTCCATTAGTCCGTGTGGTTGAGTTTGCATTTCCAGGATCTAGGATTTGCGCGATTGCGGCTCGTCCTAGGGGTGGAGGTCTGGATGGATCTACCCCGAGTTTATCATGAGAGTCTGATGCGTTGCCATCGGCTCCTTAAAGCGCCGACCAGTTTGGCGATCGGCAAGCACGGTATAAAGAGCAATCGGCTAAATCATCATAAAAAAGGACGACAGGATCGAGTTGGGGAAGTTCTCCATTGATTAACTAGAGTTCTTACATAAAGAGCTGATTACTCTCAAAAGAAGATCCTAGGGGCTACATTGCCCATCTACTACTGATGGCCCTGAGCTAAGATCCTATCTAGGGGCCGTTGCTGCCTTCGTCGTCGTCGCCATCATCACCGTCGTCGGCGCTGCTTCCGCCCGGCTCGTCGTCGTGCGTAGCGACCGCCGGCAGACCTTGTCCTCGTCTTCTTCATCGGCGCCGTCGTCGTCGCGTCAAAATCGCTGAGATTGCCGGGCCAGGGGCGTGGCGCTTGGCGGCGGCTCGTCGGAGGAGCTGTCATCTTCTTCCTCCTCCTCCGGCCTCTCCTCTTCGGAGGAGGGGGCCCCGTCCCAAGGAAGGTGGTCGTCGTCGCTTTCCTCCACCGCCTCCTCCGGCAAGGAAGGAGAGGTCGCTTTCCCCGTCGGTCGAGACCGGTCGTCCTCGACCAGGTGGAGAAGTCGTGGCTTGGCTCATTCCCGGCCTCGATGGCGCGGCAAATGTTGGCCGCGTGAGCTTCCTCCGGATTCCATTCGGCGTCGGCTCGCGGGAAGAGGAATACTCGATGGGAGAGCCCGATGAGGCGGAGGAAGAAGAGGACATGGTGGCGCAGGAGGGTTTTTTGGGGCTGATGCGAAGGAGATGCAGGAATAAACTGTGCGGAGTGGTTAAATAACGGGGATATAGTGGGAGTTTAATGCCCAAGCAGTTTCCAAGGACGTGGTGCCCGAACCGTCAAATCGTGCAGAGAAGGTGTGGAGGCAAGACGTCATCATGAGGTATACTGCGGCAGTTCTGCTCTGCCACGACGTGGCGAGGAAAAGCGTAATGATTTTGGAAATGTCATTTCCAAAACCAGGGGGCATGTGTTATCACCGGAATTTGACCAAGTCAGAGGTGGGCCGCGATCAAGACGAGCTTGAAGATATATGCATGGAGACACATAGAGAATCGGCCTTGTGTATCAAGTTGGGCTAGTTAGCCCATGTATCTTTGTATAGTAGGTTACGTAAAAGTTAGAATCTATCTCGTGCACGGTTTGGTGCACGTCCACATTAGAAAGTCCGCTGGACTATAAATATGTACCTAGGGTTTATGGAATAAACAACAACCAACGTTCAACACAAACCAATCTCGGCGCATCGCCAACTCCTTCGTCTCGAGGGTTTCTCCGGCATCATGCTGCCTAGATCGCATCTCGCGATCTAGGCAGCACAAGCTGCCTAGTTGTTCATGCGTTGCTCGTACGAAGCGTTTTTGATGGCGAGCAACGTAGTTATCGTAGGCGCGTTAGGGTTAGCATCGTTCTTAGCATCATATGCTCGCGTAGTGCAACCCTTGCGCGTCTAGCCGTCCTTGTGCCTCATCATGGGTGTGGGGCGGCACCCCGCTTGATCTTTGTTTAGTAGATCTGATCCGTTATGGTCGATCCTTGATTCATCAAGGATTAGTTTAACATCTGCAATAGTTAGGCCTTACAAAGGGTTGGAGGATCCGGCATGCAGGGTGTAGTTTGCTGCCCCTAGACGGGACGTTCCGGATCAACCTAGTGTTGGTTTTTAGGCCTTGTCTAGGGCTGGCTTACGTTTACCGCGTGAGCGCGAGGCCCAATCGTGAGTAGGATGATCCGATTATGCGGTGAAAACCCTAGATCGTCGTGGATCTCATACGCTTTATATTGATCAAGCAGGACCACCATATATTCGGCCACCTTGGACGAATCATGGGTGAATCGGCTCCAGCCGATTCACAGGACAACCTGAGAGCCGATCGAGGCTCGTATTTAACGTGTACGTGTGTGCCCCGGAAACTAAGCGAGGCATCATCCACACCCTTCGACCGGGTATAGGTCGGGTGGCACGCCCTTGCGACCCAGCATCGGTGCGCGACAGAGAGGCTTTGCGGGCCGTCGCTCCGAGGGGCCAGGGCCAGCCGCAGCCCTAGTCATTCCCGGCTCTACCGTGTTGGCCAGTCGCTGCCCGCCGGTGGGTTTCTGACGCCAACAGATGGCAACTATTGTTGGTGCTCACCTAGCACCACTCGGGTGTATATGTTCCTTTTATTTGAAATGTATTTTAAATATATTTGAAAATATAAAACAAAATGCTTTGTGTATATGTCCACATTTGACATGCTCACAAAGTTGTTTCGGCAAAAAATAACTTTTGCTGCAATCTATGTAAAAAATAAAAAATGTACTAAATAAGGCATTTGTGGAGGCATTTTTTGTGTTTCTTACACATGGAAAAAATGTCTAGTTAAGCGAATATTAAGTGGTTGCATAAAACAATGATATATGCATGCGATTTTTTTTTGCTAAACTTTTTAGAATTCAAAATGTATACTCTCTCTGTTCACTAATATAAGAATTATGTTTTAATAGGTTCATCCATTTTAGTATGTATCTAGTTTGGTAAATCCATGAATTTTATTCGATTTGTTTTTCTTATACTCTAGAAATAAACATTTCAATTCAGCATTATTCCATGACTCCTATTTGAAATTTGAAAGCCTATCTTTTAAGGGGAAAATGAAAATAGTGTGTAGATTTACCGGAAATGCTTAACGGAACCTGGCAACGGGCGAGGATGATATCGTGCCCGTCCCGTTGTTAGAGATTAGCACTGTATTAACGCCAAAGCATGTATTATCAGTTTGTTCAGAGTTATGTCCTACGCGTATTTGTTGTATTTCTTACACGCTCGGAGCAATAAATCATGGGCAGCAGGGTTGGCATGGCTTTAACTCCGGCCGCGGCCTGTACCAAAGCCGGTTGGCGACGACTCCTGCCATATTTAACCAAGCACACGCCTCATCCTCTTCCCCAACTCATCAAGAACCCCAACTCTTTAGCAATTCAAAGATCTGCAGCTGTTCATCAGTCCAACCTCCCCATCCTCTCTAGTTCTTCTTCAGCGAAACCAGGCACTATGTCTATTTCTTCATCCTCATCGTTGAATCCGAACTCTGTACCTGAATAAGAACGACGGCCGCCGCAAGCACCAGGACGGATTCCGCTCCAACGAACTGCAATGTAAGTTTTTTGGTTTTGGTTCAGTCCTAATTATTCAGTCGATCCATACCTGGTTCTTCAAATCCGAGTTTTTATGTGTAGGTTCTCGTTCGATAGAGGAGTCCCAGGCTGTTGTACTAGATGCTCACTGGCATGCGCGCCATCGAGCTCCAGCGCACCTCCTGGTCGGCCATCATGCCTCACCACGGCGGCAGTGCGGCGCTGCGAGCTAACTCGGGCGGCTGAGGAGGGCTTCTTGGCGAGGCGCAGTGGCCATCAACGGTGAGTTGGGGCGGCGCCCACCTTCGTCCAGGCCGACAGCGAGTCGAGGCGGCGCCTCCTTCTCATGCTCACAAGTGATGAGGACGCGGCGACCAAGGGCTCGGTGCTGTCCGGTCGGCATGCGAGGACGACCGCCTTGAGGGCTGCGAAGGCGTCGTCGTAGGCCGCCGAGATGGGGTGCTTCGGGGCGAGGTGGTAGTCGACGGAGACGACGACGGCGTGGACCGCGACGGCGAGGGTCGCCACTTAGGGTACGTCGCGTTCCTGCTCTGGATGGTGGTGCTCTTCTACCTCCTCGGGGACACCGCCTCCGATTACTTCTGCGCCTCGCTCGAGGGACTCTTCGCCGCGCTGCGCCTCCCGCCCGCCGTGGCCGGCGTCACGCTCCTCTCACTCGGCAACGGTGCACCGAATGTCTTCGCCAGCGTCGTCTCCTTCGCCGCAACCAGCGTGCTCGGAGGCACGCTCTTCGTGTCCACCAGGGGTGGCCGAGGTCGTCACGGTCGCTGCCGGGTCACGCGGCGGAGCTGTCGTGAAGCTGCGCAGGTTCGTGCGTGAGCTCTGCTTCCTCTTCTTCACGCTCTGCTTCCTCGTGGACGTGCTCGCGACTGGCACGATCACGGTCGTCGCGTCCTTCGTCTCCCTCCTCGTCTGATTCTCTTGACGTACTGTAGTTTTTTTGTTTTGTTTTGTTTTGTTTTCTCTCAGTCTTCTTGTACCCTTGATTTGTACAGATTTTTCTTGATCTCATACCTATGTGGTAAAAAGAACCTGTATATTTTTTCTTCAGATCCGAATGGGTCAGTGTTAAGAGAATGTTACTTTTGTTCATGAATTTGTTTGTGAGCCCTGCTCCGGTGCTCCTCCCCAAGCCAAGTTGAGGGGTTATATTTAAGTTTTGTTTTTCTATTTTAGGCCCCGCAAAATTCATATCTAGCAAATGTATATCCGTCTTATTTGTATATATATACGGTATCTATACGTCGCGTTAGAAAAAAAGAGGTCTGTGACCAGGAACACATCATAGTTGCCTAACTAACGTCTCACGTTGTGCATGTGTGGTTTTAAAACCTGCTAGCTGCGTACGCATCTGCTGAAATCTGACGATGGTGTCGCCGAACGACGAAATCTCTACGCCAGCAAGGATCCTACTAATTAAGGGTGCTACACGCACCGGTCGTCTCGGCCATCGCCGGTTATATCATAGCCGCTTAGATCCACCAGTCCATCGACGGAGGGTACCCTCGTACAAGAAAACGCGGGCCATACGGACCATTATAGATTGTACGTACATGTCAGATTTCTTAATTTTACGATCATGCCCCGCTTACGAAGGGGTATGGAAAAAACTTCACCTTTATTGTTTTTTTATATTGCCAAAAAAATTCTAGGGGGGAGCACCGGAGCAGAAGGCTTTGTTTAGAACTCAGTCGAATAATTGGTGAACTAAATATATTTATCACATGGACAAATCAGAAAGAGGATTACTCAACATGTACGAAATTGACTTTTAACTTAATAATTTTAAATGCAATAGACTTTTATTGCAGTCAATCTGTATGCGCAGTCGTCTCGTCTCTCGTTTCTCTAAGCACTACTGTGTTTCTTTTGGTGTTCTCTCGGCTGGGTTGGAATTGTACAGATTTCCTTTGATCTCATATTCCAATTTAGTAATTTTTATTTATTCCAAATGGTCATGCAGTTACAAGAGAATGTCTATCTTTTCTTCCGATCCAAATGATCCTGATTTCCTTTGATCCATTCCAATTTAGTAATTTTCTCATTTTTTCTTCTAATCCAAATGGTCATGCGGTAACAAAAGAATGTGTATATTTTCTTCCGATCCAAATGATTCTGCGTTAACAAACGTCATGTTTTCCATCATTGATTAATTGGAAGAA
Organism: Lolium multiflorum; assembly: GCA_030979885.1. Lineage (NCBI taxonomy): Eukaryota > Viridiplantae > Streptophyta > Magnoliopsida > Poales > Poaceae > Lolium > Lolium multiflorum. Next base: position 69,143,278 of record CM061747.1, read on the forward strand.
CTGCTAATGAATATTTCCATATTTTAAAAAGAATGTTTCAAAAATATTTTTATAACACAAAACCATTAGTACAAAATGGCATCTTATTACAGTCAACATTTTATCATGATGTTTTAAAAATTGTTGATGAGTTTTTGCAACAATGTGAAAAACGCACAAATATGATTTGTAAATAGAGGGTTCTAATCTCAATGCGCAAATCCGAGTCTTTGGTATTTCTCTAGGGAGGAACTCGAAAATCAACTTCATGTCATGCTAATTGTTAGTAGTCAACGCCTTAATTTCCTCTTGCTATATTTTTGATAGCACTAATTGGTCTTAGTTTGACCAGTCAGAATCATAATTACTCGCAATTAAGTGACATGGTACAGCATACGCGTAACTATCCTGCACGATGGCAGTAAATGTCATTAACTCCTCGCTCAGTATCATACGCGGCGGCCCTTGTATACAGCTGCGTATGCGAGGTGCGGATATGAAATTCCATCGCGTATTGAGTTGACGCTATATTAGCTACTAATCTCGTGGCACCAACTGACGACGCAGATTTTGACCTCGCGCGTTGCCAGGTCCCAATCGGCCGGGTCGGTAGATTTACTCACTATGATGTGTATATGTTCATTTTGAAGTGTATAAAACATCTTATATTTGCAAACAAAGAGAATATTTTTTTAAAATGGAAAACATTTGCATCCGAGATTAAAAGTGCATCTCAACGACGGCGTATTTGTGGCGCGGTTGAAGATTGTCTAACATTACGCTTACGCATCCACAGAGTGAGGCGCTGAAACGCGAGCGCCAAGGAACTGGAAGTCCAAAGGGAATCAAAAAGGCAACGAGTGGCCCTAGTAGACACTGACGATGGGAGTAAAATTTTCCACAATGACGCGGAAACGCACACCATTCCTGCCCACCTCACGCCGCCCTCGTCAGCCGCTGTCGTCACGAGCTCGTCATGCGCCTTCCGGGCTATTTCCTGGATACTTCCCCCTTGAACATCCCTCCACACGAAGGAAGCTATTATTCAATTTTGTCCGCAGGTAAATAAGGCAGAAATATGTTCTAGTTTCCACGTGAACGAATCCCACGATAGCCGTTCTGAGCCGAGAGAGGCAGCTCCCACCTGTCAGTACGAGTGGCACCCGACCGATGCAGCTCAGTAGTGCACCATGCCCACAGAGCTGCGAGTGACAAGACGCTGGCCTCGCGCGTTCACACCTTGTGAACAGCTCCCAGGACGTACCCCACGGAGCTCCGGTGAGCCATTCCCAAGAGCGGCCCACTTGTCATGAGCTCGCCTGCGCCGTCGCACCATGAACCAGGTCCAGCTCAGGTGGATACAGCGTTGCTCGACGCCAATCGGCGCTCCCCGTCGCCCACGTTTCGAAAATGAAGCCACGCTACGGACGAATGAACGCAGCCCACAAAGTTCAACTGCACCTGTGTCTACCCTAACCCGTGTAGACGCTCACCTGTCAGTCTACCAACCAGTTCGAGGACCATTGCACCGAGCCTACGTAGGGCGGCGCCACGCGGCCGGACAAGTAAACGCCAACGCATCTGGCCCAATCGGGAGCCATGAGAATCCTCGATAAATACCAAGCCTCCCTCTCCTCACGCTCTCGCCCTGCACTTGCCTTGCTGCTTCCTCACGCTCTCGCGCTCGCCCTCCACTTGCCTTGGTGCTGCTAGCTCCATCACTCTCGGCCACTTGCTTTCGAGCTAGGCGAGTCTGCTTCGACTGTTGTACTCCATGTCGTCCATGGCGCCGCCCCCGCCGTTCGCGCAGGTGGTGGACGACCTGATCAAGGGGCAGCAGTTCGCGGCGCAGCTGCAGGATCTCCTCCGGGCCTCGCCCAAGGCCGGCCTCATCGTCGACCAGATCCTCCACACCTTCTCCCGTGCCATCCATGCCGCCGAGGCCGCCGCCGCCACCACTGCCGGCGAGTGGTCGTCGGACGTGCAGAGCGAGGTCACTGACGCCGGAAGCGCCGGCGGGAAGAGGAAGGCCGCCGCCGGAGGAGGGGACCGCAGGGCTTGCCGGAGAAAGTGAGTAGTAGCCTCGAGCTCATGATTGTTGATTTATCAGTATTGCTTACGCATTTTTTGTTTCTGTTTTATCTAGTACCACGAGCTTGTTAACCAACTGGATCGATCTGTGCTTTGCAGGACCCAGCAATCCTCCGTTGTCACCAAAACCTTGAAGAGCTTGGAGGACGGGCTCTCATGGCGCAAGTACGGCCAGAAGGACATACAGAACTGCAAGCACCCAAAGTACGTTTCTGCCCTCCAATGATTTACTACCACTCCTGCTAGTTGCAACTACTAATAACTGCCAAAAAACAAAATACAGTACAACAACCAGCTCCGCCTGTAATTAATCGTTGGGTCCCCGTCAACTGACAAAGCAACTGTGGATGTGTTTTCGTTCCACAGGGCCTACTTCCGGTGCACGCACAAGTACGACCAGCTCTGCGCGGCGCAGCGCCAGGTGCAGCTCTGCGAGGACGATTCGGGCACGTTCAAGGTCACCTACCTCGGCGTGCACACCTGCCAGGACCCCGCCGCCGTCGCGCCGCACGTACACCACCAGACGAGCACCTCCGATGCCCTTCACGCCGGCTTCCACCTCATCAACTTCGGCCCCACCGCCGTCGCCACCCCCGCCTCCACCACCAGCACCATGACCACGAGCACCACCAACTACCAGCTTACCGGCCCATCGATCGGGTCCGGCCCGCAGAGCCTCAAGCTGGAGGGCGGCGACCACGAGGAGGTGCTCAGCAGCAACACCCCTGGGTGCTCTGCCCTGCGCAGCACCGGCGCCGGGGCGGCCACGGCGCCAACTTGGCCGGCGGACCAGGGCGACGTGACCTCCGCACTGCAGTACGATGGCGACGTCCACTTGGCAGATCAGTTCTTTGACAATGATTATAGCATGTATTTTCTTGAGGACATAGTACCGTACCACTATTAATCATTGATGATCACTCATCGATCGAGCTGTAGTAGCTCGAGAGGTATCCCAAGGATCGATCGATGAACTTGTATATATTAGTTGATAGGCCATGCTAGTGAAGGATTACAACAAGGGTTGTGTTGTTGCATGACTTGAGATCCAAGTTTATTTCCCTCTTTTCTCTAATTATTAAACCTAACCTTTTTGTAGTACAATCAAGTTGCTTCAACCTAACCACAAATATAACTAGGTCAACACTCCTCAATCACAGCAACATGCATTTTCAAATTGCGCTTGAAGTATTCAAGAGAGGGTCCAACCGGAACTGCCATGCTAGTCGGCAAGGATTACAAGGCCCGTTCTTACATAACTTGAGATCCAACTTCATTTCCCTCTTATATCTAAACCAAACCTTTTTTTAAGAGTACAATCAGGTTGCTTGTTGCACTTACAAACCTAACGACTACAAATGTCGACACTCCTCAATCACATCATCATGTTGAAATCGCGCTTCAACTATCCAAGAGGTCCAACCGGAAGTGCATTCATCTCTGGAGGGAATTAATAAACCTGATATCTCAATGTGCTTTCTGAAACATGCGATTTGCCTCTTAAGGTATACCCAGTTGCCCTTCAAAATGGATTGTACAGGGATTACTTTAGCTGTCGCATATTTGCTATATTCTGTGTATGTACTACACCTTGAAATTGTAGCATGCTTCCTTGTACTCCACGAAACAAGGTTGCTAGGTTAGGGCCTACGAATAGTGCAAACCCATACAAGCGCACATAGTAACATTCGTGCAGGGATGTTTAGGTATATTATCAAACTTGACAAGGTACCGTGTTGCTCCTAGGGGTGTCTCTGCCAAAACCCTAGCCGTCCCAACATGCCGCCGCCGTTGGAGGAAGCCAACGGGCAATGCTTCGCGCGGTGGACGATGGCGGGCGGGCGTACGTATCCATGCCTCCACTCGCGGCGCGGGGGTCTGGCCGTAGCACGGGGGTCGGCCCTGGATGTCAGACGTGTCACATGGAGCCTGGTGTCCTAGGCTTTAGCTTCGAGTCAGTATTGGCTGCACAGCTGTGAGAGTAGCTGGCGGCGGCTGAAAGAACATCTCTCCATAATTATGTTTTGTGTGTTTGATGACAATATATGTGATGATCTAATGTGGCTTAGTGTGCAGATTTGATATACATTAGGGTTTGAGGTGAGAAGTATTAAAAAGGGGAAAGTCTTGGATGAAAAGGAAGAAGGAAGAAAGAAGGCTGGAATTTCCAGGCCGGAAATTCCCCCTGGATGCCCCCCGGAAATTTGCCCGGATAATTCTGTCGAAGGGCCGGAAATTCCGGGGGAGGGGGGGGGATATTCTCGAAATGTTCGGCCCCCAAAAATTCGCTAAGAACCAGACGTCCAGACTCTCAATATACCCCTCGGATTTTTGCCCGGACATTTGCATTGAAGGGGCGGAAATTCCAGGGGGGGAGGGAGGATTCCGGCCCCAACTTACACCGGAAATTCCGCCCCTAAAAGTTAGCAACAGCTACATTTGGTGGGGGGTATAAATACCCCCCTTCTTCTTCCAGCTCAAGTTGCTCAATCCTGCCCAAGTTCATCCACCATTAGATCCATCTAAAGAAACACAAGAATCATAAGATCTCCTCCTCCAACCATCCAAATCTCTTGATCTTTGGACAGAAGACCCCGATCTACATCTTCACCGAAGCGATTTGCATTTCCCCCTCATATGCTTGAGGGCCCCTTTGCTAGTGTTCCTCTTTTGGAAACCCTACTTGTTTGTGGTTGATTTGTTCTTGTTGTTGTTATGTTGTTACAGATATTGGGAGCCTCCAATTTGGTTGTGGATGTGTTCCCCAAGAACCTTGTAAAGGCACGATTTCCGCCTAGAGGAAATCCCTTAGTGGAAGTGGGCTAGGCTTTCGTGGCGTTTCTCACAGGAAACCTGAGTGAAGCCTTCGTTGCGTTGGTCTGACTTTCGTAGCGACCACACTCCTCCAAACATAGACGTACTTCCTGTCAAAAGGAAGGAACTACGGGAATCATCTATGTGTCTCCGCGTGCTCCACTCTCGGTTACCTCTATCCTTGTTAGCTTCCCTATATATTGTCTTGCTATATATAGCTTAGTAGTTGATCTTGTCATATAGGTAAATTCACATAGTTGCATATCTAGAGAATTTACTTTTGGGTCAAGCCTAAATTAAAAAAGAACTAAAAATTAGTTAGCACCTATTCATCCCCCCTCTAGGTGCGGCATACGATCCTTTCAGCGGCCCGATGGCGGTGTTGAGTCTGATGTGGCCTGGTTCCTCAGGCCATAAGGCCTACAGCGTGGGGCTTGCAGCAATTTGCAGCGGGGAAAAGGTGGTTGCACAGGTGGTCGGTGTTGCGTGACACTGCGGTAGCCGACAATTTGTATAGCGGCAGCGATCTGCCCACTACGATATCAGCCAATGGCGATGTTGGAGTTTGGCATATGGGGTGGCCGTCCTAGCCTTTCGATGGCGGCAAGCATCGCGTTCATGTCACTGTCGCGGTGGCTGTTGTGGGTATACTTTATGGGTATATCAACGACATGGCCTGGATCCGGCAAGCCCGGGTGGCCCACAGATGGTGATGGTGGCATGTGGCCCATCGGGCGGTTTGTTGTTGATCATGAAGGATGAAGTCCAGCCCAGGAGCAAGGAGCCGGATCTCAACCGACCTACGAAGGAGGCCGGATCCGTGGAGGCCCATAAAGTATCCGGATCCAGCACGGCCTAGATGGAAGGCGGATCCTTGACGTACACGGCAAGATATTGTACCGTAGTTAGGCAACTTGTATTCCGGCTAGGACTCTCCATGTAGACCCTAGATCCGAGCGCCTATATAAGCCGGATCCCGGGAGCCCTAGAGGCACAACCACAACTCATTGTAACAACGCGAAAGCGCGCAGATAATTCCAGACAAGCAGCAGTAGGCCATGTCTCCGTGCAGGTGTTCCGAAGCTGGGTAACTCGCGTACTACCGTCCCGAGGACATTCCGCCCTATGGCCCCTACTTCTTTTCCCCCTCGTGAGGATCCCTCCTCCGAGGTACCGTCTACTAAGCAACGACAGTGGCCGGACCATTTATTTGGTGGTGGCCGGTCTCAACCTCTATGTGTACTGGTCTATGGCGATACGGGACATACTATTTTGAGAACTTAGAGTTTCGAGGTCGGAGGCGGTATGGTACACCCATCTACTTCCGAACCGAGTTCGGTTCAACTCAGCAACACTAAAACAACGCAAGAGGACCATGTGGTTATAAACACATACACACACACCCAAATGTGGTTCTCTCACTTAGGAAACACTTAAAAGCCGCCAAAGATAACTGTCTTGGGGAAAGTGCACACACATCACTTCTTTTTGGGCAGCGCATGGTCATCTGTTGTGCTCTCCTACGAGCACCAAGATTGAAGCGTCTCGGTAGATTAATAGATATGTCAAAATTTAGTTGTGTGTACATGTAACGTTTTTTTCTCGATAAGGAGCATATATTAATATTTAGAGTTGTCGCTTAAAGAATAGCAACGCTTGATACGTCTCCAATGTATCTATAATTTCTTATGTTCCATGTTAGTTTTATGACAATACCTACATGTTTTGTTCATACTTTATGATGTTTTGATGCATTTTTCGGAACTAACCTATTAACAAGATGCTGAAGCGCCAGTTCTGTTTTCTGCTGTTTTTGGTTTCAGAAATCCTACACAGAAATATTCTCGGAATTGGACGAAACAAAAGCCCACAGTCTTATTTTCCACGGAAGGTTCCAGCAGAAGAGAGACGGAGAAGGGCCACGAGGCGGCCACACCCTAGGGGGGCGCGGCCCCACCTCTGGTCGCGCCGCCCTATGGGGTGGGCCCCTAGGGTGCCCCCCTGTGCTGCCCCTTCGCCTACTTAAACCCTCCATCGCGAAAACCCTAGTACCGAGAGCCACGATATGGAAAAAGTTCCAGAGACGCCGCCGCCGTCAATCCCATCTCGGGGGATTCAGGAGATCGCCTCCGGCACCCTATCGGAGAGGGGAATCATCACCGGAGGGCTCTACATCACCATGCCCGCCTCCGGAATGATGCGTGAGTAGTTCATCCTTGGACTATGGGTCCATAGCGGTAGCTAGATGGTTGTCTTCTCCTCTTGTGCTATCATGTTTAGATCTTGTGAGCTGCCTATCATGATCAGGATCATCTATTTGTAATGCTACATATTGTGTTTGGTGGGATCCGATGAATATTGAATACTATGTCAAGTTGATTATTGATCTATCATATATGTATGTTTATGTTCGTGCATGCTCTCCGTTGCTAGTAGAGGCTCTGGCCAAGTTGATACTTGTAACTCCAAGAGGGAGTATTTATGCTCGATAGTGGGTTCATGCCTCCATTGAATCTGGGACAGTGACAGAAAGTTCTAAGGTTGTGGATGTGCTATTGCCACTAGGGATAAAACATCAATGCTTTGTCTAAGGATATTTGTGTTGATTACATTACGCACCATACTTAATGCAATTGTCTGTTGTTTGCAACTTAATACTGGAGGGTGCGGATGCTAACCTGAAGGTGGACTTTTTAGGCATAGATGCATGCTGGATGGCGGTCTATGTTCTTTGTCGTAATGCCCTGATTAAATCTCATAGTAGTCATCATGATATGTATTTGAATCTCTATTCTGTCAATTGCCCACCTGTAATTTGTTCACCTAGCATGCTATTTATCTTAGAGACACCACTAGTGAACTGTGGACCCCGGTCCTTTCTTTTACATCTGAAATACAATCTACTGCAATCTCTGTTCTCTATTGTTCTTCGCAAACAAACATCATTCTCCACACCATACGTTTAATACTTTGTTTTCAGCAAGCGAGATTGACAACCTCACTGTTACGTTGGGGCAAAGTACTTTGATTGTGTTGTGCAGGTTCCACGTTGGCGTCGAAATCCCTGGTGTTGCGCCGCACTACACTCCTCCACCAACAACCTTCACGTGGCCTTCATCTCCTACTAGTTCGATGACCTTGGTTTCTTTCTGAGGGAAAACTTACTGTTGTGCGCATCACACCTTCCTCTTGGGGTTCCCAACGGACGTGTGCATCGCGCGCCATCAAGACTGTTTTCTGGCGCCGTTGCCGGGGAGATCAAGACACGCTGCAAGGGGAGTCTCTCACATCCAATCTCTTTACTTTGTTTATTGTCTTGCTTTACTTTATTTTATTTTCTGTCTTGTTTGCTTTCTTATATCAAAAACACAAAAAAGTTAGTTACTTGTTTTTACTTTATTTAATTCTGTTTGCTTAGTTTATTTTTATTATTGCTAAAATGAATACTCCTGAAAATACTAAGTTGTGTGATTTCACTAGCACAAATAATAATGATTTTATATGTACTCCTATTGCTCCACCTGCTACTACAGCAGAATTTTATGAAATTAAACCTGCTTTACTTGAATCTTGTTATGAGAGAGCAATTTTCTGGTGTTAGTACTGATGATGTTGCTACCCATCTTAATAATTTTGTTGAACTTTGTGAAATGCAAAAGTATAAGGATATAGATGGTGATATTATAAAACTTAAATTGTTTCCTTTCTCCTTAAGAGGAAGAGCTAAAGATTGGTTGCTATCTTTGCCTAAAAATAGTATTGATTCATGGACTAAATGTAAAGATGCTTTTATTGGTAAATATTGTCCTCCTGCTAAGATTATACCTTTGAGAAGTAGCATTATGAATTTTAAGCAATTGGATAATGAACATGTTGCCCAAGCATGGGAGAGAATGAAATCTTTGGTAAAGAATTGCCCTACCCATGGACTAACTACTTGGATGATCATCCAAACCTTTTATGCAGGATTGAATTTTTCTTCGAGGAACCTATTGGATTCAGCTGCTGGAGGTACTTTTATGTCCATCACTTTGGGTGCTGCAACAAAGCTTCTTGATGATATGATGATCAATTACTCTGAATGGCATACTGAAAGAACTCCTCAAGGTAAGAAGGTAAATTCTGTTGAAGAAACCTCTTCTTTGAGTGATAAGATTGATGTTATTATGTCTATGCTTGTTAATGGTAGATCTCATGTTGATCCTAATAATGTTCCTTTAGCTTTATTGGTTGCTCAAGAAGAGCATGTTGATGTGAATTTCATTAAGAATAATAATTTCAACAACAATGCTTATAAGAATAATTATGGTAACAACAACTATAGGCCATATCCTTCTAATAATGGTAGTGGTTATGGTAATTCTTATGGTAATTCTTACAACAATAATAAGAGTGTACCCTCTGGTCTTGAAATCATGCTTAAAGAATTTATTAGTGCACAAACTGGTTTTAATAAATCTGTTGAGGAAAAGCTTGGTAAAATTGATGTTCTTTCTTCTAAGGTTGATAGTCTTGCTCTTGATGTTGATCTTTTGAAACTGAAAGTTATGCCTGATGAAGTTAAAGATACTAAGTTTGCTAAAACAAATGCTATCCAAGTTCAAATTAATGATAATATTAGAATGATGGCTGAATTGCATGCTAGGTGGGAAAGAGAAGAAAAACTTGCTAAAGAGAATAATGTAGCTAAAGTTTGGACTATTACCACCACTAGTAATGTTGATGCTTCACATGTTGATAAACCTCCTACTATCGATGGTAAAATAATTGGTGTTGGCAATGTTTCTAATTCTACTGCAAAGCGTGTAAAATTGCCTGAAACTGCTGAAACTGTTTGTGATAAAAGTGTTGAAATTTTTCAGAATGCAGTAGATCATAATGGTTTAGATTTTGATAGTTGTCATATTTCTGAAGTTATTAAGTTCTTACAAAAACTTTCTAGAAGTCCTAATGCTAGTGCTATAAATTTAGCCTTTACAAAACATATTACAAATGCTCTCATTAAAGCTAGGGAAGAGAAATTAAAACTTGAAGCTTCTATTCCTAGGAAGTTGGAAGATGGTTGGGAGCCCATCATTAAGATGAAAGTTAATGATTTTGATTGTAATGCTTTATGTGATCTTGGTGCAAGTATTTCTGTTATGCCTAAGAAAATTTATGATATGCTTGACTTGCCACCATTGAAAAATTGTTATTTGGATGTTAATCTTGCTGATAATTCTATAAAAAACCTTTGGGGATAATTGATAATGTTCACATTACGGTTAACAATAACCTTGTCCCCGTTGATTTTGTTGTCTTGGATATTGAATGCAATGCATCTTGTCCTATTGTCTTGGGAAGACCCTTTCTTCGAACTGTTGGTGCTATTATTGATATGAAAGAAGGAAATATTAAGTATCAATTCCCTCTCAAGAAAGGTATGGAACACTTCCCTAGAAAGAGAATGAAGTTGCCTTTTGATTCTATTATTAGAACAAATTATGATGTTGATGTTTCTTCTCTTGATGTTACTTGATTTGCACTTTCTGCGCCTAGCTGAAAGGTGTTAAAAAAAGTACTTCTTGGGAGATAACCCATGTTGTTTTTATTTTTACTACTGTTTTGTTGAGTCTTGGAAGTTGTTACTACTGTAGCAACCTCTCCTTCTCATGTTATTGTGCCAAGTAGTCTCTGATAGAAGGTTGATACTAGATTTGGATTTCTACGCAGAAACAGATTTGCTGTCTATCACGAATTCGCGTCCTTATCTCTGTAGAAGAATCAAAAAAAATCAGCGAAAATCCATGCTTGATCCTCAGATATGTACGCAACTTTCATTATTTTTGAGTTTTTCCATCTCAGCAAGTTAAGTGCCTCAGAAAAAATCGTCTTTACGGACTGTTCTGTTTTGACAGATTCTGCCTTTTTATTTCGCATTGCCTCTTTTAATGTGTTGAGTGGATTTCTTTGTTCCATTAACTTTCAGTAGCCTTGGGTAATGTCCAAAAGTGTTAAGAATGATTGTGTCCTCTCTGAACATGTGAATTTTTATTATGCACTAACCCTCTAATGAGTTTGCTTTAAGTTTGGTGTGGAGGAAGTTTTCAATGGTCAAGAGAAGAGGATGATATAATATGATCAAGAAGAGTGAAAAGTCTAAGCTTGGGGATGCCCCCGTGGTTCATCCCTGCATATTTCAAGAAGACTCAAGCATCTAAGCTTGGGCATCTTCATCGACAACTTATCAGGTCACTTCTAGTGAAACTATATTTTTATTCCATCACATCTTATGTTCTTTACTTGGAGCGTCTGTTTGATTTTATTTTTGTTTATGTTTGAATAAATTCGGATCCAAACAATCCTTGTATTGGAGAGAGACACGCTCCGCTTTTTCATATTGAACACTGGTGTTCTTAGCTTTACTTTAATGTTCATGGCGAAGGCTGAAAATTGCTTCGTTGATTGTTATTTGGCTGGAAACAGAAAATGCTTCATGTGGTAAATGGTATATTGAATAATTTGATACTTGGCAATTGTTTTGAGCTCTCATAGATCATGTTTAAGCTCTTGCATCATGTAGTTTAAATCTATTAGTGGAGAACTGATACGTCTCCAACGTATCTATAATTTCTTATGTTCCATGCTAGTTTTATGACAATACCTACATGTTTTGTCCACACTTTATGATGTTTTGATGCATTTTCCGGAACTAACCTATTAACAAGATGCCGAAGTGCAGTTCCTGTTTTCTGCTGTTTTTGGTTCCAGAAATCCTATAAAGGAAATATTCTCGGAATTGGACGAAATCAACGACCGGTATCTTATTTTTCCCGGAAGCTTCCAGCACCAAAGAAGGGCCAGAGGGGAGCCAGGGGGCCCCACAAGGCGGCGCGGCCAGGGGGCGCCCCCCTATGGTGTGGCTCCACCAGGACTCCCCGAGGCTGCCCTTCCGCCTATATAAAGCCTCCCTCGCGAAAACCCTAAAAACATAAGCCACGATACGGAAAAACCTTCCAGAGCCGCCGCCATCGCGAAACTCCAATTCGGGACGAAGGCTGTTCGGCACCCCGGACACGGGAATTCCCCGGAGTCATCTCCATCGACACCACCGCCATTGCTGTCTCCTATGATGAGGAGGGAGTAGTTCTCCCCCGAGGCTGAGGGCTCTACCGGTAGCTATGTGGTTCATCTCTCTCTCCCATGTACTTAAATAATATGATCTCATGAGCTGCCTTACATGATTGAGATCCATATGATGAGCTTTGTATCACTATTAATCTATGTGTTACTCTAGTGATGTTATTAAAGTAGTCTATTCCTCCTCCATGATGTAATGTTGACAGTGTGTGCATCATGTAGTACTTGGCATAGGTTATGATTGTAATCTCTTGTAGATTATGGAGTTAACTATTACTACGATAGTATTGATGTGATCTATTCCCCCTTTCATAATGTAATGGTGACAGTGTGTATGATATGTTAGTACTCGGTCTAAATTGCAAAGATCTATTATGCTCTAAAGGTTACTTAAATATGAATGCCGAATGTTGTGGCGCTTGTTTACTCCGGCTTGAGGGAGCTCTTGTAGCCCTACACAATGAATGGTGTTTGTTATCAAACAAGAGAGTGTATGTAGCACAAGTGAGGAGAAGTTATTTATTTGTTATGTGATCAATGTTGAGAGTGTCCACTAGTGAAAGTATGATCCCTAGGCCTTGTTTCCAAATACTGCAAACATCGCTTTTTTGTTTTACTGCATCTTTACTTCCTGCAATATTACCACCATCTATACCACATGTGTTTTACTATCTCTTCGCCGAACTAGTGCACATATACATCCGACAAGTGTATTAGGTGTGTTGGGGACACAAGAGACTTCTTGTATCTTAATTGCGGTTGCTTGAGAGGAATATCTCTGACCTCTACCTCCCCGAGTTCGATAAACCTTGGGTGATCCACTTAAGGGAAACTTGCTGCTGTTCTACAAACCTCTGCTCTTGGAGGCCCAACACGTCTAGGGAATAGAAGCGTGCGTAGACATCAAGCTATTTTCGCGCCGTTGCCGGGGGGTAAGGTAAAAGGTATTCACATCCTCCGACTACTAAGCTATTTCCTAGCACTTGCCGGTGTGTGAGTGCTCGAAGGTATCTCCTTTAGATTCTGCAATTATATCTTTTTGTTTCTTGTTTTTATTTTCACTAGTTAGGCTTAATGGAAAACAACAAAAAAAATTAGAGATCTTTATAGTATTTATCTTGAATTAGGACATGATGTGTTTGAAGAGAAAATTTAAAAACCCATGGAACTTTGTTTGCAAAATAGTTGTAGCAATGTTATTAGCATGAACTCTTTGAACACTATTATTGCTAATGCTATGGAAGAATTTAAGCTTGGGGAAGCTGGTTTTGAGGAGCATGATATTTTTAGTCCCCCAAGCATGGAGGAGAAAATTTACTTTGATGATACTTTACCTCCTATATATGATGTTTGCAATGATGAATATGATATTTTCAGTCCACCTACTATTGAGGAGAAAATTAATTATGATTACAATATGCCTCCTATATATGATGATTATGGTGATGAGAATAATAATGATAGCTATTTTATTGAATTTGCTCCCACTACAACTAAAAAAAATGATTATGCTCATGTGGAGAGTAATAATTTTATGCATGTAGCTCATGACAGGAATGCTTTATGTGATAGTTATATTGTTGAGTTTGTTCATGATGCTACTGAAAGTTATTATGAGAGAGGGAAACATGGTTATATGTATCTTAATAATATTAAGTTTCCCCTCTTTATGTTGAGAATTTTGAAGTTACTCGTGTTTTATCTTTCTATGCTTGTCACTTTGTTCTTCATGAATTTATTTGTGTACAAGATTCCTTTTCATAGGAAGTGGGTTAGGCTTAAATATGTTTTGAATTTGCTTTTTGATGCTCTCTTTTGCTTCAACTCTTATTTCTTGCGAGAGTATCATTGAAATTATTGAGCCCATCTTAATGGCTATAAAGAAAGCACTTATTGGGAGATAACCCATGTGTTTATTTTGCTACTATTTTGTTGAGTCTTGGAAGTTGTTACTACTGTAGCAACCTCTCCTTATCATGTTTGTGTGCCAAGTAAAGTCTCTATAGTAAAGTTGATACTAGATTTGGATTACTGTGCAGAAACAGATTTGTTGTCTGTCACGAATTTGCGTAGATCTCTCTGTAGAAAAATCAAAAAATCTGCCAATTTACGTGCGTGATCCTCGGATATGTACGCAACTTTCATTAGTTTTGAGTTTTCCGTTTGAGCAAGTTAAGTGCCTCTGGAAAATTCGTCTTTACGGACTGTTCTGTTTTGACAGATTCTGCCTTTTATTTCGCATTGCCTCTTTTGCTATGTTGAATGGATTTCTTTGTTCCATAAACTTTTAGTAGCTTTGTGCAATGTCCAGAAGTGTTAAGAATGATTGTGTCCTCTCTGAACATGTGAATTTTTATTATGCACTAACCCTCTAGTGAGTGTGCATTAAGTTTGGTGTGGAGGAAGTTTTCAGGGGTCAAGAGAAGAGGATGATATAATATGATCAAGAAGAGTGAAAAGTCTAAGCTTGGAGATGCCCCCGTGGTTCATCCCTGCATATTTCAAGAAGACTCAAGCATCTAAGCTTGGGGATGCCCAAGGCATCCCCTTCTTCATCGACAACTTATCAGGTCACTTCTAGTGAAACTATATTTTTATTCCATCACATCTTATGTTCTTTACTTGGAGCGTCTGTTTGCTTTTGTTTTCGTTTTGGTTTGAATAAAATTGGATCCCACCATCCTTATATTGGAGATATTACGCTCCGATTTTTCATATGGAACACTTGTGTTCTTAGTTATGCTTTAATGTTCATGGCGAAGGCTGAAAATTGCTTCGTTAATTGCTATTTGGTTGGAATCAGAAAATGCTTCATATGGTTTTGAATAACTTGATACTTGGCAATTGTTTTGAGCTCTCATAGATCATGTTTAAGCTCTTGCATCATGTAGTTTAATCTATTAGTGGAGAACTACCGTAGAGCTTGTTGAAATTTGGTTTGCATGATTGGTCTCTCTAAGGTCTAGATATTTTCTGGTGAAGTGTTTGAACAACAAGGAAGACAGTGTAGAGTCTTATAATGCTTGCAATATGTTCTTGTGTAAGTTTTGTTGTACCTGTTCATACTTGTGTTTGCTTCAAACAACCTTGCTAGCCAAAGCCTTGTACTGAGAGGAAATGCTTCTCGTGCATCCAAACACCTTGAGCCAAAACCCATGCCATTTGTGTCCACCATATCTACCTACTATGTGGTATTTTTCTGCCATTCCAAAGTAAATTACTTGAGTGCTACCTTTAAAATTTCATTCCTTTATCTTTGCAATATATAGCTCATGGGAAAATAGCTTAAAAACTATTGTGGTGATGAATATGTAGCTATGTGTTTTAGTTCTTATAAGTTGCTTGTTGAGCGTTAACCATGTTTCTGGGGACGCCATCAACTTTTTACACCTTTGTTGAATATCATGTGAGTTGCTATGCATGTTCGTCTTGTCTGAAGTAAGGGTGATTTATCATGATCAAATGGTTTGAGTATGCATATGTTAGAGAAGAACATTGGGCCGCTAACCAAAGCCATGTATCATGGTGGAAGTTTTCAGTTTGGACATTCATCCTCAATCTCTTATGAGAATATTATTTGTTGTTGAATGCTTATGCATTAAAGAGGAGTCCATTATCTGTTGTCTATGTTGTCCCGGTATGGATGTCCTAAGTTGAGATCTATTAAAAACGAGAAATCCAATGCGATTGATCTCCTTGGACCTTTGTACAGGCGGCATAGAGGTACCCCTTTGTGACACTTGGTTGAAACATATGTTATGCAATGATAATCCATGTAAATCCAAGCTAATTAGGACAAGGTGCGGGCACTATTGGTATTCGATGCATGAGGCTTGCAACTTGTAGGAAGTTTTATGCATAACACATATGAATTATTACTACCGTTGACAAAATTGTTTCTATGTTTTCAAAATAAAAGCTCTAGCACAAAAATAGTAATCCATGATTCCCTCTGCGAAGGGCCTTTCTTTTACTTTATGTTGAGTCAGTTTACCTACTTCTTTCTATCTTAGAAGCAAACACTTGTGTTAACTGTGTTCATTGATTCTTACATGATTACTTATTGCACTTGTTATATTACTCTATGTTGACAAATATCCATGAGATATACATGTTACAAGTTGAAAGCAATTGCTGAAACTTAATCATCCTTTGTGTTGCTTCAATGCCTTCTACTTTGAATCTATTGCTTTATGAGTTAGCTCTTATGCAAGTCTTTTTGATACTTGTCTTGAAAGTATTATTCATGAAAAGTTTTGCTATATGATTCATTTGTTTAGTCATTATCTTTTGTTATTAATTCATTGCTTTGAATCACACCATTCACCTCATATGCTTTACAATAATGTTGATCAAGATTATGTTGGTAGCATGTCACTTCAGAAATTATTGTTGTTATCGTTTACCTACTCGAGGGCGAGTAGGAACTAAGCTTGGGGATGCTTGATACGTCTCCAACGTATCTATAATTTCTTATGTTACATGCTAGTTTTATGACAATACCTACATGTTTTGTCCACACTTTATGATGTTTTGATGCATTTTTCGGAACTAACCTATTA
Organism: Lolium multiflorum; assembly: GCA_030979885.1. Classification (NCBI taxonomy): domain Eukaryota; kingdom Viridiplantae; phylum Streptophyta; class Magnoliopsida; order Poales; family Poaceae; genus Lolium; species Lolium multiflorum. The sequence continues at coordinate 69,159,843 of CM061747.1, forward strand.
ACAAGATGCCGAAGTGCCAGTTCCTGTTTTCTGTTTTTGGTTTCAGAAACCCTACAAAGGAAATATTCTCGGAATTGGACGAAATCGCCCGATCTTATTTTTAGGAAGCTTCAGAACGAAGAAGGGCGGAGGGGAGCCAGGGGCCCCACCCCACAAGGCGGCGCGGCCGGGCGCCCCTATGGTGTGGCTCCACCAGAGAGGCTGCCCTTCCGCCTATATAAAGCCTCCGTCGCGAAAACCCTAAAAACATAAGCCACGATACGGAAAAACCTTCCAGAGCCGCCGCCATCGCGAAACTCCAATTCGGGGGACAGAAGTCTCTGTTCCGGCACCCTGCCGGGACGGGGAATTGCCCCCGGAGTCATCTCCATCGACACCACCGCCATCTTCATCGACATTGATGTCTCCTATGATGAGGAGGGAGTAGTTCTCCCCCAAGGCAGAGGGCTCTACCGGTAGCTATGTGGTTCATCTCTCTCTCTCCTATGTACTTCAATACAATGATCTCATGAGCTGCCTTACATGATTGAGATCCATATGATGAGCTTTGTATCACTATTAATCTATGTGTTACTCTAGTGATGTTATTAAAGTAGTCTATTCCTCCTCCATGATGTAATGTTGTGTTACCCTCCAAAACCCCCCGACGGGCGTTGGTTAAGCAACACGAAGAGCCGGGAAGCTCCCAGGGCCGCTTAGTGGATCCCTGGCACCTCGCGTCGTCCCGCAAATCTTCTGGCCAAACGTCCCGGCGGTTGCTAGGGCGTGCCACCTGACCTAGACCCGATCAGGAAGGTGTTAGTGCTTCGATTGTTCCTGCATGGTAGACACGTAAACATTAAATACGAGCCCTATCGGCTCTCAGGTTTCCCTGTGGATCGCCTCAAGGAGCCGATCGCCCCATGTTTCACGTTGAATTTACAATGGCATGGGGATCCTGCTTGATCAGGACAAAGCTAAAACGATCCACGACAGTTTAGGGTTTTCACCGCATAATCGGAACGTCCTAAGTGCGATCGGGCCTAGCAGCTACGAGAGACGATGCAAACTACCCCTACGAGAGGCCTAAAAACCAACATAACGTTGATCCCCGGAACATCCCTCGCAGGGACGGTAAACAACTCCTAACGCACCACCGGATCCTCCGACCCCAACATAAGGCCTAACTATGCAGATATTAAACTAATCCTTGCGTAGCAAGGAGCAACTATAACGGATCGGATCTACTAAGTAAGAACAAGCAAGATGTTGCCCTTACGTCTGGGTAGACGTAAGGGCAGCTAGGTGTCTAAGGACGGCATTGCCACGCAGATATGCACGTGAAAGCACCAATGCAAGCCCCTAAACACCTAAGGATAAATAGTACTGCTCGCCATCAACAAGGCTTCAGCGAGCAGTACAAGGTTAACGAATAAACGTGTGCCTAGATCGCTAGATGCGATCTAGGCAGCATGGTGCTTACCCGGGAGAAACCCTCGAAGAGAAGGGGTGGCGATGCGCCTGATTTGTGTTGGTTGAACGATGATTGTCCTCCTTTTCCGATAACCCTAGATACATATTTATAGTCCAAGGGACTTTCTAATTGAGGCGTGCACCTAACCGACTCTCTCTCTTTAATCTAAATTACAATACGATCTACTATATTACAGATACACGGGCCACCTAGCCCAAACTCTTAGCACAAGGCCGCTTCGAAGATGCTCCACGCGTACGTCCTTCAAGCCCATCTTCACTTACGGCCCAACTCCTAATTTGGCCAAAATCGGGTGGTAACACATGCCCCCCTGGTTTTGGTAATGATAATATCAAAACCATCTGTTTTTTTTCTCGAGGGGTCATGTCGTGGCAAACCGTCGCAGTTTTCTTCATGATGACGTCTTGCCTCCTCGCCTTCTCTGCACGACTTGACGGTTCTGGCACCACGTCCTCAGGAACTGCTTAGGCATTAAACCATATATTCCCCCTTTTATTCGGCCACTTCCCGTGGTTTCTTCCTTCATCCCCCTGCTCCACAGTAGCCATCGGCAAACCGAAAAACCCTCCTCCGCCGCCATGTCTTCCTCTTCGTCTTCTCCCTCATCGGGTCTTTCCACCCAATCCTCCACCTCCCGTGAGCCAACGCCTGAACGGGACCCACAGGAAGTCCACGCGGCCAACATTCGCCGCGCCATAGCCGACGGGGACGAGTCGACCCACGACTCCTTCGCCTGGTCCGAAGACGACCAGTCCTTAACGGGGAGAGCGACCTTCGCTTCCTTGCCGTTGGGCAATCGGAGGAGGAAAGCGACGACGACGGCTTCTCCTGGGACGGCTACTCCTCCGCCGAGGAGGTGAAGGAAGAGGAGGAGGACACCACCTCCTCCGACGAACCGCCGGCAAGCGTCTCCCCTGGCCCGGCAACATCGGCGACTTTGACAGCGACTATGGCGACGCTAGCGAAGAAGATGAGGACAATGAAGGTCCCGCCGGTGGTCACTACAGCAGTGATGACGAGCCGGCGGGAGCAGCGCCGACAGCGCGACGGCGACGATGAGGGCAACAGTGGCCCCTAGATAGGATAGAGCTAGGAGTAGTAGATGGGGCAATGTTCCCCCTAGCAATTCCTTTTGAGAGCAATCAACTCTTTATGTAAGAAATCCTTGTTTATCAATGAAGAATTCCCCATTTGATTTTACTGATTCCTTAGTGATGATTTAGCCGATTGCCCTTCGTACTGAGTCTGCCGATTGTCGATTCGGTAGATGCTCAATGAGCCGATGGCAAAGCATCAGCTTTTCCAATAGATTGCAAAACAGATCGATCTAATCACCTTCTCAGATATTAACTTGCAATCCATGAAATTCAGATCCAAACTTCCAACCGGATAGGTCCAACGCGCTGTGAGACCCCTAGATCCTTGGATTTTAAAATCATCCGATCGTAGTATTTGTCCTGACGGCAAAACTCCTGGATTAATGCTTCCAGGAAAGCTCCTTAGTCCGCTGCTGACAATCTTGATCTTGAAGCCGATACTCCTGTAAAACAGGTGTCACTCGTTCACAGCTTCCCTTGTGACGTTTGTCTCTTTGCACCAACGAACTGGTTTAGAGCCTGATCAACGATGATGGCTCCTTCTTCCAACTCCTCCTGTCAACCCTGGTGGTTTTACTCTGCAAGAGCTCTCCTGTTCAGCATGGTTATGACGCAGAGATAGCCAATTTCAACACCACGGCTCTTCAGAATGAGGAATTTTCAGGGCTAGCTGCCCCGAGCCTCGGTCCAAGCGAGGACAAGAAGTACATCCACCGAATGGGCCACCATCGGCTTCTCAATTGCGGTGCAGCATCAGCCGATTCTGACCAAATCGGTACATTAGCAGAGAGCTTTCAAGGTGAGCTGCCCCCCGAGTCATTCCAGCAGTGCATTAGGACGGCCCTGAAAGGATCAGCAGCTCCCTTGAACTAAGAAGCCTCACACGCAGTGGCCCTTGAACTCTTCCCAGCTCCCTTCTTGTGCCCTGCTGCTCAGATCGACTCATCACCTCGAGCAGACTAATGTAGTTTCTGGTGACGATGTCTGATGAAGCTGCCACCTTGGTCAAACCCTAGGAGGAGATGCCACAGCCAATTGAATGTTTCATTGGCTGAACCTGATCTGCATGCTTATGCAGGCGCTGCTGACCTCGAGGATTCGCCAACGGAGCCACCAACCATTCCACTGAGGGACTCCTTCAGTAGAACCTCATTACGTACCTTGGTGACTGCTCCATTAGGCTTCTGCTTTGTGACAGTCGTATCCCTTGAGTCGATGGCCGTGCATCGGCTTTGAATTCCTAAAAAAAATTGGAGTTTTTTGCGGCCGATTTGCTTACATCTCGGCCCCCATACTTGAGCTGCTCTGTTGGACATTCGACATTCGTTCCCAGCTCCGTATCCTCGTATTTCACCCATATGTGCCCCCCCGAGCCGATTCTGTCAAGTAATTGATGGCATCGGCTCTTCAGGCATCTGTTGGTTCAATGCTGAACACAGACAAAAGGATGTTTTGAGGATAATTTTGGCCGATTGCGGGAATCGGCCTCCTTTTCTGTTGCAAGGCTTTGGCGATGATGTGCAACTTCTTGGATTTCCATTGTAGCTACGTGGCATGCTGGAGATAAGATCCCTGCTTTTCATTTTTTGAGGGCCGATCTCAGGGATCGGCCTTGCCACGTATGTCCAATGTCTTGGACTCGCTACTCCGTCCGGGTCACGGATATCATGTTTGTATCAGCCGATGCCTGCATCGGCATCAGCCGATGCTGTGCATCGGCTTTCGCCTGTTTTGGGCGCCATACTTTCTTTGGCGGGCGCGCCTTCGTCTCCGCTGTTTGCTGGATTTTCACGGCCAGATTGGGCCGTGCTCTTCTCCACGTATACAGGTGTGCCTCGGCTTCTTCCAGGTTTCGCAGCCGTTGCACCCTACGCTTCGAGAATGGCTGAGTCCGTCAGGGCACCACCTTGGTCGGTGATACCTATCTTCTTCTCCATCTGACTCTTCAAGTCTTCTTCTTGAGATGACTCAGCTCGTTTACTCGATGTGGGAGAGGTCCTAGGCGCTCGAACTGAAACTTCGTTCGTCCTTCTCCTTCGCTTCGCACTGGGCGTTCTCGATTGTTGGCAACCGGCTCATTCCTGAGTCCCAGCAATGTTTGAAGAAGGGACAGTTCCAGTGCCTATCCGCGTTGTCTTGCTCCCTTGACCTCCCACGGCGCGACGTTCGTGCCGTCGTTGTTGCCGCCTGTTTACCTCCTCCCTCGCATCGACCGACGATATCTTTCATCGTCTTCGTCGTAGCGCCGACGTCGGTCGTACTGCTGCTCATATTTGTTGAGGAGATGCACGGATAATGGGCGTTGATACCGTATGCTTATCACCTCCTCCTCGGTTAGGTACCGTCTATCGTCGTCTTGGGGCCGGTCGCGTGGAACGGCCTCCTTTTTATCCTTGCCACGGGAGTGGCTGCTCTCTGCTTTGTCCACGCCATGGCGGATCACAAACCCTGCCATATTGACATCGAAAGAGAACCCTGGCTCTCTTATGGAGTGGCTTAGGTCCACCATGTTGACGTCCGGAAACGGACGCATGTCTACCTTCATGGCAAACTGTCCGAAAGTTAATCGGCCTGATTCTATCGCCATCTGAATTTGTGCGCGCAACACTTTGCAGTCGTTGGTGGCGTGCGTGAACGTATGATGCCATTTGCGTATGGCCTCTTGTTCATCTCTGTGCCGTAGGGATCTTGTGGCCTTCGGGTAGCTTCAACTGTTTCTCTTTTAGTAGCAGATCGAAGATCTGCTCAGTCTTGGTTACGTCGAAGTCCAACCCTCTTGGAGGCCCTAGCGGGTTCACCCATTTGCAGGACACAGGTACTGGCGTCCGAGTCCACTCGGCTACGCAACCCGATCTTCAGAATCTTCATCCTCATCAGCATTGACTAGGGTTATCGCGCGCTTGAACTTGTCCTGGTACAGTTCTGGATGGCGTTGTTCATATAAGGTCAGTCTATTGACCAGGTGCGTCAACGAGTTGTACTCGACCTGGAACGTCAGGTCCTTGAACGACGCGGCAAGGCCTGCCACGGCCAGCTCGATGCCTCTTTCTCAGTTAAGTGAGCCGAATAGCATCGGTTCTTGACGCTTCAAACGTTGGATGTATTCAGAGATGTCTCTCCTCGCTCTGCCGAACTGAGCTAGTTCGGCAATACCAGCCAGTACCTTCGAAGTGCTGGTGTGGACAGTTCTTCCAACTTCCATGATTGCACTGAATTTGGCGGCAACGAGGTGTACCATCCAAACGCCGGACCGGTGAGGGATGCGAAGAACCTCACCCGTAGCTGATCCGACACTGAAACCATGCCCGCTGGGCAGGGTATCGGCTCACGTGCTCGATGGAGCTTGACCCTTCGACCCACTGAATTTGTTGAAGTCCGGAGCGGTACTTAGGCGGTAGTGGGATCAGGTCGAACTCATTGGGGTATGGCTTGGAATAGCCGATTATCTTCTTCTTCGGCAGGATGCCGAACTGATCTCTCAGGACTGCGCTGATTTGATCGTGGTGGAGTACGGCGGCTGAGCTTTCCGGACTGGTGCCGTGGTGTACTTGGCTAGCCACGCTTGTTTCTCAGCTTCCGCTCCTAGACTCCCCGCTGCTGCAGTCGTTCTTCCTGGAACAATCGCTCTGCTCGGCAATCCCTCCTGGTGGAGCCTGGATCGCTTGCGTCCAGCTGTTGCAATCCGGCACATACGCGCACACGTATCCGTGTGGGATTTCCTTGGGCGGGTCATGCAAGAATGGTCGCCCGGGTCACCCCCAACTTTGTAGACGACGTATGTCGGTGAGCCTTGTTGCTGTGGAGCCGCCATTGCGTACAGAGGTGGCCTGGTGTGGAGTTGCATCTCTCCTGGTGAGTCCCTAGAACAGGTCCTGAAGGGAGTATCGACGCTCCATGATCTCTTGCACCACTCGGAGCGCAACGCGCTCCAAAGTGTTCACCAGGCTCTCAGAGTGCCGATGCAATGAATGGGCCACCATGTAGTTGATTTCCTGTCGCAGGGCTCTGGTACGTTCCTCTGAAGGGAGGGACAGATCCAACCCATCGAGGATGCCTTGTGGTGCGAATCCTTTGAACCTGACGCCGTGCGACCGGGTCTTCTCAAAGGAGCCGATGAGTTCGGCGTGGATGGCCTTCAGGTCATCGTACTTCTTCTTGTGTTCCGTGGGGAGATCCTTGTACGTAATCGGTTCCTCCGCCATCTCGGATGCCGATGTTAACATGGATGTCGCAGAAAGTGTCGTCGTGGATGTCGACGTGGATGTCCCACCGGGCGTGCCAGAATGTGTTACCCTCCAAAACCCCCCGACGGGCGTTGGTTAAGAAACACGAAGAGCCGGGAAGCTCCCGGGGCCGCTTAGTGGATCCCTGGCACCTCGCGTCGTCCCGCAAATCTTCCGCCAAACGTCCCGGCGGTTGCTAGGGCGTGCCACGACCTAGACCCGATCGGGAAGGTGTTAGTGCTTCGATTGTTCCCGCATGGTAGACACGTAAACATTAAATACGAGCCCTATCGGCTCTCAGGTTTCCCTGTGGATCGGCTCAAGGAGCCGATCGCCCCATGTTTCACGTTGAATTTACAATGGCATGGGGATCTGCTTGATCGGACAGAGCTAAAACGATCCACGACAGTTTAGGGTTTTCACCGCATAATCGGAACGTCCTAAGTGCGATCGGGCCTAGCAGCTACGAGAGACGATGCAAACTACCCCTACGAGAGGCCTAAAAACCAACATAACGTTGATCCCGGAACATCCCTCGGGACGGTAAACAACTCCTAACGCACCACCGGATCCTCCGACCCCAACATAAGGCCTAACTATGCAGATATTAAACTAATCCTTGCGTAGCAAGGAGCAACTATAACGGATCGGATCTACTAAGTAAGAACAAGCAAGATGCTGCCCTTATCTAGACGTAAGGGCAGCTAGGTGTCTAAGGACGGCATTGCCACGCAGATATGCACGTGAAAGCACCAATGCAAGCCCCTAAACACCTAAGGATAAATAGTACTGCTCGCCATCAACAAGGCTTCAGCACGAGCAATACAAGGTTAACGAATAAACGTGTGCTGCCTAGATCGCTAGATGCGATCTAGGCAGCATGGTGCTTACCCGGGGAAACCCTCGAAGAGAAGGGGTGGCGATGCGCCTGATTTGTGTTGGTTGAACGATGATTGTCCTCCTTTTCCGATAACCCTAGATACATATTTATAGTCCAAGGGACTTTCTAATTGAGGCGTGCACCTAACCGTGCACGGGCCAGACTCTATCTCTTTAATCTAAATTACAATACGATCTACTATATTACAGATACACGGGCCACCTAGCCCAAACTCTTAGCACAAGGCCGCTTCGAAGATGCTCCACGCGTACGTCCTTCAAGCCCATCTTCACTTACGGCCCAACTCCTGATTTGGAGTTTTTTGGAGTTTTTTGCAATCAGGCCCTCCACCGGGCCACCTAGCCCAAACTCTTAGAAATCGGGTGGTAACATGTTGACAGTGTGTGCATCATGTAGTACTTGTGTAAGAGCAAGATCTATATCCCTTGTTTTGTGTGTTTGATAACAACACTCGAACAATTCTAACCGTGCACAAAGTTTGTCATTGATAGGTTTGCAAGGTGTACGGTGCCCTCGCCGGACACATTATGATCAGAAGACCGAAGCGTAGTTCTTAGGCTTTCTGGTTTTGTGTGTGTGTCGCGAGGTAACATGGCTGGAGAGAAAAAGAGGAGAAAACCAGTTTTAGCCAGGCCGGTACTACCGGTACCAGAGCGGTAGTACCGCTACCCCTATAGGTACCGCCCACGGTACCGCTCTGTCTGAGCAGGATTTGTCCCCAGTATGAGTTACGGTACCTCACTGGAGCGGTACTGCTCACAGCGGTAGTACCGCCCATGGTACCGCCAGTACCGTAACTAAGTTACGGCAGTACCGCTTCGGTACCGGTGTGGTACCATCTTGGATCCAGTAAGGTTTGGACCCCATTGCGGTACCTCAAGCGGTACCTCTAGCGGTAGTACCGCTCTGCGTCCACATGGACCAGATCTGGGGAATTCAGAGCGGTAGTACCGCTTCCCAAAGCGGTAGTACCGCTTAGGCAAAAACTGGACATAACGGTTGGATTTGGAGGAGCCTATATAAAGGCCCCTTCTTCTCCAGCTCGTTTTTAGCTCTTCTCTCTCCATCTCCTCCATTGTTGCTGAGCTCAAACTTAGAGGATCTCCCTCCCTACCCAACCAATCTTGCTAATACTTTGAGGAGTGGTGGAGGAGACCCCGATCTATCGTTCTACCGAGAGAAATTTCACCAATTCGTGGTAGTCCTTAGTGGATCTTGGTGGTAGAGTTCCTATAGTGGAATCTTGGAAGAAGTGCATCCATGGAGGCTAGCTTGGTGTTGTACTAGCCCCATGGGTTGTTGGGAGCCTCCTTGTGGTGTGGAGCTCGCCCCAACCTTGTGAAGGAATCACCGCCTCGACCGGTGCCTTAGTGGAGAAGGGGAGCACCTTTGTGGAGCTCTCTCGAGGAAGAAGATGAAGCCTTCCTTCGTGGTGTGGCCGTCTAGCCTCTTGTGTGAGGCTAGCACCTCCTCAACGACGTACTCCCTTTTGTGGGAGGAACTGCGAAACAAACCTCGCCTCGTCTCCGCGCCCTCCGGTTGTCCCGCTCCTTACTCTTACTATCTTGTGTTGTTCCTTTGCTTGTTGTACTTGTCTAGGATCATTGTAGGATCACCCCCATCGCTAAAGCTATCACCTTTATCTTCCGTTGCACTAAAAATTGAAAAAGGTTAAAACTTGACGTAGCGCCCATTCACACCCCCCTCTTGTTCGCTACGATCCATTCAATTGGTATCAGAGCAAGGTTTTCTTGCTCGGGCTTTACCGCCTAAGAAATGGCCGAACAAGAGAATGGAGAGAATGGGTTCCTTCCCGGTGAGCAATCACCTCCACCATCAATTGTCGATAGCACTCCGGCTACTTTGGATGACCTCAAGAAATTGGAGTCATCCATTGTATCTCAAATGAAGGCTATGATGATGGAGTTGATTGCTCCCAAATCAACCCCCATTATAAATCCTAGTGCAAGTGTCGATGTTCCTCCACAAGTCAACACTCCTCCTCTTGTTGATTTTTTCGCGCAATCGACAAAACCACCTCGAGAAGGGGAACTTGAGGACAATGGCACTTCATCAAAAGGGAATGATGAATCACCGGTTGAGGGACAATTAGGAGGTTATCATACGGTGCCCCCACCAAGTGATTACTCCCTAAATGTCCCAATACCCATGCCTCGTATCTTGACTCATGGCTCACCACCGCTACTTGATTCCAATACCTTTGAAAATTGGCAATTCTTGATGAAATCTCATGTGCGCAGCGCGTCTACCGAACTTTGGCGCATCATTGAGGAAGGTTATTCACCAAGAGACCCAAAGAACTTGACAAGAAGAGAGGTCGTGGATGATCAACTCAATGCCACCGCCATCAACATGATTCACATGGCCGTCACACCCAAGGACCGCGCTCATATCCGCTCGCTCAAGACCGCCAAGGAAGCATGGAATAAACTCGACAAGCTCTTCCTCGGAAATGAGAGCATCCAATGCTCTCGTTTCGATAAAGTGAACAATATGGCGGACAACTTCGTCATGAATGAAGGAGAATCACCCGAAGAGATGTACCGGCGCCTTATCGCTCTCGCCATGCAAATGCAAGATCTTGGAGCAACATTTGTGGATGACCCTTGGATCAAGCGAAAGTTCTATAATGCTCTTCTTCCTTATGAGGAAGTGAAGTTGACGACCATCTGCCAAAATGCCTCCTTCCGTGCTATGACATCCGATGAAGTCCTTAGTGAAGTCATCGCTTTGGACATCTCCAAGAAGAATGCGGAAGATCTTGTTGCTCGTGCCCACAACGTCCGTAAGCCCAATCTTGCGTTGAAGATGAAGGTGCATGAGGCTAGTGAGAGTGATGAGGATCACATCGAGTGGAGTCCGGATGACCTCAAGGCAAATTATCATGAACACATGGCCCTTTCCGCCAAGAGCTTTTGGAGTGGGAACAAGACACGGGGCTCAAAGTTAAGAAGATACTCTCCCACAAGTCCAAGGGAAGAGCAAAGGGGGAAAGCTTGCTATAATTGTGGCGACACAAGTCACTTTGTTGCCGATTGTATTTTTGAGAGAAGAGAAGACAATGGTGGAAAGCTTGTACGAAAGGACAAGTTCAAATCTCTTTCAAAAGGTTTCTCCAAGTTCTCCTACAACCCCGGAGACTCCCAGGCCTCCTACACCAAGAAGACTAGAGCTTTCATTATTCGTGAGGAATATTCCTCCGATGAAGGTGAAGAGCACAAAGACAAGGGGATGAACAAGGAGGAAAGGGAAGTGTCCGCCATCGCCATCTCCAGTCCCTTCACCTCCCTTTTCGACCCTCCAAACAAGAACCTCATCGTCAACAACTTCCATTGTCTTGTGGCAAAGGTATCTTCGGAGACTCATGATGAGGGACTTGTGACTCAAGATCGTGTTGAAGCGGAATTGGAAATTATCTCTCTCACTCAAGCTTATGAGGAAGAATGGTGCATGCGCATGTCTCTTGAAACTAGTGCTATTGTTCTTGAAGATTCCAACAATTACTTCATCTCCCGACTCATCGAGGATCAAGATTATGCTCTTGGTTGGTTGAGAAGACATAATGCAAGACTCTTTGATATCATCTCTCGCCAAGAGGAAGCCTTGGATGAGCACTTTCGTTTGAGCAAGGAGAAGGTGTCTTGTTGTGATCATGAAGAGGAGATTGCCACCCTAAAGAGACACAAGGCCATCCTAGTTGAAGAGATTGATAGACAAAATGAGTCCTTGATGGAGTACTTTCGCTTGAGTAAAGGAAAAGATACTTGTTGTGACCACGAGGATGAAATTGCAACTCTAAAGAGAAGAAATGACAAACTTATGGTGATCAAGATCATGTATGAGGAAGCCTTGATGTAATATAAACGGGCTAGCAAGGACTCTTGCAATGAAGAAGGAGTGGCTATAAAGCCAAAGGAGAAGAGAAGAAGGAGGATCAAGATAAAGAGGAGCATCAAGATAGGACCCATTGAAAAATGGGTTCCTATCTCCAAAGCTTGATCCATGAAGGTCTTTGCTTCCGGTGGTGCTTCATTGGTGGAAGATTGAAGCCACATCTCTTGACCGGAAGCAAAGAAGGTGTTGTCGCCCTCAAGCTATCTCACTCTATCTCTTCTTATGGCGTCAACACAAGCAAGCTTAAAGGTATTGGGCCTTGACAAGGCGGTGGCAACACCCGGCCTTGTCAAGACCCTTGTTTACAATATTCTTTCCGTTCATTGTTTTACATGCTTGGGTCCTTGTACCTACTATAATGAACATGTGGTGGATCTCTTGTGGAGCTAGTCTCTCCAAGAGACCACATTCTCGGACTAATAGAAAATGCTTCCGTGTGTAGAGATCATGTTTGTAGGAATTGCGTTGACGAAAAATGAATGAAGACTCTCTCAAGATCAAGTTCAACGCAAACTCTATGCCATGATCCTAGCAACAAGAAGCTACAATGGAATGGAGTTCAAGTTTCACAACTTGGGTGTCTTCCTTGGCAAAGAAGGAACTCAATATTAATGCTCCTTGCCATACTCTCCCCAACTTCTTGGGGTTGCCGGAAGTGAGAGACAAACCTTAGTTGGAGACACTCAAACATGAGGATGGAGTTTGAGTCCATTGTGTGGTTGTGGTTTTGTGTGATGAGACTCTTTTGATGAAGATGATAGTTCTTTGGAGGGGCGAAGTGCTTCTTGTGAGAAAGGAGATGCAATTCCCCCGGTTACCGTAGGAAGGATGAGTGTTGGCATTCTCCGACCTCAAAAGCTACCTTCTACAAGTTCCGGGGAAGGACGAAGATCCATCTATATGGAGCCATCTACACCACAAGGCCAAGCTTCTTCCATTGAACAACCAAGTGAAAGATCACCTCTTCCACAACTTCAAGTTCGGCATCAACAACAATGAGGGTCAAGGCGAGGACCTAAACCATAATGAAGATCAAGGGACCACACAAGAATCTATTCTATTGGTCCATTCTCGCCGGGGTTCTAAAGCGTCAAGACTCCTTCATGACTCAAGCAAAGTACATCAAGATATACTCAAGAGCAAGATATGAAGGGGTCCAACGGTATAGAAACCCCAAGCTCCTAAAGAAGCTTCAATGAGACCGACAAAGCAATGGACTCATACTCTACCGGCCGATGTCAAGGTTTGCTTCTCTAATCCTTGTGCTTCTCATCCGGACGTCGTGTCAAGAGTGGATAATACCACTTTTATACTACATGTCTAGATGTAAAGCACGCATGAATATAGGGGGAGTGCGGTTTAAACTTATTGAGCTATCCCTCCCCCCATAATGCATAAATAATCCAAAGCATATGCTATTCGTCAACTAAGTGACTAATGAGCTTCATGTTGAGTTGTAGCCGTGAGTCCTAGATACATCTACGCGATCTCACACTACTAAACTCTTACACGGTGGCTTTGGCCACCAACCTCTTCCTTGAGGAGCCTTTTTGTTTCTTTTGATTTCTTTTCTTTCATTTGTTTTTTGGTTTTCTTTCCTTCAAGTTCTTCATGGGAGATTCACCCAAGCTTGGTTTTTCATGTTTTGATTCTTGCAAGCTTGGTTGAGTAGTACCTATACAGTTCCGCCATCTAATCCTAAGCCATGATCTATCCCTCAAGCCAACTCAGTCTAAAAGCACAAGTATACACCAAAATCTGAGTATCTTTGAGTTTGGAGGCCGGTACTACCAGATCTCAGGCCGGTACTACCGCTCTGGGCAGTAATCTGACGAAACTGTATTTTTGTCCCCAGAGCGGTACTACCGCCCGAGGTACCGGGTAAGTACCGGTAAGCGGTACTACCGCTTTTACGAGCGGTACTACCGCTTGCGCTTTTGACTAGAGGTACCGGTTGGGTCGGGATTCATCCCAAACCACCACAAATCCCCTTCCTCCTCAAGTCAACAGCGTCCCCAAGCTCAAGAACTCGAGGAGATCGGCCCCGATCTCCTCTTCCAGCCGCCATCGGCCAAATCTCCTCCGTGGAGAAGCTTCCCAACCCTCTTCTCCGCCATGTCCTCCGATATGAACCCTAATCTCTCTCTCTAGGGTGTGTTGAACTCCCTAGATGCATAGGCTAGGGTTTGATGGAGGTTTGCAGTAGAGAAGTCCTCTTGGAAGCTCTACATGTGCGGAGATACTAGCTTGCAACAATGTGTGCCACTATGAACCTCTTTGCCATGTCCCCAACCTAGATCTAGATGTGCAGAGCTTGAGCGGTAGTACCGCTTGTTCGCAGGCGGTACTACCGGTCCAAGCGGTACTACCGGGTCTGGTTGCGGTACTACCGCTTTGACTGGTTTCACCAATGTTGCTTGTTAGTGTCTTCCTTGTTCTCTAACTCCATGGCTTCTGCACTTATCCCCTGTTCCCTCCCAAACCTTTGCTGTTCACAGGATGATCATCTAGGCCTCGTGGTGGCGGCAAGGTTAAGCCACCCTCTCGTCGTCAGGGAGATGAAGACGAGCAAGAGGAGATCATTCCACCAAGAACTACCAAGCGGCAGAGGGAGGCAGCAGCTAGAGCCGCCCAAGGTCCTCAGAAGTCAATGGTTGATGTCAAGAAAGCCTAATTCTTGGAAATACGAGGGGCCAATCCGTATTTATTACCAAGGAATGCCCTTCAATGCCCCAATCCTTTCTTCTATCATGTCAATCAGGAAAGGATCTACAACGAAGTCTATGGGGCCAAGGAATTCAACTGTTGTCCCCAATACTCCATCAACATGGATAAACTCAACTCCAACCTCGAGTATTTTGGAGAAGCTCTTGAGATTTGTGAAGAACAAGGACTGACACGTCTGATGACCTTCTCTCACAACTACTCCAAGGAAGTGATATGCCAATTCTATGTCACTGCTGTATTCCTTGAGGACGAAGGAGGTTTTCGCTCGTTGAGATGGATGACTAGGGAGCATGTGATGGAGGCAACGTGGGAGGAGTTTGCTAGAGGTATTGGATATGAGCTTCATGACTATGACACCAATGTCTTCATGATTCACCTACAGTCGAAGCCAATGGCCAAAGAGAAGATGGCCGACCTCTACATTCTAGGAAGGATGTTGTGTGGAAGTGCTTATCACCTCCTTCCCGTCTACGACATCATGAATCGGATCTATCGCAGCACCATCAATCCCAAACACACCAACCATGATGAAGTGCACGGATTTCTTGTGAACCTTCTTGTGCGCACTCATGAGCTGAGGGGCCACGGCAAGCAGCTGGACGTCTTGGACTATATTTGGCATGAGATGCGGGATTGTGCCTTTCTTCGCAAGCTTCCTCAATATGCGCCCTTCATCATGAGGCTCATTTGCCTAAAGTGGGATCAAGCGGGCCGTGGAGATCTTCCTGAGCAATGCCGCCGCAACATCACTATCCATAAGGAGAAGAGCCCCCTTGTCAAGAAGCATGACCCTCCAAGGTATGGCAAGAATGCACCCAAGGACAAGGACGAAGATGAAACCGATAGCGATGATTCCGATTATGTGCCCAACTCCGTCAAGACCAAGGGTATCTTCGCCAAGCTCACCGCTCGCCTCAAGAAGCCCTTTTGCTTCAAGGAGGACCTCCAAGATAGGATGTACCAAGCCCACTATGACAACAAGAAGATTCGCCAACGCCAAAAGGCAATGATGAGGCATATGCAGCTTCCTGTCTCTGAGGGCTCCGAGGACAACATCACCCCTCCCGGTGAGTGGAAGTCCAAGCTTGCTTGGTCGAGCTCCGAGGACTCCATCCCCGAGCGCATGGTTCGTCCCTCTCCACCACCTCATGGTAAGGGCCAAGTTGAAGATGAAGAGGACGAGGACGAGGACGAGGAGATGGATGATGATGGAGAGGGCGAGGAGGATGACGAGGAGGATGATGATGATGATGAAGAATGATTAACCTCGGGACGTTAGTATGCTCCTTCTCCCTTTTTGGTGTCTCGATGCCAAAGGGGGAGAAGTTGATCTATTAGGACGGGAATTTGCATGGGGATGCCAAGGGCTTGGTGTTTCTTTTTGGTTCTTTCGGCCTTGGCATCATATCTTCCCCTAGTTATTCAGAACTTTATTTGTATGTTTGCTCGCTACTCTATTTGTGGATCTCCCGATCCCCCGGTTTGTATTAAAGACTTAATCGTTCGTAGCTTAATGGTCTTCACTATTTATCCTTTGATTGGCTACATCAATCCTATGGAGGCTCTCATTAGTATGAGTTTGGGTTTTCTCAAGGCAAAGGTATGAAAAGTTTTCACCCAAACTCTCCTACATGCATGTATACTTGCCTCCATAGTGCACTTGTGCTATATGATCTTGTCATATGCTCTTCTTAGCACTTATGCTTGGTTTGTAGAATCTAGGGGGAGTTTCTCTCTAGGGTGTGTGCATTTGTATACAAATGCATATTCTAAATATGCACATACCTAGGGGGAGCTTCGTCTACTCTTGCAAACCAAATACCTTATCATAATATCCTATGAGTTATTGCAAATTCGTGTGTTGTCATCAAACACCAAAAAGGGGGAGATTGTAAGAGCAAGATCTATATCCCTTGTTTTGTGTGTTTGATAACAACACTCGAACAATTCTAACCGTGCACAAAGTTTGTCATTGATAGGTTTGCAAGGTGTACGGTGCCCTCGCCGGACACATTATGATCAGAAGACCGAAGCGTAGTTCTTAGGCTTTCTGGTTTTGTGTGTGTGTCGCGAGGTAACATGGTTGGAGAGAAAAAGAGGAGAAACCAGTTTTAGCCAGGCCGGTACTACCGGTACCTGTAGCGGTAGTACCGCTACCCCTATAGGTACCGCCCCACGGTACCGCTCTGAGTCCTAAGTAGGATTTGTCCCCCAGTATGAGTTACGGTACCTCTGCGGTACCTGGAGCGGTAGTACCGCTCACGAGCGGTAGTACCGCCCATGGTACCGCCAGTGCCGTAACTAAGTTACGGCACCGGTACCGCGTGGTACCGCCTTGGATCCAAGGTTTGGACCCCATTGCGGTACCTCAAGCGGTACCTCTAGCGAAAGTACCGCTCTGCATCCACATGGACCAGATCTGGGGAATTCGAACTCAGAGCGAGTCGCTTCCCAAAGCGGTAGTACCGCTTAGGCAAAACTGGACATAACGGTTGGATTTGGAGGAGCCTATATAAAGGCCCCTTCTTCTCCAGCTCGTTTTTAGCTCTTCTCTCTCCCTCTCCTCCATTGTTGCTGAGCTCAAACTTAGAGGATCTCCCTCCCTACCCAACCAATCTTGCTGATACTTTGAGGAGTGGCGGAGGAGACCCCGATCTATCGTTCTACCGAGAGAAATTTCACCAATTCGTGGTAGTCCTTAGTGGATCTTGGTGGTAGAGTTCCTATAGTGGAATCTTGTAAGAAGTGCATCCATGAAGGCTAGCTTGGTGTTGTACTAGCCCCATGGGTTGTTGGGAGCCTCCTTGTGGTGTGGAGCTCGCCCCAACCTTGTGAAGGAATCACCGCCTCGACCGGTGCCTTAGTGGAGCAGGGGGAGCACCTTTGTGGAGCTCTCTCGAGGAAGAAGGTGAGGCCTTCCTTCGTGGTGTGGCCATCTAGCCTCTTGTGTGAGGCTAGCACCTCCTCAACGCAGACGTACTCCCTTTTGTGGGAGGAACTGCGAAAACAAACCTCGCCTCGTCTCCGCGCCCTCCGGTTGTCCCGCTCCTTACTCTTACTATCTTGTGTTGTTCCTTTGCTTGTTGTACTTGTCTAGGATCATTGTAGGATCACCCCCATCGCTAGAGCTATCACCTTTATCTTCCGTTGCACTAAAAATTGAAAAAGGTTAAAACTTGACGTAGCGCCCATTCACCCCCCCTCTTGTTCGCTACTATCCATTCAACTTGGCATAGGTTATGATTGTAACCTCTTGTAGATTATGGAGTTAACTATTACTACGATAGTATTGATGTGATCTATTCCCCTATTCATAGTGTAATGGCGACAGTGTGTATGCTATGTTAGTACTCGGTCTAAATTGCAAAGATCTATTATGCTCTAAAGGTTACTTAAATATGAATGCCGAATGTTGTGGCGCTTGTTTACTCCGGCTTGAGGGAGCTCTTGTAGCCCTACACAATGAATGGTGTTTGTTATCAAACAAGAGAGTGTATGTAGCACAAGTGAGGAGAAGTTATTTATTTGTTATGTGATCAATGTTGAGAGTGTCCACTAGTGAAAGTATGATCCCTAGGCCTTGTTTCCAAATACTGCAAACATCGCTAATTTAATGTTTTACTGCATCTTTACTTCCTGCAATATTACCACCATCTATACCACATGTGTTTTACTATCTCTTCGACGAACTAGTGCACCTATACATCTGACAAGTGTATTAGGTGTGTTGGGGACACAAGAGACTTCTTGTATCTTAATTGCAGGGTTGCTTGAGAGGAATATCTCTGACCTCTACCTCCTTGAGTTCGATAAACCTTGGGTGATCCACTTAAGGGAAACTTTCTGCTGTTCTACAAACCTCTGCTCTTGGAGGCCCAACACTGTCTACAGGAATAGAAGCGTGCGTAGACATCAAGAACTACCGTAGAGCTTGTTGAAATTTGGTTTGCATGATTGGTCTCTCTAAGGTCTAGATATTTTCTGGTAAAAGTGTTTGAACAACAAGGAAGACAGTAGAGTCTTATAATGCTTGCAATATGTTCTAGTGTAAGTTTTTGCTGTACCTGTTCATACTTGTGTTTGCTTCAAACAACCTTGCTAGCCAAAGCCTTGTACTGAGAGGAAATGCTTCTCGTGCATCCAAACACCTTGAGCCAAAACCCATGCCATTTGTGTCCACCATAACTACCTATATGTGGTATTTTTCTGCCATTCCAAAGTAAATTGCTTGCGTGCTACCTTTAAAATTTCATTCCTTTGCCTTTACAATACATAGCTCATGGGAAAATAGCTTAAAAACTATTGTGGTGATGAATATGTTGCTATGTATCTTAGTTCTTATAAGTTGCTTGTTGAGCGGTAACCATGTTTCTGGGGACGCCATCAACTTTTTACACCTTTGTTGAATATCATGTGAGTTGCTATGCATGTTCGTCTTGTCTGAAGTAAGGGTGATTTATCATGATTAAATGGTTTGAGTATGCATATTGTTAGAGAAGAACTTTGGGCCGCCAACCAAAGCCATGTATCATGGTGGAAGTTTTCAGTTTGGCCATTAATCCTCAATCTCTTATGAGAATATTATCTGTTGTTGAATGCTTAAGCATTAAAGAGGAGTCCATTATCTGTTTTCTATGTTGTCCCGGTATGGATGTCCTCAAGTTGAGATCTATCAAAACTGAGAAATCAAATGCGATCTATCTCCTTGGACCTTTGTACAGGCGGCATAGAGGTACCCCTTTGTGACACTTGGTTGAAACATATGTAATGCAATGATAATCCATGAAAATCCGAGCTAATTAGGACAAGGTGCAAACACTATTGGTATTCGATGCATGAGGCTTGCAACTTGTAGGAAGTTTTATGCATAACACATATGAATTATTACTACCGTTGACAAAATTGTTTCTATGTTTTCAAAATAAAAAGCTCTAGCACATGAGTAATCCATGCTTCCCTCTGCGAAGGGCCTTTCTTTTACTTTATGTTGAGTCAGTTTACCTACTTCTTTCTATCTTAGAAGCAAACACTTGTGTCAACTGTGTGCATTGATTCTTACATGTTTACTTATTGCACTTGTTATATTACTTTATATTGACAATTATCCATGAGATATACATGTTACAAGTTGAAAGCAATTGCTGAAACTTAATCATCCTTTGTGTTGCTTCGAAACCTCTAACTTTGAATCTATTGCTTTATGAGTTAGCTCTTATGCAAGTCTTTTTGATACTTGTCTTGAAAGTACTATTCATGAAAAGTTTTTGCTATATGATTCAGTTGTTTAGTCATTATCTCTTTGTTAGCAATCTATTGCTTCGAATCACTTCATTCATCTCATATGCTTTACAATAATGTTGATCAAGATTGTGTTGGTAGCATGTCACTTCAGAAATTATTGTTTTTATCGTTTACCTACTCGAGGGCGAGTAGGAACTAAGCTTGGGATGCTTGATACGTCTCCAACGTATCTATAATTTCTTATGTTCCATGCTAGTTTTATGACAATACCTACATGTTTTGTTCATACTTTATGATGTTTTGATGCATTTTTCGGCACTAACCTATTAACAAGATGCCGAAGCGCCAGTTCCTGTTTTCTGTTGTTTTTGGTTTCATAAATCCTACACAGGAAATATTCTCGGAATTGGACGAAACAAAAGCCCACGGTCTTATTTTCCACGGAAGGTTCCAGAGCACCGAAGAGGAGACGGAGAAGGGCCACGAGGCGGCCACACCCTAGGGGGCGCGGCCCCACCTCTGCCACGCCGCCCTATGGGGTGGGCCCCTCGCGCCCCCGCTCTGCCCCTTAATCCCTCCGTCGCGAAAACCCTAGTACCGAGAGCCACGATACGGAAAACCGTAGACGCCGCCGCCGCCAATCCCATCTCGGGGATTCAGAGATCGCCTCCGCACCTGCCGGAGAGAGGAATCATCACCGGAGGGCTCTACATCACCATGCCCGCCTCTGGAATGATGCGTGAGTAGTTCATCCTTGGACTATGGGTCCATAGCAGTAGCTAGATGGTTGTCTTCTCCTCTTGTGCTATCATGTTTAGATCTTGTGAGCTGTCTATCATGATCAGGATCATCTATTTGTAATGCTACATGTTGTGTTTGGTGGGATCCGATGAATATTGAATACTATGTCAAGTTGATTATTGATATATCATATATGTGTGTTTATGTTCTTGCATGCTCTCTGTTGCTAGTAGAGGCTCCCAAGTTGATACTTGTAACTCCAAGAGGGAGTATTTATGCTCGATAGTGGGTTCATGCTTCCATTGAATCTGGGACAGTGACAGAAAGTTCTAAGGTTGTGGATGTGCTGTTGCCACTAGGGATAAAACATAAATGCTTTGTCTAAGGATATTTGTGTTGATTACATTACGCACCATACTTAATGCAATTGTCTGTTGTTTGCAACTTAATACTGGAGGGGTGCGGATGCTAACCTGAAGGTGGACTTTTTAGGCATAGATGCATGCTCGGATGGCGGTCTATGTTCTTTGTCGTAATGCCTGATTAAATCTCATAGTAGTCATCATGATATGTATATGAATCTCTATTCTGTCAATTGCCCACCTAATTTGTTCACCCAACATGCTATTTATCTTATTGGAGAGACACCACTAGTGAACTGTGGACCCCGGTACTTTCTTTTACATCTGAAATACAATCTACTGCAATCTTTGTTCTCTGTTGTTCTTCGCAAACAAACATCATTCTCCACACCATACGTTTAATCTTTTGTTTTCAGCAAGCCAGTGAGATTGACAACCTCACTGTTACGTTGGGGCAAAGTACTTTGATTGTGTTGTGCAGGTTCCATGTTGGCGTCGGAATCCCTGGTGTTGCGCCGCACTACACTCCTCCACCAACAACCTTCACGTGGCCTTCATCTCCTACTGGTTCGATAACCTTGGTTTCTTTCTGAGGGAAAACTTACTGCTGTGCGCATCACACCTTCCTCTTGGGGTTCCCAACGGACGTGTGCATCACGCGCCATCAACGCTCAATTTTAACAAGGGAATGAGGTACATGATAATTCAAAATTAAGTCTTTGTATTTTATTCCTAATAGGTATGAATACATCTTCCGCAAAACCAATGAGGCAAAACTTGTATTGCTGAAAACAAGGTACCTTCTCGAGAAATAGGTTCTCGTTGAGGGTGTTGATGGAAGAAAGTAAAACTAAATCAAGGTTATTGACCTTACCTCCATATATCATAGTGGCAGAATGTGTTCCGGAACAAAACTCTACAAATAGAGGAAAGACAAAATGATAATGATCATAGCGTCTCAATTAAAGTTTTACTAAAGTGAGTAAGATTCAAGAATACATTTTGCCTCTTTGCAGAATTATATTCATGATTGACATACCTACAAACTGCAAAAAAAAAAGCGATGGTGGACCTGAGTGCGAGAAATGACTTGAAGAGTCATGAAATCCAATATATTGAGTTACATTTAAGATTATAAGGATTTTGATACTTGATTTTATTAAGTAAGGATGTTACTTGATCTTCCTTAGGAAGATCAGAAACTTCAAGAAAGACATAAAGCTCGATTTTTCATAAAGGATGTTTTGACAAAGTCAAAAGGTTGACTACAAATGTGTAGTGATGCTTGAGTCATTAGGGTTTTTTAACTAGCAATTACTACATTTTGTGAATTGATGAAAGTTTGTCAAAAAAAAAACTGCATCTCCTACAATATCTGAATTAAAGAAGAGTTGTAATTAGTATAACAAGCAAGATTTTTCAATTACATGAATGTTGGTGTATCGTAGCCGGAATTCTCGATTTGATGGATGATCAAATGATTTTGGGATTTTCCAAGATATTGAGAAGGCCTGCATTTGCAAGAAACTGAATGGGAGCTAAATAGTCTTCCTAATATTATGTGTAGATGATACATTTTGAAGTGGGAGTTAAGTAGATTTTTTAAATCATTATATGAAGATGACACAAATTTGAGTGGGAGCTAATTGAGTTTTCCTTATCTCATACGTTACTAACATATTTGAGTAGGAGCTAAGTGTGTTTTCCTGATGTTATATATGGCTGACATATTCGAGTGGGAGCTTATCAAACATTCTTATATGTAGAAGACATATCATGAATGTTGCAGGTGGTGCTTGTGATTATTTAAGCTAGTAAATATTCTATGGATGAAGTTGAATATTGAAACATCAAAAGGACCATAAAGGTAGTCTGATACGTTCAATAAACATTAAGTTGGAATTCTCTCCTAGAATAGATTCTGAAGCCAAGAAGGAGTTCTTACTTGTATAACTAAGTGGAGCATTAAGTTGATCTCGGTGCTATAACGATGGTTACATGAGAGACTAGCGTAATGTGACCCAAATTCTTGGCCGGAAGAACAAGTTCCAAAGTGATTACTGAGTTAATCAATGATTACTGAGTTAATCACTGAAAAAAGTTATAAGTATATTTTTTCAGTCACTGGTGAGAAAAAATGTTGGAAAACAAGCAAACACGCAATACATACTAGGATCTTGTTTCAAAAAGGGAAAATTTGTTACAGGACACTGTTATTTTTTGGCGTTTGCCAAAATACACCGCTCGATTGTGTCTTTGCCAGGTACCATTACAATTATGTGGCACATTTGCCAGAACACACCACCTGTCCAAAAAGGGAAATTTTGGCACTTTTGGCTGGGATGAGCATGCTATGACTGATTTTGAAAAAAAATGCAAAAGTTTCCTTTTTGGACAGGTGGTGTGTTCTGACAAATGTGCCACAAAATTATAATGGTACCTGGCAAAGACACAATCGAGCGGTGTGTTTTAGCAAACGACGTAAAATAACGGTGTCCTGTAGCAAATTTTCTCTTTCAAAAATCGTAGGATAAGATAGCCAAGCTGCAACAAATTTGAACTAATATCAGCTTTGAGTTGTCATGGTAATACGAGCTTCGAGTTGTCCGCTATTTACAGGCCATGGTAATCATTCCAGAAAGATTGGATAGCAAAAGTCCAAGCACACTCGGAAGGCTAAAACGAAATCGAGTACCAAATCCCAGAAAAGTACTATGCAACTCCTGTCCCTATTTCTACGAAACATTTCGTCAAACAGCTTCCCGGCGGCAGAACGCTCCCCAGAGCAGTAGGGCCACGGGGCCAGCAGCCACAACCCAGACGAAGGCGGCCGCCCACGGGAGCATGATGGACGAGAAGCCGGCGGCGAGCTTGCCGCCGGTCATGGCGATCAGGATCGAGGTGAGCACCGCCCCTGCCGCCTGGAGCCGGCGCCTCCCGCGGCCGGGCGGCACGCGGCGCACGGCGTGGAGGCAGTAGACGGCGAGGAGCGTCACGAGGTAGTGCCCGACGAGCACGGCCACGGCGAGCGGGTCGCCGGCGGAGCGGTACACAGCCGCGGCCCAGTTGCCGGTGGCTATGACGAAGCACAACGCCTGCGTCCTGCCCAAGCTGTCCATGTCGCGCCGCCACGAAGGTTTCGCCCGAAGTCCAGAGAAGTTGAGCTTGGTGAATTGGTACGTTTGAGGCCCATTGAAAGGCCCATATGGTTCCTGTATTTGTATTGGCCCGTTTGGAGAATTGGGCCCAAGCCCAAGCCCAAGCTATCTCCCCACCCCCAGCCGTTGCAACTGCCCAGTCTGTACTTTGTGGCGATTTACACAAAAATAACCCAAAAGTGGAAGAAAAGCACAGACTAACCCTCCGGCGAAACTATTTCACCAATCTAACCCTTTTGTGTGGCGCCCCTCGCGGCGCCCACATGCCCATGTGCTCCCATCTGCCGGCGCCACACACCCAGCTGGCGCCATCGACGCCGAGCTGTCGCCATCCGCGTGTGGCATGTGTGGCGCCCATCGCCGCACATGCCAACTTATATCAAGTTTTCGTGAAAACATCCAGGCTCCGACGTCGGGACTTAGCCGTTTTGCGAGGCTCTATGTGTGGCGCCGATGCCACGGGCGCCACACTAGCATGTGTGGCGCGATGCCACGGCGCCACACATCCACTTAAGTGTGGCGCCCGCCCCGCCCGACCCAGCCAGTTCTTCTCTTCTTTCTTCTCTCCTCCCACGGAACCGCCGCCGCCGGCCTCCCCTTGCCCCCCCACAAATTTGCATTCACACAATGCCTAGCAAATGCCTATTCAAACTTGTTGCACTCAAATGTGTGTATGTATGGGTGATTCGAAAGTTAGATATATTGTCTTACATATGTATGTATGTGGTGAAAGGCAAAATTGGAGCTTAGCAAATGCCTATTCTATTGTCTTACATATGTCTATTATGTGCCTAGGAATGGTATGTCTTACGAAATTCATATGTGTGATGTATTTGGATATGAACTCTCATGTATTTGGATATTCTCATGTATGTGTTGCTCATTTTTGTTAGTGGAATGACTCATAACATGGTTGTGTAAACATGTAGGATGGTGTGGCTTCTGGATGAAGAGTACGACAGAGAGCACCGGGCTGTTCATATGACGGAGAGGGAAACGGATCTTCACCCTTTGAAGATTCGTTATCATGGCACATCGGATATACCTTATGACGAGAGGTACACGGAGTTCATCCGGCCTACCGGTCTTATGCCGTTCATATCCCTTGTAAGCCGTGGGGGCCACACATGAACCCCTCGGCACTCACCGCCCTTGTCGACCGGTGGAGGCCGGAGACTCACACCTTCCACTTGAGGGCGGCGAGATGGCCCCTACTCTCCAGGATGTTTCCATGATCCTTGCACTACCTATTCGGGGCGAGCCCGTGTATGAACACAGCCGATGGGTGGCGCCAGCAGATGGCGAACCTTATTGGCATGGCTCCTCCGGCGCCGAAAATCCAAAGCAGAGAGTTCCCGCCGCGCGTCTTTCGAATGGATCAGGACTAACTTTGGAGAATGCCCCATAGAGGCCGACGAGGACACTCGGAGGACGTACGCCCGCGTGTACTTATGGTACATGATTTCCAGGACTCTCTTTCCTGACAGTGGGGGTAAGCTGCCCATTGGTGTTGGCTGAAGGCGCTTACGGTGTTGGACGACCGTGGAGTTGGGGAACGGCGGCACTTGCCTACCTCTGGCAGGTGATGATTTGTTCTATGCACTATTTTCCTATAGTAGTGCGCTACACAAAGTAGTAACCAAATATCTTATGTACGCAGTTGGACGAAGCTTGTCGCAGGACTGGGAGCAAGACGGGTAGCGGCGGTATTGGTGGATGCATGCTCCTACTTTCCGTATGGAGCTGGGACCGCCTATCAGTTGGGCGTCCCAGGGCACTCAAGGAGACGCCATGGCCTCATCACCCTCACTTTCGATCGGGAGCCCACTTGGGCATACCTTTGGGACAATGTCTCGGAGATGACGAGCGATCCAATGGTCATGTACAGGCAGTACACTGCGGAGTTGGACACTCTTACCGCTGAGCAGGTAACCGATCACTGCGGAGTTGCAATCCTAGTTTTGATTGATTCTACTGGCATGTTCTAAATAATTGTATGCTGCAGGTGGAATGGGAGCCATATGGTACCTACTACCATATTGGCGCGGGGATGGCTGACCTGAACCCCAAGTGCACGGAGGAGGCGCGGTTCTGGCGTATGCGCTGCCCACTCATATGCATGTGGCTTGTTGAACACCACCAGCCGCAAAGAGTGATGAGACAGTTTGGGCTATCAGGAGTGCCCACCAATGTGGCAAGACACGGACAAGGCGCTTCACGGTAAACTTCTGAATCATGCGATGGAAGATTCTTGATAGAAGAGGTACAAACTAACTTGTTGATTCTTGCAGGCTTGATAGGCAGCGGCAGAGGAAGATCACAAATTGGCCAGTCCATCATAGGGGCCACATCGCAGCGTTCCAACACTGCTTGGAAGCGGCACGGAATGCTGGCCCTGAGCAGATTGTGCCTCACGACTTCACCGCTTTCAACAACTACCTCGAGTGGTTCCATCAGAACACGCGTATCGAGTTAGTGAAGCGCGCGTATCGTGAGGAGATCTTGGACGACCCCATCCAGTTCGATGATCTTGGGCAAAGCCAGCACGACACTTTTGCTCGCAGAGGGAGATCGACTTCTATTGCTTCCGAGCTGAACTTCGTGGTAATGGATTCTCTCACTAACTAGTACATCATCTAGATTGCCATGTGCTCGCTTAAATTGTGTATGCTATGTTTGTCACAGCGGGAGGAGATCCAGAAATGAGGAGTGCGAGGTTGTGTGGGAGCAGAGCCACAGAGATGAAAAGCCTGTCGGACCGTTGCGGAATTTCATTAAGGTATGATCACCAACTTTGAATGTACGCAATTATGTTCTGGTGGCTTTGTAACCGTGAGTTCCATGACGCAGAACACTGCACGAAAGATGCGGCGGTTAGCGAACTTGCTAGGTTGCCGCGAAGGCGAAATCCCTACATCCTCCTCTTCTGAAGAACATGTATGGACTATTTTGTTGCTGTGAAACATGTTCTAACTAATTTCAACTTTTGTAATCTCATGTGTTCATGTTTGTGAAGATTCCTCTGAGGACGACCTAATTCTGAGTCAAGGCATACTTCCGAAGCGTACCTCCAAGCAACGGTCAGCTTACCAGTTGAAGCCAAGGGGCAAGGCTCCAAACCGGTACACTCCGGAAGATTATGTCACCCGAGGAAAGAAGGTTGTCACTGAGGAGGATGACGAGCGGCCGCGGAGATCAGCTATGTCGAGGATGAGGAACGACGAGCCGTTCTCTTCAGATGAGGAGGAGGAGGAGGAGGAGGAGGAGGAGCAGGAGCAGAGGAGGAGCAGGCAGCAGCAGCAAACAGCCAAGGCAGCGGACGAAGAGGATGGCCGTCCGGAAGCAGCCCACGAGGACGGCACGTCGAGGACGCTACTAGGATGTGCTACGTGTTGTTCTGAACTCTATATTCATAAGTATCGATTTGTGAACCCTATGTCATTTCGAACCATGGTCTGTAATGCTACTTGTTGTTTGAATCTACGTGCTACAATGTGACCTATGAAGTGTTATATGTGTATGTCATGAAATTGCTACTTGTTGTGTCCAATGTTGTACTCGTAACTGTTGGAGTTTGGTAGGATTTTTCATGTTTTCAACACAAGTCCATGTGTGGCGCCCTTCACATGGCGCCACAAGTGCTAGTGTGCCCTGGCATCGGCGCCACACATGCCAACTTATATGAACTATTGGGTCCAAAACATCCAGGGGCTCGGACGATAAGTCCTTTTTCGCAGCCTATGTGTGGCGCCCGTGGTGCGCGCCACCCGGTGTGGCGCCGTGGCATCGGCGCCACATCGAGCCTCGCAAAACGGCTAAGTCCCGGAGGATTTGTCTCACGGTATGATTTGGGGATTACAAGTGCATGTGTGGCGCCGATGGGAGGGCGCCACACATCTCCGCGTCGGACGCGCCAGGTCGCGCGATGGCGCCACGTGCGGGTGTGTGCGCCGGCAGGATGGGAGCCACATGGGCATGTGTGGCGCCCGTGGGAGGGCGCCACACAAACTTGGTGAAATAGTTTCGGAGGGTCGCTTTTCTTCCACTTTTGGGTTATTTTTGTGTAAACCGCCGTACTTTGTTCTCCCTTCTCCGCGAACCGCAATCCGACGACTTTAGGGTTTCCACACCACTCGGAATCCAACCAGCGGCCATGGCGACGGTGGCGGCGGCGGCGAAGGGCGGCGAGAAGCCGGCGCTGAGGAAGCCCGTGTTCGTCAAGGTGGACCAGCTCGGCCCGGGCACCGTCGGACACACCCTCACCGTCAAGGTCGTCAGCGCCAAACCCATCGCCCCCCGCGCGCGCGCCGCAGGCGGCGGGCCCGCTGCCTCCCGCCAGGTCCGCATTGCGGAGTGCATCGTCGGTGACGAGACCGGGGTCATCGTCTTCACCGCCCGCAACGACCAAGGTGATTGGTTTCTTTCGACTTGTATTCCTACTGTTGTCGTGTTTGGTTGTGGGCGAGGTTTATAATGCAGATTTTTTAATATGTGTGCGAGATTTATAATGCGGAATCGGATTGATATGGCCATACACAATACTAAAAAAATGCACTCGGAATTTCACAAATGTTATTTGCACACATGACTTTTTATTTAAAAAATGACATATGGAAAGTCGCATGTTAGTTGGGTTACCAAAATGACATATGACTTTTCTGTAAAAAAAATGGCATATGGAAAGTCGCATGTTCATTGGATTAGAAATATACGTTTTCAGCTCTGCAGCTTGTTTCCCAGGCTAATAACCACTGTAAGCTGCCGCTTGTTCTGGTTTCTTCAGTTCAACAAGGAGCGGTCAGTTTAGTAAAATATCGAAATGGACATTGTTCCGGGGGTAGCTGATTCCTAGCCTGCTTGCTAGGATCCGAGAACAAATCACACATGTGCTCGCTTGGCTATGGATCTTTGTCACTGGCAACATTGGGCATCCTCATAAAAGACCCTGCAACTTTCCTAATTTGCTCCCCATTGTTCTGTTGTCCAATTTTAGTTAGTCACTTTTCATTTCATTTGATGAATAGATTTCTCGGGCGGTGGAGTATTGCCCTGACCTGTTGCCAATCATATATCTACTTGGCTTCTGGTCTCGACGTCTCATCACTTCACACTACAAGTCCTGAAGCCGACCAGTTGCTTGTCTGCCTCTGACCTGGGTTGCTATCTTCTTGGTGGTGCTGCAGGGTGCCCAACCTAGCCGCGTTTTGGCCACGCCAAGCAACATGGTGACTAGCCTTCCTGCCCTGGAGATGGGTGATTGGCCCTTCCAGCCTTTGGGATATCCACCTATAGATCATGGCAGCTAACATTAGGAAAGTGGCACACTCAATGTTCACCAAGGCACTGGGCGCTAGTTGGCCAGCAGCCTGGCTCTTAGCTGATTAGGCAGACTACGATTAACGGGCTAGCTGTGAAGATGTTGCCAGGTCTAGTGGTATATGTCTGCTTTTTAAGTTTCCCAAGGTATCTATGTGTCGCCATATTATGTAATATCACCTGAAATTTGACATATGCAGTCCTGGTCTAAATTATATTTTGTTCCAGAGGTAGCTGCTTCCTAGCCTGGCTAGGATCCGAGAAAAAATCACACATGTGCTCGCTTGGCTATGGATATTTGTCACTGGCAACATTGGGCATCCTCATAAAAGACCCTGCAACTTTCCTAATTTGCTCCCCATTGTTCTGTTGTCCAATTTTAGTTAGAGTCACTTTTCATTTCATTTGATGAATAGATTTCTCGGGCGGTGGAGTATTGCCCTGACCTGTTGCCAATCAATCTACTTGGCTTCTGGTCTGCTCACTTCACACTGCAAGTCCTGAAGCCACACTGCTTGTCTGCCTCTGACCTGGGTTGCTGTCTTCCTGGTGGTGCTGTAGGGTGCCCAACCTAGCCGCGTTTTGGCCACGCCAAGCAACATGATGACTAGCCTTCCTGCCCTGGAGATGGGTGATTGGCCCTTCCATCCTTTGGGATATCCACCTATAGATCATTGCAGCTAACATTAGGAAAGTGACACACTCATTGTTCTCCAAGGCACTGGGCGCTAGTTGGCCAGCAGCCTGGCTCTTAGCTGATTAGGCAGACTACGATTAACGGGCTAGCTGTGAAGATGTTGCCAGGTCTAGTGCTATATGTCTGCTTTTTAAGTTTCCCAAGGTATCCATGTGTTGCCATATTATGTAATATCAACTGAAATTTGACATATGCAGTCCTGGTCTAAATCGTATTTTGTTCCAGAGGTAGCTGCTTCCTAGCCTGCCTAGGATCCCAGAACAAACCGCACATGTGCCCGCTTGGCTATGGATATTTTTCACTGGCAGCATCAAGCACCCTTAAAAATATGCACTTTCTTAATTTTCCCCAATTGTTCTGTGGTCTAGCTTTAGTTAAAATCACATTTCGTTCCATTAGATGATTTTTTCTCGGGCAGTGGAGTATGTCCCTGAGCTGTTGCCTATTATTGTATATCTATAGCCCAACCTTGCTGGATCTTTGCCATGCCTCAACATGGTGGCTAGCCTTCCCGCCCTGGGTGTTTGGCCCTCCCAGCCTTTGCAGTGTCCAGGTATAGACCATGGTCGCTAACATTAGGTAATTCACACAGCCAATGTTCCCAAGCACTGGGTGTTAGTTTAGCGGCAACCTAGCACCTACTCCCTCCATTCCTTTTTAACGGACTCTGATTTAGTACACAATTTTGCACTGAATCAGAGTCAATTAAAAAGGAACGGAGGGAGTAGCTGATTAGGCAGAGTACGATTAACAGGGTCGCCAGGCCTATAGGCATCACCTAGGAAGGCTATGTGGCTGCCTTTGAAGTTTTCAAAGTGTCCATGCGTCTCCCCTATTTCGTAATATCACCTCAGATTGGACATATGCCTAAGTGCAAGTCAGTGATCATATGTTGTATACTTGTATCCACATAGCTCAGCTTATCTTAAAGAGGAAAACACATAGCTACCACCATTTTTCTGGCTACTTCTCAATATAA
Source organism: Lolium multiflorum (assembly GCA_030979885.1). Lineage (NCBI taxonomy): Eukaryota > Viridiplantae > Streptophyta > Magnoliopsida > Poales > Poaceae > Lolium > Lolium multiflorum. The sequence continues at coordinate 69,190,674 of CM061747.1, forward strand.
CACTGATATCAAATGTTGCCAAAATATCACTTCTTCCGACCCAAAATATCAGCTTGTGGAGCAAAAGATCCGAATGCTCTGGATTGTTCTCATTAAGAACAACACGGAACAAGTAATCTAGTTAATGCCTTGGAGACCAATTCTCTGACCACACCAAAACTTGTTGATGAAATGCTAAGATAGACCTAGCAAGCAGCACCAGGTCACCAGGATGCCCTTGCCTAATGTGCATCGCCATCGTGCTAATAACATTCTGTCCTCGGCTATCCACATAGCATGCCGATGGCATCCAGTCTAAACTTCCTCGCAGCTCAAGATGAGTAGGCGACAAAGGGGTTGAGGAGTGTCACAAGAGTCAAGGACTCTGAAGAGCAGGTGCTCCAGATGTGTGACAGATACATGAAAAAAGGGTTATATGCCAATTTGAGGTAGGAGCAGGACATCGCCTGGTTGAATAGGTTGGGCCAGACCTAGTATGGAGGGATATTTTTCCATTTCAAAAATAGTTGAACTGTACACATCCTGTTGACTAACAAAAGTGAGTTGAGAACTAAAATCAGTGGTGTTTTGGCAACCTTGAATATTTTGTTCATATTTTGTATAGTAGTGGTGCCGAGGCAATTTCGCCCATCCTTAATTATAGTTCTTACAATGCTGCCAAAACAGTTCATTTCTATCCTTGTGTGCTATAGATATCAACCTTCCCTTTTGGTTGTCACTTTTCCACTCATGAAGGTTGTTCTTATTTCTTTTTGATGTAGTGCTTTCATAGTTTTCATCCTTCCCTACACATTGTTCAAAGCATAATAATTGTGTTATTTAGTAAACCTGACAAGCACTTCTATTTTCGAAATGTTCTAATGTCTTAGATATAATCTTGTCTGATAAAGCTGTACAAGATTTTCAGTGAAAAGGTTGAGTGTCATACAGTTTAACTTTAGAGGCTTAGATGATTTTGAGATTTCAGTGGTATGTTGTATTTGAGTTTGATTCTCCATTGTATGTTTACCCAACTAGGAAGTACCTCATACATCACCTTGTTTTTTCCATTTAGAAGCCATTGTTTGGTATGTCTCTCTAGCTCTTGGACTCATCTACATGATAAGTTCTTGTTTGTTCTGTGATGGTTGTCATGTTTTCTACTATCCACCTTTGCATGTCTTGTTGCTTTTTTTGGGTTCAAATATTTCACGCAAATCTTTATTCGCATGAACGACAGTCTGTATTTCTGTGTATGCGCCTGTAACCTGATGATACTGTCTGTTATTTTTACAGTTGACTTACTGAAGCCAGGCACTACGGTCCTCTTGAGGAATGCAAGAATTGATATGTTCAAGGGGTCGATGAGGCTTGCAGTCGACAAGTGGGGGCGTGTTGAGGTTACCGAGCCTGCTAGTTTTACGGTGAAAGAGGACAATAACATGTCACTAGTAGAGTACGAGCTGGTTAACGTGGCTTAGTGGTCGGTCTAACTGTTTTCTTTTGCTTCCATAAGAAAGCATGTCGAACTTCAGGAAGAATTTCTATGTTTATCTGTTTGCTGCTGGTGTTAGAATTTTTGGCCAGGGAGATTTATACGAAATCCATTTGTGCATCCATGAATAAAGGGCTAGTAGCTAGTTTTATTGTGGCCCCTATGGCTCATTGTATTATTGGCATTAAGGTTGGTTGCCCTTGGCGCTGCATGATAATTGCTGGGAGTCTGGGATCTGCCGGATGGATGCAGCCATTACCACACAAACGGAGTTCCACAATGGCGGCTTGCAAGGGTGGAGAATGCCCCAAAAGGCTGGTTAGAGCATCTCCACCGGCGCCCCCGATAACCGCCCTGATAGCATTTTGGGGGCTGGCAGCGAAAATAGGCTCGCACTGGTACTCCCAAACGGCGTCAGCCAATTTTGGAGCCCAATAGGATCGCCGGCAACCCCGTGCCGGCCCCTTCGCCAAAGGCGTGAATCGAGCGCGCCGGCACCTCGCGGCACGTCTGAAAACGAGTGTGGGCTTCGTCTGGCAGCCAGACACACCGTTTTCCCACCTCCTACATACGCCCGAGCCGACTCCCACCCCTCTAGATCGCCGCCGCGCCCACCCTGCTTGCAATAGATACCGCCGACTGTTTAGGAACCGCCGTCCATCGACACGGCCGACACCCCCTCGACCGGCGGCCGCTGTTTCGCCCGGCAGAGCTCGCCGCCACCGCGATAGTATCGCCTCGCCCGCAAGGTGTTCGTCTGATTGCCGCGATGGACAGCGATGACGAGATGATGGTGCAGCTGTTCACAGAGGAGCAGAACGCTCGAGCGTTGGCGGCAACACAACTGATTCGACGTACATGCTGCGCATTCGCTAGCCTTTCGCCGTGCCTCGGCGCGGCGGCTCAAAGCCGTGCAAGAGGAGGAACATCAACCGGCATTGTGAAGCCGGCGCAATGCTGCTTGACGCCGACTATTTCAACAACGACGCGACTCATTCGTCGAAGGAATTTCGGCGCCGGTTTAGGATGAACAAGGACCTATTCTTGAAGATTGTCCACGGCGGTCAGGGAGTACGACACGTACTTCATGGCCAAGAAAGATTGCACAGGTTTGTGGGGCTTCATTTCAATTCAGAAATGCACTGCTATTTGTTGTCTTGCATACGGAGCTCCTCCAGATACAACCAATGATTACCTACGGATGGCAGAGTCGACATGTACGGAGACTCTCTACGTTTCCCGAGCTGTCATAGCGGTGTTTGCTAAAGACTATTTGAGAGCACCAAGAGGATGATACAGCTCGGATCTGAGAAGAATGCAGCAAGAATGTTTCCTGGGATGCTCGGAAGCATTGATTGTATGCATTGGGCTGGAAGAATTGCCCTTTTGCTTGGCAGGGGATCTATAAGGGTCATACTGGTGAGTGCAGTGTCATTCTTGAGGCGGTGGCATACCATGAGCTTTGAATTTGGCATGCATTTTTTGGCATGGCAGGAACAAACAATGATATCAACGTGCTGCAGCGCTCTCCGATGTTTGCCAGGCTAGCTGAGGGACAAGCTCCCGCCGTGAACTTTGAGGTAAACGGCCACGCATACAACAAGGGGTACTATCTAGCTGATGGTATCTACCCGACGTATGCTACATTTGTGAAGACAATTCTCTCCATCAAACGCGATGGAAGTCTATTCTGCAACATGCCGGAAGCAGCACACAAGGATGTTGAGCGTACTTTTGAGGTGCTTCAGCGTTTCACCATTGTCAGTGTCCTGCTCACTTGATCGAGGCACGGATGTGGGAGGTGATGAACGATGTGTGATCATCCACAACATGATCATCGAGCGCGACGCACCTGTGCAGGATGATCATCCATTTGATTATCAAGGGCCACTAGCTGAGGCAGAGCATGTGCCTTAAGAATTTGATGCTTTTCTTCATATGCACAATGAAATTCGAGATGCAGGTGCCCATGCACAGCTGAAGGCGGATCTAGCTGCGCATTTGTGGGAGAGGAGAGGAGCAGCCAACAATGCATGATTTTATTTCTATTTGTTTGCCTGGACGAATAATTTAAGTACTATTTGTTTGTTGGGTTGTATGAATAATTTAAGTACTATTTATTTGATTAATTTGTATGAATAATTTAATTCTATTTGTGTGATTGTATGAATAAAATGTGATCGATATGTTGTTTCAAAATATAGTAAAAAGAAAAAAAAATTAAGGGCCGCCGTTTGAAAGGCGTCGGTGTGGAACATCGTCCCCAAATGGAGGATGCACTGCCAGCACTCCCAAACGGCGGTGCCAGCGCTTTTACCGGTGCTTATTTGGAAGCTACTGGTGGAGATGCTCTTAGCGCGATGGAGAGGGAAACAGCGTGACCTTGTTCCATGCAGATACGAGAACAGCACTCCGGCCAAGATTGCTGACTGTGACTGGCCCTGCACAGTAACTACACCCGTGACAGTGGAAGAGAATAGACGCCGGTGGAGACGTGGAGTGGAAGATAAGAGGCCCTGCACACACAGTAGCTAGTTCCGAGAGACGCCAAGCCGTGATTGTCACATTCCGTGGAAGAGAAGAGACGCCGGTGGAGGCCTGGATTGGTGGACCAGTTGCACGATTCCAGGCTCCGGCCGGCGTGCGCCTGCGACTGGCACCAATCACCAATTCGCCATGGCACGCCACTACAAGTCCACAACTCGATTCCAAAGCGCCAAGGTTTCTTTCTTTTACCCACGAGTTCACTGATGTATTCATAGAGTGTATATATCTCCAAGATCTAGCATGGTTATGCCTTCCCGGCGGTAAGGCCAGGCGCTACATGGCTCCAAGCCTCGGCCGTCAGGACCATGCATCCATGTGTTGCTTGTACCTTGTTGTAGCAGGGCTAGTATGATGTCCCAGTTTACTGAACTCTCTTTACTCGGTTTCGGAACAAAAGGAAACTCTCTCAAAAAGAGACTGCTGGGGTACAGCTACATATATTCCTCATCAAACTACTGCAATGCTGGTCTAAGGATGAGTACTGTAGGAGGAATTTCAGGATTGACCAGCACCTTTAAAATAACACATGCATTAATATTAGATTTTTTTTATAAAAAGAAATATATTAATATCAAAAGATACCAATTACATTCAGCCTCTGCAACAACGCAATACCCTAATGGCAGTACGGATGCACACAGACAAAAAAAAAAGAAATGGAAAACTAAGAAATAAAAATCCTGCTAGTATCAGACCTAGCAACAGCGATACATCCACCACCAAGACAACATATGAAATTCAGGCATTCCAAAAGCCACGCCTCCAAGAAGGGAACGGTGCACCGGCGCCGTCATCGCCCGATCAAAGATCTTAGGTTTTCACCCTGAAGATAGTCCCCGCTCTCAAAGCAATGCCTTCAACAAGGTCATTGCCTGACACAACCAGTTAAGGCCAGACCTTGGGTTTTCACCCTGCAAGGTAAGACTCTGAACTTCACATGTGCTGCCAACCCCACATTCATACCACTGTTGCGAAGCCCAGAACATCAAGCAAGCCCCTCAATAGCACAGAGACTTGACCCCCCCCCCCCTAGCTAGTCCTCCAATTCGACCTTCATGATATTCTCTTCTTCTGACTTCACTATGGACCAAAATGTCACTTGATGTCAACACAGAACATAGCTTGGTGCCGCTCCCTCTAGAACCAAACGGTCGGAATAAAAGCATGGGTGCACACGACCGAATACCACCCGATCCAACAAACTCCAGGCAATAGAAGCATTGTTACATTCGCTGGCGACGCCTTCCGGAACTCAACACTCCAGCCATATCAAAAAGGGCAGGCCTCAAAAAGGTCTTCATCTTCGCACAAGAGAGTCCCTAGGATCGCCACCTTTATTCAGGTCGCCCCCCCCCCCCCCACGCTGCCGACCATCCCAGGCTGGCCAAGGTTGCCGGCCAGAGACACCAAGCGCAGATCTCGAAGTCCAAAGACACTGCACACGCCTGGGAAACGCCGCAGCCCAACAACCAGCCCTCCACCGCCGGTCGCCCACACCGCGGAGAAGGCAAGGAGGAGAGGACCTAGGGTTTGCTCCCATCCAGCTCGCCCCAACCCGCCGCTGCCAGCCTGGCACGCCGCCGGAGAAGCCCACCACCACTTGTCGGGTCACGATGCCACACGCTCGGAGACCCGCACGCAAGACGTCGCCTCACAAGACCCTGCCCCGATCCGCCGCCCAGGACCAGAGGGAGCTGCGAGCATGCCCAGCCGCCGCCGTCGGCCCCCGGGCTTTGCCCGACAGCTTCCTCCGGCGGAGGCGCGGGGAGGAGATGCCCTGGCAGCGCTAGGGTTAGGGGAGGGGTCGTCCTGGCGAGAGCGACGCGCGGGGGGGTCGGGGAAACGACCACAGATCATGATGGTGGTTTAGGCAATTGGACATTTCTTGATATGAACACCACCTTGTGTGTTCAAAATGCATGCTACTCCTCATAGTAGGACTACCGGTTCCACAAATAATACTACCACTGTTCCTAAATATAAAAAAATTTAGATAGCTATTTTTTTAAAAAATCTTTATATTTTGGAATGGGGGTGATATGTTATTAAAAAAATAAAACATGGATAAAAAATATCTTTTTTAAATCAAAACTTTTCTTTTTGATTATTCACCATGTACTTAATGATACAACCTGAAAAAGTTCAGCTCCCGGCTTCTCCAACATAGATGCGCCCAGCCAACATGTACAAGAACACAAACATGGACAAACATAGCAAATTTTGTTGTTTTTTTTAGAGAAACAGGGCTCCAAACCCTGGCTCCATTTTACTGAAGCCTCAGACACCAAAACAACATTCAGTTTTTTGTTTTACAAACCGCCAGATGCCTTGCCTCAAAATCTTAGCAGAACTCACACACCACACACATACCAGGTTTTTAGCTACAGATCAACACAACTAGAAGTTTTCTGACAAACAACAAAGGGCTAGATGGAAACAACATATAACCATCAGCACCAGCACTCCAGGGTATCATTCAAGGACACTCCAGGACTTTGAAACCTGCTCCGTCACCAACCAGGATCAGATCATTGGCCTCCAGGGTTCTCGCTAGGTCTTCTGCCGTAATCAACACCGGCCCAAAACCCCTTGTACTGTTCATGTCGCATACCTCCAGGGTTGATCTTGCCTTCTTCTTAGGGGTCAACCAGGCTCCGGCCACGACAGCAGCGGCGGCAGCCGACCCAACATGTCCAATTTTCTCAGCAGCAGATTCAACTTTCCCTTTTCTTCCTCTTTCAGTAGGATCTTTCACTGAGCACAACTGTAAGCCACTTGTCTCCACATCCCCTGCATACCAAACCATTGAGAACGATTGAACACTTGGCCATTTCTGTTAATCCAGATAGTTCTCAGGATAGCAACAAGAATCATATTGTATAAAGTATTCTTTTTCTTTTCATTCCAGAGAGAGGTGATATCAGACAGTTTTGAAATTTTAACTCTAAGATACAAGACTGAACCTATCTCCTTCCAGATATTGGAAGCAACCACACATTCAAAGAATAAGTGTTGGCAAGATTCAACTTCATTACAAAAAACACAAGTCAAATCATCAACATTCTGTCTCTTGACCAAGTTATCTCTAGTGAGCAACCTATTATGGAACAACAACCAGAGAAAGAAATGTATTTTGGGGGCACTTTAGTTTTCCAAACATAATGAATGTCAACAGGTTTAATCCCACCAAAATTAAACACATCATACATGGATTTCACACTATAGACCCCATTGGCTTCCCACATCCAAATCAAAGCATCTTTCTCATTATTCAAAGTAATGGTTTGTTCAATTTGCTGGATTTCCAGCCACTGCACCATCAACCTATGGTCAAAGCATCTTCTAAAGGTTACTTTCAAAGAAATCCCATCCCAAAGATCAGCAATGGTCTTATCCTGCTCATTAACTAGGAAATACACTTCCCAGTATTGAATGGCCAGGCTGCAAGACCCAAACCAATGATCTTCCCAAAATTTAATATTCCTCCCATTCCCCACTTTCCACTGATAACCCATCTTAGCAGCTTTGGCATCCCACATAACCCCTTTCCAGAAGGGAGAGGCACCACTAGATGAGCAAGAGAAGAAATTGGGGTTAGCAACATTATATTTGTTGTCAATAATCTATTTCCATAGCTTGTTCTCATTCAAGTGATATATTTTAATCCAAGAGGCTAACAAACACATATTCATCTCTGATAAGCCAAGAATGTCTAAGCCTCCATATTCTTTTTTCCTAGTGACCAAACCCCAGTTAGCTAAGTGATACTTGTGATGCCCCTTATAATTATACCAAAGGCAATGAGCCATCCGAGAATTGATAAGGGTAATGTCCCACTTGGGGAACTTGATCACACTAAGTAAGTAAATAGGAATGCTAGCTAGGACACTTCTAACCAGCTCTAGTTTAGCAGCATGTTTATATCCTCTCCAACCAGCAGCCCGTTTGAGGATTTTGTCAACAACAGGTTTATATCCTCTCTCCTAAGTTTACTGTGATGTAGGGGAACTCCTAAATATTGCATAGGAAATTCACCCAGCTTACAACTCAAAGTTTGAGCAATATAATGTGCATCATTATCATCCACATTAATAGGAACTAAATCACACTTGTGGAAATCTATCCTCATGCCAGACATATGCTCAAAACATGCTAGGATCCATTTCAAATTTATAGCAGAAGACAAATTATTTTCTAGGAAAATCAAAGTATCATCAGCATACTGCATACTAATGATACCCCCCTCTCCCAATTCTTGCATAAGTCCAGCTAGCTGTCTATTAACAGCAACTTTAGACAGGATTTTAGTGAAAAGATCAGCCATAAAGTTAAAAAGGATAGGGGATATAGCATCCCCTTGCCTCACACCTCTACTAGTAAGAAAGAAATGACTATTGCAATCATTGACCCTAACACCCACAGACCCATTATGCAAAAGCCCCTCAATGATAGAGATCCATTTAGGACTAAAGCCCCTCATCCTCATGACTCTCAAAAGAAAATCTATGTCAACCCTGTCATATGATTTTTCATAATCAAGCTTAAAGATAAAACCAGACTGACCATTGTGCACTGCATTATGAATAACTTCATGTGAAGAGACAACACTCTCAAGTATATACCTTCCCTTAATAAGAACTGTTTGGTTAGGAGAAATAAGCTCTTCACTAACCACACCCAGCCTATTAGTGGCACACTTAGAGAAGATCTTAAAACTACAGTTGGTTAAGGCAATGGGTCTGAATTTCTGTATAGTTATAGCTTCAGCTTCCTTGGGAATCAAAGTCAACAAAGAAAAATTCAGTCTAAATAGATCCAGTCTCCCTTAATTCCAATCATTCATCATAGCCATGAAATCAGCTCTAATGAGCTTCCAAAAGTGTTGATAAAAAAGGAAAGAAAAACCATCAGGACTAGGAGCACCCTCAGCATAAGAGCCAAAGATTGCTTCTTTTACCTCTTTTTCAGAAAAAGCAGCATTAAGCATATCATAATGATTTTGGGACACCATATCCTCAGGGTCCCAAAAGTCATCCACTAAATCAATGTCAAGGCAAGGTTCTTTGCATAAAAGGTTCTTATAATAATTAACATCAATGTCTAACATACCTTTGTTATCTTTCACCATTCCTGTATCACCTTGCAGCTGACCAATATGCTTCTTCCTTCTCCTCTGATTTGCTACAGAATGGAAGTAAGCAGTGTTACGATAACCTTCCAAAATATATCTTTCCCTAGACCTTTGTATGGCCTTAATCTCCTCATTTCTCCAAATATTAGTAAGCTCAACAGAAATATTCTTCATTCTAGTTTTAGAAACAGGGGATAAACATAGAGTTTCAGAAGCAATATCAAGTAAGTCATATTCAGCCACCAGCCCTTGTTTAAGCTTCCTCTGAGCAGATTCAATGTTGGATGACCAGCCTTTCAAACCTTTTCTAGTTTTCCTCATTTTAAATTGTCATCTATCAATAGAGTTTTGAAGATGACAGGGGGTTTGCAAAAATTTGTCTACCACTTGCTCAAAACCCTCAATTTTAAGCCACCACTTTTCAAATCTTAATTGTTTATCATGAGGAATTTTCAAAGCACCAGTATCCACAATAAGAGGGATATGATCACTACCAACTCTAGCTTTGGAAGATAAACTACTAGCAGGGAACAAAGAGTCCCACCAAGTAGAAACAAAAACTCTATCTAACAAGGCCATGACCAGATTATCCTGGTTGTTAGCCCAGGAGAATTTCCTACTAGGATTCTTGAGCTCCATAAGATTGAATTTGTTAATCCAGTCATTGAACAAGTTGGCCCAGTGTTGATTTATATTACCGGTGTTTTTTCACATCTTTCTCTAATGAGATTGAAGTCGCCACCAATTAAGGTAGGACCATTCCAACAAGCATACACATTATGTAACTCATTGATAAAATCTAATTTGTGTTCCTCATAGGCAGAGCCATAAACATCATTGACTCTCCAAACAACATTATATTTTTTGGCTTTTATTTGCACAGAGACACAATAAGTAAAAATGTCCCACTTAACTATGTCAAACAAGTCAAGGCTAATGCCAACAAGGATACCACCAGCAGTCTTAACAGCAGGCAACCAGTTCCAAGAGAATTTCCCCCCCAGAGTAACAGATGATATCAGAGCATATCTCTCTAATGAGATCATGCACTCTAGTGAGCTTATCAGGCCTATTTAAGCCTCTAGGGTTCCAAATTAGGGCTACTACCATTTTTAAATATTAGCTTTCTTCTCCCTTTTTTCCTACTATAGACTAATGTCCATGGTTCATCCTCATTAAGTACATCACTAGTGTGATCCTCCTGGTCAGATAAAACCCCAATTTCATCCTCCAAACCCACCCTTAGTTCTTCCACCGATAGACTAATGTCCATAGGAAGAAAACTGGCAGGGTTAGAGGTATGAAAATCTTGAAGCCTTTTTGTTTCAACATTTTTAATCTTATTAACGATAGAATCAACATTCAGATTTTTATGTCCCAGGCTAATGCCAGCCCATTTTGCTTTATCAAATAACACTTGATTATCAAGAGCAGCAAAAGAGTTGGAAAAACCACAGATTTTGTTACCTTCAGGGATTTCCAATTTTTTGCCTTCTTAAGATCTTGAGCTTTTTCAATAACAGTCTTGCCATCTCTTGGAATCCTAGAGCTCATCCTTGTAGCTTGGACATGCCCCCATTGCTTCTTCTCCTTCCATACCAAAGAAGGCATGGGAGGATCAGGTTTATCAGAGATCATTTCATCACTCTTCTTCTTTGCACCCTCAGTTTCTTCATCACTTTCAGCATCAAAGTGTTGGAGGAGGCACTTCCCAATGTTCTCTTCAGCATTCCTCATCACCAAAGCACTATTAGCAGAGATATGTGGCTCTACTCCAAACACCCTTGTCTTTCACACTTGCCTCCAAGCTCTGTTGAGCAACAGACCTAGAGACACTCTTTCCACCTTGAGGAGGGATGGAAGGGTCAGTCTCCATCTTGCTATTGCTCCCACCAGTCTTACTTTTATCAAGAGCCTTAAATTCATCACCAAGCTCAACATCCTCATCAATCTTGTACTCCTCATTACTGTGACCTGGGTATTCATCATCATCCTCATCAACATCAATAGCTTCCCCTTCAGCCTCCACAATGAAGTCAATCAAGAAGAAACACTGTTCCATTTCAAAAAGCTTGTTGGATGGGATTTTGGACTTGTCCCTCACAGCCACCTTGACCCTTACTTCTTTGTAGAAGCTTCCGAAGATGACATGCCAATCAATGTTGACAAGCACACCTAAAGTGGCAGAGACTTGGCAAATTGTCTTCCAGGTCAACCACTTGGCAGGGGCCCAAACCTCTTGGAACTACTCAAACGGTCCAGCTTCCCCTTCCCAATTGAAAAAATATATCACCACTCCATCCTTCTTGAGATTAATGGAAGGGTATTCCACTAATTCCTTGATTCTCTTGCTAGGGGGGAATCTCACCAAGAACCTCTTGGGACCAAGTTGTCTGATTTGCCAAAACCAATTCACCTTCCACATTTCATTGAAACTTTTCTCAAGTTCCTCAGCAGATATTTCACCTTCCATGACCACCACTACCCCAACATTGTCCATGTTAAGCCACTGAACTGCTTCTGGTCCTTCCACCTCCACATGAAAGAAACCCAGTCCTGGATTAGCACTTCCCCAATACTGAGCAGTAGGTAGGAGAGAATACCACATCGGGCAGCTATCCATGTGATGTCCAGTTTTGCTGCAGATGAAGCACCTTTTGATGCTGGTGCAGAGACCCACATAATGGCCAAGCTCTCCACAGTTATAAGAGGTGACATTCTTGAATTTAGGATCCAACACAGGCCCAGGACCACTAGCCACTATCAACTGCAAGTTGTTCCCATTTCTATCACCACTAGTCTTAGATCCATCGGATTCTTCTTCTTGTTCTTGCTACCACCAGAGATTTGTTGTTGTTGTTGTGCATGATTCAAGCTAGCACTGCTACCCTGACTATTAGGTTGAGGAAGACTGGAAGTAACACCCTGAGGCAGCATCATCATAGGGTTGAAGCCAGCTGGGGGGAATTTGTTGATTTCCAAAAAATTGTGACCAATGGCTCATCGGCATATTCCACATGTTGGGCTACATCATGGGAAATATACCTTGTCCAGCTGCCCCCATTTGTTGCATCATAGCTTGAGGGAATTCAGACTTGACCACCAATGGATTGGGAGTGGCACCAAGGGAGGTCGCAGCTGATCTAGCCGTCGTGGCAGCCGCTGGAGGAGCACGGCCACCACCAGCACCACGGCCACCACAAGCTCCATTGAATCTCCCTGAGCCTCGACCTCCACCCGCCATCTTGACCACCTCCGCAAAAGATCTTCTCCCTTCTTCCGCACCCCACAGCTCCGCAGACCTAATTATCGTGGGTTTGGGGAGGAAACCAGCGCGAGCTGGGTGGCAGTCAGCCGGAGTAAATGATCTCGCCTGGACCAAATCCTTCCTGACCCAGACGAGTGTCTGAGATCCAGGAGGAGCCCTAGATCCGACCAGACGAGGTTTGTCTGAGACGGGCGGAGATGCCGTCTCTATATCCAACTGGGAGAACATAAATTTTTTTTTTTGCTAGAAATAAAAGAAAAGCAAACTCCCAATGCCATCGTAGGGCTCAAGTTTGCGTCAAAAAAAAAACTATAGGGTTCAAGTTACCAAAATACAAAACTAGCTCGCCAGTCGCCACCCATGTTGGGAAACCTTGTCCCTGCGTGATAGTGATCCACATATAGAGCATAATCTCCAACTCAACCAAGAACAAAGCATGGAACCGAGTTGAGAGCTCCCTTGAACAATTACCAATCACATTAATTAGCAGTGCATCGAGGAGGTGATAAGTTGGGTGCCTCCTAGACTATATGCCACATGGCTCTAGAAAGAGGATAATAAAAAAAAATGCAGCCTCATGATTTTCGTATATACCGTAGTTGCAGAATCTATTTGTACTCTAGTGATTATTGCAATTATAGTATTGATGTACAAGTTGTTAACTCAACAATATATAAATACCAGAGGCCTACCAGTTAGGTAAGGAAAATCCTATTGTTGACTACCGCATTGATATCTTGAATTTTAGCAGGATTTTTAGTTTGGTTGTACTATTGCCTATTGGTAACATTGCATTACCGGTCCTATAAAAAAAGTGTATGCATAGAGTTGGCAAAACATTGACCATTTGTGTCAATTTCATCTAAGTGTATGATGATCTAAGTGGATGCTAGAAAGACGATCCATAAGCTGTTCCAAGCAGTCAAACTTTGGTCGATCAAAACGTGCTGAAACACTATACTTGGCCCATTGGGTTCCATAACTGATGCAACCGAGGTATTTTTAACCCTTGCAGTGTTGCATAGACTTGGATATTGTTGGATGGGCGATGTATTTACAAGCAACATATATATCGTCCCAGAATATCACATGAGATCCACCTTTGAGAGTATTTATAATGTCATACAAACAAAACAAAACAAAGAACCATTTGACACTCATAAAGGCTGCCCAAAATTGAATTCCCATTGGTTTGCACTCTATTTGGGTAAAGTCTTTGATCCCAAGTATTTTTTATATCGCAGATAACTGTCACACATCATCCTCATTGATTGACTTGAATAACCATCTTGCTAACATACTCACATCTTTTTATACAAGACCCCGAGGCCCCCACAATTCACTTGGCAAATCAGTATTTTTTATTTTGTTTGTTACTTTCCAAACTTGATCTAGAACTGAAGTACGCTGGTCGTTTTGGCACTCGTGGTTTCGACAGTTGCTCTTGAGCAACAGGTTCGGGTTCCTTGTTTCTTTTGCTATCATGATCCATACGGAGGATGGTACTATCTGCACATTGTAGAATAGACAGTCCGTTTTCCACAAGATGAGGCACCACCCCCATTAATTAATTAGATCATCTGACTTGGCTCTCTCAATCATAACTTTCAACATATCAGTAACTGCATTAGAAAGAATAGGGGGCAGAGGATTCCTTGGCGCGAGGACTCTTTTTTCTTCGATTGAAAATACGATCCTAAATTATGGTCAGCATCCTTAATTTCATCCAGACGTACGAGAGTCATGCAAGGTGGATTTAATGACATTGTTTTCTTAAGAGATACTTAGTCATCAATCTATGTTCTCACATAGGAGTATTTACCAGTTTGAATCTTCAGAAGGGTTGACTGAGCTGAGTCTATTCCATTACCAGCTGGTCGAAGTAAACGGCGGCCGCCCTCTGACGAGGACAACCTCCCTCTCTAATCTTGCATTCATCACCGACGCTCTGGCCGTTACGCATCACAACATCTCCACGCCCATATATATATGCGTGCGGAGCAGAGCAGAGTAGAATGCCCAGCCACTCGATCGGACAAAGCAACCAGCCATGCAAATGAGCCGCCATGGCACCAGCCTCCGTCTCTTTCACAGCGTCTGCCTCCTGCTCCTGTGCTTCTCATGGCTCTGCTCCCTCTCCCACGGCAAGAGGACGCCGCCGCCGCCCAAGAGCTCCTCTCGCCTCCCCGTCCGGGCAGTTTGCCTCGGCGGCTGGCTTGTGACGGAGGGCTGGATCCTCCCGTCCCTCTTCGACGCCATCCCCAACAAGGATCTCTTGGTACCCAATTTAACTAACCTAGCTTCGTCGTGTACGTGCGTGCGTTAATGGCGCTCTGTTTTGGCTTGACTGGTTTCTTGTACCTGGTAAACGTACGTACGATGCGCAGGATGGCACGCAGCTGCAGTTCAAGTCGGTGCCGTGGGGCGTGTACTTTGCCGCCGAGCTGGGCGGCGGCTCGGTGGTCGTTGCGAACCGGACGCAGGCCTCTGGATGGGAGACCTTCAAGGTTGGATTGATCATCTTACAACGTAGCGTGCAAGCTAGTGACTAGTGTCGTTTGTGTTGTTTATAGGAGAGAACTGGTCTGGTCTGACTGAGTGTTTTGCTTCAGCTGTGGAGGATCAATGAGACGACGTTCAACCTGAGGGTGTTCGGCGGCCAGTTCATGGGCGTGGACACCGACGGTGCGGTAGTGGCGACGGCGCTGTCGCCGGGGCAGTCGGAGGCGTTCCAGCTAGTGCGCAACCCCGACAAGACCAGGACGCGCATTATGGCGCCAAACGGCTTCTTCTTGCAGGTGAGAAGATAATCATTTTAAGAAAGAGCGCACACTGGATAAGCTAGTGGGTCGGCTTCGGCGCATGGAACCTTCTTTTGCAAACGTCGCTAGCGCTGGCGCGCCGGCGCCGGTGGTTCAACGCATTACGACTAGTCTTCCTGCCTAACTCTACTTGCTAGTATTGTTTTCATTTTTGATAATCATCATTTCTTAAGTATTTCGGATATGCCACTAGACTGCCATGACAAATCAAATACTAGTCAACATTTACCAAGTACTTAGCCTGTCGCCGAGCCAAAAACAGCATGTTTGGCCGGCAATTTTTCATTCCCATTTCGTAAAATTTACACATATGGCAGGCAAAGAAAGATGGCTCGATGACAGCGGACTACGGCGAGAGCACGAGCTGGGCCGACGACGACCCATCGGTGTTTGCGGTGACCAAAGTCGGGCAGCTGCAAGGGGAGTACCAGATCTGCAACGGATACGGCACGTCCAAGGCTACACCGGTTCTCAAGGTAAGACATCAATAATTTCCATGTGATGTGTCTCGCTGGTTGCTTGCACTTCTGTTCACCATTTGGGGAGATCGATCCTGTTCTTAAGGGGTCCATGCCTAATAAGAGAAGACAATAAAAAGATATACTAGTTCGAATTATTGGTGCGCGAATAGCTCCATATCGGAAGCAATATCCCAACATGTTAGAGCGAGATCGCGTTACCATTATCTGCAATTCCTTTCAAGAGTTCGGCACGTGAATGCAAGTGGCAAACTAGGACAAATAACTGACTGTAGATTGACAGTAAAACAACAAGCTGCAATGTACTGTACTGCAGAGAGTATGGTTTGGAGCTTTGGAGTCCGCAACTGTCATCACTGAATAAACGAACAAACTAACAGGCCAACCAAGCACAAGCGCGCGCATATTTGTCTGCTCACTCTCGCGAAGTTATTTCAAGTGACTTACATGGCTGGTAAATTTGCAGAACCACTGGAAAACATACATAGTGGAGGAGGACTTCAGGTTCATCTCAGAAAGCGGGCTCACGGCGGTGAGGATTCCAGTCGGATGGTGGATCGCCAGCGACCCCAGCCCTCCGGCTCCCTACGTCGGAGGCTCGCTCAAAACCTTGGACAACGCGTTTAAATGGGCAGAGTAAGTCTGAATGTTTTTGCAAAGAAATCTTCAGATACAGCTGATCATATAGTCCGTCTTACAAATGTCCAACCTGTGTGCGTGGATAGGAAGTACAATCTGGGTGTGATCGTCGACCTGCACGCAGCTCCGGGGTCACAGAACCCCTGGGAGCACAGCTCCTCCAGGGACGGCACGCAGACCTGGGGCACCACCGACGCCAACATCGCGCAAACAGTGCAGGTCATCGAGTTCCTCGCATCCAGGTCAGCCAGATTTGAAGCTCATCCATATACATGTGATATTTGTATTCTGTAGTATCTAGAGGTTTTTGTGAATTACAATGGCCTAGTTTTTCGCGAGAACGCAAAAGCCTTGCGTTTCGATGCATTGATAGATAAAGAAGAGTTTATGTACAAGTCCGAGAACGGACAACATGCCGTACAACTCGACCCAAGAAAAGGAAAAAAAAAAACTAAACTAGGGGAGTAATTACAACTGCCTAGTAGTCTTGTTATTCCGTAGGCTTGGAAATACAGATTGATCACTTAGATATTATAGAGTATTTTTATTTGGCTGTGTGACATATTTGCCAAAAGCTTGCCTTCTACCCTGTATTCCATGATTGTCAGTTCAGTCTATTTCTGTATAATAATATTTATGAGCTATCGTGTAACTAACACAGCATTAGGTTCCGCATAATTGTGAAAGAGGTTCATACAATCAACAGAGTTACATTTTCCTACAACACTTGAATTCATTAAATAAATCAAATATAAAATGACAGCTCAAAATATGACTTAATGGGTACTCCATGTAATTACTTTTTACTTTTTACGCCTATATCATGATGATGTTGGTATTTTTGGTTTAGTTAGATTCTACTCTACTACTCAAGACATAGAGAAATGTGTGTGTCTCCCGTTAAAATACTGGAATTTGTTTGGATAGGTCAATTTACTATATATGTGTTAGATGTTATGAAAATAATTACATTGTCAACTCGCTCCCCTATGTTCAATTCATGTCTCCGCCCCTGGCCCTTCACCTCCATCGGCTAAATGATTTGCAGGTACGCCAAGAGTCCGAGCCTCCTGGCGGTGGAGCTGATGAACGAGCCGTTGGCGCCGGGCACGTCGCTGGCTAGCCTGATGAAGTACTACCGCGACGGGTACCACGCCGTCAGGAGGCACTCGTCGACGGCCTATGTGGTCATGTCCAACCGGCTCGGGATCGGGGAGAACACCACCGAGCTACTCGAGTTCGCCGGCGCGTTTCCCGGAAGCGTCCTCGACGTGCACTACTACACCGTGTTCAACAGCATCTTCAACAACCTCACCGTGGACCAGAACATCGACTTCATCAGGACCAACTTCTCCGGCGAGCTCAGCAAGGTCACCACGCACAACGGCCCTCTCACCTTTGTGGGTAAGTGTTAGCTCACCGATCCATCCTGTTTTGGACCCGGCGCCAGCTGATCTTCAAATTATTAAGAAATCTATGCATGTTATTATTACTATGCTTTCACAGGAGAATGGGTGGCTGAGTGGCTTGTGCCTAACGCAACAAAGGAAGAGTACCAGATGTATGCAAAGGCGCAGATGGATGTCTATGGGCAGGCCACTTTTGGATGGGCCTATTGGACTCTCAAGAATGTTAATGACCACTGGAATATGCAGTGGATGATCAAGAATGGATACATCTCCTTGAAAAGCTAGGATTGATATGTCATCACTCATGAAGTTTGAATAACGATTTATGATGAATAAATTTGCACTAGCCCGAGCTCATATCCCTCAATGAGTCTTATTTATTTTTGCCAAGGCAAGGACATGAGTTCTTCTAATTTCAAATTCATTACGAAGGAAAGAAAGTGTATGTTCAGCTAGTTATCCAAATGATAAAGAAAGAGATGAATGCACTCCTCACAAATGGAAGTACTACCTCTGTTTTAAAAATTAAGTCCTATAAGTTTAGTCAAAGTATACTTAGTTTTATAAAAAAATATATGAACATTTCCAATATGGTGAATCTATAGATTTGGTATTGCTGTTGGCCGTACTTCTATGTATAAAACTTGATCAAATATAGAAAACCTTGACTTTTGACAAAAATCACATGGGGCAGCCAACATGGACGTGCGTGGTGGTGGTGGGCTTCCGAACCAAGTACATGTAAATTATACGTTGATTCTGTGTTTTTTTCAAATAACTGCAGAGATTGATTTGTTGTCTCTCTTTTCCCTCTATCTCGTGGTCCTATTCATCGGATGGGAAATCGGGACTCAGGAGAGCGTCAAAGCCTCAAAGGCATCTCATTGTTTACTAGTACCATATATGGGCGATTGTTGTAAATTGTTCATTTCATTCAAGCCGCGTACCTCAATTGCTCATGTAGCCCAAGGAACATCCACTGGCGCGGAGAAAGTAAGGAACTCTGCACTTGTGAAAAAATGATCAGAATATACGAAGATACATAAAGTTGTAACGGAATTATCTAAAATTCTTCTCGTCCTACAATATCGCCCACCAAATCTGAAGTTGGGATGGCAAAATCACTTGAGAGGGAACATTTTCATGATCATCAAAATTACTGCAACCTAAGAGCATCCCCACTCGTTGGCGCTCCCCACGCCCAAATCCGGCGAAATTTTCGTCCAGATTGGAGGAAGATTTGGCGTGGGGAGTAGTAGTTTCCCAGCGTGCCCAGGCGAAGTCGACGAGGCGAATTTAAAAAACGGAAACTTGACAAAATACGGCTAAAAACGGGTGAATATAGACTAAATTTAATGATATTTATTACATAACGGGCGGAGTTCATACATAGAGGCCGAATTCGACTATATTTCGAATTCGGCTAGGGGAATTCAAATGCTAATTTTAAAACACGGCGCTCTACATGCCGAAATGGCGGTAGAACACCGTGTAGTCGCCGCCGTCGTCGTCGGAGCCGTCGTCATTGACCTTCGGCTGCGGCCTGGCTGCTGCTGCCGCGGCGTCTCCCCACCCCGGGGATGGCTTGTACCATTCGTCGTCGGAGGACTCGAGGTCGACGACGGGGACAGCGACGCCGGATGGAGGTGTCGCAGGACGGCGGTAGCGCGCGACATCGTCGTTGGCGGTTGGAGCGGCGCGGGCGGCGAGTTGGCATGCGGCGGTCAGTCCAGCAGCCGCCGCTGCTCGCCTCTGCGCTCCTCGCGCCGGCGGCGTCGTCCGCGCGCCTCCTCCTCCATGTCCTTCGGCGACCGGCGATCGCCTCCGCCATCGCGCGTCCTCCGCGCGCTTCGCCTCCTCCTCGGCGAGCTGGTTTGCGGCGGCCTCTTTCTTCGTCCTCTTTCGGCGCTCTGCGGCGCGGAAGGCTGGTCGCGGATGACGAGCGCGCCGCTCTTGGTCGGCGGCGGAGACGCCGCTCCTTCTTGACGCGCACCGGCGTCGAAGGCGACGTCGTCTCCTCTTCACCGGCGCCAAGGATGACCTCGGCGCCGATCCGGAAGACGACGAGCTGGCAGCCATGCGCCGTGGCTGCCAGACGTTTCCCGGCGGCGGCTCGCCGATGCCCTCGATGGAGGGGCATCGTGAGCACCGGGAAGTTGCCGCCCTCGATGTGCTCGAGGACGGCCTCGAGATTCCGGCCCGGCGCTCCACCAACGTCGGCGGCCGCGGCGTTGTTGCGCGGAGGCGAGGCGGCGGGCCGTCGTACGAGGCGAGCTCCCGCTCCCACCGCCGCAGGAAGTACGAGTTCCACGCCGTGTAGTTGTCGGGGTGGTGGCGTGGCTCGGCGCGCTCCTCATCCGTCAAGGTCATCCGCGCCTCCTCGATGGCGACGTCGAGGAGTTGGCCCCGAGGCGGCGGCGGGATTGGTACGCGCCACGACAGCCGCCACCCACCGCCGGGAGGCCTCGTGTCCGGCGGGCAGGGGTACCCCGCCTGGTGGAGGAGGTGCCCCCACGCGTGGAGCGAGCGGCGGGGAAGCCGTTGTTGGCTGCGCCGTCGTCGTCGGAGAACGCCATCGTCGGAGAGTAGGGAGAGTGGAGGAGAGTGGAGCACGGGGTACGCCTCGCGGCGAGCGGACCGGCGTATATAGGTGCGGCTGGCGCGGGGGATTAATGCCGCGTGGAGTGCGACGCGGCGAGCTGACCGGCGGCAGCCTTTAGTGCGCGCGGAAGACGACAACATTAACTCGCCGCGTGGCCGGCGCACCGGCGGCAGGCTTTTACAGCGCGACGATGCGATGAGGACGACGATCGGTTTCTCTCGCCGACAAGTTGGGGCCACCAGACGCGCGGGAAGTTTCCTCGGTATTTCCGCGCTTTCGTTTCGTCCGGAGTCCCCGAGCGCTCCCCGGGGGGCGGGGATGGCGTGGGATCGCCGGATGAATTCAGGCCCAATTCCGGACGAAAACGAGGAACCGAGGGCGCGACTGGGCCAAATTACGCCGTCCGGATGGAAAAAAGGCTTGCCGGGGGCCTCGTCGGGGGACGAGTGGAGATGCTCTAAATCTTTATATATCACGGAGAATAACCAACGAGCAACATGGTTCTCCGTGTACACACAGCTGCAGAGCGTCATGGAGGACAGCGGGAATTCTCGGTTTCTCCTCTTGGCGGGGAGGAGACTACTGGAGAAGCACGATCAAACTCATGATAGATGTCCAGACGGGCAACTTGCAAAACCGCTACTCGAATTTCACAAATAGTAAAACTGCGGCTTGGCCGCAAGGGCAAACGAGCTTAGCTCCTCAAGATAAGTGTTAGCTGACCAACTTCTCCGGCGAGCTCAGCAAAGTCACCACACACAATGGCTCTCTCACCTTTGTCAAGTGTTAACTGACCTATCCATCCAGTTTTGGACCCGCCGCCCGCTGATCTTCAAATTATTAATAAATCTATGCATTTAATTATTATTATGTTTTTAGAGGAGAATGGGTGGCTGAGTGGCTAGTGCCCGACGAAACAAAGGAAGAGTACCAGATGGATGTGTATGGGCAGGCCACTTTTGGATGGGCCTATTGGACTCTCAAGAATGTTAATGACCACTGGAATATGGAGTGGATGATCAAATTGGATACATCTCCTTGAAAAGCTAAGATAAACGATATGTTATCACTCATGAAGTTTGAATAACAAGTTATGGTGAACAGATTTGCGCTAGCCGGAGCTTAAATCTCTCTACGAGTGTTTTTTATTGTGACAATGTGAAGAGGAAAAGTGTATGTCCAGTTATGCAAGTGGTAAAGAAAGAGAGGAAATGCACTACTCACAAAATGGAAGTACTGCCCCCCATTCCGAAAAATATAGTCGCATAAATTAGTCAAACTAAACTTAGCTTGACCAAATATATACAAAAAAAAATGAACATTTACAATATTGAAGAAAAAAATATTAAAATAATTATGGTGAATCCATTGATTTGGTATTGTTGTTGGTTGTACTGTATCTATAAACTTGATCAAATTTGAAAACATTGACTGTTGACAAATTTGCATGTCTTGTTTTTGAAATGAAGGGAATAAAAGCCAACATGGCCGTGCGTGGTAGGCTTCCGAACCAAGTGCATATAAATTATATGGCTATTCTATTTTTTTCCAAATAACTGCATAGATTGATTTGTTCTCTCTTTTCCCTCTATCTCGTGGTCCTATTCATCGGATGGAAATGGTAGGCATCAGGACTCAGGAGAGGCAAAGGCATGTAATTGTTTACTAGTACCGTACAAGGTGATAGTAGTAAATTGCTCATTTGATTCAAGCTGTGTACCTCAATTGCTCATGTAGCCCAAGGAACATCCACCGGCGCGGAGAAAGTTAGGAACTCTGCACTTGCGAAAAATTGGTCAGAATATACGAAGATACATAAAGCTGTAAGGACAAAATGCTTCTCTTCATCCATAACGCCCACCAAATTTGAAGTTGGGATGGCAAAATCACTTGAGAAGGAGCATTTTCATGATTATCAAAATTACTGCAACCTGAACCTTTATATATCATGGAGAATAACCATCGAGCAACATGGTTCTTCGCTGGAGGTGGAGCTGATGAACGAGCCGCTGGCACCCGGCACGTCACTGGCAAGCCTGACGAAGTACTACCGCGACGGGTACCACGCCGTCAGGAGGCACTCGTCGACAGCGTATGTGGTCATGTCCAACCAGATCGGGATCGGGGAGAACACCACGGAGCTCCTCGACTTCCCCGGCAGGCTCCCCGGAGGCATCCTCGACGTGCATTACTACACCGTGTTCAATAGCATCTTCAACAACCCAACCGTGGAGCAGAACATCGACTTCGACAGGACCAACTTTTCTGGCGAGCTCGCCAAGGTCACCACGCGGAATGGCCCTCTCACCTTTGTGGTTAAGTGTTAGCTCTCACCGATTCATCATGTTTTGGACCCGCCACCCGCTGATCTTCAAATTTATTAAGAAATTTATGCATGTTATTACTATTATGCTTTCACAGGAGAATAGGTGGCTGATTGGCTAGTGCCCAACGCAACAAAGGAAGAGTACCATATGTAGGCCAAGGTGCAGATGGATGTCTATGGGCACTTGGGCAGGCCACTTTTGCATGGGCCTATTGGACTCTCAAGAATGTTAATGACCACTAGAATATGCAGTGGATGATCAAAAATGGATACATCTTCTTGAAAAGCTAAGAATCGATATGTTTATCAATCATGAAGTTTGAATAATAGCGATTTATGATGAATAAATTGGCACTAGCCGGAGCCCAAATCTCTCTATGAGTGTTCTTTTTTTGCGCTAATGTGAAGAGGAGAAAGTGTATGTTCAATTATCCAAGTGGTAAACAAAGAGAGGAAATGCACTC
The DNA here is from genome assembly GCA_030979885.1 of Lolium multiflorum. Classification (NCBI taxonomy): domain Eukaryota; kingdom Viridiplantae; phylum Streptophyta; class Magnoliopsida; order Poales; family Poaceae; genus Lolium; species Lolium multiflorum. The sequence goes on from CM061747.1 coordinate 69,213,835, forward strand.
CTCACAAAATGGCTAGTGCCCAACACAACAAAAGAAGACTACCGATGTAGGCGAAGGTGAAGATGGATGTCTATGGGCAGGCCACTTTTGGATGGTCATATTGGACTCTCAAGAATGTTAATGACCACTGGAATATGGAGTGGATGATAAAAAAAAAATGGATACATCTCCTTCAAAAGCTAAGAAAATCAATATGTCATCACTCATGAAGTTTGAATAAAACGTAAATTTGCACTAGCCAGAGATTATTTCTCTCTCCGAGTCTTTTTATTTTTATTTTTTCCAAGGCAAGGACAGTAGTTCTTCAAATTTCTAATTCATTACAAAGAGAATAAATTGTATTTTCAGTTATCCAAATGGTAAAGGAAGAGAGGAATTCACTCCTCACAAAATGGAAGTACTACCTCGGTTCCAAAAAATAAATCAAATTACACTTAGTTTGACCAAATATATACAAAAAAAGTATGAACATTTATATTAAAGAAATAAATTCTATTTTTTTATGGTGAATCTATTCATTTGGTATTGTTGTTAGTCTACTTTTAACTATATAAAAACTGATCAAATTTAGAAAACATTGACTTTTGACAAAAAAAATACAGGTCTTGTTTTTGAAATGGAGGAAATAAAAGCCAACATGGCCGTGCATGGTAGGCTTCCGAACCAAGTGCATGTAAATTATACGGCGGTTGTGGGGTTTCTTTTTCCAAACAACTGCGCATATTGATTTGTTGTCTCTCTTTTCCAGCTATCTCGTGGTCCTATTCATCGGATGGGATCATGGGAATGGTAGGCATGACTCAGGAGAGGCAAAGGCATCTGATAGTTTAAATTGCACATTTGATTCAAGCTGCGTACCTCAATTGCTCACATAGCCCAAGGAACATACACCGGCGTGGAGGAAGTTAGGAAACGTAGCCCAAGGAACATTCCCCGGGTGGAGAAAGTTAGGAACCCTGCACTTGCGAAAAATTGGTCAGAAAAAATTGGTCATATCGCCCACCAAATCTGAAGTTGGGACAAAATTATTACAACCTGAACTTTCAACATTCGTTGATATCACGGAGAGTAACCAATGAGCAACATGGTTCTTCATGTAGGACAGCAGGAATTCTCAGTTTCTCCCCTTGGCGGGGGACTTCTGGAAGCACGATCTTCACGGGGAGACTAATGGAAGCAGTTAACAAAATCCAAAGAACCACCTGAAGTGAACAAGAACACATCAAGAGACAGGCAGACACAACAGGATTTCACACTACGTTCAAGGTTCAATTATTCATTCATCACACAACCAAAGCTGCTGCATCACAGCAGAAGTTTGTAAACACAAGTAAAGTAGACATCAACACGACAGAACAAAATACATGACCAGAGCAGAGGACACAATGACAGCTCCACTGGAGCAAACCGACGGCACCACACTTAAGAAGCCACAGAAATAAGCAGCGCCATGGCTAGGCACCTACTGGCCACCACGGAGGCGGAGCACCAAGTGGAGGGTGGACTCCTTCTGGATGTTATAATCCGCAAGGGTGCGGCCATCCTCAAGCTGCTTGCCGGCGAAGATGAGGCGCTGCTGGTCCGGGGGAATACCCTCCTTGTCCTGGATCTTTGCCTTCACGTTGTCGATGGTGTCAGAAGACTCAACCTCCAGGGTGATGGTCTTACCAGTGAGGGTCTTGACGAAGATCTGCATCCCACCACGGAGGCGGAGCACCAGGTGAAGGGTGGACTCCTTCTGGATGTTATAATCCGCAAGGGTGCGGCCATCCTCGAGCTGCTTTCCAGCAAAGATAAGACGCTGCTGGTCCGGGGGAATACCCTCCTTGTCCTGGATCTTCGCCTTGACGTTGTCAATGGTGTCAGACGACTCAACCTCCAGGGTAATGGTCTTGCCAGTGAGGGTCTTGACAAAGATCTGCATACCACCACGAAGGCGGAGCACAAGGTGGAGGGTGGACTCCTTCTGGATGTTGTAGTCAGCGAGGGTGCGGCCATCCTCGAGCTGCTTTCCAGCAAAGATGAGGCGCTGCTGGTCCGGGGGAATACCCTCCTTGTCCTGGATCTTGGCCTTGACGTTGTCGATGGTGTCAGACGACTCGACCTCAAGGGTGATGGTCTTGCCAGTGAGGGTCTTGACAAAGATCTGCATCCCACCACGGAGGCGGAGCACCAGGTGGAGGGTGGACTCCTTCTGGATGTTGTAGTCAGCGAGGGTGCGGCCGTCCTCAAGCTGCTTGCCGGCAAAGATGAGGCGCTGCTGGTCCGGTGGGATGCCCTCCTTGTCCTGGATCTTGGCCTTCACATTGTCAATGGTGTCAGACGACTCAACCTCCAGGGTGATGGTCTTGCCAGTGAGGGTCTTCACAAAGATCTGCATGCCACCACGGAGGCGGAGCACCAGGTGGAGGGTGGACTCCTTCTGGATGTTGTAGTCAGCGAGGGTGCGGCCGTCCTCGAGCTGCTTTCCAGCAAAGATGAGGCGCTGCTGGTCCGGTGGGATGCCCTCCTTGTCCTGGATCTTCGCCTTAACGTTGTCGATGGTGTCAGAGGACTCAACCTCGAGGGTGATGGTCTTGCCGGTGAGGGTCTTCACAAAGATCTGCATCTGTAAACACAAAGTAGACCAGAGTAAGACACACAGTGAACTGAAATCTGCAGGACATAAGCAATACAAGAGCCAGAGCATATGCAGGACATAAGCAATATACAAGAGCCAGAGCATATGGAGGACATAAGCAATACAAGAGCCGGAGAATATGGAGGAAATAAGCAATACAGGAACCAGAGCATATGCAGGACATAAGCAATACAAGAACCAGCGCATGCGCCAATCCAAGAGAAATCCTAACTAGGAAATGAGATGATCCAAGAGAGTTTCTTTAGTATGAAACATCTCAACAAAAAGATGAACATGATACTAATAATTAAAACGCATCAAGTTGTAAGTTTCTAACATGTCAGGGTTAAGCACGCAACAAGCTAGGCGACTCTAGATGAATCAACAATTATCATCAAACGCACATGATTTGCAGAGTATATAGCCGATGGCACAAAGTTTGGATCGGGCAAGCAACTATGAGACCGAAGGCAAATACCAGACGTATCAGGGTTAGGCGCAATATAACATACAGCGTGAGCGCTAAGGAATCAGGAATCCACAAGAATACTAGGACGATTTAGCAGCAACCGACCGGAATCAGACAGCTACACCTAGATAGATGAACCGAATCAATGGTGTATGTTAGCGCCTCAGCCAGCAGATCTACTACACGATCGAGCGTATCCTATAACAATCGATCTACCGACGAGCAGGAGGAGCGATTGGAAACTCGCGTACCTTGAGGAGGACGAGGGAGCCTTCGCTTCGATTTCGATCGGTCTGAGATTCCTCGGTGAGAAGAGAACGGAGGGAATTGGATTGGATTTTTGTGTGGAGACGAGAAGAGAGGAGGTGGGAATTTATAGCCGGCTCCGATGGAAGAGTCCAACAAGGCCACGGCAGGGATGACGAATCGGGGCGGAGTCCGTCCCTCCCACGCAAAACCGGGGAAAAAGCCGCCCGCCGCGGAGATACCGAGGTAGTAACGCCGTTTGGTGCCGTTGGCAGTTTGGTGGTTGGTGGCCGTGGGACGCCAGGTTCACGCCGCTACCGTGTCCCGTCAGTCATGCAAGAGTTGTGATTTTTTTTTCTCTCTTTGAGACGGATATGTTCTTTTCTTTTCTGTGGCGTGGATCATTTCCTTGTTGTATTTGCAACTCAATCAAATGCATCAAAGTCCAGAGCAGGGCTTACTTGGAATGCATGTTCACCTTTCCATTGCAAGGAAAGAATTTGTTCCAATTTTATGGGCGTGCAACTTATCGTGCCCGAGTTAAGTACAAGTTGTGGTTTCCATTAAGATTATTATCCGTCCATTCCGAATTATAAGATGTTTTAGCTTTTCTCTTCTATAAATTTTGTATATCTAAAAGTGTTTTAGTGCGTTTGTTTACTCATTTTAGTCTGTATATGTAGTCCAATCAAAATATTAAAAAAAAAATAGTACAATTTAAAAAGGGGGCAGCAATTTGAAGTTAGCTTCGCGGTACAATCTTTTTTGACTCGTGAGACACACTAGACCGTGTCATTGTGTCAGATTGATTGATCTAAAGCACGATGACAATGGTTAGGCTCGGAAACGGGATTGGAATTTGCTGGGCAAAATTTGCACGTTTCTGTGGCCATAGAATTGAGTCCTGGAAACTGGAGCCAATTCCAAGCCCATCTCCCCATACGCGTTGCTCCGCCTGGAAAGATTCCGAGGGGGCGAGCTCGGAAACGCACGGAAACTAGTCCCACGCACTGCTTCGTCACTCCCGTCAAGAGAGAGCGATCGAAGCTCGGGAGCACTCACCCAACGCAACCTAGAGGTTACCCGGCGGCGGAGCCCTCGTCTTATTCACTCCTTCCCTGTCCTCCTCTTCACATCCTCGCTCTCCTTCCCCCCCCCAATGAGCCCTAACCCTAGATGTGACCGGGCGGTAGGGTAACACCGATGATAGGGGGAACAACGGCGATAGGGGAAATGGCGGCGGGTGGTGGCCTCTCCCTTGCCGACTCCAAGTCGAGCTCTTCCTGGCCTCTCTCCAAACTCAACAAACCATCCAATTCGTACATACAAACAAGAATTGGAATTAGGTACCACTCTTTGATTCCAACTGAAAGTTCCCAGCATATATCCAAACAATAGAATTTCAATTGAAGCCAATTCATTTCCAACTTAGATTTAAAATTTCCAGTCCAATTCAATTCTAAACCCTATTCTATGCATCCAATTAGAGGAATTCTTTCAAGAAAGCCCAGGACAAACTAGTGGGCTGGGCTCGGGCTACCGCACAACAGAAACCCACAGCTCCGGGTCTTCTCTTCCGCCAGGTAGTCCCGCCGTCGCTTCTCCGTATCTCCGCCGCCTGCCTACCCGTGGCGGCGCACGCCACTTCTCCCATGGCTGCGGACTGGTCGTGGGCGCGCCGGGCGTGGGAGAAGTGGACCGAAAAGCACGTCGGCTCTTCCGGTACGGTCTCCCCTCGCTCTCACTTCGCTACTCCTTCTGGTCTCTCGTGCACCGTAAACTAATCCCCAATCCTCTTGCAGGGATGCCGGTCAAGGCGGCGCTGCTGCTCAACTACGACCCGACCGGACCATCTCGCCTCCTCCCCATCATGTAAGTCTCATCCCTGACTCCAAGAGAGAGCATCCGCAGTTTAGTGTGCATTTCCGCCGTTGTAGGTCCGGAGGATTGTAGAATCTTCGATACTGGCGGCGGTTCTGGTGATTTCCGTAACGAATCTTCCCATGAGGTCCCGCAGTTTACAGATGGAAGATTTTTGGTTATTTTCAATGGCTAGAACTAGAACGTAGCATATGAATTTGGAATTGTGATTGTTTGATTGAAGCTGTCCTGAAAACTTGGCCGACGAATCTAGCAATGCTGCAGTTTAATATCAGTATTATTTCCAACCAGAAGATGCATTTCTAACGCCGATCTGATAAACTACATTCTGGGATGCAATATGGACTTGAATTAGAACCATAAGATGCGACTGATACTGAACTGTTAAACGTACCCGGAACCTTATTCATTAAGCTAGATGAAAATACTCAAGTTCCAGAAGTTTAATGTCACAATCTTTTTTAACTGTCCAGAGCAGAGCAAGAGGGAACGAGATTTACTGCTGTTGATCTGCAGCCATTTACGGACTTCTTTAGAAGGAATAATCTGCAGACGGAATTCTTCTCTATTGGGCCAAACCAATGTGAGTCTAAGTCTTCCTTAGATAGTTGAAACCTAATTATTTCCTTGTTATCTCCAGCAATAATGTGATTGCAAGTTGCACATTTGTAGATTTAGTCACCTCAATCCATGGGCACTGGTTTTGTGCCCGTTGCATTAGCACAACAAAACACGAAGGTGAAGGAATTTTGGTTATGCAGATCGGAGCTTACTTATTAGTGTCTATGTACGTATCTCCTTGTTCAACTTTTAATTGAAAAAAAAACAGCTATCAAGTTTCCTTCAAGTAATTTTAGTATACAGCTTGTCTGCCAAAACTAATTTAATTTACATTGCTATCTAATGCATAGGTATGATGGTTCACTTGGTTCGGCTTCACAGGCAATGGTGGCTGTTGATCAATTTGCATGGCACTTTAACCGGAGAACACATTAACTACCAACTTATATTAGCTTGAGGTTTAACATGAACCTACTACAACTTGTTGTTTGGAATCATGGTCTTAGAACGTAGTGTCTGACCTGACACAATGGTATCAGTAGGTTTTTAATGTAATAACTAAGATTCACCTAAATGTAACTGAATGTAATAGTACAATATTTCATGGCCCTGTGAGATATATTTTCTCCCAGTTTCATGTATGATCCAAGAAGTAGTCAGTTGGCTAGCCATTTTTTTGTCTACTTTAATCTCGCACAATGATATTATAGTGAAATTACTTAATGATTAGGAACATGAAACTAGAGTGAACGTTAAAAGTTTACCAGGGGTGATGTGCCATCCAAGATCCAGTTTGACATAAGCTAACAAAAACATTCTTTTAAATCTATTAGCTTGCTTTACTTGATACGCTATTATGGCTAACTGGAGACATATCTGGTGAAAGCCCTCCACATTATACGTATCCACATCGTCGCACTATTCCCCATGAATGTGATGTTGGGCATTAACAAATCATTGGTTATCTTTGAAATTCTGTTTTATAGAAAATGGAAGCTTAATTACCCTCAGCTGTTGGGCTTGAACTTTTTTTGTTTTGTTTATGAAGATGTTACAGTTATTTAAGCTATCTCTTGCTGCTTATTTCATGTTATGTTCCTTCAGAAGAAAACATGCTTCATGTTTATTCTGAGTAGAATATAGCCTTTCTGAATTAGGATGTTTTTCAGAGATTGATCAGCTTTCTCTACAAACATGCTAAAAGAATGAGGTGTTGTCTCCTAAAAATATCATGTACCTTCTAATATTATTATGAGCATTCATCCTATAAATACATGCATTTTAGGAATAAGTCTCTTCTGCATGCACATTGCACATGAGTTTGGGGTAATTATTCTCATGATCAATGCACTATGAGCTGAAACTATTGCTTAATATACATTGTGTGTCCTGATGTGAGTCTTTGTACGTATATCGTAGGGGTGATTCACCAACTATATTATGGCGGGAGTATCACCTGCAAGTTGGTGCCATAATCGGTGAGTTGAGAAGAGTAATGAGTGTTCATAAAAGATATTAGAGGGGTTTGGGTTAGGACTTAGGCGTTGGAAGTTTGAGGTTTATTTATTGTTTGAATGTAGAACTAGAATACCTACCGCTATATATTCTTTGTTCATATAATTGGTAGAGAACTCATTACTGACCATGAAATTGGTATGGCCGCATCCCTAGTGTTCTATTCTCACTCTACTCTTGGCCAAACTGGATTCTATCTCCTAGCCTAGCCTCTACCGTCTTCCTGCTGCTGGATTCTTGCTTCTTGTTCCATCAGCGTTGATCTCTGCCTGAGGAGATTCCTAGTCGGACTCCTTACTAGTAGTTGTTCCTCCCCATTACAGATTTACACTATTTCGCTCTACTGGGTAGATTGGTTGAGTAATGCTCACTGCTTTTGCTTTTAATCATGTTTGACATTTGATTTGGCTGAACTATTTTTTCTCTCGAAACTGTGCCAGTAGTCTTGAAATCTTTCATATCTTATCGACTTTGCTTCACCAACCAGTTTACCGAAAAGGAATATAGGGGAAGCATTATTCCCTTGTTCTCTGGCAAGTACAGCATGACACAGCAACATACATCTATAATCGAGCATAATTTATGGTAGGAATACCCCAATTCTGTTGGACCCAGTCTGATACGCGTTTGCTCCTGTGATTAAAAATGCTGAAGATCAAAATGCAAGCATGCCTGGGTTCAGGGATGCAACTTCTATCAGTTAATCAGAACAAAGTCAGAGCTTAACCACAGCTCTTAGTTAGCCTCATCGGCCAAATCGTCGCCGCTTGCACTTGGGATAGTCTAATATATGGTTGTCATCGGTCGGTTAGACCCAAAATCTTCGTCATGTACGTACGGCACCTTTGACTTTCTGGTACACGTAATGTACGGCTACATAATGTACGGCTTATACTACGTTGCAAGGTCAGCGAGCGCCTGCCTAGACAATTAGCAGCTCTTTACCACCATGTTCTTCGATGGGCTCTCGCACCACCATGGTGCCCCCGAAGCTTCTCCGTACAACGACGGGCACCACAGCGTGGTGGTGTTCCTGACCTTCGCCATATTCTTCTCCTTCGTCGTCATCTACCTCACCATTGGCCTCATCTGGGCCTTGGCGGTCACTGCTTTGGCCGTGGCTCTCTCCTTCGGTTACCTCTCCGCCCGCCGCCGCCGTGCAGCCCTGAGGCGTGCCCCGGCCGTCATCGGCGTTCATCTCGCCAGCCGGAGCAGCGATGGTGGCTTGGATCATTTCGATCCGGCCGTGTCAAGGCTTCTTCCGGCGTTCCCGTACAAGAGGGAGGCCAGCGGCGGCGACGCGGGGGCTGTGTCAGGGTGGGCGCAGTGTGTCATATGCCTCGGGCTCATGCAGGTCGGTGAGATGGTCCGGCGGCTGCCAGCGTGCAACCATCTGTTCCACGCGGATTGCATCGACATGTGGCTGCGCTCGCACTCGACGTGCCCCATCTGCCGCGCCGTCGTCGCCGAGCTCACTGTCGGCCTGCCGTCTGAACCAGAGCCCGTCGTTTGATTTGTTAAACCCACACCGTTGGAGGTTTGTACAGACTACACTGGTGTATCTGGTTTTCAGATTGTCACGAGCGATTTTCAAAAGGAATTAGTTAATTTGTATGAGTGTGTATGTTTTTCATAGAATCATAATAGTTTGTGCAACCAACTAGGCAACAACATCGACTCATGCCTGAGTCCGGAAATCAGTTATCACTTATCAACCATTGTCGGATTCTCGCGGTAGTGAGGACTGATGACAGACAGAAGAAACAGCTAAACGGGGGAGGAAATGAGGCCCGACGCGTCCGGGAGCTGCTGCTTCTGCTGTGGGGTATTGTGGCGGGAAGCCACACAACATGGAGAATTTGATGGGTTTTTTAGCGGCCGACCAAGAACATTTGGAAGCCCTGGGCAAAATCAAGCTTAAGATGACAAATTGCCATGAGGATACACAGGCAATGTTGGAAAAATGCCCATGCTGGAGGGATGGTGGATTCACCGACGTGTTCCGTTGTTCGTGGTGTGGTGTAGTCCTGAATTTGAGACCTCTTGGTTATGATATCACATATAATTGATGCGTCAACCATCTTAACCAAAAGTCCGAACGGATGAGGGAAAAAAATCTTTGTCTCCATTTCAGCTTCTCACCCCTTAGAGGTTTTCTTAGACTGGCATTTTAAATCAACTGCAACTCCAGCAGAAAGAACGATTGTTTTCCCCTTTCTTATCTAGTATATCAAACTCAGCGAAAATCCCTTTCTTCTCCTTTCTATAAAGCTCCTTCCACATTGATAGGCGAACCTTACAAAGCTCTCAACCTCCTAGTTTTCTCCTGCCATTTCTCTATATCATGAACATGATGAGTGTTGAATATATTGTATATGTGTGCGTTATGTAACCGGCCCACCTTCTAGTTTCCTTGTATAGTTGAGGTAGAGGCCCGCATCATGTATTATATATACGTGCCAAGGTGCACCGATCAATGTATTCCGCTTGCACCCAAAACCCTAGCCTTCTACATGGTATCAGATTCCTACAACGATTCCTAACCTAGCCGCCGCCGCGCTCCCCCTGCGCCGCCGCCGCCGCTGCCCCATCAAGCCGCCGCCGCCGCCCTCTCCTTTGGGCCGCCGCCGCTGCCTACCCGCCGCCCCACCGCGCGCCACTCTCCCCCGACGCCGCCATGCAATCCCCGGCCTCCTCCATCTCCTCCGGCAGCAACCCCTTTGCTGGGCCGGACATGGCCCTCATCCGCGACCTCAACATCGCCGATCGCGTCCCGGTAACTCTCAGCCAGACCTCCGCGTCCTACTCTCCTTGGAAGCGGTACTTCTCTCTCGTTTTTCGCGAGTTTCTTCTTCACAGCCACGTCGACGGCTCCGTGGACTCCCGTCTCATGGTCAACGACGAGGAGTGGATGATCATCGACGCCACCATCATCCGTTGGTTCTACCTCACCATCTCCACCGACCTCTTCCACACGGTGGTGGCCGACGAGGACGACGCCCGCGCCGTCTGGCTCAAGCTCAACGGTCTCTTCACCGACAACAAGCTCCAGCGCAAGGTCCTCCTTCATGGCGAGTTCTACGGGTGCCACCAGCTCGACTCCTCCATCGACGACTACTGCATGCGCCTCAAGAAGATTGCGGACGAGCTTCGCGATCTCGGCGAGCCCATCGGCGACGAGCTACTCATCACCACCTTCACCACCGGCCTGCACGAGGATTACGGGAACGCCGCCTCCAACCTCACCCTGCTCCCGGACCCCACCTTCCCCAAGGTCGTGGCGTACCTCAAGCTTGAGGAGCGTCGGCTGCAGATGGTGCGGTCCCGCGCGACGCACACCGCCCTCGCCACCGGCACCCGCGCCGGCCCTGCGCCCCCCATCGCTCGCCCTCCTCCGCCCGGCTTCCCCCACCCGCCGGCCTACCAGCGGTGCCGCCCCGCCACCGGCCACCCGCCAACAACTGTTGGAGATATGCCCAAGAGGCAATAATAAAATGGTTATTATAATATATCTTTGTGTTTATGATAATGTTTGCATACCATGCTATAATTGTATTAACCGAAACATTGATACATGTGTGTTATGTAAACAACAAGGAGTCCCTAGTAAGCCTCTTGTATAACTAGCTTGTTGATTAATGGATGATCATGGTTTCGTGATCATGAACATTGGATGTTATTAATAACAAGGTTATGTCATTAGGTGAATGATATAATGGACACACACCCATATGAGCGTAGCATAAGATCAAGTCATTAAGTTCATTTGCTATAAGCTTTCAATACATAGTTGTCTTAATCCTTCGACCATGAGATCATGTAAATCACTTACACCGAAAGGGTACTTTGATTACATCAAACGTCATTGCGTAAATGGGTGACAATAAAGGTGGGATTAAGTATTCGGAAAGTGTGAGTTGAGGCATATGGATCAATAGTGGGATTTGTCCATCCGATGACGGATAGATATACTCTGGGCCCTCGGTGGGATGTCATCGATTAGCTTGCAAGCATATGAATGGTTCATAAGAGATGACATACCACGGTACGAGTAAAGAGTACTTGTCGGTAACGAGGTTGAACAAGGTATGGAGATACCGATGATCGAACCTCGGACAAGTAAAATATCGCGTGACAAAGGGAATTGGCATCGTATGTAAATGGTTCAATCGATAACTAAGTCATCGTTGAATATGTGGGAGCCATTATGGATCTCCAGATCCCGCTATTGGTTATTGCTCGGAGAGGAGTCTCGACCATGTCTGCATAGTTCGCGAACCGTAGGGTGACGCGCTTAAGGTTCGATGTCGCATAAGTAGATATGGAATATGGTATGGAGACGAAGTTTGTTCGGAGTCTCGGATGGGATCCAGGACATCACGAGGAGGTCCGGAATGGTCCGGAGAATAAGATTCATATATGGGAAGTCATTTTCAGGGTTAGGAAAAGTTCGGATTTTATTGTATGGGAGGTTCTAGAGGTTCCGAGGGTATCATAGTGGGGCCCACCTATCCCGGACGACCAACATGGACCGGAGGGGTCGCATATGCCCACATGGGCCATGCACACCCCCCCAAGGCCCATGTGGCTGTACCAAGTGGATAAGATCAAATCCCTTGAAAATAGGGGCTTAACTTGGGGGGGAAGTTCCCCCCTTGTTTTGGCCGACCCAAAGGCTTGGTGATGGGGTTCGTTGCATAGAAAACAAAAATTTTCCTACCGCAAAGCGAATAAAACCAACAGATCTAATCTATGGAACACCCAAGATCCAATCTACTAGATCTAAGCAACGAGATGGAGATGAGACTAACCCTCGAAGATTCCAAAGCCTACGAGATAATCTCGTTGTTGGTGTAGACGATCGTCCCGGTGCTGCAATCCGCACTTCCGTACTCGGTCGCGCGTACGGTGTCGATGAAGCTCCTTCCTCTCCCGTTCCAGCGGGCAGCGGAGGTGTAGTAGATCTCCACGGAATCCCGGACACGACGGCGTGGTGGTGGTGGTGGAGAAGAATTGCTGCAGGGCTTCGCCTAAGCACACGTATGGAGGTGGAAGAGAGAGGGGGCGGCTAGGGTTGTGGATGGGGTGAATGGCCGGCCACCCCTCCCTCTTTATAGGGGAGGGTCGGCCTAGGGCCCCACATATATCCCTTTTGCCGGCCAAGGGGGAGACTTTTCTTCCCCCTCAAGCCTTCCCCTTATCTCTTCGTTTAAACACTTTATTTTAGAGATAGATCTTATCTCTAGATTTAAACCATTTAAATTTAAGAGATAGATCTTATCTCCAAGGGGTAGGCGGCCTGGGCCCACATGTCATAGTGGGGAGGCCCCACCATGCCATGTGGCGCCTACGTGGCCTCTCCCGGGGTGGTGGGCCCACCGGTGGCCCTCTAGAACCTTCTAGAAGCTCCGGTCAAAACACCGGACTTTTCCCGAACCAGAAAAATGACTTCCCTTATATGAATCTTATTCTCCGGACCATTCGGACCTCCTCGTGATGTCCGGATCCCATCCGAGACTCGAACAAAAACTTCGGACTCCATCTCATATTGAATCTACTTATGCGACATCGAACCTTAAGCGCGTCACCCTACGGTTCGCGAACTATGCGACATGGTCGAGACTCCTCTCAGAGCAATAACCAATAGCGGGATCTGGAGATCCATAATGGCTCCCACATATTCAACGATGACTTAGTGATCGATTGAACCATTTACATACGATGTCAATTCCCTTTGTCTCGCGATATTTTACTTGTCCGAGGTTTGATCATCGGTATCTCCATACCTTGTTCAACCTCGTTACCGAAAGTACTCTTTACTCGTCGTGGTATGTGATCTCTTATGAACTATTCATATGCTTGCAAGCTAATCAGATGACATTCCACCGAGAGGGCCCAGTATATCTATCCGTCATCGGGATGGACAAATCCCACCGTTGATCCATATGCCTCAACTCACACTTTCCAAATACTTAATCCCACCTTTATTGTCACCCACTTACGCAATGACGTTTGATGTAATCAAAGTACCCTTTCGGTGTAAGTGATTTACATGATCTCATGGTCGAAGGATTAAGACAACTATGTATTGAAAGCTTATAGCAAATGAACTTAATGACTTGATCTTATGCTACGCTCATTTGGGTGTGTGTCCATTATATCATTCAACTAATGACATAACCTTGTTATTAATAACATCCAATGTTCATGATCATGAAACCATGATCATCTATCAATCAACAAGCTAGTTATACAAGAGGCTTACTAGGGACTCCTTGTTGTTTACATAACACACATGTATCAATGTTTCGGTTAATACAATTATAGCATGGTATATAAACATTTATCATAAACACAAAGATATTATAATAACCACTTTATTATTGCCTCTTGGGCATATCTCCAACAGTCTCCCACTTGCACTAGAGTCAATAATCTAGATTACATTGTAAGGTACCTAACACCCATGGCATTCTGGTGTTGGTCATGCTTTGCCCTTGGGAGAGCTTTAGTCAACGGATCTGCAACATTCAGATCCGTGTGTACTTTGCAAATCTCTACTTCACCATCTTCGATGTACTCGCGAATCGAATGAAAACGCAGCTTGATATGCTTCAGCTTCTTGTGTGACCTTGGTTCCTTTGCATTGGCGATGGCACCCGTGTTGTCACAATAAATGACTAGCGGGTCCAATGCACTAGGAACCACACCAAGCTCAACAATGAACCTATTCATCCATACCGCTTCCGATGAAGCCTCTAAGCCGCTATATATTCAGATTCCGTTGAAGATTTCGCCACCGTGCCTTGCTTGGAACTGCTCAGCTTGCCGCACCATTCAATATAAACACGTACCCAGCGAGACTTAGAGTCATCAGGGTCGGTGTTCCAACTTGCATCGGTGTAACTGGTTACAACGAGCTCTTGGTCACCGCCATAACAAAGAAACATATCCTTAGTCCTTTTCAAGTACTTCAGGATATTCTTGACCGCTGTCCAGTGTTCCATCCCTGGATCACTTTGATATCTGCTGGTCAAACTAACAGCATGTGCGATATCCGGTCTAGTACACAGCATGGCGTACATGATAGAGCCTACTGCCGAAGCATAGGGGATCTTGCTCATCCTCTCTCTTTCATCTGCCGTAGCCGGACCTTGAGTCTTACTCAAGACCTTACCTGGCAACATGGGCAAGAACCCTTTCTTGCTTTCATCCATTCTAAACTTCTTTAGGATCTTGTCCAGGTATGTACTCTGTGAAAGGCCTATTAGGCGTCTTGATCTATCTCTATAAATCTTGATGCCTAAAATGTATGCTGCTTCACCAAGGTCTTTCATTGAAAAAGACTTATTCAAATAACCTTTAATGCTGCTTAAAAGTTCTATATCATTCCCAATCAATAATATGTCATCTACATATAATATCAGGAACGCTACGAGCTCCCACTCACTTTCTTGTAAATACAGCCTCACCATGAGTCCGTATAAAACCAAAGTCTTTGATCACTCTATCAAAGCGTAGGTTCCAACGGGATGCTTGCTTCTCCATAAATGGAACTGAAGTTTGCATACCTTGTCAGCATTTTAGGATCGACAAAACCTTTGGGTTGTACCATATACAACTCTTCCTCAATGTCTCCATTAAGGAACGCCGTTTTGACATCCATCTGCCAAATCTCATAATCGAAAAATGCAGCTATTGCTAACAAAATCCTCACAGACTTTAGCTTCGCTACGGGTGAGAAAGTCTCATCGTAGTCAACTCCTTGAATTTGTCGGAAACCCTTTGCGACAAGTCGAGCTTTATAGACGATAATATTACCATCAGCATTTTTCTCTTGAAGATCCATTTATTCTCCACAGCCTTGCTATCAGGTAAGTCTACCAAAGTCCATACTTTGTTATCATACATGGATCCCATTTCGGATTTCATGGCTTCTTGCCATTTGTTGGAATCTGGGCTCATCATCGCTTCTTCATACGTCGCAGGTCCTCATCATTGTCGTCCACAATCATGACATTTAGACAGGGATCATACCAATCAGGAGTGGTACGCTCCCTCGTCGATCTGCGAGGTTCAGTAGCTTCCTCGTTCGAAGTTTCATGATCATCATCATTTGCTTCCTCTCCTGTCGGTGCAGGTGCAGGAACTTCTTCCGGCACTGCGCTACTCGATCTATGAGAGAAGGTTCATCAACCTCGTCGAGTTCTACTTTTCTTCCAGTCACTTCTTTAGTGAGAAACTCCTTCTCAAGAAAGGATCCGTTCTTGGCAACAAAGATTTTGCCTTCGGATCTGTGATAGAAAGTATACCCAATTGTTTCTTTAGGGTATCCTATGAAGACGCATTTCTCCGCTTTGGGTTCTAGCTTGTCAGTTGTAACTTCTTTACATAAGCATCGCAACCCCAAACTTTAAGGAACGACACTTAGGTTTCTTTCCAAACCATAATTCATACGGTGTCGTTTCAACGGATTTAGATGGTGCCCTATTTAAAGTGAATGCGGCTGTCTCTAAAGCATAGCCCCAAAACGATAATGGCAAATCGGTAAGAGACATCATAGAACGAACCATATCTAAGAGAGTTCGATTACGACGTTCGGACACACCATTACGTGTGGTGTTCCCGGCGGTGTCAACTGTGAAAGTATTCCGCATTTCTTTAAATGCATGCCAAACTCATAACTCAGATATTCGCCTCCGCGATCAGAACCAGAAACTTAATCTTCTTGTTACGTTGATTTTCTACTTCACTTTGGAATTCCTTGAACTTCTCAAAGTCTCGGACTTGTGTTTCATAAAGTAAATATACCCATATCTACTCAGATCATCCGTGAAGGTTAGAACATAACGATAACCCCGCGCGATGCTACACTCATTGGTCCGCACACATCAGTATGTATGATTTCCAATAAGTCTGTAGCTCGCTCCATTGTGCCAGAAAATGGAGTCTTAGTCATTTTTCCCATTAGACATGCTTCGCATCTGTCAATTGACTCAAAGTCAAGTGACGCAAGAAGTCCATCGGAATGGAGTTTCTTCATGCGCTTCACTCCAATATGACCAAGACGACTGCCACATATAAGTAGAATTATCATTCAATTTAATTCGCTTAGCATCAATGTTATGAACATGTGTATCACTACTATCGAGATTTAACAAGAATAAACCATTCATCTCGGTGCATGGCCATAAAAGACATTACTCATATAAATCGAACAACCATTATTCTCAGACTTAAACGAATAACCGTCTTGCATCAAACAAGATCCAGATATAATGTTCATGCTCAACGCAGGTACCAAATAACAATTATTGAGGTTTAAAACTAATCCCGAAGGTAGATGTAGGGGGAGCATGCCGACGGCGATCACATCGACCTTGGATCCATTTCCAACGCGCATCGTCACCTCGTCCCTTGCCAGGCTTCGTTTATTCTTCTGTTTCGAGTTACAAATGTGAGCAACCGAACCAGTATCAAATACCCAGCACTACTACGAGAACCAGGAAGATAGACATCTATAACATGTATATCAAATATACCTTTCTTCTTGGCATGGCCGCTCTTCGATCGGCCAAGTATTTGGTGCAGTTCCGCTTCCAGTGCCCCTTCCCCTGGCGTAGTAGCACACAGTCTCAGGCTTAGGACCAGCCTTAGGCTTCTCGGAGGCGCTGCAACTTTCTTGCCGCCCTTCTTGAAGTTGCCCTTGTTAGGCTTGCCCTGCTTCTTGAAACTGGTGGTATTGTTGACCATCAACACTTGGTTCTCCTTCTTAATTTCTACTTCAGCAGACTTCAGCATGGAGAAGAGTTCAGTAACTCTTTGTTCATGTTCGCATGTTGTAGTTCATCACGAAGTTCTTGTAACTTGGTGGCGGTGATTGGAGGACACGATGAATACCCAGCTTGTTAGGGATCACAATCCCCAAGTCACTGAGCTTCTTCGCATGTCCGGACATGGCGAACATGTGCTCACTAACGGAGCTGCCCTCTTCCATCATGCAGTTAAAGAACTGTTTCGAGGCCTCATAGCTCTCCACGGCTGCATGAGTTTCAAAGATAAGTTTGAGCTCACGCATCATCTCACATGGGTCGTGGTGCTCAAAACGCTTTTGGAGCTCTGCCTCTAAACTGCACAGGATGGCACACTGAATTTCGGAGTTTACCCGAGTCTCATAAACATTCTTTATGTCCTCGGACACTGCAGGAGGTGGTGTGGAACCTAGCGGTGCTTCGAGCACAAATTGCATGCTCACGCCGGTGAGGAAAATCCTCACATGACGGGACCAGTCAGTGAAGTTGCTACCATTGCCCTTAAGCTTTTCTTTCTCTAGGAACTGGTTAAAGTTGATGGAGGGGGCGCCATGATCTACAACATATTTGCAAAGAGTTTAGACTAAGTTTATGATAAAATGAGTTCAGTTTTAATTCTTAAATTAACTAGGTGAACTCCCACTCAAAACAACATCCCTCGCATTGTCTTAGTGATTACACGAACCAAATCCACTACACCAAGTCCGATCTTCACGAGAAAAGATGTAGTTTCAAAGGCGAACATTCAAAGTGTTCATCATATCATTCATATGACTCATGCTCTACCTTTCGGTATCCCGTGTTCCAAGACCATGTCTGTACATGCTAGGCTCGTCAAGGCAACCTTAGTATCCGCGTGTGCAAATCTGGCTTGCACCCGTTGTATGCACATGTAGAGTCTATCACACCCGATCATCACGAGATGCTTCGAAACGACAAGTCTTAGCAACGGTGCATACTAAGGATGAACACTTTATTATCTTTATATTTAGTGAGAGGGATCATCTTATAATGCTACCGTCGCGATCTAAGCAAAATAAGATGCATAAAAGGATTAACATCACATGCAATTCATAATGTGTGATATGATATGGCCTTTCTTCTTGTGCTTTTGATCTCCATCTCCAAAGCACGGACATGATCTCCATCATCACCAGCATGGCGTCAAGGTCAGTGGCGCCGCTTCATGGTTGTCCATCACTTATAGCTACTATAACAACTACTTGGAATAAAGCTATTACATGATGAATAGACACGCAGGTCTTTAACAAAAATTAAAGACAACCATTAGGCTCCTGCCGGTTGCCATAATACATCAATGAACATCTCATACATCGAATATAATCATCATCACATTATGGCCATATCACATCACCAAACCACAAAAACAAGTTAGACGCCTCTAATTTGGTTTGCATCTTTTACGTGGTTTAGGGTTTTCGATAAGATCCAATCTACCTACGAACATGAACCACAACGGTGATACTAGTGTTGTCAATAGAAGTGCAAATTACAATCTTCACTATGGTGGGAGAAACAGACACCGCAAAGCCACTTATGCAATACAAGTTGCATGTCAAGCGTGGAGCAAGTCTCATGAGACGCGGTCATGTAAAGTTAGCCCGCTTCATCCCACCATCCCGCAGAAGCAAAGTACACAAACTAAAGCAACAAAAGCATCACCACCCACAAACCATTGTGTTCTACTCGTGCAACAGATCTATGCATAGACGTGGCTCTGATACCATTGATGGGGTTCGTTGCATAGAAAACAAAAATTTTCCTACCGCAAAGCGAATAAAACCAACAGATCTAATCTATGGAACACCCAAGATCCAATCTACTAGATCTAAGCAACGAGATGGAGATGAGACTAACCCTCGAAGATTCCAAAGCCTACGAGATTAATCTCGTTGTTGGTGTAGACGATCGTCCCCGTCTGTCCGGCGGCACTTCCGTACTCGATCGCGCGTACGGTGTCGATGAAGCTCCTTCCTCTCCCGTTCCAGCGGGCAGCGGAGTGTAGTAGATCTCCACGGCGCACGACGGCGTGGTGGTGGTGGTGGAGAAGAATTGCTGCAGGGCTTCAAGCCTGCACAGCGTATGGAGGTGGAAGAGAGAGGGCGGCTAGGGTTGTGGATGGGGTGAATGGCCCCCTCCCCTCCTATATAGGGAGGGTCGGCCTAGGGTTCCCCCTGGGCCCCACATATCCTTTTGGCCGGCCAAGGGGGAGACTTTTCTTCCCCTTCCCCTTATCTCTTCGTTTAAACACTTTATTTTAGAGATAGATCTTATCTCTAGATTTAAACCATTTAAATTTAAGAGATAGATCTTATCTCCAAGGGGTAGGCCGGCCTGGGCCCACATGTCATAGTGGGGAGGCCCCACCATGCCATGTGGCGCCTACGTGGCCTCTCCCCGGGTGGTGGGCCCACCGGTGGCCCTCTAGAACCTTCTAGAAGCTCAGGTCAAAACACCGAGTTTTCCGAAACCCCGAAAAATGACTTCCCTTATGAATCTTATTCTCAGGACCATTCCGGACCTCCTGTGTCTGGATCCCATCCGAGACTCCGAACAAAACTTCGACTCCATCTCATATTCCGAATCTACTTATGCGACATCGAACCTTAAGCGCGTCACCCTACGGTTCGTGAACTATGCGAACATGGTCGAGACTCCTCTCCAGAGCAATAACCAATAGCGGGATCCGGAGATCCATAATGGCTCCCACATATTCAACGATGACTTAGTGATCGATTGAACCATTTACATACGATGTCAATTCCCTTTGTCTCGCGATATTTTACTTGTCCGAGGTTTGATCATCGGTATCTCCATACCTTGTTCAACCTCGTTACCGACAAGTACTCTTTACTCGTACCGTGGTATGTGATCTCTTATGAACTATTCATATGCTTGCAAGCTAATCGACCACCGAGAGGGCCCAGAGTATATCTATCCGTCATCAGGATGGACAAATCCCACTGTTGATCCATATGCCTCAACTCACACTTTCCAAATACTTAATCCCACCTTTATTGTCACCCACTTACGCAATGACGTTTGATGTAATCTGTTGGCGTCAGAAACCCACCGGCGGGCAGTGACTGGCCAACACGGTAGAGCCGGAATGACTAGGGCTGCGGCTGGCCCCACCTCGAGCGACGCCCGCAAAGCCTCTGGTCGTGCGCGCCGATGGGTCGTAAGAGGCGTGCCACACGACCTATACAGGTCGGAAGGTGTGGATGGTGCCTCGCTTAGTTTCCTGCAGGGCACACACGTACACGTTAAATACGAGCCTCGATCGGCTCGGAGTTGTCTGTGAATCGGCTCAGGGAGCCGATTCACCCATGATCGTCCAAGGTGGCCGAATATATGGTGGTCTGCTTGATCAATATAAAGCGTATGAGATCCACGACGATCTAGGGTTTTCACCGCATAATCGGATCATCCTACTCACGATTGGGCCTCGCGCTCACGCACGGTAAACGTAAGCCAGCCCTAGACAAGGCCTAAAAACCAACACTAGGTTGATCCTCGGAACGTCCTGTCTAGGGGCAAACTACACCCTGCATGCCGCTGGATCCTCCAACCCTTTGTAAGGCCTAACTATTGCAGATATTAAACTAATCCTTGATGAATCAAGGATCGACCATAACGGATCAGATCTACTAAATAAAGATCAAGCGGGTGCCGCCCCTGCACCCATGATGAGGCACAAGGACGGCTAGACGCGCAAGGGTTGCACTACGCGAGCATATGATGCTAAGAACGATGCTAACCCTAACGCGTCTACGATAACTACGTTGCTCGCCATCAAAAACGCTTGAGAGCAGCATGAACAACTAGGCAGGCTTGTGCTGCCTAGATCGCGAGATGCGATCTAGGCAGCATGATGCTTACCGGAGGAACCTCGAGACGAAGGAGTTGGCGATGCGCGAGATTGGTTTGTGTTGAACGTTGGTTGTTGTTTATTCCATAAACCCTAGGTACATATTTATAGTCCAGGGGACTTTCTAATGTGGCGTGCACTAAACCGTGCACGAGATAAACTCTAATTTCTAAACTAAGATGCGATCTAATATGTTAGATACACGGCGGTTCAGCCCAACTTGGTAAACCAGGCCGATTCACGTATTTCTCCCACGTACAATCTTCACGTCCATCTTGATCGCGGCCCACCTCGGTTCAAATTCGGGTGATAACACATGCCCCCCGGTTTTGGAAATGATATTTCCAAAATCATTATGCTTTTCTCTCATAGGGTCATGTCGTGGCGAGACCCGTCGCAGAGTCCCTCATCATGACAATTTGCCTTCTCAACTTCTCCGCACGATTTGACGGTTTGGCACCACTTCCTCGGAAACTGCTGTGGCATTGAATTTCTGTTATGTCCCCTTTTATTTAACTTTCGAACAGTTTATTTTCGCATCTTCTTCGCATTAGCATCTCGAAAAGCCCTCTGCGCCACGATGTCTTCTTCTTCCTCTGCTCCATCGGATCTTTCCAGCCAGTCCTCCACATCCCGCGAGCCGACGCCGGAGTACAACCCAGCAGAGGTCCACGCAGCCAACATCCGCCGCGCCATTGCGGCCGGGGAGGAGTCAGACCATGACTTCTCCATCCGGTCGAGGACGACAGTCCACGGCGACGGGGAGAGCGATCTCCGCTTCCTTGCCGATAAGGAAGCGGTGGAAGAAAGCGAGGATGATCACTTCCCCTGGGATGGGGCCACCTCCGAGGAGGTGAAGGAGGAGGAAGAAGAGACGACGACGACGACAGCAGCTCCCCGACGAGCCGCCGGCCAGCGCCATTGCCCCTGGCCGGAAATCTGAGTGACCGTCGCGACGATGACGACGACGAGAGAGGACGAGGACAATGAAGGTCCGGCCGCTGGAGCGTGCGACGAGCGGCCGGAGCAGCCGACATCGCGATGATGGCGACGACGAGGGATGACGGCCCGTAGATTAGGACTTCTAGAATAGGACAAGACGGGGCAATGTACCCCGCATATTTCCTTTTGAGAGCAATTAGCTCTTCATGTAAGAAATCTTGCCCATCAATGAAGAATCTCTTCCCAATTTGATTTTGCCGATTTCTTCTTCTACTGTCCTTGCCGACTCGTTCCCTTTGCCAATGCATGATGAGCCGATAGCACCGTATCGGTCCTTCAAAATTCGCCCTTCCCTTCTTCAACTGATGATTCTCTAAATTTGGCAGAAAATGTAGGATCTTCAGGAAACTTTTGAACTTTTCCAACCAAACCCAATAATCCTTTTCAGCACTCATCATTTGTGACGAAGGTTTGCAATGAAGGATCAGCCGATGATAACTCAATCGGCTCGTAAAAAGAGAGCAAGGCAGACATCCACCAGCCTGCTGCCCCGAGTCTTGGCCAAGGCAAACACTCAGCCGAATTAGCCTGGGCTTGATCATGCAGCCAGCCGATTTGCACGTAAATCAGTTTGCAGAGAACCTTCAAGGTGGGCTGCCCCCGAGTTTCCTCAGTGCGCCTCTTTGCCCTTGCAGGTCGGATCGGCTCCCTTCCTTTGGTGGATCTGATGCGACCCACCTTTAACCTGATCTGGACGCCCAAGCCCCTTAGCACTGTTCTTGAAGAGAAGATCTGAGCTGTTAAACCTCTCTCTGAGGAGTTCTTCCATTATGGCTTCTCTTCATAATTCACTAGGGCTGACCTTCTGGTTGACAGTTGTATTTCTTGAGTCGATGGCCATGCATCGGCTGTAAAATGTTTAAAAATTTTAGGCCGATTTGTGTATCGGCCCCCACACTCGATATTATCTCATATCCTCGTGTTTTATCTATCTAGGTGCCCCCCGAGCCGATTCTGTCAAGAGAATTGATGGTATCGGCTCTTCGTAGTCCCTGTTGGGTCAAACGTTGATCCCAGGCAGAATGGATGGTGAGGATAATTTTGGCCGATTGCTGGAATCGGCCTCCATGTTGCTCGCTCGGTGAAGGTTTTGTAATATCCCTTCATCGGTTTCGGAGGGCCGATCGCAAGGATCGGCCTCGCCATGTTGCTTATTGACGTAGTCTTGCTACTCGTCCATGTCGGCGGATAAAACCAGCCCAATCTCGACTTTAGCATGTTGGTGTGCTTGCTGTTATCCATGTCGGGTGCACTTGTAATCGTGGAGCACTACACCCCGCCGGACGAATAAACACCATGTTTGTGCCAGCCGATGTGTCATCTCTCTCTTTTTGGGCGCCACTCTTTTCTTTGCGGTAGCCCCTCCTCATCCAGGGTCCTTTGGACTTTCGCAGCCAGATCAGGCCGCGCCTTCCTCGGCGTATGCAAGTACATCCTTTCAGCTTCCTCCAGACCGCGCAATCGCTGAACCCTGCGTTTTTGTGTATGGCTGAGACCGTCGGGGCACCACCTTGGACGGTGGCACCTGTCTTCTTCGTATTCCCCTTCGTCTTCGAATCATCGAGATCTTCCAACGGAGGGGTCTCAGCCCGTCTGTTTTGCGGTGGGAGAGGCCCTAAGTGCTCGAACACGACGTTGGCTGTCTCCTTCTTCTTCCGGTTGCATTCGGGCAATTGCGATTGTTGGTAATCGGCTCATTCCCGAATCCCGTTAATGCGAAGAAAGGCAGTGCCAATGCCCGTCCGTATCGTCCTGCTCCTGCCATGGCGTTCGTCGCTCCTCATCATGATTATGCCGGCTTTGCCTTTCGTCGTTTCTGGTCAGACGACCTCTTTCATCATTGTTGTTGTATCGCCGGTGTTGGTCATATCGACTAACATACTTGTTGAGGAGGTGATCAGAGGGTCGTTGGTATCTTATGTTCTTCACTTCCCCCTCTGTGACGTAGCGCTTGCCATCTTGACGCCGATCGCATGGAGCGGCCCCCTCGGTGTCCTTGCTGCGAGAGCAGTCCCTCATCCCCGTCCTTCTCGGAGCGGTGTCCAAGCTCTACCATGCGATGTTGGCTGAGAAATCAGGCTGGCACCCTCAAGGTGGGTAAACTCCACCATGTTGACGGGGAAGGGGTGTGTGTCGACCTTCATGGCGTGCTGGTTAAAAATCGCCCATTTTCTATTGCCACTTGGATCTGCTGCGCCACACACCTGCATCGTTGGTGGTGTGGGTGAACGTGTTATGCCACTTGCGGTATGGCTTTCCGTTCAGCTCTTGCACCGTAGGAAACTTGTGGCCTTCGGGTACCTTTATGTGCTTCTCCGCGAGTAAGAGGTCGAAAATCTGCTCGGTTTCGTCACGTCGAGTCGAACCCTCTTGGAGGCCCCTGGTGGCTTTACCCATTTGCAGTTCTTGGGCTGCGGCTGAGTCCACTCAGCTGCGACCTCTCGCTCTCCGTAGGACCTTCATCTTCGCCGGCGTCAACCATGGTAACCACGCGCTTGAATTTATCTTGGTAGATATCGGGGTGGCGTTGCTCAACTTCCGCACCATGTGTGCTAATGAAGGATAGTCCCTAGGAGGCCACTTCCTTGATCGATGATGATAGACCCACCACCGCCAATTGGCTTCCTTTTCGCTTACATGAACCGATAGCATCGGTTCCTAACGGTCTGACGCTGAATGTATTCGGACACCGTTTCTCCGCGCTTACGTCGTACTTGGGCTAGATCGGCAATGCCGGCCTCGGAAGCCTCTGAGTGATATTGCTCATGGAACCGTTCTTCCAGCTGCTTCCAGGTCTGGATTGAGTTCGGTGGCAGCGACGTGTACCATCCGAAAGCCGATCCTGTGAGGGATTGTGAGAAGTACCTCACGCGCAGCTCGGACGCCGAGATCATGCCCGGTTGTGCCAAATATCGGCTCACATGCTCGATGGAGGTGGAGCCATCTGATCCGCGAACTTTGTGAAGTCAGGGAGATATTTGGGTGGTAGTGGGATCAATTCGTACTCATTGGGGTACGGCTTGGTATAGCCGATCGCCTTTCTCTTCGGCATCATGCCGAACTGATCTTTCAGATCGTACAAATTTGATCCGCGGTGATGGCTGCAGGTGCCGAACCCTGAAGATTCGTAGGAGTGGCGTACTTAACCAGCCATGCTGTTTCTCTGGTTCTGAGCCCGCTGCAGGAGCTGGGCTCGGGAGTTTCGTCGGGGTGGCGTATTTAGCTAGCCACGTTTGCTTCTCGTGTCTGCCTCCGACGCTCCTCCTGTTGCCCCGAAGTCCCTGCTATAGCAACCTGGTTCGAGGGTGCCCAGGTGCAGTCTCGCACGTATGCACATGCGTATCCGTGCGGGATCTCCTTGGGCGTCCTGTAGAACTGGTAGTCACCAGGGTCACCACCAATCTTGTAGACGACAAAAGCCGATGAGTTCGGCGCTTCGGCGCTGCGAATGGCAGCGGGGACGGGAATGGAGGCGCTTCCCTTGGTGAGTCCCTAGGGCTGGTCTGACGGAGAGTGCGATGGCTCATGATCTCCTGGATCACGCCCAGCGCGACGCGCTCCAACGTATTCACCAGGCTCTCGGGAATGGCGGTGCGGCGAATGAGCCACCATGAAGTTGATCTCCCGACGCAGCGACCTGGTGCGTTCTTCGGACGGGGTGGACAGGTCCACTCCATCAAGCGCGCTTCGGGTGTGAACCCCTTCCATCGATGCCATGGGAGCGGGTCTGTGGAAAGAGCCGATTAGGTCGGCTTCGAGCGGACTTGATCTCGTCGTACTTCTTCTTGAGCTCGCCAGTGAGATCCCCGTACGTGGCCGGAGTTTCTTCCGCCCGATGAAGACGGTATGGTGTCTTTCGCCATCTCTGATGTGGATAGCGAGATGGTTGTCGTTGAAGATTTGTCGTTGAAGATCGTCCCACGGCGTGCCGAATGTGTTGGCGTCGAAAACCCACCGCGGGCGTTGGCCCAGCCAACACGGAGGCCGGAATGACTAGGGCTGCGGCCGGCCCCTCCGAGCGACGGCCCGCAAAGCCTCCAGTCGTGCGCCGTCTTTGGGTCGTAGGGCGTGCCACGACCTATACCAGTCGAGGAAGGTGTGGATGGTGCCTCGCTTAGTTTCCTGCAGGGCACACACGTACACGTTAAATACGAGCCTCGATCGGCTCTCGGGTTGTCCGTGAATCGGCTCGGGGCCGATTCACCCATGATTCGTCCAAGGTGGCCGAATATATGGTGGTCTGCTGATCAATATAAAGCGTATGAGATCCACGACGATCTAGGGTTTTCACCGCATAATCGGATCATCCTACTCACGATTGGGCCTCGCGCTCACGCACGGTAAACGTAAGCCAGCCCTAGACAAGGCCTAAAAACCAACACTAGGTTGATCCTCGGAACGTCCTGTCTAGGGGCAGCAAACTACACCCTGCATGCCGCTGGATCCTCCAACCCTTTGTAAGGCCTAACTATTGCAGATATTAAACTAATCCTTGATGAATCAAGGATCGACCATAACGGATCAGATCTACTAAATAAAGATCAAGCGGGGTGCCGCCCCTGCACCCATGATGAGGCACAAGGACGGCTAGACGCGCAAGGGTTGCACTACGCGAGCATATGATGCTAAGAACGATGCTAACCCTAACGCGTCTACGATAACTACGTTGCTCGCCATCAAAAACGCAGTACGAGCAACGCATGAACAACTAGGCAGGCTTGTGCTGCCTAGATCGCAGATGCGATCTAGGCGCATGATGCTACCGGAGGAACCCTCGAGACGAAGGAGTTGGCGATGCGCCGAGATTGGTTTGTGTTGAACGTTGGTTGTTGTTTATTCCATAAACCCTAGGTACATATTTATAGTCGGGGACTTTCTAATGTGGGCGTGCACTAAACCGTGCACGAGATAAACTCTAATTTCTAAACTAAGATGCGATCTAATATGTTACAGATACACGGGCGGTTCAGCCCAACTTGGTAAACCAGGCCGATTCACGTATTTCTCCCACGTACAATCTTCACGTCCATCTTGATCGCGGCCCACCTCTGACTTGGTCAAATTCTGGTGATAACATAATCAAAGTACCCTTTCGGTGTAAGTGATTTACATGATCTCATGGTCGAAGGATTAAGACAACTATGTATTGAAAGCTTATAGCAAATGAACTTAATGACTTGATCTTATGCTACGCTCATATGGGTGTGTGTCCATTATATCATTCACCTAATGACATAACCTTGTTATTAATAACATCCAATGTTCATGATCACGAAACCATGATCATCCATTAATCAACAAGCTAGTTATACAAGAGGCTTACTAGGGACTCCTTGTTGTTTACATAACACACATGTATCAATGTTTCGTTAATACAATTATAGCATGGTATATAAACATTTATCATAAACACAAAGATATTATAATAACCACTTTATTATTGCCTCTTGGGCATATCTCCAACACTTGGAGGGGGGGCCAAGGCAGCCCCCCCACGCCTATATAAGAGGGAGGGGAGGGCTGGGGCGCAGCACATCATCCCCCCAAGCCCTAGCCCCTCCTCCTCTTCTTCTTCTGCGAGCTTGGCGAAGCCTGAGAAATTTCTCCTCCACCTCACCACCACGCCGTCGTGCTTTGGGATTAGGGATCTACCTCCGCTGCCCGCTGGAACGGGGAGAGGAAGGGCTTCATCGACACCGTACGCGGCCGAGTACGGAAGTCTTGCTGGATTACTGGGATGATCGTCTACATCAACAACGAGATCGATCTCGTAGGCTTTGAAATCATCAAGGGTTAGTATATTATCAATCTCGTTGCTTCGATCTTGTAGATTAGATCTTGGGTGTTCCATAGATTAGATCTTGGATTTATTCGTCTTGCGGTAGGAAATTTTTGTTTTCTATGCTACGAACCCCATCGTGGTATCGAGCCATGTCTATGCATAGATCTTTTGCACGAGTAGAACACAATGGTTTTGTGGGCGTTGATGCTTTTGTTGCTTTAGTTTGTGTACTTTGCATCTTGCGGGATGGTGGGATGAAGCGGCCCGGGCTAACTTTACATGACCACGTCTCATGAGACTTGCTCCACGCTTGACATGCAACTTGTATTGCATAAGTGGCTTTGCGGGTGTCTGTCTCTCCCACCATAGTGAAGATTCCAATTTGCACTTTTTATTGTCAACACTAGTATCACCGTTGTGGTTCATGTTCGTAGGTAGATTGGATCTTACTTGAAAACCCTAAACCACGTAAATATATGCAAACCAAATTAGAGGCGTCTAACTTGTTTTGCGGGGGTTTGGTGATGTGATATGGCCATGATGTGATGATGATTATATTTGATGTATGAGATGTTCATTGTTGTATTATGGCAACCGGCAGGAGCCTAATGGTTGTCTTTAATTTTTGTTAAAGACTGCGTGTCTATTCATCATGTAATAGCTTTATTTCAAGTAGTTGTTATAGTAGCTATAAGTGATGGACAACCATGAAGCGGCGCCACGGACCTTGGTGCAATGCTGGTGATGATGGAGATCATGATCATGTGCTTTGGAGATGGAGATCAAAAGCACAAGGAGAAAGGCCATATCATATCACATATTATGAATTGCATGTGATGTTAATCCTTTATGCATCTTATCTTGCTTAGATCGCGACGGTAGCATTATAAGATGATCCCTCTCACTAAATATCAAGATAATAAAGTGTTCATCCTTAGTATGCACCGTTGCTAAGACTTGTCGTTTCGAAGCATCTCGTGATGATCGGGTGTGATAGACTCTACATGTGCATACAACGGGTGCAAGCCAGATTTGCACACGCGGATACTA
This sequence comes from Lolium multiflorum, assembly GCA_030979885.1. Lineage (NCBI taxonomy): Eukaryota > Viridiplantae > Streptophyta > Magnoliopsida > Poales > Poaceae > Lolium > Lolium multiflorum. Next base: position 69,242,665 of record CM061747.1, read on the forward strand.
AGGTTGCCTTGACGAGCCTAGCATGTACAGACATGGTCTCGGAACACGGGATACCGAAAGGTAGAGCATGAGTCATATGAATGATATGATGAACACTTTGAGTGTTCGCCTTTGAAGCTACATCTTCTCGTGATGATCGGACTTGGTGTAGTGGATTTGGTTCGTGTAATCACTAAGACAATGCGAGGGATGTTGTTTTGAGTGGGAGTTCACCTAGTTAATTGAAGAATTAAAAAATGAACTCAAATTATCATGAACATAGTCGGAATAGTATTTTGAATTAAATTTGTAGAATTGGCATCCGTTTTCTACCATGCGCTAGTCTTGTAATTGAGATAGAAATACTGTTAAGTCTGACAAGTAACTTTACGGACTGGTACCGTATTGTTAAAGAATCAAGATATGATTAAGTCCTAATGCAAACTTTTAGTAAACCTCACATTAATGATTCAAAGAGCAATGGTTTCAATTAGTACCTTAAATCATCTTGTCTCCGTGAAACTTGAAGTTTCAAATCCGTTTGAAAAGTAAGGAGCTGAAAATTTTGTTTTCAGAAATAAGCAAGGTATGAGATATATGTGATATCTAAGACCCTATTGCAAGATGATAGAATATAATTTGGTGAGACTACATAAACTCATAAGTTTTATGGGAATGTACGAAGGTTGAAAACGCCGGGCGTCTCAATCCTCCAACTAGTTGGGCACTAACGATATTCACATATCCATGAGGTGATCGTCCTTAGTATGCACCGTTGCTAAGACTCGTTTCGAAGCATCTCGTGATGATCGGGTGTTATAGATTCTACGTGTGCATACAACGGTGCAAACGATTTGCACATGCGAATACTAAGGTTAAAACTTTACGAGCCTAGCATGTACAGACATGGTCTCGGAAAGTCGTCATGATTTGATGGATAAAATTATGAGTGAAATTGTTCATCACATTAAAGGTTACTAATAGTGAAATCTAGAACGCTTGTCATGTGATGATCAACTTCAAGGTAAGAACCTCAAGGTTATTGGTATTTGACCAATGGACCTAGAAGTTATTGAAGGTGAAGTGTTTTCTGAGAATGAGGAAAGCTAAAAGAGAAACTACAAAAGATATTTTGGCAGAAAAAGAAAGAAAATACTAGAAAGTCTAGCTCAGGTGTATATAGATGATATACATGTTATGGATGTATTCCTTGTTTGGTCACATAATGAAATTCTTGGGTATTTGTACCAGATTGGTTGGTATGAGATGTCATACAATACAACGCAATACAAGAATACGATGGCCTAAGTGACTGAAAAGGAATGTGATAGGAATGCATGTCTGGAACAAAAATAAATTGTTATTATGTTCGCCGTTGGCATTCTGTCTAGTCATTCAGATTTATAATAAAGAACTTTATAATTGTTGTCTTGTTCTGGTTAAATGAAAACAATGAGTTGTTCAAATTGTAACAACATTCCATGTACGATGGATAAGTTATTATAAATCTTTATGGTGAAGCACACATACATAACACTGACGCTAAAATGCCATAAGGCAAATGATATGAATTCCACTCATTAGTGGAACCGCCATTTAGGTCATGTTAGAAAGGAATGAAGGAACTCCATGCAAATGGACTTTTGGAGTCATTTGATTTCGAATCATTTGGCGCTTGCAAATCTCTTCTAAAGAGAATGACTTAAATCACGTTCATAGGCCAAGAGTTGAACGGGCAATTAACTTAGTGGAAACATACATGGTGATGTATATGGTTCACTGGGCATAGTTGTGTGTGGGAGATTCTTCTACTTCATGAAAACTTCTAACAATGAATTGAGTATATATGTGGATATATTCGATAAGGAAGAAGTTTGAAACATTTGAAAGGATTCAAATAAATTTCAGCATGAAGTGGAAATCATCGTAATAGAAAAGTCAAATATCTATGATTTGATCATGGTGGAAATATTTGAATTACGAGTTTTAGCGAACATCTAAGAGAGTTATGAAATTGTTCTACTACTCACGTTTCTTGGAGTATCATAGTGATGATGGAGTATCCAAGAGACGTATCCAAAACTTGTTGGATTAATGATGAGATAAAATAAAATGACGCCATTTTTTGTGTGGATTATGCTTTAGAGACTACCGCTTTTACAGAATAGAGCATCATCATGATCCATTGAAATGACACCATATGAGTTATGGCATGGGTATAAACCCTAATAGTCCTTTCTTAAATTTTGGTATGCGTAGCATAAGTGAATGAGTTTACAACCAAAATCGGATGAATGTCTTTGTTGGTTATCCCAGAGAATTGATTGGGAATTCTTTCCACTATTAAGTAAAAGACAAAAGTGTTTGTTGATGTTACTTGCTTATTTCCAGAAATTGTTTTCTAGCGAAGTATTTGAGTGGGAGGACAATGGAACTTGATAAGGTTCATGAACCTGAGCGTGATGATCAGAGTAGTACAACATCGGAAATGGTTCCGGACGGCACGAAGATCATGGCTCCCATGTCTATAAAGTGTTATAGTCATGGAGATCAAAGTACCTATTGAACCTTGTAGATGTGGTTTACTTTGTGATCAAATGATTGATTTGTGAACAAAGGATTGATTTTGAACAATGATAAACCAACTACATACAAAGAAGTTATGATGGGCCTGACTCCGTTAAAATGGCTATGCGCCATGAAATCCAAGATAGGTGAACACTTTTTGAAAGTAAATGGATCTATAAAATTGATGGACTTGGATACAATATCCTTAAAGAACCTTGACTTATCGAAAAGTTGTTTACGACAAAGTTCAAAGAGTTGACTACGATCAGATTGGATCTTCCGTGGCAGTGCTTATAGTCTATGTGGATTATTCTAGTAATCGCTACATATTTCTTTTATGAGATATGATAGTAGGATGGCAGAAATACATTCCTTACCAGTATGTATGAAGGATGTATACCAGATACAACCAAGAGTTTTGCTGGTCAGTGGAATACTAGATAGGTATACAAACTTCAATTGGATGAAGTAAGTATCGCGGAGTTGGAATCTTCACCGGATGAAATAATCAAAGAGTTTTGATTTCATCAGAAATGATGAAGATGCTTGCATTTGCAAGAAATTAAGTGGGAGCGCTAAGACATATTTATAATACTTTATGTAGATGACATATCGTTGATTAAAAATAATGTAATCATGTACTTGATGTGATTAAAAGGTTTCATTGAGAATTAATTTCAATGAAAGGATATGGACTGAAACATATTTAGTGTCAAGATCTATGAAGATAGATTGAAACACATAATAAGTTTAAGTAAAGGTACATAGAATGGATATTGAAGTGGTTCAATATAAAAATGTTAAGAAGGTGTTCTTTTCCATGTGAAGGTTTAACAAGACTTCGGTGTATTTGACACTCGATGAGTAAAAGCACATGAGTGATTTTAGATCACAAATAATATGTACAAAGTCAGATGTCTGTGCTCTAAATTGTTACGAGCATATACCAGAATGATTCATATAATGATCATTGGACAACAGTGAGAATATCCCTGAGTGCTTTAGAAGAACCAAGGATATATATATATATAGTTTTATATGGGATAGTGACAATCATATCGCTGTAAGGTGTTGCACCGATATTAGTTTGGTCACATATAAAAATAAAATTTCAATCTCAATTAGGCTAAGTGTTATATAAAAGGTAGCACAATAAGCTAGAAGAAGTCTATGCTAGATTTAGATGAGTTCTAAATATTGTGACGGATTCTACAAACGAAGGTAGAGTATATCATTGTTTTGACAATGACTGAGGATGTTAAGTCGAGGAGTTCTTTGGGAACTTGGTGTAGTTCCGATAGTGTCAGAACTTTGAAGCTATATTGTGTGTGACAATATTAGTGACTTATTTCAGACCGCGGAATTAAGGTTCCACCAGAGGACTAAGCATATACAATTAATGCCGACTCATTTGGAAAATGAGTGATGCGTTGAGACGCAAATGAATTGCAAAAAACATACGTTTGAGCGTGTAGTTGACTAAAACCTCTCCGTGAGCAAAACATGATAAGCACCAAAGGCCAAGGTGTTATATCTTTACATATGTAAACTAGATTATTGACTCTAGTGCAAGTGGGAGACTGTTGGAGATATGCCCAAGAGGCAATAATAAAATGGTTATTATAATATATCTTTGTGTTTATGATAATGTTTGCATACCATGCTATAATTGTATTAACCGAAACATTGATACATGTGTGTTATGTAAACAACAAGGAGTCCCTAGTAAGCCTCTTGTATAACTAGCTTGTTGATTAATGGATGATCATGGTTTCGTGATCATGAACATTGGATGTTATTAATAACAAGGTTATGTCATTAGGTGAATGATATAATGGACACACACCCATATGAGCGTAGCATAAGATCAAGTCATTAAGTTCATTTGCTATAAGCTTTCAATACATAGTTGTCTTAATCCTTCGACCATGAGATCATGTAAATCACTTACACTGAAAGGGTACTTTGATTACATCAAACGTCATTGCGTAAATGGGTGACAATAAAGGTGGGATTAAGTATTCGGAAAGTGTGAGTTGAGGCATATGGATCAATAGTGGGATTTGTCCATCCTGATGACGGATAGATATACTGGGCCCTCTCGGTGGGATGTCATCTGATTAGCTTGCAAGCATATGAATGGTTCATAAGAGATGACATACCACGGTGCGAGTAAAGAGTACTTGTCGGTAACGAGGTTGAACAAGGTATGGAGATACCGATGATCGAACCTCGGACAAGTAAAATATCGCGTGACAAAGGGAATTGGCATCGTATGTAAATGGTTCAATCGATCACTAAGTCATCGTTGAATATGTGGGAGCCATTATGGATCTCAGATCCCGCTATTGGTTATTGCTCGGAGAGGAGTCTCGACCATGTATATTCGCGAACCGTAGGGTGACGCGCAAGGTTCGATGTCGCATAAGTAGATATGGAATATGGTATGGAGACAAAGTTTGTTCGGAGTCTCGGATGGGATCCGGGACATCACGAGGAGGTCGGAATGGTCCGGAGAATAATATTCATATATGGGAAGTCATTTTCGGGGTTACCGGAAAAGTTCGGGATTTTGGTATTGGGAGGTTCTAGAAGGTTCCGGAGGGTACCATAGTGGGGCCCACCTATCCCGGACGACCAACATGGACCGGAGGGGTCGCATATGCCCACATGGGCCATGCACACCAGCCCCCCAAGGCCCATGTGGCTGTACCAAGTGGATAAGATCAAATCCCTTGAAAATAGGGGCTTAACTTGGGGGGGAGTTCCCCCTTGTTTTGGCCGACCCAAAGGCTTGGAGGGGGGCCAAGGCAGCCCCCCACGCCTATATAAGAGGGAGGGAGGGGGCTGCCATCACCCCTAGCCGCCCCTCTCTCCCTCCCTTCTTCTTCTGCAGGCTTGGCGAAGCCTGCGGGAATTTCTCCCCACCTCCACCACCACGCCGTCGTGCTGCTGGGATTCCGAGGATCTACCACACCTCCGCTGCCCGCTGGAACGGGGAGAGGAAGGGCTTCATCGACACCGTACGCGCGACCGAGTACGGTCTGCCGGATTGCAGCAGGGGATGATCGTCTACATCAACAACGAGATCTGATCTCGTAGGCTTTGGAAATCATCAAGGGTTAGTATATTATCAATCTCGTTGCTTCGATCTTGTAGATTAGATCTTGGGTGTTCCATAGATTAGATCTTGGATTTATTCGTCTTGCGGTAGGAAATTTTTTGTTTTCTATGCTACGAACCCCATCACAACCGTCGCCGCGGGGGTCGTCGCGGCGGCCGCCAGCAGCAGTAGCAGCCCCAGGCGCAGCAACAGCCCGTGGGTGGCGCTGCCCGTCCGCAGCAGGTCTTTCAGCCGGCTCCTTGGTACGCGGGGCAGAATCCCTGGACCGGCGTCATGCATGCCTACACCATGCCGGTCCCCCGCGCGCCTGCCCCCGGCGTCCTCGGCCCGCGGCCAGCCTCCCACCAGGCCTACTTCGCCACGCCGCAGCCGTACATGCCGCCCTACGGGTCCTACATGGCAGGGCATCCGTCGCAGCCAGGCGGGCTGCCACCGCTGCCCCCGATGCCACCTGCGCCCTGGGATCCGGCCCTCCTCGCCGCGCTGCACGCCGCTCCGACACCGCCCGCCTACGCTGGCGGCGGCGACTGGCATATGGACACCGGCGCCTCCGCTCATATGGCCGCCCACCCCGGTACCCTTCATACCTCCCGCCCCGTCACCACTTCTACTCGCATTACCGTCGGCGACGGTTCCTCTCTTCCTATCACTCATATAGGCCATGCATCTCTCCCGTCTACGTCCACTCCCCTCTCACTGTCTAATGTCTTAGTGTCTCCTAACCTCATCAAAAATCTTGTCTCTGTTAAACAATTTACACGTGATAATCCTGTGACTGTTGAGTTTGACTTGTTTGGTTTTTCTGTCAAGGATTCCCGAACCCGGATGGTGCTCCTCCGATGTGATAGTCCCGGCGACCTCTACCCAGTGCACTCCTCGCCGTCCACATCCGCCGCCCCTGTCGCCCTCGCCACCGGTGTGGACCTTTGGCACGCTCGCTTGGGTCATCCCAACCCCGCCACCCTTCGTCACATTCTTCGGAGTTTTTCTTTCATGTGTAATAAGATCACTGATCATTCTTGTCATGCGTGTCGTCTCGGCAAACATACTAGGCTTTCGTTTCAGGCTTCTTCTCATGTCGCCTCCTACCCTTTTGAGTTAATTCATAGTGATGTTTGGACCTCTCCAGTTGCAAGTAATACGGGCTATACTTATTATCTTGTCATCCTAGATGATTTTTCCCATTATGTGTGGACCTTTCCGTTGCGCCGCAAGTCCGATAATCTCGCTACTCTTGCCGCGTTTTACTCCTATGTCGCCACGCAGTTTGGTCGTCCCATTCTTGCGTTGCAGACGGACAACGGGAAGGAGTTCGACAACCTCGCTGTTCGCACTCTCCTCACCACTCATGGCACCACTTTTCGACTCACATGCCCATACACTTCGCAACAGAATGGTCGCGCCGAACGCGTCCTCCGCACTCTCAATGACTGCGTTCGCACCCTTCTCTTTCACGCCTACATGCCTCCGCGTTTCTGGCCTGACGCGCTCTCTACAGCCACCCTTCTTCTTAACATTCGCCCATGCCGCACCCGCGGTAACTTCGCCCCTCATCATCTCCTCTTCGGTGCACCACCTTCTTATGACGAGCTTCGCATCTTCGGCTGTCTCTGCTATCCTAGCATCGCCGCTACTGCGCCTCATAAGCTTGCACCCCGCTCGTTAGCCTACGTCTTCCTTGGCTACCCACCCAACACAAAAGGATATCGCTGCTATGATCCCGTCTCCCATCGCGTCTTCACATCGCGACACGTTTACTTTGACGAGATGCAGTTTCCTTTTCAGCAGGTACCCGCCGCCACTCCCTCGCCGCCGGTCCTCGCTTCGCCGTCCACCACGGACGGCCCTCGACGGTCCAGCCTTGGGCCGCCCCTGGCTTCGGCGCTGCATGCGCCTCGGGACGAGCTGCGACCCCTCCTGGTCGCGCCCCCTTGCCGCAGTCCGACTCCGACTCGGAGCCCGCTGCCCCGCCCATGGCGCCGCCCACGGCGTCGCCCGCTGCACCGCCCACGGCGCCGCCCGCCCCTTCGGTCCCTGGCGCGGCCGCTGCCCCGCCTTCGGCGTCGCCCGTCCCCTCGGCCCCTGGCGTGGCCGAGGCACCTGCCGCGGCGGCCCCAACCGTCGCTCCTACGACGCGGTCGCGGACTGGCACCCACCGCCCGAGCCTGAGATACTCCAGCGACGAGTATCTCCTTGCGGCCTCCACGTCCGCGCCCTCTCCGCTTCCCGTATCCGTACGGGCAGCCCTTCGGGATCCTCACTGGTTCGCTGCGATGCAGGAGGAGTACGCCGCCCTACAGCGAAACCGCACCTGGACACTGGTTCCTCGGCCACCTCGCGCCAATGTCATCAGTGGCAAGTGGGTCTTTCGGCACAAGACTCACTCCGACGGCACCCTTGAGCGCTACAAGGCTCGTTGGGTGGTCCGCGGTTTCCGTCAGCGTGCCGGCGTCGACTTCACCGAGACCTTTGCACCGGTTGTGAAACCGGGCACGATTCGCACCGTGCTACAGCTTGCGGTCTCTCGTGGATGGCCAGTTCACCAGATGGATGTCTCTAATGCATTTCTTCATGGACACCTTACTGAGCAGGTCTTCTGTGAGCAACCCACTGGCTTTGTTGATGCTTCTCATCCTGGACATGTGTGCTTGCTCTCTCGGTCGCTCTACGGCCTCAAGCAAGCTCCTCGCGCCTGGTACCAGCGGATTGCCAGCTTTCTGCAGACTATGGGCTTCTGTATTACTCGCTCGGATGCTTCGCTGTTTGTCTATCACCAGGGTGACATGACTGCCTACTTGCTATTGTATGTCGATGACAACATACTCACGGCCTCCTCCGCCGCTCTCCTTCAGCAGCTTACTCTCCGGCTACGTGACGAGTTTGCCATCAAGGATTTGGGAGCTCTTCATTACTTCCTTGGCATTGAGGTCACTAGGCGTCCTGATGGCTTCTTTCTTCATTAGCAGAAGTATGCCCATGAGTTACTAGAGCGTGCTGGTATGCTCAATTGTCATCCTGTCGCCACCCCTGTCGACACGAAGGCCAAGGTTTCCGCTCTCGATGGTTCTCCTGCGCCTGATGCTCCGTTCTATCGCTCTATAGTTGGAGCCCTCCAGTACCTGACGCTCACACGCCCAGACTTGCAGTATGCTGTCCAGCAGGTGTGTCTCCATATGCACGCTCCTCGTGATTCTCATTGGACGCTCGTCAAACGGATTCTCCGCTACATCCGCACGATGCACCTTGGACTCACCCTCACAGCGTCCCCCTCTATGGAGATGGTGGACTATTCGGATGCTGACTGGGCCGGCTGCCCTGACACTCGGCGTTCTACCTCTGGCTACTGTGTCTACCTCGGTCCTTCACTCGTTTCCTGGTCATCGAAACGACAGCCTACTGTCTCGCGCTCTAGCGCGGAGGCTGAGTACCGAGCCGTGGCCAATGCTGTTGCCGAGTGCACATGGCTTCGACATCTGCTTCAGGAGTTGCATCACGGCGTGTCCCGCGCTACAGTTGTCTACTGCGACAACGTTTCGGCCGTATATCTCTCCGCCAACCCCGTTCATCATCGCCGGACGAAGCACATTGAGCTTGACATTCACTTCGTACGCGACCAGGTTGCTCTCGGACAGACTAGGGTTCTTCATGTTCCGACTGCGCAACAGTTTGCCGATGTGATGACCAAGGGATTGCCGACTTCTACCTTTGAGGAGTTTCGTTCCAGTCTCTGTGTCTCTGGTGACGCTTCGACTGCGGGGGGTGTTGAATATATTGTATATGTGTGCGTTATGTAACCGGCCCACCTCCTAGTTTCCTTGTATAGTTGAGGTAGAGGCCCGCATCATGTATTATATATACGTGCCAAGGTGCACCGATCAATGTATTCCGCTTGCACCCAAAACCCTAGCCTTCTACAATGAGTTCCTAATTCCAGCTTTCCTAACACCATGTTCAAAGTTTTTTTGCATGGCTTATGTTGGTAGACAGACTGAACACACGGGAGATATGGTCTCAGAAGACATTGGCATTTGGATTCAGGGCCTGAAAATGTTCCATGCGCAGTTGCCCTTTCAGAATGTAGAGACGATCACTTTTTTAAGTGCACCTTTGCACACAGACGTTGAGATCATATTGGCGTTACTTGGACCCAAAATGGTGGAATTTCAGATTCTTTTATGCGGATAAACAATCTTTTCATGGTCCATGCTTCATGGAAAAACGAGAGTCCAAAGGTAACCCCTCGGGTCGTCTCCTCTAGGCTACCGAGGGGGCGATAACCCTAACCCCTCCCCCCGTCCCTCCCTGCCACCGCCTCCCCTACCCTCCCTCCCTCTCCTTGGTGTCCCCTGAGGCTGGTGCCGGCGATGCAGGAGTGATGGGGGCGGTGGGGATCTGCTCGCGGGTCCCTTGGTGCGGCGGAATGGACGCAGCCTGTCGCGCGGAGGCGGGGGGGGGGTCCGTGCATCTGGCGGCTTGGCGACCCTCCCAGCCTCCGCTCAGCCTCACCGGCGCTGGGTGACCGCTGGTGGGGTGCTGTGTGTTGCGACCATATTGAGGAACACATAAGTCAGGGTGGCGGCCCTAGATGGCAGAGAGGGCGGCGTGGGTCATGTCGGCGGGAGACACTCGCTGGTGTTGCTGAACGTGCTCCTTGGTCACACGAGCGGCGTGGGGATAGTGGACGGTGGTTGCAGTGTGGGGTCACCCCGTTAACCTTCTCCAGATCTGAAGACGACGACTCTGCACTATGCTGATCCCATCCCCTTGGCTTCATTCTGGAGCCCCCTCGGGGTGGTGGGGTTGGGGCTCTGTCTGGGAGAAATCCCTCCAACAGTGGTGGCCCGATGTGGCGATGTTTCTAACGCCGCTTTCCTCCTTGGGGGCTATGTTGAAGTACATCCCCTTCCCCTCCTTCCCTAGACCCGGGTGAAAACCCAAAATCCTTCGGATTGGGCAGCGACGACGCTGTGGCGTCATTTTCTCCCTTGAAGGCGCCGCCTTGGGTCGTGTGGCGGCGTCTACGGAGGAATTGCAGTGGCATGTTCAGTCGTTTGCCTTCGCTATGGTGCGGCTACTATCTTCTTCCCGTGTCTTCTATGGCGACTTGGTCCAAAAGTTGGATCTTGTTGACTTAGTGGTGTGGTGACCGACGTTGTCTGTGGGCAGCTCGCGTGAGGTGTTCGTGCTCAAGGCTTTCTTCCCCGATGACTTGTCCTATGATGTGCATTTGTGCTCTCAGATGAGTTGCTCTGCCTCCCAACGGTACGACGCACTACGAGCCAGGGCGAGAAGGCATGGGCCTTCTTCGGTGGTGGAAACGGATTACACATCAGAGGTGTCGCGTTGGAAGTTGTCAAAGGCAGGATATTTCTCCGGTGGTGTGCTTGTCTTCTCGGCATAGTCTCCATCTTCTGTTCATGTCGGCGGTCGATGGCCTCGAAGCCCAAATTGTACCATATATCTATTCTTTGCTTGCTTGTGGTTTTGAAACCTGTAAACTGTTTGTTCAGCATCATGTATTTGCCATTAAGGCATTATTAATTTAACGCAGGGCTACGGTATAATGTTTAAGAAATGCTTCATCAAAGTATCAGTATGTGCTATCGGAAATGCACTTTTGATCCTAGGTGCATATGCTCCCTTTACCCAAAAAAATGAATTTCAAACTATTAAAAAAATTGGAGAAAAAATTTGCCCGTCTATCTTCACGTTCTGTGTCAAAACTTATAGTTTCATAGCAAAATGATAATTTTTGTGGCCTATGCAAAAAGACAAACAAATGTCTAGTAAAAAGTCTTATTTTAGCATCTATTTTCGTTTTTTTTGCACAAGCCACATAACAATTCACTTTTTTTTCTGAAACGACTTCATGAACATGTATAATGTTGAGATGTACGAGGAACATTTTGTTTTGAATCTTTTGATATTTTTAATATGTTTTAAATGTATTTTAAATAAAGGGAGCATACACACCCATGAGCAAAAGCACCATGTCCGATATGCTATATAGAATATTTGGAAAGGAATGGTTTTGTTTTTTATTCAGCAGAGGAGGCCTAGCTTCTGGAGATGGAACATTTGCTTCAAGAAAGACCAATTTTGACCTCCTATTGGTTAAATCCTGCAAAAAAGGAAACTCTTTTGAGCTTCGCTCCTTGAATTTACCAAAAAAAAAAAAAAAAACTGTGCCAGTCAGTCTCCAAATCTTTGATATCATGTCGACTTTGCTACACCAACCTGTTTACCAAAAAGGGGAAGCATTGTTCCAAGCTGGCAAGTACAGCATGACGAAACAGTTGACTTATATGTGAACATAATTTATGGACGATATTGTAATTCAATTGGATCCAATGTGATACGCGCTTGCTCCCATGATAAGAAATGCTGAAGATCAGACGGCATGACTGGGTTCAACTTTTATCAGCTAATCAGAACAAAAGCTAATGCCCCCAGCTCCTAGTTAACCTCATTAGCCAAATCTTAAGCCCCTTGCACTCTTTGTTTTTTTGCGAAACATCCAAACGCTTATAAATACATACAAACATTCATCACTATGAACACACGCATGCAAACCTTACTCCTATATGAGCACCTTCAAGAGTGCAAGCTGGCCTCTGAAATTAATAGCTTGCCATCGGTCGGTCAAGGCCAAATCTTCGTCATGCACGTACGGCACCTTTGAGTTAACAGCAATGGCATCGCTTTCTGGTGCACAATAAAAAATATGTATGGCCTATACTACAAATTAGATCGTTTAATTTATCCATGAGACCAGCCAGCTTGTACGGCCTTGCAAGGTCAGCGTGCCCCTAGCTAGACAATTAGCAGCTCTTTGCCACCATCATGTTCTTCGACGGGCTTTTCTAACCACCACGGTGCCGAAGCTTCTCCGTACGAAGGCGGGCACCACAGCATGGTGGTGTTCCTGAGCTTCGCCAAATTCTTCTCCTTCGTTGTCATCTACCTCACCGTCGGCCTCGTCTGGACCTTGGCGGTGGCTCTCTCCTTCGGCTACCTCTCCACCCGCCGCCGCCGCGCAGCCCTGAGACATGCCACGGCCGTCATCAGCGTTGTCCCGCTAGCCAGAGCAGCAATGGGAGATTGGTGTTGTGAAGTGTATAAGTAATTGCTGCCTTTCGTTGGACTTTTGATTGAAGTGTAGCTTAACGTGGTATCGAGCCCAGGTCTCGAGTTCAAATCCTGGCTTTCACATGGTTTTCGCAATTAAGCCTAAAAATTCTGTTGCCCCTCTCTTTAGCCACCGCTGATGCCTTTTTGGTGTGCTTTCTTCTTTCACGTGTTGACTTTCTCTTCTCCCGTCACACGCGAGTGGGGGTGTTGTGAAGTGTATAAGTAGATTGCCTAGCCCTTTCCATCAGTTCGGACTTTTGATTCAAGTGGCTAGTGCATGGAGCTTAACAATTGGATCATTTCGATCCCCAGTCCTGGGGATCATCTGCAAGTTGGTACGGCGGGAGTATCAGCTGCAAGTTGGTACCATAATCGGTGAGTTGAGAAGGGTATATGGGTGTTCATGAAAGAAACTAGAGGGGTTTGGGTAGGAATTGGAGGTTTGAGGTTTATTTTTGCTTGAATGATATAAGACTAGCATTATATGGTCCATGTCCATACAGTTGCTATGGCCTCATCCCTAGTGTCCTACTTTGACTCGACTCTTTGCCAAACTGGTTTCTAAGGCGGCGCGACGCAAACGGACGCTGAGCGATCGTTTTCGTCCGGCGTGATCGAAAATGCATCTGACACCACCTCCAGCGGGGCGACGCAAAGTGACCGGGCCGTCCGCGGAGACGCAAACAGCTCAAATATGCGTCTCGGATGCGTCTCTGCGGACACTGCGCGGACGCCGAAAGTGTCCGCTCGTATCTGGCGGATGTTTCGTCGGGCCCGCATGGCAGCGACCCTGCGTCGATTCGGCAGTCTGCGCCATGTTAATGGCGATGCCTCGGCTGCCGAGCGGCCGCAGCCCACCTCCGCCAACCACGTTAATGGCGTCGCCACGCGTCCCGCGGCCACCGCATGCCTCCGGCCTATATAAAGGGGGCGCGTATTCTTCTTCCTCATCCACTCCTCCAAAGAAACCCTAGCCGCCACAAAGCTCCATCGTACCGCCGCCTAGGTGTTCCTGCGACGCGGCCAGGCCCGCGAGGAAGTCCATGGCGGGTCCTGGTGGCCGACGAGGCGGTCGAGGCCGCGGCCCTGGGCGCCCCCAGGGACGGGGCAGGGGCCGCCGTGGTGGAGCAGCTACGGCCCCACGCTCGTCGTCGCCTGCGCCCTCTTCGTCTTCGCAGGAGGACCGCTGCTTCAAGTTCCTCCTCCGCATCGACGACGATCCGCTCGGCATCAAGCGGCTCTCGGAGAAGTTCGCCGAGTTCGTCGATGGCGTCGAGCCGGCGCATTTGCAGCTACGGGAGGCCAGCTGCAACTTCGCCGTTCGGGACCTCGCGCGTGACCGGCTGTCTCACCTTCCTCTAGAGGGAGACGTTGAGATGGTCGCCAAGTTGTTCGACGACACGGCCTGCAGCAGGCACTACCACACCGGTGAATCCGCCTCAGACACCGATAGTTAGAACGTATAATGTTCTTTCTTTGCAGCGAATCTGGCTACGGGCCAGGGAAGCCAGTAGTGGAAGGTTTCTGTCTATTCTTCCTCGGTAGAACCAACAAGGGCACATGCCTCCGTTGGATTTTCCAGTTTGGGTGGGGTGTGCCCTCGAATGTTCTTTCTTGTGCGAACATACGAAATCAACACAACTGGTTTCTATTTTTAAAATATTTATATTTGTGTCAACCATGGTTCAAACTATGTATTAGTTTGTGTAAATCATGTTCCAAACTATGTATTAATTTGTGTAAAATAATCTTCCAATTTGTAATATTTGGAACTATGTTCAAATGAAAAAGAGAAAAACAAAAAATGCGTCGGACCGCTGGAGCCAACCCCAGACGCAAACGGACGCGCGGACGAAAACGGTCATTTAAGCGCCGCTGCGCGACGCAAACGGACGCGCGCGGACAATAAAATGCGTTGGGCCGCTCGAGATGTCCTAACTCTTAGCCTATCCTGTACTTTCTTCCTGCTGCTGGATTCTTGCTTCTTGCTCAATCAGCGCTGATCTCTGTCTGAGGGGAGTCTAGTCAGAGTCCTCGAGCTGCTGACCGCTGGCCAGCCGCAACTTTTCACTATTTGGTGTCAACTTTTCACACTTTGGTATTCATACTATTTCGCTGTACTGGGTAGATTGATTGTGTAGTGCTCACTTCTTCATGTTTGACATTTGTTTTGGCTGAACTATTTTTCTCTCGAAGTTGTGCCAGTCAGTCATGAAAGCTTTGGTGTCTTATCGACTTTGCTTCACCAACCAGTTTAACAAAAAGGACTATACGGGAAGCATCATCCCCTTGTTCCCCTGGCAAGTACAACATGACACAACAACATACATCTATAAGACGGTAATCCAATTTGCCCCCGTGATTAAAAATGCT
Organism: Lolium multiflorum; assembly: GCA_030979885.1. Classification (NCBI taxonomy): domain Eukaryota; kingdom Viridiplantae; phylum Streptophyta; class Magnoliopsida; order Poales; family Poaceae; genus Lolium; species Lolium multiflorum. The sequence goes on from CM061747.1 coordinate 69,257,840, forward strand.
GAAGATGAAATGCAAGCATGTCTGAGTTCTTTTATCAGATAAGCAGAACAAAGTCAAAGCTAGTGCCCCTAGCTCTTAGTTAACCTCATCAGCCAAGTCCTAGCCACTTGCACTCTGGAATAGTCTAATGTACGGCTGTCATCGGTCGGTCAAAGCGAAACTTCTTCATGTACGTACGGCGCCGTTGAGTTAACAATATGGCGTTGGTTTCTTGTACACATCATGTGTACAGCTTCTACTGCAAATTGCACTAAGCTTCGATCGTTTTATCCATGAGACCAGTTTTTTTTTTTTCGATAAAGCCATGGGAACGGCAGGTCGATCGTGACCTGCATGGTTGCATGGATAGCTCAAGAGGAGCTGGTCTTCGGCTTCTCTAGTCTTCACTCTAGCAGTGCTTACTGCTTTAATCTGAATCATCTTTGACATAATGGATTGTGGTTCCTGATTTCGATCACATTTTCTGTCATTTGGATATACATTTGATCTGGCTGAACTTTTCTTTTTCCTGAAATCGTGCCAGTCTCGAAGTCTCTGATATCATATCGACTTTCCTACGTCAACCAGTTCACCAAATAGGGATATACGGGAAGCATCATTCCATTGTTCCCTGGCAAGTACAACATGACGAAACAATACATTTATAAGCGAACATAATCTCTACTATTAAAAGCAAACTGGTGAATGCCTGGTGTCACATTTTCAGGATGGACAATAATACCCCCCACATCTAATATCCAAGATGATTTATCTCAACGCAACAAACACCTACTATTTCTCAACTAACACGTCTTTATCTCTTTATCCTACCAAGATGATTTATCTCAACGTAACAAACACCTATTATTTCTCAACTAACACGTCTTTATCTCTTTATCCTACCAAGATGATTTATCTCAACAGAATCTTGAAAAAAAAACCTGCGCGCGGAACAAAGAAAACGCAACTAACAAAACAACTCCAGCTCGTGCCACGTTACACACCCATCCAAGCTTACTAAGAGGAGAAATACCAGCCCGTGGGTAACAAACAACTCCACACCATTAGGCGTAGCTTTTCAAAATTCCAAATGGCACAACAAACACCTACTATTTCTCAACTAACACGCCATTAGACATAGCTTTTCAAAATTTGAAATGGCAATGTCGCCTTCATCACGCTGACCACAACCAGGGTCGCTGCTGGCCGTCGTCTTCATCGCGCTGACCAAAGTCGCTGTCAGCCGTCTTCTTCATCTCGCTGACCAAAGGGTCGTTGCTGGCCGTCGTCTTCATCGCGCAAATTGGCCTTGCTGTCTCATGAACCTGAGCCTAAGTAATTCAAGTACAAACAAATAAGTAGACTGCACATTTAATAAGAGAACGCAACGGAGTTTTCCTGGTTTTCAAGTTCTGACCTCAACAGTTCTGACAAATATTTAGGGCCGGACAGAGTAGTAGAATTCCCTGTGACAAAAGACATATCAGTGAGCAAATAAGTTAAATGTCCACGAATGAAACTTCCCAAGGGCTGTAATTATAACCACTACCACTAAACTCTAACATCATGCATTCATGATATTTTTTGGGATTTTGCCATCTAAGAAACATAGGGAAAAAACAACCAAAACTTGACTAAGCATTAAGATTAGAAGCGCTCGCTGGTGTTCGCCGTGGGAGCAACTAAAATATCATCATCAAATACCTAAATGGCTCCGATTTAGAAATCCCAGGCTGGTCATATCTTCTATGCACAGTAATATTTGCTTTCCATAGTAATGCACTGGTTAGATAATTTATTCACTATTTCGTGGATACATTTCCATTGTTCAGGCCTTGATTTTAATTCATGCCCTATTTAGATTTTTGCTGCATGCCAATTGGGGTTCAGAACAACTACTGGCTGCAAATATGGTTACTTTCCAAAGTTCAATAAAAACAAGAAAGGGCCTAAATCTCTAGGTTGACTTCAACCAAGAAAATTTCTACATGTGGAGTCCGAACAGGCATGTCCCACCAGATCCTAAAGTTCCGTTTAAACAACAACTTGCTTCAATTTGATTCGCACGAAAATTGCTAACATATTCTAGGAATAACTAACTAACCTAGCTATATACGATTACAAATCCAAACAACCCTGCAATTTTTTCTCCCGAGGCCTAAACAAAGCTTTGTTTCCATACGAACCTTATCTCTCAATCCTCCAGGCAGCTAGCAATCGCCCACCGGCATCAAGGTATTCCCTCTTACCCTCTCCACCGGCGTCAATTACCACGCGCGCACCGCACACAATCGAGTCGGCGACGCTGATAATCAAAAGGAGATCCATGGCAGCCGCGGCAAGAAGGAGAGACCCGCGGGGATGCACCACGGTGAGCCGGTCCAGGTTGGGGTGGACACACGTGGTGCCGTGTCCCCATCCTCCTACAAGACGTGCGGGAGCAGCTCTTTTGGAGGAACGCCGACGCCCGCCATTGCCTAGCGGGAGGTGAGGAGGACCGAAGCCAGGGAAGCGGGTGGGTCCAGGCGCACGGCGGGTACCCAAACGCAGCTGCCGCGGACGCGGCGGAGTAGGGGCCGCCTGCGGCCAATGGCGATGTGGCTCGGCGCCGGAGGCGGGGCGGCCTGCAGCCGGAACCATGCGCCCGATGGCAGGTTGGCTCAGCGCCGGAGGGAGGGGCGGCCGTGAGATCAGGCCGATGGAGGGGTGGCCCGGCGCCGGCGGGCGGGGCGGCCAGCAGCCGAAACCGTGCGCCGGTGGGCGGGTGGCCGTTATAGCGCTAGAGGGAGGCGGGTTGGCTCGGCGCCGGAGGGTGGGCAGCTGTGAGAGCGCGGTCTGAGGACGGGAGGTGTGGGAGTCTGGGAGAGGAGACAGCGAGGCATGGCCATGGCGACGTGAGTGAGGCGGCGGCGCTGGTAGCCTGGTACCAGAACGAATTGGGGAAGGGGATAGGGTGTGGAAATGTGAGGAAGAAATAGAGCGACCTGTCCCGGCTCTTCTTTAATTTCTTTTTTCTTGCCGGTTTGCCCTGTTGTCTGAGACGAGTATGCAGCCTCCCCCCCTGTCTACACATTCTCTCAAATCAATTATGTTTTGACTGTTTTCAGATTTGCAAATATTCATCTCTTACAATGTGTATTAATTATTGTAGATCATGGACGGAACTGAGACAGATACTACAAATGCTTTGAAAGAACCTATCAATATACGTTCAGATACAATGTTGGTGGAAGAGACGAGTTTTACCGAATCAACCAAGGTGATTTTGATTATATTTTTCTGAACCCATGTTCCTAGATAAAAAGATCTTTATAATTAATTTCATTTTTGCAGGTCATGGACAATATAAAAATGGATGTCGATGTTTTAAAAGAAGCCATCACTAAAGGCCTCGAGGCTACCTTGATGGAAGAGACCCTAGACTCACCGACTCTTACAAATCCAAAGGAGTCATGTCATAATAAACCAAAAAAAGAAAACACAAACGTTATCCCAAAAGGTACTTAGTTCCGCCCTTTCCTTTTTGCTATATTACTTTTTTATGTAATTAATGTGGCACACTTATATATCTTGCCAGACTATGTCTGCACCGCGGAAGATTTTACCGTCATTAAATCGATAATGTCTGCACCTAAAAATACCAACTTTGTGGAGATCGGTGATGCATCGTTATCTAATGACCATTTAAAGTGTCTTACATGTGATGACGGATTTCTGCCTGATGATGTAAGCCAACAAGAAATCACTATTTACACAATTTGTATCTATTTTTAATTAAAATGTGTTTTACGTGTTCAATTGTAGGTGATAAATGCCTAAATATATTGCATGCGTGCATGTGATCATCTGCTTAACAGAGCCGGCGATAAGGTATATATGGATAAAACATACGTCTCCAATATGCTGAAGAAAGACGTGAAAATATATCGCCATATCATAGAGCAGACATATTATACACTATATAAAAGCTGAACAAGTTACGGCATTCAGATTAGTTTGGTCACTGTAGATGGGCTATTTATCCTCTTCATTCTCCAATCTATGTGTGACACGTTGTTTCCAATTTTCACGGTACATTGAATCAGTCGATATTTGGCTTCAGTTTTCTTTTTTCTCGCGTGTGAGGATTACCGGTTACCGGTTCCTCGCTGCCTTCCCTTCGTATTGTTGTCATACTTGCCGGTAATCGCGGTGGAGCAGTTCATTTACAGCAGTGTTTGCCACGTTTGATGTCCACTTGATTGACACGTTTCCTCTCCACTATCTTCTCTCCCGAGCCTCTCGAAGAATCACGTCAAATCCGGCGACAGCTCATTCATGGCTCCCCCTTCCTTGACTCTATCTTCAAATCTCCTCCGTACCGGTGGTTGTGCCACCGTTTTCAGTTCCAACTCCTCACGGCCTCACCCACCAGCGGCCCTCCACCTCGCTGGTTGGTCCGCCGTTTGGGTGCTCGCCCTCGGCCTCGATGGCTGGTCCTCTTGTGGGTGCTCGACAGCCCGCACCGCCGCCGGAGCAGCTCACTGTGGCGCCTCCCCACCGCCCACGCGGAAGACAGAGGTCAATGTCGCGCATAAGTTGTGGAAGCCGCAGTGCGCACGTGGCGGCGGCCGGCCAGAGCTGTGGTTGTTCACGAGGCGGCCCAACCCAAGTGTCAGATCGAGCCGCCGGTTGTGAGGACTTTTGCCGGTGGTCTCAATGAGGTACAAGAGCTCGGGGTGTGTGGCTCCACCGGTTGTGCAGGAAGGCAGGGGAGTGGAGACGACCAGTGGAGCAGGATGTAGGGGACTACGGTGCAGGCTGCGGCGGGGACGGGCCGCGACGGAATTGCGAGAGGAAGAGGAGATTAGGGGGTGGCGCCCCAGCTCGCCGACCCAGCGCCACGTCTGCTGCTCTTGCCAGGAACTGGCCACTTCCGGTGCCAGCCAAGCCGTTAAGCACCGGCGCGCTGGTACTCCATCTCCCTCATCCTTGAGTCAGCGGTCTGCCATCCTCGATTGCAATTGAGGAGGTTGACGACTCTCTCTCTCTTTGCAAATTGGTTTTGTTCCTTACTGTTTATTGATTGATATTTGTAGGCATGTTGCTAATTGATGCCATGGACAATCTGTGTGCATCTGGTTGTCGGCAGGTTGCATCTGCCTCCATTTTGGAAGACATAGTCGTGCTGTTTCCTCTTCTTGCCTGGGTAGTAGACCTCTGCGCGGCCGAGCCGAAGTGGTAACTACCTCCTCTGCTTGTGTCTCTTTTGGTTAGATTAGGATTGAGAGATTGACTGATGGCTGTTCATCTTTTGTGCATACATATTCACAGTACCATCTGCACAGTAAAGGGCAGACCATTAGCAGAATTTTTTTACTGTGTGTCAGCTGGTTCTTCCATGTACTGTCGATGCAAACATCTCTTCTACCTAATAAAGTATTTTTCATTCTCAAGAGGCTCGTGAGAGCAAAAAATATACTGAATTTTCATATTGTTATCCTGCTGATTCAAAGGATATGAGAAATACCTCTTTATTATCAGTTTTTTACTTCCTATTCTCTCAATTTATGCTTCTCTTTTACATGTTATGCTGATGTGGCCCTTTTTTTTGTATGAAGTAACATGTTGTCGGCATAGTGAAGGTACCAGACATATATTTTTCCATCAAAGGCAAATCAATACCCAAGAAGAAATATTCAAAAGTTGATGTGAGGTAAAATTTATGATCTGTGCACCATTAGATGCACCAGTAGATCCAGTATCCATCAGTACTTTCTGTATGTGCTGACGCTGCCATTTTTTCTTTTAGGTGCAACCGCATCATCGTTACTCTGGGGAGAATTTGCAGAGGCAGAAGCCTGTGATGATGTTTCCCTTCACAGCAGAAGTTCTGAAGAGAGTGTTGTCATACTCCATGTGGGCATGGATGTTTCTTATTATTCACCACCATTAACCAATTAGGTACAATGTCTATCTACTGATATACTGCTGGTGCTGCTTCAAGAATTTTATCTTTCAGGAAAACATCCTTCAGACGGGTGGTATGTCAGCATACCTGTTCCAGAAATATTCGACATGCAAAACCAGTATCATGATTGGAGTACTTAAGCTAATATGCCATGGTATGGAAGTTCTATAAAAAAATGCTAAAATATTGCAGGGAACAATAATACAGTATTACATTATTGCTTCTTTTTCCTTCTCAAATACATGATATAGCAGTCCATTTTTTTCTTGCTTTCCTGTAAATACACTTTAATACCTAATTTTACCAATCATATGTTGCTTAGAAGAGAAATTTGGTTGGGTAAGCACCCGTTTGACGATATGTCTCCCGCTGCTACCGATCATGGTGCTGTCGGAAATGGTGGTCCTGGTGATTATAGTTTTCCTGTTTCTGTTGTCCTTCCTTCAGTCTTTGATGTTCACTTTCTCATGGATTTTATTTTCTGTGCAGGTTACCTTCTGTCACGTGAGGTTGGCGGCCATTCAGATCATGCGCACCCTATTGGTGTTGTGCCACCCCTGTTTTTCGGATCAAGTTCTTCTAATCATGGTTTGTTTCTTGCTCTTCTGGTGTTTGCATTCCTAATAACAATGGATTCTGACATATCTGCCTTCTCTGCGGGTTCTATATCTGCATAAAGAAAGAATAGTGAAATCAACGCCCAGCAATATTGATGCCCAGAATAGCCTCGAGATATGAATGATATGAAACTCTCATGTAACTTGGATAATTTACCGACCATATTCTACTTGAGTAATATTGCGATAGTTCTCTCTTAGAATATATATGCTTTTCCTTATTCTTGCCGCAAGCACTTATGAATATATGTAGTCCTACAATGGTTTGGTGCCGGTTTGGGTAAGTAAAGCGTGATACAGATATAATACAAACCCCCCATTGCTCTCAGTTGGGTTTTCCTTTGTTATTTTAGCTCGTGGTATTGTGTGCGGGGAAATGGGAACAACTTTCAGTGATCTGACATGGGTTTTACCTTTTTTTTTTGTTACAGCTTCCCTTTTGTTATCACAGAGGGATTTAGTTGCGGGGAAATAAGATTAGCATGCAAGCACATATCATCGAGTTATGGATTTTGAAGAGTCACAGAGGGATTTAGTTGCACAGTTGTCTTTCATCACAGAATTGATCTTCTATTTAGTGAAGTTCATAGATATATCTGACAGATACATGTCTCTTAAGCCTTAACTCATGCAAACTTTCGTAATAGTGTATGGAGAAGTTCACTCTTCTAAGTGAGCACTGCTCGAACTAAAGCACTTTTTGAGGTATCTTGCTTCATATCCCCATCTATTTCTGTGTATCAATTTGTGTTCAAATGCCATCTGAATATATGGCTGTCAGTATGATGAGCCATATTGTTCCATGCTTTGCCGATGAAAGTTTGGTAGAGCCAAACGATCTAATGCGGGGGAAAAACATGAGATGAATTGGCAGGTTTCAGAAAACAGAAAAGGGAGACATCACTGTTACAGAATATATGCTGTTCTGACTCTCCTTTTTTTTCCTTATTACCAAATACTAGATTTTCATAAATATAATCAACTCGGCTCAACTTAAGGATTCAAAAGAAAGAAGCTGCTCAACTGGTGAAATTGACAATTTGCATGAAGCCACTAATCTATCCCACATTAGAAGCAGAAATAACATGCATAGTGTTATTGATCTATGTCCAATAAGTATTCCCCTTGCTTTTGTATTAAATGCAGAATGCATCCACTTAGAAAAAAATAAAGCCAAATATGTATATTGAAAAAGTACCCTCAAGGAAGCGGCGTGCCGCCGCGCCTATGCATCCTAGTATTTATCTAAAGCATGACATGGTCAGGAACTAAATCCCTACCTATGCATCTCATTTATTATATTTTTAACATGTGTATACCTACTTATGTAATATTTTATTTTAGATCTTCCTACCGATAAATATCAGTAAGACCCACTGGTATTTAGCGGTCATCAATGCGAAGAAACGCTTGATACAAGTATTAGACTCACTTGGTCCTGGAATGGGTAGAAGTGACCTCACGTTTATGGTAAGTTATTTGATCATGATCTCCTCTTGACATTTTTCTTTTGCCTCGATGTCTAATATCTTTTTCCCTCATATAACAGCTCCGAGGACTTGAGAAGCACTTAAAGATTTCATCCCAAAGAAGTGGATTTGACAAAGGTGAAAAGTGGCACGATCTTGATGTCACGACGTGGCCAATAGTAGAGCATATCCGAAAACCACTGCAGACTGATGGGTATGTTGAATCTCTTCAACTTTCGAATGTAAAAATTACGGTGATACAAAAGTAGTGTATTTAAAGGTGTGTTCGGATAGTAGTTAAATTTGACCTTACGATTGAGTAACGGGGCGTGGAGAAGGTCCACCACTTCTTTTTTGACGTATCAGTTCTATGTCTCTTCTAGGTCGTGTGGTGCACGGTAGTTGAGATAGAAAATAAAATTAACTAAGCAGTTGAGCTACCATGAACCTATGCAAAAAAAGTTATTAATCCTCTGATCAAGTAGGTCTGAAAACTCTAAAAAAATTATGCTGATTTGTCTAGATAGAATTCTACTATAACATTTGCTAATTTTGTAGCGCATCGTGCGGGTTGTTCATGTTAAATTTTATGGAATATTGGACAGGCGATAGGCTTTCAGATTGCATCACTCAGGTATTATTTTTGTTTAGAGACCGTTAGTAGTATCTTGCATCTTAAATTATTAATTTACAATATCAATGTTTCTTACTACTTTGTAGGAGGATATGAAAGCATTCCGAAGAAAATTAATTGCCATATTGCATGATTCAGAGCTAAACAAAATAAGAGGCAGTCCGATATATAATCAATCTAAAGATCAAGAAAATGGATCCGACTTGATATTACGAAATTGCCAATTCTAGGTAAAGAACACCAAGGAGATTTAGCAAAAGAAAATATCCAGCTTCCTATTTGCACCTTGTCCACCAAACCACATGAGTTTGTTGACGAGATATGCAAATACATCATGTCCATTGATGATGCAACCTGTTTGAAGTAAGCCTCATAAGATAATGATCAAGCGTCGGTGCATATTATTATCATATCATTATTTTTATCAATTATTTTGCAGAAAAGAATGGGTGTGAAGCTCCACACCTTATCCACTAGAATTAACTCTAAAGCAAATTCAGGACATACTCAGGATGGACCAGCCAGTGGACAAGGATTGTTTCAACATGGCTGTGCGCATAGTGGCATGTGATGAGATACAATTTTTGATAGAGCCTCCCGTGCACAACATGGACTTAAAATTTTGTGTAAGTTATTATAATCGCATATTTATTGTCACTGTTATGGTTCTAAACCTTTTTTTTCATCTCAGTCGGCGATACTTGATGGTAGAAAACATCCACTTTGGTGTGTTAAGCCAGATATTAAGGAGTTTGCAACATTTTTTCATAGCTGGCCTGGGATAGACCATAATATATCATCATGCAACATGGTAAGTTAGGTCTCTTTTCCATTATTAACATAATTTATGTGTTTTAATGCTCACCACTTGCAAAATTTTTTGCCACACGCATTTCTTGGCAACTTCATCTTGTTCACCATCGACAAACATGAGTGTCGTGTATGTATTTTAGACCCATGTTTTGAACCTCTATCAGAAGAGAGGTACCAACTAAAATTACAAAGGTGTTCATTCTATCTAAATGACGCTCTTGAGATAGCGCAACCTGGCTGAAATTCCGATATTTATTTCTGGCCACGTAAATATCCTCACAATATCCCAATACCAACAAGCCCCGACAGGTGATCTTTCTCAGGTTATCTTTACAAGCAGCTTTTTTTATCGCCATTCTAATGACCAAGATAATGATATGTTCCATTTATTTGCAGAAAATTGTCTGGATACTTAGTATTCAGTTTTATGCTTTCATGGGATGGTAAAATATTTGTTCATCCAGTTTGCAGCGTGAGTACTCTATGTTCACAATCTTATATTTTTGGTGGGAAGAAAACTTCATGTTAACATGATAGACTAATTGTGCAGGATGGTTACGAGCTAAGGAAAAAGTTTCTGATACACATACTCAAGTATCAGGCTAATGAAGTTGAAGACAACATTCCTGAGATCGTGCGAGAATACCATAGACGCGTCAACGGACCATGGCTTTAATAAATAGTGTATTCAGTCATTTCTCTTCTACAAAATGAATTGTGCGAAGTGGATCTTTAAATATTTTATGTATTATATATTTATTTTATATACTTTAATATTTGCATGCATTATTTACACGTTTATGCATTTGACACTACGTTAAATGTCCGTGGCGAAGCACGGGCATTCTACTAGTTTATGTAGGATTCAACTGGACTGGACCCAGTGTGATACGCGTTTGCGATACGGGTTTGTTTCCATGATAAGAAATGCTGAAGATCAGCCAGCATGTCTGGGTTCAACTTTTATAGGCTAATTAGAAGTTCAGAACAAAGTCAAAGCTTTGTACCCCCAGCTCTTAGCTAAGCTCATCAGCCAAATCCTAAAGCCACTTGCACTCTGAAATAGCCTAATTTATAGTTGTCATCGGGCGGTCAAAACCAAATCTTCGTCATGTAGGTAACGTACCGCACATTTTGAATAAGCAATGGCATCGCTTTCTGGTACACATCATGTACGGCCTATACTACAAATTCGATCGTTTTATCCGTGAGACCAGCTTGTACGGCATTGCAAGGTCAGCGAGCAAACAATTAACAGATCTCTACTACCATCATGTTCTTCGACGGGCTCTCCTACCGCCACGGTGCTCCCGAAGCTTCTCCGTACGACGACGGGCACCACAGCGTGGTGGTGTTCCTGACCTTCGCCATATTCTTCTCCTTCGCCGTCATCTACCTCACAGTCGGCCTCATCTGGGCCTTGGCGGTCACCGCTTTGGCCGTGGCTCTCTCGTTCGGCTACCTCTCCGGCCGCCGTCGCCGCGCAGCCCTGAGGCGTGCCACGGCCGTCATCGGCGTTCGTCTCGCTAGCCGGAGCAGCGATGGTGGCTTGGATCATTTGGACCCGGCCGTGTCAGGGCTTCTTCCGGCGTTCGCGTACAACTGTACAAGAGGGAGGGTGGTGGTGGCGACGCCGGGGCTGGGTCAGGGTGGGCGCAGTGCGTCATATGCCTCGGGCTCGTGCAGGTCGGCGAGATGGTTCGACAGCTGCCGGCGTGCAAGCATCTGTTCCACGCAGATTGCATCGACATGTGGCTCCGCTCCCACTCGACGTGCCCCATCTGCCGCGCTGTCGTCGCCGAGCTCACAGTCGGCGTGCCGTCTGAAGCCGAGCCCGTTTGATTGGTTGGCGCGCGCACCTTGTGGCAAAATGTGTTTGTTTCGGTTTACACTGGTGGTACTATATGTTTATCAGTTACGCGAATTCGATTTCTACCTAGAATTAGTTTCTAGTCGACTTCTAAAGATTGTAATTCCTGCTAACCATGAGTTGCACATGAGATTTTTCCACTTGAACATAGGGTTGTAACCGAGAAAAATACTCTGAATCGTTGGATTGTTTCGTGATTTGTGCTAATAATGAGTTGCAACTGAGATTCATGTTGCAAATAGGATTTGATGATATCATCTGACTAAGAGTTATGAGTTGCAGCATAGGTTGCAGCTAAATTTCGATAACTTCACCTGACAAAAGAATTAAGTTAATACTTGGTTTTGCTAATTCTCAGTCGAATAAAAATTAGCTTAAATCTGTTAGGTACAAATGGCCACCCGTTGCTATATATGGCATATATGTAAACATGTACGTTTTTCATAGTTGGTGTTACCGATATAACTCTTGCCTGTGTCTGGCGGAGAATTCCGTCTCCTATCTTGCCCAAGGTTGCTAGGTGTGACTAATTCTCAATCAAATAAGAACTGATTTAGTTCTCGATCAGATGATATCATTATCTAGCATGAACCACGAAGCAAATCTAATAATGTGAGACAGTGTTTCAGTGGTCACTCTGTTGATCAAACTAATTACAAAGACTACGGGCAGACATTCGTCTCTTACGGATTAATGGAAGTTATGTGAATAAATTCAAGTTGGACATTTTTATAATATTAACAAAACTGGTTTCATCAATATATTACAATAGAAAGTGATCAAAATTGCACTTTGAAAACGATGTTGTTGTTCAAAACCCAGCTTTCTGAAGTTTGTCACATTATTCAGAAGCATGCATGTGAGGGAGTTTCAACAGGCGCAGTATGATCAGGTCATGGGTGAGCCTTCGGCTGCACCCCCAGTACTTGAAGTTCGAGAAGAGTGGAAGAAACCTGGCCCGGATCAGGTGAAAGTAAACGTTGACACTGTTTTGGGAGCGACGAGATCGGAGGCGTGGGGTGTCGTCGTGGTGAACGAGCAGATGCCATAGGATGGCTTATCTTGGGGCCGAATGGACGCTAGAGGATTCGGGGGAGGGTTTGTGACTAGATGGATGAACTTCCGGATGCTTTCCTCAAGAACATGGCGGGCCAGAGGTAGAAGAAGAGACACAAGGAGAACTCGCTCTAGATCACCATGTTCATTGATCTCAAGACAGGTTACAGGTTTCTCTCCTTCTGTGGATCGCGCATATACAAGAAGCTGCCCCCTCTCCTTATATAGAGGAGAGGGTGGCTTAGAACAAGAAACCCTAATGGGATCTTTGACTAGACAAACTACTTTACAAAGATACTTTATAAAGCTACTTTAATCATAGATGACGCCTTGGTCTTCTTTAAACATAGAGGCTGACGTCCTCCGGCCTCTTTGACCGTCATCCCCCTCCTTGTCTTCTAGTCTTCGTTTAAAGCCACTTTGCTTAGCTCATCCTTGTCTTTTAGCTCTGACGGAATCTTGGACCAGTCAGCGGCATGTTCTTCCTTCCGTCATGCCGGTATCTTTCCTTCCGGTTCGGCATACCCCTCTTGGGGATTCAAGCTTACTTAGCCAAACTCTATTTTCTTATTCCGGTATAAATATTAAACCGGTATCTTGAAGGGTGAGACCATCCGGTATGGCACATCTTTGGCATACCGGGGGTCATCCCCCCAACATGGGGTTTCATAGCACGGGATGAAAATGCCTCTGCAAGCTGAAACCGAAGCATGTCTGACAGTTGAGGGAACTGCCACTAGTGGAAAAAAGGCTAACTGTGGCGCACCAAAATCGAATTCTGTGGCGCATATCCAGGTCGCCACAGTTACCACGCGACTAGTATTGAAACACGTGGCGCATATGTACGTGCGCCACAGAATTTTGAAACTTCTGTGGCGCACCATGCCAATATGCGCCACGGAATTGTCTGTCAAACTTCGTGGCGCACCATGCCAATATGCCACAGAATTTTTAATTTCAAAAGTGGCGGCCGGATCTAGATCTAGATCTGGGGCCGCCGGAATTTTTTTTGTGGTGGTGGTGGTGGTGGTGGTGTTGGCCGGTGGAGGAGGTGGTGGTGTTGGTGGTGGTAGTGGTGGTGGTGGTGGTGGTGGTGGTGGTGGTGTTGGTGGTGGTGGTGGTGGTGGTGGTGGTGATGGTGGCCGGAGGTGGTGGTGGTGGTGGTGGTGGTGGTGGTGGTGATGGTGGTGGTGGTGGTGGTGGTGGCCGGAGGAGGAGGTGGTGGTGGTGGTGGCCGGAGGAGGAGGTGGTGGTGGTGGTGGGAGGTGGTGGTGGCCGGAGGTGGTGGTGGCCGGAGGAGGAGGTGGTGGTGGTGGCGGAGGTGGTGGTGGTTGGTGGTTGGGAGAGGAGGTGGTGGTGGTCGCCGGAGTTGTTCGCCGGAGGAGGAGGAGGTGGTGGTCGGAGGAGGTGGTGGTGGTGGTCGCCGGAGGAGGAGGAGAAGGTGGTGGTGGTCGGGGGAGGGAGGAGGTGGTGGTGGTGGTGGGAGGAGAAGTGAGGAGATGGAGAAGTGAGAGGAGAAGTGGTGGAGGAGAAGTGGTGGAGGAGAAGTGGTGGAGGAAGTGGTGGAGGAGATTGGCGCCCAAATTCAAATTTTCGTGCCAAACTTCTGTGGCGCACGGACCAGTGGTGCGCCACGAAATTTTTTTATTTTTCTATTTTGCAGGAAAAACTTTAATGGTGTAACTTTTTACTCTTTTCGAATTTGGCGATTCTAAAAATTGTCCAACCGGGGCCCGGTGAATTCGGATGTAAAATTTTCGTGGGAACATTTTGATATATTGTGCGTTTTTTTCGAGTTCGTATGCAACCAGAAATCCAGTTTGATTTTCCCACGCAATTTTGCAAAAAAAGTCAAAATTTATGTTTGTTAAATTTCAGTGGTGCTAGATGACATAATATATGAGAATCTCGAAGGATTTTATTTTTTGAAATTTCTATCTATTTCTTTTATTTTTTACAAAGGTAAAAGGCGATCAAGGGGTGGAGTTGCGTGGGGAGAAAATCCTGAATTACGTGGCTATGTTGGTGCGCCACGAGAGTTAATAATTACTGCGCACATGCCATGCGCCGAATTTTGAACTCGCGCACATGCCACTCTCTTTTGAACTTCTATGGCGCACATGCCACCATGCGCCTGAAATTCACCCATGTGCGTGCTAGACCCCGCGTGGGCCCCATGGAAATTCTGGCGCACCAGCCAGTGCGCCACGAAAGTCGACATTCTGTGGCGCATGGAGCGGTGCGCCAAAACAGTCAAATTTTTGTGGCGCATGAATGTGGTGCGCCACAGAAATAATTTTGTGGCGCATGAACAGTTTCGTGCGCCACAGTTGTTGTTTCTACCTATAATGGTTTTCCTACTAGTGTGCTGCACTCGGTCTCCATAGGTTGGTGTTTAAATCTGATTCGCGAGTCCCGGTATCTCAATTCAAGCAGCCACAAGCTATCCGAGATTGGTATCCTACTGCATGAAGTAAGGAATATGTGTGTTGCTTCTTTTGAATCTTTTAGCTATAAGCATTGTCGTCGATTTTGTAATTAGGTTGCTCATGCTCTGGCAAAGTATGGATCGCAGGCTGAGGAGTGTGTTTTTCTTTTACAGACGAGGAGTGTGTTGGTTGGGATGATTTTGCCCCAAACTTTGTATCTGATTTAGTTGCCAGCGATATTGATGTGCACTTTGGGTAATGAAAGTTCATTTTCATGTTAAAAAAACCTAGCTTTTGAAGAACTGCAGGTTGTGATCAGCTGATCGCACATTTTGATTAAAAAAAGTTGGTCATTTCACCACATTTACTGCCACAAAATTCTTATCACTTTTTTTCCAAGTAAGAATCTCACAAAGAAAAACTTGGCAATGCATAATGGTACTAAATCTCACCAGCACCATGAAGTCAGCATAATACAGGAAATAGAGTAGCTATTAAAATGAACATATCCTCACTAAAAGTGTTCTACGGATTGAAATAACTGATGCTGGCCATCAGCATTCAGCAGCCTATTTTTCAGTGCCGAACTTGAATGCAAAACTTAGAAGAAACTTAGATTCTTGTCCATCTTGGAAGTTTCTTTCTTTGGCCGCGGTATATAAGATGATCAAAATAACCATCCAGCCATACCCGCATCACTCAACTCCTTATGCACTCTTTGTCTGCTGCATTTAATCACAAAACTAGATGAAGAAAAAGCTTGGTGGTTTATATCTGTTGGAACTAACACATCGCAACAAAGTTTCATCAAATAAACAAGGATTATGAACATACCAAGCTAGGTGTGCATCACACAATGCAGTTTCATACAATTTTTTACCAAAGCAAAGTTAAAATATGTCAAGCTTTGTATGGTAGGCATATGTTTATTTGTCGGAATGACCCTTCAAGAAATGCTTATCTCTAAATCTGAAAATATGATACTAGGGGAACTTTTGGGTAAAAGAGTTCTCTGTTTTATACTTAATCCTCGGATGTGTCAGACAATGAGAAGCTCCTTTGGCTACATTCAAACTAGGGCATCTTCTATAATAATCTAACACATCAAGTTGTTTGTTTTTTTCCAATTTTCAGTTTTGCTTCAGGTGTTTCTTATTTTTCATTACTACATGTTTTTCTACCATGAAATATAGAAAAGGATTGTGTTGTTACTTCTGTTATGTAAAAATGCAAAGTACAAGCTTATGGGCTTATGTCTGACTAGCACAGGTGTTGGCATGCATGTAAATCATATGGTTCAGCAACAGACCTTACAGTTGACTTCATAAGGACACAAGAGCTCTAAAAGTATAATACGCTGAGCTCAAATAAGTCTTGCTTAACTTATGATGAGGATACTACTTTCTAATCCCTGGCTCACATTCCACTACAAAGCTAGGAGGCAGTTTCATGTTCCAGCAAAAGTAAGAGAATTACTGAGGAATAGTACAATTATGCAACACAATCTAATAATTCTGATCTACAAGATCTAATGACGATAAATATACCTTTTTCTCCTCCTCAATTTTAGCCTTGATAACTGAGTAGAGGGCAACACCAGAAATAGCAATACAAGTGCCAATTCCGGTCTGTGTGCTGATTTTGTTACCTGGTCAGCAATAAACCACGTGTTATGAGATGGTGTACACCATTTATAAAAGCTTAAGAGCAAGATCATGCTGATCAAAACAAAAGAATTAGTTGACATACCAAAAACGATGATTGAGAAGCCAATGACGAAGACACGTTTTAGCACGTTGCCGACGGCATGTGTTAGAGGGGCCACTCGCTGCAATGTGTTTGTTGCAACCTGGATGTCCATAATTGTTATAGCACCAAATTATAACAACAAAATGAGAAAGTGACAAAACTATCATCAGAAATGGCACAATCTGGAACAACTAAAAGAAGTCCTGGTGCGCTATCCTCCTCATACACTGCCATAGGTATGATGACTGTCTTTCATACTGATTAACGCTATGAGATAGGACGTTAAACTTTATACCTGATTATAAAGGTGATAGAACAAGCCCGCCAAGAAAATATTAGAAACTAACTTCGTCAATCCAACTTTGGCAATTGCATCTTTAAATCCATGCTGCATTAGTTGAGGTCCTTCAATCTGCAAGTTAACACGGTGATAAATAAATTTATGACAATCAATGTTTTCAACACGTGGAATCGTCAGTAAAAGTAGTTCATGAATAGGAAATTATATCCAAGAATCAGGTTAGTCACAGAAGCATCATGTGAACAAAAACTTGTGACATTAATTGCAGTATTACAAATTGTACATAATTACGTACAAGAATTGCAAGCAGCCATGTCCACACATAAAACAATAGGAACTTGTGACATTAATTGCAGTGTTGCAAATCTTAATAATGGAAAGAATGCCCGTCTCCTAGTAGTCAAGTATGTTTCTGCACATAGAAAATGCCCACTATTCAATGTTAAAGTTTAGCAAAAGTTCACTTTCAAATCCTTAACTCAAACACTGCTTGAGTTGCAACCACAACTACTAAATAGTGTTGGGATATCCTCCCCATGCGGTATGTAAGGAGAGTAGCCTTTTGGGCAGCCCAAACATGTGCAAGAGAACACCGCCCATTAAGGTTATGCAGGGTTGCACTTTGGACTTTGCACATGAAGGAAGGGTGTTAAGCCTCCAGTCCAGCAGCCACTGGAAGAAGTGATGAAAATTCCAGGTTAGCCTCCATTGGAGAAGAAAATAAAACAAAGTTAGAAGGTTAGGAGTGGAAGTTTTAGGAAGAAGCTTGACATCAAGCAAAGGGAATTCCTCCCAAGGTTGTGAAGTTTAGACCCACCAGCTTGTGTCTTTCAAGTTGTAGTTCCAACAACTTTGGTGAGATTGTTCCAATCCCTAGCTCTTGAAGCACCAAATCTTATTTTGATATCCAAGATTATGAAATTTGATGTATGAGAACCTCTAGTGCTACGGTGGGAAGAACTTGTTATATTCCACATTTGCTAACAGTGGAAAAAGATTTGGGTGGCATCGGCCCGTGGTTTTTACCCTAATTTGGGGGGCTTCCACGTGAAATTTGGTGTCCATGTGTGTTGATATTGCTACTGCATTTTTGGGTTTGAGAGCACCTAGTACTTGTACTACCTGCTTGTCTGAAATCAGTTGCTCCGTAGTACTTATGTCATAGTTGTGTGCTGAAAGCACTCAGGATTTGTCCTATAGTCCTAGGTTCAGGCTGAACTAGTTCATGCTCCATATGTTGATGCATATGTTTCCTTCCATGATGAGCAACGTACTTTGTGGTAGTACACAAGTGGTGCTGAATTATACTTTGTTTCACTGAAATTTTCAAATCACGTTAACTGTGTACTAATTTCCCAACAAATAGTCCACTTTCACTTCACAACAGGTTTTCAGTGACGTGGATGCCACATGTCCTCCACGTTATTGCCATGTCGCTACCTGAATCAGACAGACACTACAAAAACAAATAATCCAAGACAAACTAAGCAACCTGGATAAAAAAGACAGAAAAAACTAGAAACGTACTTTTAAAAATTGATTAAGAAAATGAAATTTGATGACGCGGCGTGACATGGCAGTGAGGACAGGTGGCATTCACGTCAGTCAAATCCACTTGTGAAATCAACGAGGGTGAAAAGTGGACAATTTCTATGGTTCAAGGTTGCATTCAAGAGGTTTTAGAATTCAAGGTTGAAAAGTGAACTTATGCTAGAGGTCAGAGTTAAAAAGTGCGACTTCTTTTTGCAAATAATATTTGAAGTGAGATGCAGGGTTGTTCATATTAAGAAGTTGCAGAGTCTCTTTCCTTTTTCGTTTCAATCATGTTGTATATTGTTCTTTCTCATGTTGTGTTTCATCTTTTGCAGGTAAGTTTTCCTTTCCGGGATACCCTTGCTGCTGTTTGTCTGAAGTGGATCTAGTTTTGAGACATTATGCTTGGCTTGCGATAGTATGTTAGTCTAAGCATAGAAGATTTGTATTCCTTTATGGAGGAAAAAAGTCAGGCACGACATAGGACTAAATAAAGTTCATTGAAGAAATATACTACTTAGTAAAGTTTAATGGTAAATATAGACTTACAATAATTGCTGGAGGAATGCAGACAATGAGAGCAATTATAGAGATGTACGCATACAAATTGGTGCTATCCATGTCAGTCTGGGACAAAAAAAAACAGAAAAAGAAGTTATGAAATATGAATTCGCTAAGAAGGGAAAATAGGCGAAAACATTAGAGCCAAGACACAAACCATAGCTTTCTTGGAGTAAATGCTACGGTAGGTGAAGGAGATATTAGAAATCATTGCATTGATGAAACCAGTCCAGTTGAAGGAGAGTTCAGTGAGAGATGCGATTGATACACCTGATTAGTTTAGAGCAGTTAATCCTGGTCCAAATCTCATAATAAAATCGTGATTTTCGAGGCGAAATCCTAACATGATTCTACAATCCAAATCCTGTCAAACCAGAAACTATCCTGCGTAGTTCTTATGGCCCTCATCTTAACAATCTTGGTAGTCACACTTTATGAACCTAACCAACCACCTACATTATCACACATCAAAACGAAAAGGATAATCTACAGCGCTAGCACATCAACCACATGGATACTTATATGTTCATCTATTTCCTCTTGTCCTACGTAGATCAAACAACTACCAAACATGGGGAGCTGAAATGTCATGTGAATACTGTACCATATCAATATTGATGAAGAAAATACTGTGGAGGAAAAAAACCTAAGTGATACACAAATAGCTGGAAAAAAAGGTGTAACAACCAGAAATTACCTATCACAACTGGAGCTAGAGATAACCACAATGTAAATGGAACTTGCTGGCCGAGGATAAACTGCGACGCAGCCGCATTGAAGAATGGCTCGAGCGCTGCATTGCATTTTTTTAAGGGATATAAAAGTATAAATAAAAAGCTAGAAATCTCCGCACAATAAACAGAGGGCCGAAAGGACTTAGCAAAAATAGAATATGGTTGCAGCACCTTTAACAGTGTGGGCAAATGAGACAGATACAGCAGCAAAAGACACGGTGCTTGTTACGTGACCAATGGCATGGCAAACTGCAACTGGCAACAGCAGCTTCAGAATCGTTGAATTGATTGGCTACAAGAGTACAACAGTGTTTGGTTTTATTACTTCCGTCCAGAAATAATGTCATTAACATAAAATGAACATAAGGAGAAACAATAGACGATTCACAGGAATATATACATTTTTTCAACATAGAAGTATATCTATGTTTTTTATGTAATTTAGCTTAATTCTTAGAAACCCATGTCATTGTTTGCAAATTCCGGAAAAAATCAGAAAGTCACTCTATAGCACTCTAATGTAAGAGATCAGGTAGCATGGAACATAAGTTTATTGCAAACAGGTAAGACACACAAAAAATGTGTTGCAGCTCGAGTGCTTTCTGTAAATGTTTGATTTGATTGGCTTCTTTCAATAGTGTATATATCTATCGAGAACCAAAATCATTTGCCCAACATAAGAATTATGCATACCAATGAATTGTTACAAGTAATTGTGGCTCTTTTAGAAAAGAGACGTACTAACCCCTAAAGACATCAATGAACCAATTTTCATGTTTTCATAATATAATTATGAGAAATGCTGCTCATTAGTTTTCACTAAAAACAATGAAGCATGAGTCAGGGTGTGGTGAGCATACCGCGCGCTTTAGGAGACCGGTGCTCCAGCTGATAAGGCAGTATAAGACTCCTACCGAGAGATGGGTCACCGACACGAAGCTATACGAAATCATACAAGTTTCAGATGATATAAAAAGATGATCTTAGCATGAAAGAGAATTTGGGCACGTACTATGGATAGGGGAAGTAGTCAAAGATCTTCTTGTTGAGGATGTTAAATATCACATTCAGAAAATACCTACAAATTATATCAAAATGGCAATAATTAGACTACTATGGATAGCAAAAAAAAAGACTACTATGAACTATAGAGCGATATTGTAAATTGATTCTTCAATTACCGTTCTTTGAGGAAATTGTAATTCTAGCTACATCGCATATTTGTATCACGAGAAACATCTGGATATTTTAGGGCAACCAAGCTTGAAAGGGTGGAGAAGATACAGAAAATGTCCAATTGCTGAGTACTCTCCTATAAGATTTTTCTTTTTACCCCTCCCTCCCCATAACTAGCCGTGTGTATTTATCGATGCATAGGCTAGGGCCACTGCCATCTTCTCCTAAAATGAATCACCTCCCACCCCCAGACACCACAACGCACACTGGCATCTTGTACATAACTGGATATATATGTAGGACTTGTAGGCGAGGTCAGCGAGCATACCACATGAAGAAGAAGAAACCCGTGACAAGAGCTGGGTACTTCTGCACAAAACCGACGGGATTTGCTTCCCTGTAAGTAACCACAATAGGTTGTGTTAGGAATGACAAGAATTATACTGTAGTAATAATAACAAAAAGTTATGTCAGGGTAACAGAATCATCTCAAAGCTCTGGTGCTACCAAGGACGCTCGTGTTAAATTATATAGTTTGAGCTTTTAAGAAATACCTCCACGGGGTTAGTGTCTCTTTAAGAAATACCAAGTACAAGACCATTTGAGCCATAGTGCCATACCACATATATTTATTCTTGGCATAAAATTAATCGCGAAACTCGACGTATAGCTGGTTTACAGCAGGCGTATGTGAGTGCGTGTCTGTGGACCTGTGGTGCTGTACATGTGCTCGCGTGTAAGTTGTACTCGGCTTTCAGAAAGAAAGAAAAAAAGAAAGGGGCAGTTTACTTCCTCTATTCGAAACTTGCAACTCGAAGATGAAAATGTGATCTACAGTAACTTGGTGTAGATCTGAAATTCTAGAAGCTTTAACGAACAAATATTGTGCGCACGTTGCAGCAGAACAGAAGGGGAAAAAAGGAGCTGCTCCTTTGGCGAATCCGCAGTGTGGAGTGCGGAAGTGCGGTAAGAGACACTAACCCCGCGGAGTCAGACGAGGAGGCGGAAGGCGGCGTCCGGAGGAGGCGCCCGCTCGCCGGGGCAGGCGAAGACAGGTCGCCGAAGGAAGGAGCGGGGAATAGCGCCGGGTGGAGCTGGCCCCGGCGGACGAGGTGGGCGCCGTAGGAGACGTGGGCGCCGCCGGCATTGAGTGACGAAGCAGCGCGTCGGCGGAGCCGCTGCTGGCCGGCGGCGACAGCGCTGCCGCAGAGGAGGGTCGCGACCGCCGCCATCTGTGTCAGTGGGTTGTTGGGCTTGGGTGGAGGAGGTGCGAGCGCGCGCGCGGAGATATAACTGCGAACCAAAACAGCGACAGTCGGACAGGTGTCGCCACGAGCACACAGTACTCACCAAGTGTGAATCTCCATCATGAATCCAACGGACGCCACTAGCTTCACAGCTCCAAGGGTTTTAGGATGACCTAGGCCTTTTCCCGTCTCCACCCACGTGGGAGTAAATGACAAAAAACTACCACAATTATGCCAAAGGTGATATGAAACTACCAAATGTGTTCGTTTTGTCACATGACTATCACTATTGGGGCATGTCTATGACGCGGAGCACTGATTTTATTATTTAGACATGTTAAACCATTTTCTGACTATTTGGGTCCACCTGTAAGGACTACGTGGCAGGTGAATTTTGCAAATATAACCTCAGGATATATTTTGGTGTCGCACATATCCATTTCCCCACATAAAAAAATAAAAATAGAAATTCCCAATAAATAAAACGAAGAGGGTCTTCTCCTTCCTCTGCACAACGCCCCACCCGAGCTAGGCCGCCGATGCACCGTCCGCGCGCACGAGGCCGTCTCCGGTGCGACAGGAGGCTGCTGCTCGTTGCACCAGGAGGACGCTCACACGTGCTGAGTTCGCGGCCATCGACGGCGGAGCGTGACCGGCGACGCGCAACCGCGGCGGCGCTCGGAGGTGCACGGCGCAGACGTGCTGCAGGGCGAGAGGGAGGGAATGGAGGGGTCCAGGAGGACCTTGTGCTCACCCTGTAGCGGATGGACGCGACGGGAAGCTTGAAGGGGGTGCGCAGCGACCGAATCGACCACGAATTGCTTCGGTCACGGCGGGGAAGAAGGGGTCGGGGCGGTCGATTCCCGGCCTCCTGGCTTGCGCGAATCGGAGAGAACACGCGGGGCGACGCGGCGTGGGTGTGCTGCTGCTGCTGCGTGGGTGGCGGCCGAGCATGGCCAGGCACGCGGCAGTCGGGGGCACGGCGGTGTGGTCTGGCGCGCCGCGGTGGGGCGGCGGCTGAGCATGGCCAAGCGCGCGGCGGCAGGCGCGACGGCCACGGCCGGCGGACGCGGCCAGGGGGTGAGGACAGTAAATGGGCGAGCCAGGCAGAGGCGCAGACCAAGCTGCTACGGCAGGAGTAGCAAAGCAGTAGCAAAGCAGCAGCCGCTGCGCTCGAGCAAGCTGGCAAGCAAGCATCGAGCTAGGCCAAGTCGTGTCGGGCGTGCAGCGCATGGCAGCGGCCAAGCAACAGCAGGCATGCGCGAAGCAGGAGCGTGCGTGAGCAGCAAAGCGCAGCAGCAATGGTGATGCGGCAGCACCAACCACGGCCGCGTCCCCGTCGCCTCGGCCGCCCGCGTCCGACCACGACGCCCGGACCTGCGCCTCAGCGGCTCCTCCCACGCTCGGCTCCTCTCCCTGCGCCCGACCGTACGCACCTGACCCCCAAGCTCGCGGATCCAGAGCAGTGGCGGGCGAGCACGAGGAAGATTTTCATTTGGACCTGATTGCTTTTGGGAAAGGGATATTGGGGGGTCTTCTATAAAATTACCAGAAACAAATCATTTATTTTTGCCACATAGGATCTGACAGTCGGTCCCAGCTGTTAGAAACTGGATTAAGACCTGCAAATTAGAAAATCAGTGCTCCGCGTCGCAGACATACCCCAATAGTGGTAGTTATGTGACAAAACGAACACTTTTGGTAGTTCGCTGACACGACTGCCTCAATTGTTGTAGTTTTTTGTCATTTACTCCCCACATGGCCACATGGCAAGACTGATAATCTAGCCTGGGGAGATTGGCGATTTGTTCGTGCACAGGATCTCTTGTGCACCAAACAAATCATTAGGTTTTGTTGCGTGCTAATTCTTTCACATTTTTGAAATTTAATGAAACTAAATAATTATTGCAGCATAGATCTTAAACATGGAACAGAGTGAATCGGACAACATAAACATGCAGAGGATATCTCGTGCATGGGACAATCACATTTCTAAAGTAGAGCGGCGGCTTCTAGTGAAGTTTTCTTCTTGCACGAAGAGCACATGCAAATAACACATTTTTTTCTTTTCTTATCTATCTAGCCCTGAAACTGAGAACATAAACCTAGCGCCCCCTCCACACAAAAAAACCTAGGCTGCCTCCTCCATAGGTCGATTATCCCTCCTCTGGTTGGCCTCGTCGGCGGCAGGAAGAGTGGGAAACCCAAAATTTTATGTCCTAGTAGAAGAAATATATAGTTTGAAGTCCTAAAAAATTCGCTTGTTTCTTTTAGAGTTTGTTTTTAATCCCTAGAGACATCTCATGCATATCTACCATATATTATTTGCTACTACAAGTATATATATGGTATTGATTGTCCAAAAAAAAGAGCACATGCAAATACATGTAGAATCTTGCACGTCATTGCTGACATCACTATTTTAATTACATGTGGATACCAACAAACAACCTATGCAACAACATAACGACTTGATCAAGGGTGGACATCAAGGACGCACACAACCAGAAATCAAAAGAAAAAGAAGAAAAGGAAAGGAATACAAAAACCCTCGTTGAAGCAATCAGATACTCGCAGCAACGATTAACAACATACGTCACGTCAGACTCGGCCCCGAACCGTTCTCGCTCCACCCACCCACGCGGGCGGCGGGCGAGCCCTGCCGCCGCCCGGTCTCCTCCTCTTCCGGCCGTCGCCGCGCGGCTGGCGTCGGCGTTGCCGCTTCGCGGGGCTGACCTTGGCGCGGGGCGGTCCCTTCGGCGCGGCGCGGTGCGGGGCGGGCGCGTGAGACCCGCGCGGGTGGGAGGAGGAACGGGCGCGCGGTGGCGGCGGCGGGCGGCGGCGGCGCGCGGAGTGACGAGCCGCTCGGCCATCGGGCCCAGCCCCAGGCGGGTCCAGCGCTCCGCGCACGGCGGCGGTGAGGGAGGCCGGTGGATGGGTGGTGGCGGCGCGGCCGCCTGCAGCTTGCAGTGGGGCTTTACGGGCCTGTTTGGGCCCGGCCGGGCCAGCTTGGGCCTGGTTTGCCCCCCTTTGCCATGTCCGGTCGGCGACCGCGAAGGCGGTGGAGGTAGTTCCCTCCCACCCGGTTGGGGTGCCGCTACCCCCATCCCTGCCCATGTCGTCTCTTCCTCTAGGCCCTGTTCCGGTGACCACAGAGCGACGGCGAGGGTGTCTACAAGACCGTGGTGGCGTGTGCTGGTGGGTGGCATGTTTGGTGGAGCACGTCGGAGCGTTCAGGGTGGTGGGTTTGGTGGTCGGGAGAAATCCGTGTCGGCATGTTCGACTCCGACGCGGCGACGCCTGCGGGTGCCTCCTTCCTTCCTGAAGGGCGTCGGATGTATCCCTCCCTAATCCCTTCCGCGTACCGGGGGAAACCCTAGGCCGAGTCCGGGCAGCGGCGTCGTCCCTTGTTGAAGGTGCTGCTTGGTATGCGGCGTCTCGGCGTGCTAGGAGAGTGGTGGTACTTCTTCGGAGGGCGCAGCGGTTGCGGAGTCATCATCCTTTTCGTCAATCTGCCGGTGTCGGCATTAGTTTCTTTTTCGTTTCTTTTTCTTGTCGTTTGGGCTTGGTTGTGCTGCGGCCCCAGCTGTTTCGTTGTATCGGATGGTTGCTATATTAATATAGCGGGGTGAAAGCCTATTTCGAGGAGATACTCGCAGCAACAAGAGCACCATCAGTGGTGGACACAACTAGACTCCAAGATATGATCTCCAAGATGACACCTTTAGGAAGAGAACCGTGCAAGAATATTGTCGTTGTCTGGTCTAACCAGCATGGTTAGGTCCTAGGTTTTCATCATCGACAATGGTTGATTCTATGTTGCGTCGGCCCTTTGGGACCTTCACACGACGGCTTCATGTATGTCTAGGACAACAATATCTAATTCGGCAAGTTTTGCCTGACTCCAGTGATGGAGGGGTGATGATGGCGGCGCGCCTTCGGCTCGCTCGAGTGCTTGTAGTCGTCGCTATGTGATCCAGAGACCTAATTGTATTTTTTATTACTTTTGGATTATGTGTATTTGTACTATTATTGACGATTATTAATAGATTGGCGGTTCTTTTCGCAAAAAAAAACAAGGAAACGAGTAGGGAGCCGCCATTACCAGGTACAACCACCGAAGGTCAAACCGGTTTTCACCTTGGAAATTGAGACACGGAGCTCAAAGAGCACCACCGAGAATGAAGTTTGCCAATGTCACCACACCCACTCGCCTGTTGGTGCAGCCCGAGGCTGCACCTCTTCTTCCCTCTCACTCGCAGCTCACGAACAGAGGTAGAAGAAGAAAGACACACATATTTTTTCTCTGGCCGGCGACGAACGCCGCCACGGGCGCACCAACGCCCTACTCTTTATCTTTATTTCAGCTGGCTCCTACCAGTACTTACAAGCACGCACATACATGGGGTTTTATAGCTAACTAGGGGCTAACGCTAGGGAGCACGAACTCCACGCCCTCCACTATGCCGCTGCGATCCGGCCGGCGCGCACGACGCGCACATACGCGTATGACACGGCAGCTCTAAACAACCTGGGTCAATCAGCTCTAAAAGAGTAAAGTCTGAAATAAACCTTTAAGTTGTAGATGGTGTCCAACTCAAACCTTGAACTCTTAATCCTTCAAATCACCACCCTATACTTATCAATCCCGGTCATTTTTTGCTTTTAGTTAGTTTCCAAACAGGGATCATGTGACGTGGCCATACGCGTATGACACGGCAGCTCTAAACAGCCTGGATCAATCAGCTCTAAAACGGCCCGTATTGCATGCTACGTACAGAAACTACACGAGCAGAAACTCACGCACACACGCGACGCACGCGATAAACTTAAATCGCGGTTTATTTGCTAACAATATCCCCCTAAACCGTGATCTCGTCGCGCGCCACGGCCTTGCTTCGAACAGACGCCTCAGCTTCTATAATATCTCAGGTATTGGGGTTACAAATATAGAGGAAACAGATGTGTGCATTGCATTCATGCATAGAAAATCTGGGGAATTTTCGCGCTTTAAAGTAAAACAGTCACAGTAACTGAAGTTTCACTTGACCTTGGTGGAATTGAAGTAACTCATCAACTCAAGCGCTATAAACCTCAATGTGACTTTGTTAAAACCTTGTTTTGGGTAGAGATGATTTGATCTATAGGGTTAGATCAAATGGAATTAAAATCAACACAATAACATATTAATCAAGGATCAACTACTTGATCTTATTAAAGACCACAACATGATATTTTTTGCCATAACATATGAACATTCATTTAATTGGAAATCAAGTAGCAACAAATGAAGAAACCATTCTTCACTTATCTTTTCCATGTCCTAAGACTAATCTACAATCCTACCATGAAACTTCATGGTATTCAATCCACTTCCACATTGGAATTATAACAAGGAGATCCACTCAAGAAGTATATAACCTTCTCTATTCCATATTATTATACATCAAACCTAGAGAGGTGAGAGTTCTATAATAATTATTAGAGAAGCAATACCAAACCTTGAGCTAAACCTTGGATATACATCCAAGTATTCAAATCATCATCTTTAAGAGGAACCCTAGGATATTATTCAAGACATTCCCTAGAGAGAGATAACCATTTATGTTAAACATAGATATTGATGATCGCATCAACCTCTATGGAGCCTAATGTTTTTAAGTCCAGATGCCTATTATGCTATTCATCGCAATCCCAGGAATATTGTTTTTGCGAGACATAATAGCTTGATATCACCACACATCATTTATTACAACACGTAATCGTCTTACAATAAAGGATCACATGATCCAGTCTTAATACAACATAGTGGATCTAGAGATCCTATTACAAAACACATAGCGGAAGCAAAGTAACGGTCGTGGTCCATCTGTTCCACAGGCACTGTTGACGTCAGGGCGGTCCTAGTTGTCGTAGACGTTCTGCTGTCCATCTTCCTCGTACTGTTCACCTTCATAGTCTGCCATTTGAATAGCCAGGGACAAAGCCATGAGTACTTTTAAAGTACTCGCAAACTACTACTAGTGTAAGCACTATCAATTGTGGTAAGGGGATACTAAGCTCTAAGTTTATTTGCATAAAGCCAAGTTTATTTCATAAACATTTAGTAAAGATGCTTGAATCACTAGACTAACTCAGGTGGGAACCTTAGTGTCATTCCCACAACTCTGTTGTGGTCCAACTCAAAGTCACCATTCACCGGTCAACTTCAAGTCACCAGTCATATGTCACATTTTTGAAAATGGTCTGATGACGGAACAGTATGGCCTTTCCAATCGTCCGTAACCGTGGACACGGCTATTCGAATAGTTCTACACTCTGCAGAGGTTGTACGCTTGTGCCACAATATTTGCAATAATCCGTCAGGGTTAATCGGCCCTGATTTATCATACTCCGTATGCGACTACCAACCATAACCTTTCACTTATATACTCTAGTACAGGCACCTCTCCCCATGAGCTTGGCCTCCCGTGAAAACCAACCTGTTAACCCTGCACAGGCTTGGGCCGGACAATTCACCTCAATCACGTCACATCATCTCAGATGTCTTTGGAGGCAGCCCTTGGCATAACCCCGATGACGCTTGTTTAGAGGGAACCCATACTAAAGCACATAAATTTCTAGTTAAGCCCGTACCCATTTTGGGTATTGTGGGGGTACTTTCAAAATTGGAATGGTATCGCATCCGAACCCAACCATCAGTTTTATATCAAAAATCACCATCTTCTCATGGTCATATTCACCTTCAAAGTCATTCAATGGAATGAACCATCATTCCAAGGTTTCAACTTCATTTCAAAGTCACATGTTACCATCTAGAGTAGTCAATTTTTAATTGATTAGCAATAGCAACTATATGAGGGGTGCTATCTAGCTTGGAGTGGTGTTAATCTAAACCAAGTATTGTTCTACTCTAGACCAAGTGAATCATAAATCAAAAAGTAAATTTGATAAATAACATCAAGTAAAGCTGATAAAGTAAAAACTTTGGGATAGGTTCATAAAGTAAAATGTAATGATGCCTTGCTCTAGTAGAGCTTTGCACCCTGATGGTCAGCAAGTTTATTAGCTTGCATTAGTCTAGCTTGCAAGAATGTTAGCTTGCTTGTAGGAGTAATATCAATATTAGCTTGCCTTGATTGGTGAAGTGATCAAAGTAGTCTTCTTCTTCCTCTTGGTTGAATACTTCCTCCTCTTGATAGTCTCCGGTACTAGCGTCTATAAACGAATACGAGGATACAATCACCAAACAATACTTAAGTACTCTTAATTAGCCTTAGTGGCTCACACAATGATCTATCATCACTACTTAACATTTATTACAAGATTATGCTAGGGTTTCCTTATTTAATAATAGAAAAATAATTTCCTCTCATTGAATCTTCTTAAGATTTGATTTCTCTTATGAGTAATATATGACCTAGGTTGACCAAAGTCAACCTCTTCATACTTATCATTTGATAAAATGATTTAAATGAGGTTCCCTACCTCATGCAATTTAATACTAATATGGTAGTGATTTAATGTCACTCAATAATTCAATATGAGGTTACTTAGATTATGATCACGACCTCATATTGGATTATTTGAGAACAAAATTTAAATGAGAGGAATATCTCTCATATGGTTTAGCACATAAGTGTAACAAATTTAGAGGACTATTATTAAGGTGATTTAATATTCTCAACACAACCAGGGATGATCCTATGTTGACCAAGGTCAACACTTCACACTTAGTATTTGAGAAGAGTGAGTTAAATGAGATTCATCATCTCATGTGATTTAATTAATTTAAATATTATTTAGATTTAAGGTTTATAAGGGAGCAAGTATGAGCTTAGGAAAGTAAAAGGGCAATACCTTACTTCCTATTATTTGAGAAAGATAATTTAAAATTAGGTGAGCACCTCATACTATTTTAGTAACAACTTGTAATGTTTTAATATTATTAATTAATTAAAAGTGAATTTTGATTGACCATGGGGTCTACTTCATATTAATATGGTTGAGGTAAGATTTAAATGAGACCAAAGTCTATTATATGATTTAATAAATAGGTTTGAAATATTTAAATACTACTTATGAGAATGATTAAATATATTCAAATAGGAACCTATGGTTCATTAATATATATGTTATTAATTCTTATTGAAATATTTGGATTAATAATTTAAGTGAGAAGCTATTCCTCATATGAGTTAAACTATCCTCTAAATGATTTAAAATCTCTAAGTAACTAAGCATGAGACTTTCTTGATCAAGGTCAGTACCTCTATTTGAATTACTTAAGATCACAATTTAAATGAGAGAGAAGCCCTCATACTATTTAAAGAATTCTATGTGTATGTATTAAATGATCTAGAAATGGTTCCATAGCCATTATTTTAATTCTAATCCATGATCATGCAAAACAACCATGCTATATTTTTGCATAAACAATTAGATTATGTCAAATGTGATTTATTAGAGTTGGAATCAACTTAAAATCATTTATAGATAATTTCTAATATTTATTTAAAGTCAGAAAAGTTCCTGTTTGTTATTTTTTATCATTTAAATTTAATTTCGAATTTGGACATGAGACCAGTGACATTGTTTAGACAATTTCATGAGGTTTCCAAATATATAAAATTGGTTAAATTTGGTGTAGTAGATTTCAAACTATTAAATTTTGAAGTTGGCACCAGTATTGAATTTGAACTACATGGATTAAATCGAATTTGAATTAATGGGCCACGCGGGAAAACGAAATGGGCCGAATGGAATTAAACAGAGTAACACGGCCCAGCACACAGCCCATGTGCGCGGGCCGCCTGACGAGGTGGGAGCCACCCGTCAGTGCCTCTTAACCGAGCGAAGCGGTACGAGCGACGTGATCCGTCCGATCGAACCCGTCGTCTCCGACGAGATGCCGGCGTGCTGGCGGCGTACCTAGGGGGTCGGCGGGCGCTGTGGGTCGCCGGGGGTTGATGGCGAGGTTCGAGGCGACGTTGGCGAGGCAGACGAAGCTCCTGGTACAATGGCGAGGCTCGGGGCTGCTCCAATCGATGGCGATGGTCTCGAGCTCCGGCGGGTAGGAGCTTGCGATTGGGGCTGCTCCGACGAGGTCTGGTGAAATTGATCGGTGGAGAAGGCTCAGTGAGAGGAGGGGAGTGGATGGGATGCAGAGAGAAGGCGCCGATCGTCTCTATTTGACGGCTGGTTCGGCCAATGGCGTGCAGTGGCTGAGGCGTGTACCGGCAGTGTCCTGGTGCTTTGGAGAGTCTATTTGACATGGTGTAGGAGAGAGTAGGGGCCAGGGAGGATGAGTGCATGAGGGTGGGCATGGTGCACGGCATGAAGAAGAAAAGGTGCTCCATTCACTTTAACCAGTACGGCAAGGACATGGCTCGATGCAGAGGGTGCAGAGGGGGTGATGATCATCAAATGAAAGTGGTGGAGGCTTTGGACCAGGGTTTTTAGCATGTATCACCATTTACAGTATGTGCACACAAGGTGCTCACACATGGCCGCATGAAGAAAAATTTAGAATTTTGCAATTCTTTTTGGTGGAGTTCATTTATATAATTAGTGTGTTGGAATGGTGGTGGGGGTGCTCATTTTGGTGAAGGTTTACAAGAATTCCAAAATGGGCTGATCTTCACATAGTTTCAAAGTCTCCACTTGTCCCTATCTTTCTGGTCAACCTAGTCAAAATTAGCAGAGATGGTCAACATGAAAGTTGTTGACCTTGACATGGTCTTGGATGACATGGTCATAGTTGACCAAGTTTGGTTTAAGAAATGAGAATTACAGAGGGGTAAAGTGGGGAACATTTTATAAAGTGACAAAATGACCATTATCACATGTATGTTGATTTTGAGTTTTGCTTTGATTTGTTTTTGGTTTCTTTGATGCAATTGTGTTTATTTATCATATTGAAGTATTTTAGAAACAATGGGGCAAGCAATCTTGGCCTTGGTGGAGGATTTGCATTTTGGCATATGTGTATGTGAGTGAATTTTGGGAAATCTCTCC
Source organism: Lolium multiflorum (assembly GCA_030979885.1). Classification (NCBI taxonomy): domain Eukaryota; kingdom Viridiplantae; phylum Streptophyta; class Magnoliopsida; order Poales; family Poaceae; genus Lolium; species Lolium multiflorum. The sequence goes on from CM061747.1 coordinate 69,289,975, forward strand.
CTATTTGATTTCTTTCCATTTGATTTGACTTTGGTTGACTCTAATGTGGTTCTTATGAGTGTAGAAACATTTTAAGAGCATTGAAACTAAATCAAAGGGTCTTGTTCAAAGATTTGCAAATTTGGCCTTAACACATAAGTAATGAGGTGTCCAATTTTCATAATTTGTACTAGGGTTGTTCTTGCCTCACTTGGACATGGGTTAGGGTCCATTTAGTGTTATAATAGGTTTAGAGATGGTGTCACACCATTTGGTCAAGGTTTGAAGACATAGGTCAATGTTTGGTGAAATGCCTATGTGTCACATATGCTTTTATGCACATGTGGTATTTTATTTTTATTTTGACTTGGTTTGACCCAATTGGTTTTGGTTGAATGTTGAAATGATATCTGGAGATGATCCAACCATTCACAACAAGTCCTAGGGTTAGTTTTCTTAAATTCACATATTTGCTATTTAGCTCTCATATGCCTCTATGGCATTTTTAATTTCTTTATATTATTTTTAGTTTCAACTTGGCAATGATTTAAGAAGTGCTATATAAGGTTTACAAAGCTTTTCCAATATTTTAAATAAAGTGAAAAGGTCTAGGGTAAATATTTATAATTGTAGCCATAGGCACATATGTCTTTTTCTTATTTAATTTCTTTTTACTTTATTTTCACTAGTATGGTGAGAAGAGGGGTGGGGTTTTAGGGTTTAATATTCTTTCAAATACTAATAACAAGCAATCATGGCAAGAGCACAAGAATTATGCAAGATTGTTATGTATCAATCTTAATTTAATAAAAGTTTTTGTTGGTTCCAAAATTTGGAACTAGGGAAATTCATTTGTTTTGTTTTGAAATTTTTGGGATGTTACAAACCCTTCCCCCTTAAACAAATCTCGTCCCGAGATTTTAAGAGGAGTTAGGTTCCTAAGAGAGATTGAGCATTTTGATTAACAGGAAGGCATACTTGTCAGGGTCTGGGGTGCTTCCTGAGCTTCGTGGCGTCATGTGGTAGAAACGGGTTGTTGTTGTTTTGGTTCCTTCTACCTGCGAAGCGACGCATTGTCGGACAGTGCAGCGGTGTTGGCAGCGATCTTGGCAAGCTTCTTGGGGCATTCTTTGGAAAAGTGGCCTACAACTCCGCATTCATAGCAGTTTACCGTTGATTTGTCCTTCGGGGTGACGGGGATGGCATTACTTCCAGTTTTTGGGCCAGGGTTGGTGTTGGTGTAGTTCCCATTGTTGTGGTGGCTGTTGGGGTTGCGGTTGTTATTATTGTTGCCTCCGGGCTTCGGGGGTCCTCCGTGGTTATTGTTGTAGTTGGGGCGATAAGTCTGAGCAAGTGGCTTGTTGTTTCTGGGGGTGAATCCTCCAGAGGAGTTATTGCGGTGCTTCTGGGTATGGTGGGTCCACTCTGGTTCATCATTCTACGCTTGCGGTTCTCATTGGCCGATGCAGCTTTCCTTCCATCCGTATGGCTGAGTCCACTAGGGCTTCGAGGTCGTGACGAATATTCACTAACACGCTTGCATCTCGTCATGCGTCGTTAAATCTTTCCTTTCTTTTTCATTTGTGTCGGTCTCATCCGGGCGTACCTTGACAGAGTGAGAAACCTGTCGCGGTATTCCACCACGGACATTCTTCCTTGCTTGAGTTCACGGAACTCATCTCTCATTTTCTTAATTAATCCTTGGGGCACATGGTACTTGCTGAACTTCAGCTGTCATGTCATCATGTCCCGCATTCATTGCACGGGCACTAGTCCACCAGGCTCTTGCAGGTCCCGACAGTAGTGGGTGGCAAACAGTACTTTTTCTGCGGCCAACTCCCGCAACTTCAAGGTTGTTCTCTATTGTCTGGAGCCAGTCATCAGCATCGAGGGCTCTTCGGTTTTGCTGAACATTGGAGGGTTGGTGTTCTGGAAATTCTTCAGTTTTGACCCAGGGTGATCGTGGTTTCCATGGCCTTGATTGTTCGAGCTATCTGTTGCAGTGCAGCAAGGTTTGCTTGGCGTTCAGCTCTTCTGCTTCCCGGTCTGCCATCATTGTCTGCAGTAGTTGCATCATGGCATCCGGGTTTGCGTTGCGGTTTGGGGGGCCATCTAAACATGTAGGTAGATCATGAGATAAGAGGAAATTTTCTATGGCTTATTTTAGTTAGTTTAAACTTAAACTTAAGATATTTTCCGGATGAATATAACACATATTTTATTTATTCACAACAAACATCACATATTACAATCTAAAGCACTAAGGGTTTTAAGAACCCTTCTTCCACAATCTACGATACATGGTGCGGGATACAACTCACACCTACGTAAGTGAAGCTAGTGCAACTATTCCTCATTGTCTTCATCCACATCGATGGGAATGATCCCATCCTCTGCAGCCTCCAGAAACTCGTAGTCCTCCTCATCAGTGAACTCGTCATCCTCAAAGTCGTTGTCGTCACTCAGGAAGTCATTGCCTCCTTGGATGTCTTCTCCATCCTCCTCCATCTCCTGGATCTGGTCCTGCTGTGTCCGGACAGTCACCTCTAAGGTGCGAATCTTCTCGCGAAGACGGTGATAGTAGCGACATTCTTGGCACGCTGCAGGCGAAGTGACCGGCGGTCCTTGGCGAGTAGTCTGATGGCGTCAGCATGATGAGCTAAAGCCATCTGAGCACGGTGGGAGTGAACACGTGTCAACTCCAGATCCTTCCGGGTCTCATGAAGCATAAAGTCCAAATGCTGCACATGGATCTTGAGCACCGGGTGCGAAGAGAGTGCCATGGGTTCCCCCATGGTGTCGTGCCTCGCGAAGTGGGCGAAGCGGCTTCCCCGGAGTGCGGCGATGTTCTGTCCGCACACCCGAGCAAGTCCCTCCTGAAGGGCGTGAGCAAGACCGTCCACCCAGCTGTATGCCTTGAAGGAGAAAAGGATCCTCTCCGAGATGGGAGGTTCCGAGCTTCCCTTCAAGTCAGCGGTGATCATCCACTGCTGTTCCCCAGTGGGGGTGTTGTGGATCCGGACTCCGTGGAACTTGGGAGGTGGGCGTTCGAGCTTCTCGACACTAGGTACAAGTCGCGCTCGAACACCAGACTTCCTCCGTTTCCAGATCGTAGGTCTCCGTCTGGACGTAGGGCTCCATCTGAAAGTGAAATGGATGAGTAAGTTAGAGATATGAACAAGTGTGGCAAAATTTTAATGGATTTATAAAGAGGTGCATGGCTTATTATTTTTAAGAAGATCTGGTAGAGAAGAAATGAATAAGTTTTTCACAAATATTCACTTCATTGGTTTTATGAAACTAAGTTTTTCAGAACGTCCATTCTAACTAGGGTCTCCTAAGGTCAAACAATGGCTCTGATACCAACTTGTCAACACCCGGATTTTTAAGTCCAGATGCCTATTATGCCATTCATCGCAATCCCAGGAATATTGTTTTTGCGAGACATAATAGCTTGATATCACCACACATCATTTATTACAACACGTAATCGTCTTACAACAAAGGATCACATGATCCAGTCTTAATACAACATAGTGGATCTAGAGATCCTATTACAAAACACATAGCGGAAGCAAAGTAACGGTCGTGGTCCATCTGTTCCACAGGCAACTGTTGACGTCAGGAGCGGTCCTAGTTGTCGTAGACGTTCTGCTGTCCATCTTCCTCGTACAGCTGTTCACCTTCATAGTCTGCCATTTGAATAGCCAGGGACAAAGCCATGAGTACTTTTAAAGTACTCGCAAACTACTACTAGTGTAAGCAATCAATTGTGGTAAGGGGATACTAAGCTCTAAGTTTATTTGCAGAAAGCCAAGTTTATTTCATAAACATTTAGTAAAGATGCTTGAATCACTTAGACTAACTCAGGTGGGAACCTTAGTGTCATTCCCACAACTCTGTTGTGGTCCAACTCAAAGTCACCATTCACCGGTCAACTTCAAGTCACCAGTCATATGTCACATTTTTGAAAATGGTCTGATGACGGAACAGTATGGCCTTTCCAATCGTCCGTAACCGTGGACACGGCTATTCGAATAGTTCTACACTGCAGAGGTTGTACGCTTGTGCCACAATATTTGCAATAATCCGTCAGGGTTAACTGGCCCTGATTTATCATACTCCGTATGCGGACTACCAACCATAACCTTTCACTTATATACTCTAGTATGGGCACCTCTCCCCATGAGCTTGGCCTCCCGGTGAGAACCAACTGTTAACCCGGGAACTGCACAGGGCTTGGGCCGGACAATTCACCTCAATCACGTCACATCATCTCAGATGTCTTTGGAGGCAGCCCTTGGCATAACCCCGATGACGCTTGTTTAGAGGGAACCCATACTAAAGCACATAAATTTCTAGTTAAGCCCGTACCCATTTTGGGTATTGTGGGGGTACTTTCAAAATTGGAATGGTATCGCATCCGAACCCAACCATCAGTCTTATATCAAAAATCACCATCTTCTCATGGTCATATTCACCTTCAAAGTCATTCAATGGAATGAACCATCATTCCAAGGTTTCAACTTCATTTCAAAGTCACATGTTCCCATCTAGAGTAGTCAATTTTTAATTGATTAGCAATAGCAACTATATGAGGGGTGCTATCTAGCTTGGAGTGGTGTTAATCTAAACCAAGTATTGTTCTATTCTAGACCAAGTGAATCATAAATCAAAAAGTAAATTTGATAAATAAAATCAAGTAAAGCTTATAAAGTAAAAACTTTGGGATAGGTTCATAAAGTAAAATGTAATGATGCCTTGCTCTAGTAGAGCTTTGCACCCTGATGGTTAGCAAGTTTATTAGCTTGCATTAGTCTAGCTTGCAAGAATGTTAGCTTGCTTGTAGGAGTAATATCAATATTAGCTTGCCTTGATTGGTGAAGTGATCAAAGTAGTCTTCTTCTTCCTCTTGGTAGAATACTTCCTCCTCTTGATAGTCTCCGGTACTAGCGTCTATAAACGAATACAAGGATACAATCACCAAACAATACTTAAGTACTCTTAATTAGCCTTAGTGGCTCACACAATGATCTATCATCACTACTTAACATTTATTACAAGATTATGCTAGGGTTTCCTTATTTAATAATAGAAAAATAATTTCCTCTCATTGAATCTTCTTAAGATTTAATTTCTCTTATGAGTAATATATGACCTAGGTTGACCAAAGTCAACCTCTTCATACTTATCATTTGAGAAAATGATTTAAATGAGGTTCCATACCTCATGCAATTTAATACTAACATGGTAGTGATTTAATGCCACCAATAATTCAATATGAGGTTACTTAGATTATGATCACTACCTCATATTGGATTATTTGAGAACAAAATTTAAATGAGAGGAATATCTCTCATATGGTTTAGCACATAAGTGTAACAAATTTAAAGGACTATTATTGAGGTGATTTAATATTCTCAACACAACCAGGGATGATCCTATGTTGACCAAGGTCAACACTTCACACTTAGTATTTGAGAAGAGTGAGTTAAATGAGATTCATCATCTCATGTGATTTAATTAATTTAAATATTATTTAGATTTAAGATTTATAAGGGAGCAAGTATGAGCTTAGGAAATTAAAGGTCAACACATTACTTCCTATTATTTGAGAAAGATAATTTAAAATGAGGTGAGCACCTCATACTATTTTAGTAACAACTTGTAATGTTTTAATATTATTAATTAATTAAAAGTGAATTTTAATTGACCATGGGATCTACTTCATATTAATATGGTTGAGGTAAGATTTAAATGAGACCAAAGTCTATTATATGATTTAATAAATAGGTTTGAAATATTTAAATACTACTTATGAGAATGATTAAATATTTTCAAATAGGAACCTATGGTTCATTAATATATGTTATTAATTCTTATTGAAATATTTGGATTAATAATTTAAGTGAGAAGCTATTCCTCATATGAGTTAAACTATCCTCTAAATGATTTAAAATCTCTAAGTAACTAAGCATGAGACTTTCTTGATCAAGGTCAGTACCTCTATTTGAATTACTTAAGATCACAATTTAAATGAGAGATAAGCCCTCATACTATTTAAAGAATTCTATGTGTATGTATTAAATGATCTAGAAATGGTTCCATAGCCATTATTTAATTCTAATCCATGATCATGCAAAACAACCATGCTATATTTTTGCATAAACAATTAGATTATGTCAAATGTGATTTATTAGAGTTGGAATCAACTTAAAATCATTTATAGATAATTTCTAATATTTATTTGAAGTCAGAAAAGTCCCTGCCTTGTTATTTTTATCATTTAAATTTAATTTCGAATTTGGACATGAGACCAGTGACATTGTTTAGACAATTTCATGAGGTTTCCAAATATATAAAATTGGTTAAATTTGGTGTAGTAGATTTCAAACTATTAAATTTTGAAGTTGGCACCAGTATTGAATTTGAACTAAATGGATTAAATCGAATTTGAATTAATGGGCCACGCGGGAAAACGAAATGGGCCGAATGGAGTTAAACGAGTAACACGGCCCAAACACAGCCCGTGTGCGCGGGCCGCCTGACGAGGTGGGAGCCACCCGTCAGTGCCTCTTAACCGAGCGAAGCGGTACGAGCGACGTGATCCGTCCGATCAGAACCTGATCGCACGGTCGAGGGGCTTCGTCGTCTCCGACGAGATGCCGGCATGCGGCGGCGTACCTAGGGGGTCGGAGGCGCTGTGGGTCGCGGGAGGTTGATGGCGAGGTTCGAGGCGACGTTGGCGAGCGAGAAGCTCCTGGTACAATGGCGAGGCTCGGGGCTGCTCCAATCGATGGCGATGGTCTGCGAGCTCCGGCGGGTAGGAGGCGATTGGGGCTGCTCCGACGAGGTCTGGTGAAATTGATCGGTGGAGAAGGCTCAGTGAGAGGAGGGGAGTGGATGGGATGCAGAGAGAAGGCGCCGATCGTCTCTATTTATAGCGTCGCTTGGTGGCCGTGGTGTGCTGGGAAGGGTCGACGACGGTGAGGTCGTTCCAGGACGCGAAGGGGCAAGCTAGGGCGAGCATCGTGTAGGCGACGTCTAGGCGGTGCTAGCGCGCTTGATGGCGCTTCAAATGATGGCCTGTGGCGCCCTGGCGACGGTGATGTCCTTGCAGTACCGTGGCGGCAGATCATGGCGGTGGCTACGGTGCAGGGGCAGGCCTGGGGGCTTGTTTAGCTCATAGAGGGCGGGAGTAGGTGCTCAATGCAGGGTAGCTTGGCCAGAGAAGGACGAGGGCGCTCGAGCACTTGGTGTACTGGCGGCGTCCAGGGCGTGGTCACCGCGCGTGCTGGCATGCTCTGGGCGCGCATGGGCACGGCTGGTTCGGCCAATGGCGTGCAAGGGAGTGGCTGGGGCGTGTACCGACAGTGTCCTGGTGCTTTGGAGAGTCTATTTGACATGGTGTAGGAGAGAGTAGGGGGCCAGGGAGGATGAGTGCATGAGGGTGGGCATGGTGCACGGCATGAAGAAGAAAAGGTGCTCCATTCACTTTAATGCGGCAAGGACATGGCTCGATGCAGAGGGTGCAGAGGGGGGGTGATGATCATCAAATGAAAGTGGTGGAGGCTTTGGACCAGGGGTTTTTAGCATGTATCACCATTTACAGATTGTGCACACAAGGTGCTCGACACAATGGCCGCATGAAGAAAAATTTAGAATTTTGCAATTCTTTTTGGTGGAGTTCATTTATATAATTAGTGTGTTGGAATGGTGGTGGTGGTGCTCATTTTGGTGAAGGTTTACAAGAATTCCAAAATGGGTATGATCTTCACATAGTTTCAAAGTCTCCACTTGTCCCTGTCTTTCTGGTCAACCTAGTCAAAATTAGCAGAGATGGTCAACATGAAAGTTGTTGACCTTGACATGGTCTTGGATGACATGGTCATAGTTGACCAAGTTTGGTTTAAGAAATGAGAATTACAGAGGGGTAAAGTGGGGAACATTTTATAAAGTGACAAAATGACCATTATCACATGTATGTTGATTTTGAGTTTTGCTTTGATTTGTTTTTGGTTTCTTTGATGCAATTGTGTTTATTTATCATATTGAAGTATTTTAGAAACAATGGGGCAAGCAATTTTGGCCTTGGTGGAGGATTTGCATTTTGGCATATGTGTATGTGAGTGAATTTTGGGAAATCTCTCCCTATTTGATTTCTTTCCATTTGATTTGACTTTGGTTGACTCTAATGTGGTTCTTATGAGTGTAGAAACATTTTAAGAGCATTGAAACTAAATCAAAGGGTCTTGTTCAAAGATTTGCAAATTTGGCCTTAACACATAAGTAATGAGGTGTCCAATTTTCATAATTTGTACTAGGGTTGTTCTTGCCTCACTTGGACATGGGTTAGGGTCCATTTAGTGTTATAATAGGTTTAGAGATGGTGTCACACCATTTGGTCAAGGTTTGAAGACATAGGTCAATGTTTGGTGAAATGCCTATGTGTCACATATGCTTTTATGCACATGTGGTATTTTATTTTTATTTTGACTTGGTTTGACCCAATTGGTTTTGGTTGAATGTTGAAATGATATTTGGAGATGATCCAACCATTCACAACAAGTCCTAGGGTTAGTTTTCTTAAATTCACATATTTGCTATTTAGCTCTCATATGCCTCTATGGCATTTTTAATTTCTTTATATTATTTTTAGTTTCAACTTGGCAATGATTTAAGAAGTGCTATATAAGGTTTACAAAGCTTTTCCAATCTTTTAAATAAAGTGAAAAGGTCTAGGGTAAATATTTATAATTGTAGCCATAGGCACATATGCCTTTTTCTTATTTAATTTCTTTTTACTTTATTTTCACTAGTATGGTGAGAAGAGGGGTGGGGTTTTAGGGTTTAATATTCTTTCAAATACTAATAACAAGCAATCATGGCAAGAGCACAAGAATTATGCAAAATTGTTATGTATCAATCTTAATTTAATAAAAGTTTTTGTTGGTTCCAAAATTTGGAACTAGGGAAATTCATTTGTTTTGTTTTGAAATTTTTGGGATGTTACAAACCCTTCCCCCTTAAACAAATCTCGTCCCGAGATTTTAAGAGGAGTTAGGTTCCTAAGAGAGATTGAGCATTTTGATTAACAGGAAGGCATACTTGTCAGGGTCTGGGGTGCTTCCTGAGCTTCAGTGGCGTCATGTGGTAGAAACGGCCGTTGTTGTTGTTTTGGTTCCTTCTACCTGCGAAGCGGCGCTGTTGCTGGGCAGGTGCAGCGGTGTTGGCAGCGATCTTGGCAAGCTTCTTGGGGCATTCTTTGGAAAAGTGGCCTACAACTCCACATTCATAGCAGTTTACCGTTGATTTGTCCCTCGGGGTGACGGGGATGGCATTACTTCCAGTTCTGGGCCAGGGTTGGTGTTGGTGTAGTTCCCATTGTTGTGGTGGCTGTTGGGGTTGCGGTTGTTGTTGTTGGTGCCTCCGGGTTTCGGGGGTCCTCCGTGGTTATTGGTGTAGTTGGGGCGATAAGTCTGAGCAGGGGGCTTGTTGTTTCTTGGGGTGAATCCTCCAGAGGAGTTATTGCGGTGCTTCTGGGTATGGTGGGGTCCACTCTGGTTCATCATTCTACGCTTGCGGTTCTCATTGGCCTGATGCAGCTTTCCTTCCATCTGTATGGCTGAGTCCACTAGGGCTTCGAGGTCAGCGAACGGAATATTCACTAACACAGTTTGCATCTCGTCGTGCAGTCCGTTCAGAAATCTTTCCTTTCTTTTCTCATTTGTGTCGGTCTCATCCGGGGCGTACCTTGACAGAGTGAGAAACCTGTCGCGGTATTCCACCACGGACATTCTTCCTTGCTTGAGTTCACGGAACTCATCTCTCATTTTCTTGATTAATCCTTGGGGCACATGGTACTTGCTGAACTTCAGCTTGAAGTCTTCCCATGTCATCATCTGTCCCGCATTCATTGCACGGGCACTAGTCCACCAGGCTCTTGCAGGTCCTGACAGGTAGTGGGTGGCAAACAGTACTTTTTCTGCGGCTTCAACTCCCGCAACTTCAAGGTTGTTCTCTATTGTCTGGAGCCAGTCATCAGCATCGAGGGGCTCTTCGGTTTTGCTGAACATTGGAGGGTTGGTGTTCTGGAAATTCTTCAGCTTTGACCCAGGGTGATCGTGGTTTCCATGGCCTTGATTGTTCTGAGCTATCTGTTGCAGTGCAGCAAGGTTTGCTTGGCGTTCAGCTCTTTCGGCTTCCCGGTCTGCCATCATTGTCTGCAGTAGTGCATCATGGCATCCTGGGTGGCGTTGCGGGTTGGTGGGGCCATCTAAACATGTAGGTAGATCATGAGATAAGAGGGAAATTTTCTATGGCTTATTTTGAGTTAAGTTTAAACTTAAACTTAAGATATTTTCAGGATGAATATAACACATATTTTATTTATTCACAACAAACATCACACATTACAAGCTAAAGCACTAAGGGTTTTAAGAACCCTTCTTCCACAATCTACGATACATGGTGCGGGATACAACTCACACCTACGTAAGTGAAGCTAGTGCAACTATTCCTCATTGTCTTCATCCACATCGATGGGAATGATCCCATCCTCTGCAGCCTCCAGAAACTCGTAGTCCTCCTCATCAGTGAACTCGTCATCCTCAAAGTCGTTGTCGTCACTCAGGAAGTCATCGCCTCCTTGGATGTCTTCTCCATCCTCCTCCATCTCCTGGATCTGGTCCTGCTGTGTCCGGACAGTCACCTCTAAGGTGCGAATCTTCTCGCGAAGACGGGTGATAGTAGCGACATTCTTGGCGCGCTGCAGGCGGAGTGACCGGCGGTCCTTGGCGAGTAGTCTGATGGCGTCGGCATGATGAGCCAAAGCCATCTGGGCACGGTGGGAGTGAACACGTGTCAGCTCCAGATCCTTCCGGGTCTCATGAAGCATAAAGTCCAAATGCTGCACATGGATCTTGAGCACCGGGTGCGAAGAGAGTGCCATGGGTTCCCCCATGGTGTCGTGCCTCGCGAAGTGGGCGAAGCGGCTTCCCCGGAGTGCGGCGATGTTCTGTCCGCACACCCGAGCAAGTCCCTCCTGAAGGGCGTGAGCAAGACCGTCCACCCAGCTGTATGCCTTGAAGGAGAAAAGGATCCTCTCCGAGATGGGAGGTTCCGAGCTTCCCTTCAAGTCAGCGGTGATCATCCACTGCTGTTCCCCAGCGGGGGTGTTGTGGATCCGGACTCCGTGGAACTGGGGAGGTGGGCGTTCGAGCTTCTCGGACACTAGGTACAAGTCGCGCTCAAACACCAGACTTCCTCCGTTTTCCAGATCGTAGGTCTCCGTCTGGACGTAGGGCTCCATCTGAAAGTGAAATGGATGAGTAAGTTAGAGATGTGAACAAGTGTGGCAAAATTTTAATGGATTTATAAGGAGGTGCATGGCTTATTATTTTTAAGAAGATCTGGTAGAGAAGAAATGAATAAGTTTTTCACAAATACTTACTTCATTTGTTTTAGAAACTAAAATTTTCCGAACGTCCATTCTAACTAGGGCCTCCTAAGGTCAAACAATGGCTCTGATACCAACTTGTCAACACCCGGATTTTTAAGTCCAGATGCCTATTATGCCATTCATCGCAATCCCAGGAGTAGATAAATTCAACTAAGAAATCTAGGTGGAGACCTAACCTTTCACACCTAAAGAAATCTTGTGAGTATACCATAAAACCTAGGATATTATATCCCTATTTGAAAGAGCTCAATCTATGGTGTTATACTCAATATAGTTGAGGCAACACTTGAATTTGAGGGAGAGAACTATCCATATATCCAGATGATTATATCATCATATCTTGGAAAGAACCCTAAGTAATTATCTCAGGCATTCTCCTGGGATATAAACTATTGAGGCAACCATAGTAGTCCCATTCAAGAAGGTAAATCGGAAGTACTATACCTTAGTTGATCAAGACAATGCTTGATCATATAAGTGAGAAAACCATTTAATGAGTAATACCTTAGGAAGCAAGACCTTGATCATCATAAATTGAGTAATGATCAGAAACCCTTAGAATTTGAGGTAGAAGATATTAAGAACAAGTTGATCATGCTTAAGCCATGATCATGCTCTTGAGGTATGTGAGGATAAGTTAAATCCTAATAGGATTAGTAGATGTTATTCACCACATGAAATCATAGGGAGATCACTAGTAATCAAGTCTAGGCTTATATCCCAACCTTTACTTGTGAATCACTTGGTGATCATGAGTAGAATCCTACCATATCTATATTTCATAAATTATAGAACATAAGAAAACCTTAGAGTAAAACTCCATACTTAATATGGTGAGAAACCATCCATCCATATGACCAAATTTAACTATAAAAAAAGAACTAACACTACAAGAAAAGTTGCCATGGCCGACGAAGTTGAAGTCGCGCCGTGGTTGCTGGTGTACCATGGCCGACGATTTTGGTCCCTCCGTGGTGCATGTCAAAACTTTTTTTTCTCGTTTTTGAGGCCACCTAGCCCGACGAAAGCGGCCAAAACGTGGCGTATGGTGGCCCGGGACGTGGTGCATCTCGAAATCTCGGGTTCGCCGGCCGAGTCAACGCAAATCCGCACCGCCGAGGGATGTAGGGCCCAGATGGCAGCCTCTCTGGCATTGTTTTTTTCTAGATCGCGCCATCTCGTTCAACGTTCTCCGATCGAGCCGTTTACGATGCAGGATCATGGGTCCCGCATGTCATCCTCTATGAACCAAAATTCTTTCTATTCTTGGATTTTTTTTGACCCCCTGATTTCTGGCTACTTCCTTTTTCTTTTGATCCCTTGCCGCCTTGGAAACGTTGAGACCGCTCTGCTAAATGGGACCCGCATGTCATCCTCTATGTGCAATCAACTTTCTTTTCTTGGAGTTTTTTTGGCACCTCAAATTTGGTCACTTGCCTTTTCTTTCGATCCTACCGCCTCTCAAACGGTGATACCGCTGCTGCTAACTTGGGACCCGCATGTCATCCTCTATGTACTATAAAACTTTCTTTTCTTGAATTATTTTTGGCACCTCATATTTGGTCACTTACCTTTTCTCGATCCTCGCCGCCTCTCAAACGGTGATACCGCTGCTGCTAAATGGGACCCGCATGTCATCCTCTATGTACTATAAAACTTTCTTTTCTTGGATTTTTTTGGCACCTCATATTTGGTCACTTGACTTTTTCTTTCGATCACCTGCTGCCTCTCAAACAGTGATACCGCTGCTGCTAAATGGGACCCGCATGTCATCCTCTATGTACTATAAAACTTTTTTTCTTGGATTTTTTGGCACCTCATATTTGGTCACTTGACTTTTTCTTTCGATCCCTGCTGCCTCTCAAACGGTGATACCGCTCTGCTAAATGGGACCCGCATGTCATCCTCTATGTACTATAAAACTTTCTTTTCTTGGATTTTTTTGCACCTCATATTTGGTCACTTGACTTTTTCTTTCGATCACCTGCTGCCTCTCAAACAGTGATACGCTGCTAAAATGGGACCCGCATGTCATCCTCTATGTACTATAAAACTTTCTTTTCTTTTAATTTTTGGCACCTCATATTTGGTCACTTGCCTTTTTCTTTTGATCCCCTGCCGCCTCTCAAACGTTGATACAGCTGTTGCTAAATGGGACCCGCATGTCATCCTCTATGTACTATAAAACTTTCTTTTCTTGGATTTTTTTTGGCACCTCATATTTGGTCACTTGACTTTTTCTTTCGATCCCCTGCCTCTCAAACGTTGATACCGCTGCTGCTAAATGGGACCCGCATGTCATCCTCTATGTACTATAAAACTTTCTTTTCTTGGATTTTTTTTGGCACCTCATATTTGGTCACTTGACTTTTTCTTTCGATCCCTGCGCCTCTCAAACGGTGATACCGCTGCTGCTAAATGGGACCCGCATGTCATCCTCTATGTACTATAAAACTTTCTTTTCTTGAATTATTTTTGGCTCCTCATATTTTTTCACTTGCCTTTTTCTTTCGATCCTGCCGCCTCTCAAACGGTGATACCGCTGCTTGCTAAATGGGACCCGCATGTCATCCTCTATGTACTATAAAACTTTCTTTTCTTGAATTATTTTTGGCTCTGATATTTTTTCACTTGCCTTTTTCTTTCGATCTCATGCCACGTTTGAAACGTTGAGGAACCTGCAGGCTCATGGGACCCATGTCATCCTCTATGTACTATAAAAGTTCATTTTCTTGGTTTTTTTTTCCATCTGATTTTTGGCAATTTCTTTTTTCTTTTGATCCCCTGCCGCCTCTCAAACGTGATACCGCTGCTGCTAAATGGGACCCGCATGTCATCCTCTATGTACTATAAAACTTTCTTTTCTTGAATTATTTTGGCTCCTCATATTTGGTCACTTGCCTTTTTCTTTCGATCTCATGCCAAGTTTGAAACGTTGAGGAACCTGCTGGCTCATGGGACCCGCATGTCATCCTCTATGTACTATAAAAGTTTATTTTCTTTATTTTTTTCACCCTCTGATTTTTGGCTATTTCCTTTTTCTTTTGATCCCCTGCCTTGGAAACGTATGGTAAGCTGCTGACTCATGGGACCCGCATGTCATCCTCTATGTACAATCAACTTTCTTTTTCTTTTGATCTCAAGCCGCATTTGAAACGTTGAGACCGCTGCTGCTAAATGGGACCCGCATGTCATCCTCGTACAATAAAGTTTCTTTTCTTGGATTATCTTTGGCTCCTGATATTTTGTCACTTGCCTTTTTCTTTCGATCTCATGCCGCCTTTGAGTAAGCTGCTGGCTCATGGGTCCCGCATGTCATCCTCTACGAACAATAAAAGTTTCCTTTCTTGGAGTTATTTTTTACCCCTAATTTCTGGCTATTTGCCTTTTTCTTTTGATCTCCTGCCCCCTCTGAAACGATGAGGACGCTGTTGGCAGGTCGGTCCAACATGTCATCCTCTATGAACAATAAAAGTTTCCTTTGATGGATTTATTTTGAACCCCTCATTAATTTCTGGATATTTCCCCTGCCGCCTTGGAATCGTTGAGGATGCTGCTGCCTCATGGGTCCCGCATGTCATCCTCTCAGAACGGTAAATGTTTATTTTCTTGGATTTTGTTGACCAAACGATTTTTGGCTTATTTTTTCTTTCGATCACCTGCAGCCTTTAAAACGTTGAGGACGCTGCTGGCTCACGGGTCCCACATGTCAACCTCTATGAACAATAAACGCTGAGGATGCTGCTGCCTCATGGGTCCCGCATGTCATCCTCTCAGAACGAAAATGTTTCTTTTCTTGGATTTTTTACCAACAGATTTTTGGTTTATTTTTTCTTTCCATCCCCTGCCGCCTTTAAAACGTTGACGACGCTGTTGGCTCATGGGTCCCCGATGTCAGCCTCCCCGTACAAGAAACATATGATATCTTGATTATTTTGCAGACAATAAACAATGTATTGCGCTCTGAGCTATTTCAAACGGATAATTAAATCTTTATTTTTACATAAACAAACTTATATGTTGAATCTCCTTGTTTTTTGTCTTTGCGAAGCATAGGACTTTCCTGTTTTTTTAGAAAATTCGGAACTTTCCTGTTTTGGAGTGGGCTGAAATTGTACGAGTCAAAAGGCCAAGCAGGATAGTTCGAAAGCCCAGATGTCCAGATGCAGCCCAATTGAAATCTTTCTTCTTGGATTTTTTTCACCCCCTGATTTCTGGCTACTTCATTTTTCTTTTGGTCCTGTGCCGCCTTGGAAACGTTGAGACCGCTGCTGCAAAATGGGACCCGCATGTCATCCTCTACGTACAATAAAATTTCTTTTCTTATTTTTTTGGCTCGATGATTTGGTCACTTGCCTTTTCTTTCGATCCTGCAGCCTCTCAAACGGTGATACCGCTGTGCAAAATGGGACCCGCATGTCATCCTCTACGTACAATAAACTTTCTTTTCTTGGATTATTTTTGGCTCCGATATTTGGTCACTTGCCTTTTTTTCTTTCGATCTCATGCCACGTTTGAAACTTTGAGGAACCTGCTGGCTCGTGGGACCCGCATGTCATCCTCTATGTGCTATAAAAGTTTATTTTCTATGGTTTTTTTCACTCTCTGATTTTTGTCTATTTCCTTTTTCTTTTGATGCCCTGCCGCCTTGGAAACGTTGAGTAAGCTGCTTACACATGGGACCCGCATGTCATCCTCTATGTACAATCAAGTTTCTTTTCTTGAATTATTTTTGGCTCCTGATATTTCGTCACTTGCCTTTTTCTTTCGATCTCATGCCACGTTTGAAACGTTGAGGAACCTGCTGGCTCATGGGACCCGCATGTCATCCTCTATGTGCTATAAAAGTTTGTTTTCTTGGATTTTTTTTCACCCTCTGATTTTTGGCTCCTGATATTTCGTCACTTGCCTTTTACTTTTGATCCCCTGGCCCCTTTGAAACGTTGAGTAAGCTGCTGGCACATGGGACCCGCATGTCAACCTCTATGTCCATCAACTTTCTTTTCTTGGATTTTTTTTGACCCCCTACTTTCTAGCTACTTTCTTTTTCTTTTGATCTCAAGCCGCATTTCAAACATTGAGACCGCTGCTGCAAAATGGGACCCGCATGTCATCCTCTATGTACAATAAATCTTTGATTATTTTTGGCACCTCATATTTGGTCACTTGCGTTTTTTTCTTTCGATCTCATGCCACCTTTGAAACGTTGAGTAAGCTGCTGGCTCATGGGTCCCCCATGTCATCCTCTACGAACAATAAAAGTTTCCTTTCTTGGAGTTATTTTTGCCCCCTAATTTCGGCTACTTCCTTTTTCTTTTGATCCCTGCCGCCTTTGAAACGTTGAAAACTTTCTTTTCTTTGATTATTTTTGGCTCGATATTTGGTCACTTGCCTTTTTCTTTCGATCTCATGCCACGTTTGAAACGTTGAGGAACCTGCTGGCTCATGGGACCCGCATGTCATCCTCTATGTGCTATAAAACTTTCCTTTGTTGGATTTTTTTTCCCTCGATTTTTGGCTTGCCTTTTTCTTTTGATCCTGCCCCCTTTGAAACGTTGAGTAAGCTGCTGGCTCAAGGGACCCGCATGTCATCCACTATGTACTATAAAACTTTCTTTTCTTGGATTTTTTTGGCACCTCATATTTGGTCACTTGCCTTTTTCTTTCGATCCCTGCCGCCTCTCAAACGTTGATACAGCTGCTGCTATATGGGACCCGCATGTCATCCTCTATGTACATTCAAGTTTCTTTTCTTGGACTATTTTTGGCTCTTGATATTTGGTCACTTGCCTTTTTCTTTCGATCTCATGCCACGTTTGAAACGTTGAGGAACCTGCTGCTAAATGGGACCCTCATGTCATCCTCTATGTCCATCAACTTTCTTTTCTTGGATTATTTTGAGCCCCTAATTTCTAGCTACTTTCTTTTTCTTTTGATCTCAAGACGCATTTGAAACATTGAGACCGCTGCTGCAAAATGGGACCCGCATGTCATCCTCTATGTACAATAAATCTTGGATTATTTTTGGCTCCTGATATTTGGTCACTTGCCTTTTTCTTTTGATCACCTGCCGCCTTTGAAACGTTGAGGATTCTGCTGGCTCATGGGTCCCGCATGTCATCCTCTACGAACAATAAAAGTTTCCTTTCTTGGAGTTATTTTTACCCCTAATTTCTGGATATTTGCCTTTTTCTTTTGATCCCTGCCCCCTTTGAAACGATGAGGACGGTTGGCAGGTCGGTCCCACATGTCATCCTCTATGAACAATAAAAGTTTCCTTTGGTGGATTTATTTTTGACCCCTAATTAATTTCTGGTTATTTCCTTTTTTCTTTTGATCCCCTGCCGCTTCTCAAACGGTGATACCGCTGATGCTAAATGGGACCCGCATGTCATCCTCTATGTACTATAAAACTTTCTTTTCTTGGATTTTTTTGGCACCTCATATTTGGTCACTTGCCTTTTTCTTTCGATCCCCTGCCGCCTCTCAAACGTTGATACAGCTGCTGCTAAATGGGACCCGCATGTCATCCTCTATGTACAATAAAGTTTCTTTTCTTGGATTATCTTTGGCTCTGATATTTGGTCACTTGCCTTTTTCTTTCGATCTCATGCCGACTTTGAAACGTTGAGGCTGCTGGCTCATGGGTGCCGCATGTCATCCTCTATGAACAATAAAAGTTGGGGATGTCTATTTGTCAGCTGACTGATTTTCAATTCAGCGTAAGTCAGTTTTTCTTCAAATTATAAGACGGCACATGGCATAGGCAAAAATCAGTCAAGCCCATAAAAAAAGAATTTTACCAAGCCTTGTATGTGGGCTAAATCCCTATAATTAGCAACAGACAAACAAGTTGCAAACAGAAAAAAAATCCATAATACATGATTTAAAGACCTTAAAACGTTGTTTGGCGAAAATTACATGTTTTGTATTATGTAAACATAGTTGTAATGGACTGTAAACTGTGAGATGGGGAAACTGAAAGAAAATCGTCTACATGATTTGAAAGTAAAATTACAGACTTGTTTGCCTAATTTTACATGTTCCAAATCATGTAAATACCAGTGTAATGGACTGTAATTCGTCATATACAAATTTACACAAAAAGTTCAGTAAATATCTATCCGCTGACTTAGTCATGCACGCGTTTTACATCCAAAACCTCCCCACACAAACGTGTGCAGCTATAGCAGATGGCTAAGTACGGTACACAGTGGCTCAGAGAAACACGTGCAAGTCCACAATCGCGATGCCTAATTGGTTGGACAGAAATTCGACTGATGGCCAAAAAAGAATAAGTCGACTGTTTCTTAGCAAATCCTAAAAGTTTCCTTTGTTGGATTTATTTTTTACCCTCTGATTTTCGGCTATTTCCTTTTTCTTTTGATCCCCTGCCGCCTTAGAATAGTTGAGGATGCTGCTGCCTCATGGGTCCCGCATGTCATCCCCTCAGAAAGGTAATTGTTTCTTTTCTTGGTTTTGTTTACCAACTGATTTTTGGCTTATTTTTTCTTTCGATCTCCTGCCGCCTTGAAAACGTTGACGACGCTGCTGGCTCATGGGTCCCCAATGTCAGCCTCCCCGTACTGCAAATCCTCTTTATGCAAAGGTTGAGGATGCTGCTGCCTCAAGGGTCCCGCATGTCATCCTCTTAGAACGATAAATGTTTATTTTCTTGGATTTTTACCAACTGATTTTTGGTTTATTTTTTCTTTCGATCCCCTGCCGCCTTTAAAACGTTGACGACGCTGCTGGCTCATGGGTCCCGATGTCAGCCTCCCCGTACAAGAAACATGTGATATCTTGATTATTTTGCAGACAATAAACAGTGTATTTCGCTCTGAGCTATTTCAAAGGGATAAATTAAATCTTTGTTTTTACATAAACAAACTTATATGTTGAATCTCCTTGTTTTTTGTTTTTGCCAAGCATAGGACTTTCCTGTTTTGGAGTGGGCTTAAATTGTACGAGTCAAAAGGCTTCCAGCACGATAGTTCGAAGGCCCAGATGTCCAGATGCAGCCCAATTGAAATCTTTCTTTTCATGGATTTTTTGACACCCTGATTTCTGGCTACTTCCTTTTTCTTTTGATCCTGTGCCGCCTGGAAACTATGAGACCGCTATTGCAAAATGGGACCCACATGTCATCCTCTATGTACAATAAAAGTTTCTTTTCGTGGATTATTTTTGGCTCCTGATATTTGGTCACTTGCCTTTTTTCTTTCGATCCCGTGCAAAATGGGACCCGCATGTCGTCCTCTATTTACAAAAGAAGTTTCCTTTCTTGGAGTTATTTTTTACCCTAATTTGTGGCTACTTCATTTTTTTTTGATTCCCTGCCGCCTTTGAAACGTTGAGGACTCTGCTGGCTCATGGGCCCCACATGTCAGCCTCTGTGAACAATAAACCTTTCCTCTGTGAACACTAGCATTGACGAACTGAATGTGAACATGCGTTACAGGCTTTTTTTAGTAAATTTTGTCAACCAATTGCTAGCTTCTGTAAATATCACTAGTAGTACATACATCGCGAAAGCATTAGAATATTAGACCATGTTCACAAGAATAACATCAAGTCTGAACTACATTAACAGAGTGATAAAATATATTGTTCAGACCAGTACAAAATATAGGGAGTTAAACTAACACTATGCAGAAATTGGCCCTTCTCTTGCATATATCCCTCTAGCAAAGGGATCAACCACTGACAAGTCATGTACCAACCAGCTAAGAACACCGTCCGAGCTGAACTTATCTAAGGATGGTAAATATCCAAACTGAAAATCAACATCTCTATAAGCGGTGTTCTTCAGGTCTAGCTGCTTGAACTGGGTATCCCACCAGATCTCCTTGTGATGATATCTTACACCAAAATTCATTACTTTGAGCATTCTAGTGTTCTGTATAAAGAACCTGGAGACAATAACATCATTTCTCCTTCCTCGGTAGTCAGAAATCGAAATTTCTTTGAGGTGGAGATCAAGGCATTCAATGGGACAGGCTGGCTCATTATGCAGCACATGAACCTTATTGCCGGTTCTATAAAACTGCAAAGAAGTCAAATTAAGTAGTCAGTACAATAACAAAGTACTTCATAGCTATCAACTAATGAATATCTCAGGTGAGTTGAATCATGTGTTAATTGAGGACCGTGGAACAACATAATCCCCTGACACGTTCCAATTTGATAGATGCACTTTTTTACATCTGTTATTGTCATTGTAAAGTTGGGGAAAGGTTACCAACATGGGAAACTCCAATCCGCAACTAGTTGCGGGTGCACCCCATTTTTCTTTTGACACTTCCAAGTTTCCAAAAAAAATGTAAACTAAAAGTCTGGACATACATTGTGTTCTATCATGTGCTTCTGTGAAGTTTCATCCAAAAATATGATAATATGTGATCTACACAAAAAAAGAACAAATGATGTGTAAATAGTAAGTCACACTATTTACATATGTCTTCTCTTTTTTACACAGATCACATATTATCATGTGTTTATATGAAACTTCACAGATGCACAAGATACAACACATTGTATGACAAGAAGTTTAGTTTTGAACCAACATAATATAACTCCATTGTGGATGTTCTTCTAGTACAATTGTTCAACTGATCTAGGCTAATAAGTAATAACAGGTTAACTCCATGTAACTCTACAGTTTTTGCTCATAGTGGTAAACAGTTAACAACAACGAATTTACCTGGATATATAGCTTCTCCGTGCAGGGAAAGCATCTAAGAAATGCAAGTAGTTGATCCAGACGAGGGCCGTCAGATTTTAGAACCAAGTTCTTCACTGTGCACAGAGAATTTTCCAAGCTTATGGGCATCATCCTCTACAGGACAATGGTACATATGTCAAAAAAATAACAAAAATGTGAGTTAATTCAACAAGAAGAAGGCTGTTCTACCAAAAAGTTTATGCGTCCAATAACAAGTTGGCAGCCAGGGTACGACGCAAAGCCCAACACCATCAACTTTGGTGCGTTGGCGACCTGGATTAGTAGTGGAACATCATCAACGCATATGACCAATCTCTCGAGGCAAGATGCATCCATAATTTGCACCGTGTCTAACTGAATAAGTTCGGTGGTGTTGCGTTTCCAATAGCTAGCCACACTAATTGTACGAAGATTTGGCATTTGAATGTTGAGTTGGGTGAACCCGTGGACCCCCTCAAGGTGAAGTGCCTCGAGCACAATACAGCGGGTGAACAGGCGGTCGATGTTCGTCGCCTTACAGATGTAGACGTCATAGAGCAAGAGCCTTTTGAGTTGGGGGAAAAGAAGCATGGAGTTGGCATGAATCTCGGGCAAATAGCAAGTAGAAATGCTGACAATGCGCAGCGTGGGCGCGCAGCGGAACGCGGACAGCGGGAAGGAGCGCATCACAGTTCCAGCATCGAATCTGAGGTTCTCGACGCAAGATAGGGTGCTGGACCGGAACCAGCTGTCGAGCGTGGTGTCGACCTTGCAAGTGGTTCTGAAGGGGTCGATTGACACGCTTCTGGCGGGGCCAGGGTGAGCGGCGAGGATACTGGAGACCGCGGCGATGCGTTTGTGGTTTTGCTTGGCGAGTTCGTCGTCGATCTCGAGGTTAAGTGGGACGGAGTGCCAGAGGTGGCGCCACCGTTTGGAGACCAAGGTTGTGCTTACAGCGGATACAGTGGGCAGGTGGGAGATGATGATGTGGAGAATCTGGTCCGGTAGGCGGCTGATGAGGTCGTTGTCGCCGACGAGGAGGTTAAGTGGGACGGAGCGCCAGAGGTGGCGCCACCGTTTGGAGAGCAATGTTGTCCTTACAGCGGATATCATGGGCAGGAGGGAGATGATGATGTGCAGCATCTCGTCGGGGAGGCGGCTGATGAGGTCGAGGCTCGACGGAGGCTCTTCCCGATCTGGCTCGACCCGCCTTCGGGAGTTGAGCGGCTCCGCCTCCATCTGACACGGCGGCGACACACGCAACGCCGCAGTCGTCTGCTGGACAGGGGAATAGGCGCAGCGGCGGTGGTGAGGACAGAAAGGTACTCGGCGGTGGATTTAGGTGGATGGCGGATGCAAGTGCGCTGGGGGTTTTTGGAGGAGACGGCAAGCGCTATGCAAGGAACTATTGCGGCGGGCGGCCAGCCGGGGTGCCTGAGGAGAGAAAGGTATACTACTAATGATGCGGTGCGGCGTTTGCGTCTCCCTTCCCCACGCGTGCAGCCTTCACATTTCACAAGACGTGCGAGTTTTTCAACAGAGATTATCAAGTGGAGAGACTTTCCCAATGCAATTGTCTCTCCACTTGATAATCACTCTTGAAAACACCGAGAAGATGGCGGTGAAGAAGACGGAGAGGCAAGGAAAAAAACAATATGAATTGAAATCAAATATAATACGGGCGTTCCTTCTCTCTCTGGTCTCTGCTGCACTTACTGCACCTGTGGTGCAGGCGTGTGACCCGAGAAGAAGCTAATGTACTGTATAGCCGTCCCTTGCACGCCGTGTAGCTGTATTTTGTCTCGTCAAATCAGCTCGGGACAGTTTCAGCAGAGAAAACATCATTTTTTCTTGCCATCATCATAATAGGCGAACATTTACCACGGGCACACGGTAGTGCACATCCAACTTGTACTACTCAATCCTCCATATGCTGCACAAACCACCACTTTAACTTTTTCTTCGCAGTTTTCATGATTTTTAGCAGTTTCCACCATGTGGTGGTCTAATCTGTTGCAATTTTTACCACTTGGTCATCTGATCAGTTATTTTGTCATGTCGATAGCAAAATCAACAAGTGGATGCCAACTTTTTTGAAGGGCTACTCTCTAAAACACAGTTTGCATTATGGCATGTTTGGTATTTTCCCTAGGTAGTACTACATCCTAAAAAAAATTGACTACATGCTTTTATTTGCCTATTTTAAGCACCTTTTACCATGATTTCAAATTTAGGT
This sequence comes from Lolium multiflorum, assembly GCA_030979885.1. Classification (NCBI taxonomy): domain Eukaryota; kingdom Viridiplantae; phylum Streptophyta; class Magnoliopsida; order Poales; family Poaceae; genus Lolium; species Lolium multiflorum. Next base: position 69,313,354 of record CM061747.1, read on the forward strand.
CAAACTCACGGGGGCCATAGGATGCACGGCATTTATTTGGCAATTGTTTCAGTATGGCCAACTAGTTAGGCCTCCTTTGGTTCATAGGAAATGGAAAGTATAGGAAAAGGAAAATCATAGAATTGGGATGTCATGTCTACTTCAATCCTATGGGAATCGTGCTCCTTTGATTCATATGATTGTCATAGGAATTATGTTGGATTCGGTTCTTATGGGAAAAATTCCTATACAAGTCATTTGATTCATAGGAACTATTCATATAGGAATCTTGTAGTGCAAATCTTATAGGAAAAAAACCATTAGCTAATACCTCATGGAAAAGTTCCTTTGCCACAATCAAAGACACATCATGTTCCTATAGGATTCAACTTGGCATAACATTCCAATCATGCACCTTTCATATTCCTACGCCCTCCATATTCCTTTGAATAAAAGGAGCCCGAAGTTTATTTGATTGTAGCAAAGGAATTTTCCATGTATCGACAGTTTGACATGGTATTTTAATAACCAATCAAGAAGGCATGCAAACGTACTTAAAAACACACATGGTGCCAAAATCGGTGAAAGGGAATATTCTCAAGAACATAGGTAGGTCATGTTTGGCATTGTTCCTAGGTATTTCATCACAAATGATGAATCCATGATAAATTACTAACATTCGGAAGTTTGCCATGGTTCTAGCATTAACCAACTCACCTCTCACTTCGGAAGAGAGCCATGCGAACTCCAAGATGGATTCTGTCAAAAAAAAAACTCCAACATGCATGGTGCCAAAATCTGGTAAGTTCTTCTAAAAAATATTTTGGTGTGCCATGTTTGGTATTTTGATATATATGTAGATTACTTACATCACAAACAACTACTCAATGCTTTCGTTTGCCATATGGGTGTTACGTACTTGGATGCAACGCATATGTTTGGTCATTTTTTGGGGGGTACCACACATTTAGTGCACATCACGTATATATAGTTTCCCCTTTTTTAATTGTACTTCGTGTACTTCGCGTTGAAATTTCAAATTATATGGAAATGAGCCCAGAACTAATTTAATATATGGTCACAAACCGAAATAATTCGTGAAATTTTGAAATGTCCATCCTACCATATCAACCACATGAAAAAATTGCATTGGCGGCAATCTGCCACTACAAATTTTAACCATTTCACGCAAAACACTCATGTAGTAATTTGTTCCCTTCTAGCACTTCATAAATCTCCCCGGTCTTGTTTGAAAAGGAGCCCCCGTCCGAAGAGTCCCTGTTTATAACTAAAACTAATTATTTCAGTACCGCATAAATTGCAATTACCATTAGATAAACAAGATTAAGATAGAGCATGTACCACCTGTCAATTACCGGTTCGCAATCTCCATATGCTCGCAATGATCGGTTCCACATTATACTTGGTCGAATTCAATTAAACATACAAGTACATCATGCCGAAGTTTTGTTCTAGGACATGGACACGTTCAAACTAATCACGGTAATAGATGATACAACATCGCACACATAAATAGACGACATGTCTAAAATCATACATTTTTTGAACACAGAAATGTCCCGAAGGACCTCGCGACACTGCTTTTATATTATGATGACGGTGGGATTACAGACTGCAAGCTAGGAGGACCCTCCAAGTAAAAGGAAACTACAGACAAGACATCCAAAAGTACAAAAAGAACTCTAGTTCTAGAAAAGGAAACTCCATCCGGTCCTTCTCCACCGAGCTCAGATTAGCCTCAAAGCGTGATCATCTTCTCCATCGAGACCGGCAAGATCAACCACCTACCGTCTCGTTGGCGCATGCGGGCACGTCGCCTCATGTTGAAAGTATTCGAGCAAGTCGCCGCTCATGTCGCAACCATCGTTGCTGCAATCCACCTTAAACAAGGAGGCAAATCTACTTAAATCCTCATCCTCTTCGTAGATGCCGTCGCAGTTCGGGCACACGAGACTGGGTAGGTTTCTTAAGCAGCTTCCGCATGCAATGTGATGTCCCTCCCCCATGCGAATGCACTGCTTAATACAAGGAAATTTACATGACTGTTGGCCCAAAGAAAAATATAGTTGGGTGGAACCTAGTGAAGAAAGTACTAACCCGTTATAGTGGACGTCGTGCGATTTGAGAGCACAAACCGCAGATGAACGTTCTTCTCACCACATTCTTTTCCATAACACATTCACGGGAAAAGTACATGCTTTCAGATGGAGGACTTTCACCTTGGAAGACGCCCTGGCATCCCGGGCACGCGCCACCGGGCAGGTTCCTAGCGCAGCTGTCGCATGCAACCTTCTTGCACGAACAGCACTGCTTAATACAAGGAAATTAACACGACTGTTAGCCCAAATTAAAATACATCTTGATGAACCTAGTGAAGAAAGTACTAACCCGCCAAAATGGAGGTTGTGCGGATTGAGAGCACAAACCGTAGGTGAGCAGTCTTCTCAAATTAGCATCGTCGACAAAAGCTCGATCTAAAGCTACCAGGGGGAACCTCCATGCCCAACGATTCTAAATGGGAATATGAATTTAGAGGATGTGAAGGAGATAGGGATAGAGGGTCGTAGTCTTCGACTTGTATAGTATATATAGGGGAGGGAATTGCAGATTCCACCAAGGAACGAGATCCAGTAACTTCACTGGCGACTTGTACGTGAGTCATTCGATCAAGATCCAACGCACATGGTTGATCCAAATTTTAAACTTAAAATTAAACTCAATTTTCAAATGAAGTAAAACTTTACCAGAATACTTAAGAAAGATATATATCTTACTGTAATGTTTTCGATTTTTTTCGAGCAACTTAAAATGTGACTACAAATTCTGGATCAACTGTGTCCGTTGGATCTTGATCCGATGGCTCATGTACGTAAAGTTGCATTTTGGAGTAAGTAAAGTCACTGGCCTCAAGTTCCACCACCTCATACTTCGTATGTTGCACAAAAACACCATTTGGAAGGATATTTTGCGGTTTCCACCATGTACTGCTCCAATCTGTTGTGATTTCACCACTTAATCTTCTAATCAACCAATTATACTGGTAAATATTCTCTTACTTTGCATCTCAAACATTTCCCTGACTTTGAGTCCCTGCGCGCTAGTACACTCAATAAAGACAGAGAGAGAGGAGAGACGCTGAGGAGGACTTTGAGTTCTAGTACCTCACCTGCCCGGAATAAGTACGCTGGCAGCCTGACCTGCCCTAAGTACGTCCGGTCAAATCGATGCCTTGCCTTGCACGCCGTCTGCGCGCATCCATGTCTTCCCGATGAAATTGTCAGTCCAAAAAAATCGGAAATTTAATTCGGCTATTGGGCGGATATGCTACCTCGACCCAAAAAAACATATTTTTAATTTTCAAAAAATTCTAACAAAAAAATCCGCATGTACTTCTCGATAATCTATGTGTGTTCGTGTAGTTTCGTGAAAAGCCGATATTTTTTGTGGTTGATGTAAACAGCTTTATTTTTAGCAATAAATTTTATCTTTTTTACATAGCCCAAACGACAATTTAGTTTTTTATGGAAAGACTTTATGCGCTCTTAGCATGTGAAGATGAAAAGATTAATTTTTTGTTTGGATTTTTTTTACATTTCAAAATATATAGATGTTGCAGTTCAAACTAAAGGGAGCATACGCAACCAGGAGCCAAAACATCCTCCCCCAAAAAATATGATTTGTTTTCTATTTGCGACGCTTCCGCGATGCCTATCACATGTCTGTATAGCCGCAGCTAGCACCATCGAGCACGCCCCAATGCTCTGTGTGTTGTCTTGTCAATTCAATGGTCAAGGTAATCTGACCAAAAGATACGTCTTGGAGTACGCGTGCGCCTTATTCCTTGAAATGGAGGTAGTACTTTATATTTGGCCCAAATGCGAAAAGTGTTACTCCTCCTATTCTAGTATACCATACTACGTATTACTCAAAACAAGTTCGAAGTTATGTCAAGTATGACTAGTGCAAATAAACCCTCTGGCATTAAGAGTATGAGAAGTTCGGATCATGATGAACAAGTTAATCTTCAAAACGTACAGCTATGTCAAGTATGACTAGTGCAAATAAACCCTCTGGCATTAAGAGAAACATCAAATAGTACAAAACACCTGAAAAAAAACGAAATTACAACAAAATCCTTGAGATGCCCTTCGTCTTCAACCTCCAGACCATGTCGACGACACCATGGCCGACACTAATCCAACCCAGGAAGCCAGAATCCTAGGATAAGCAAGCTCGGAAGGTAGGTGGCCACGGAAGCTCTAGCACGTACCAATTCAGCACGCGCGAGGGCCCGCCCAGCATCTCAATCGGCACGGTGTGAAGCCAGTCCTCGTCTCGAGCTCTCTCGAAGCGTGAGAGCTCGCCGGATTCTCTGTCGAGAGCAAGAATGAAGTTTCCGAGCCCACCGAACACGTACCACTGGAAGAAACGGGCGTTGCACCCCACAAAGAGGATATCCGACCGGCCTGTGTGCGTGGCGTGGAGAGGCACGATGGCGCCGGAGGAGGTCCAAGCGTGGCCACCAGGGCCAGGCGAGAACACGCAGGTCTTGCAGATGCCGTCATGATAGATCAGGCACGTCACCCTGTAATTTGACAGACTGATGCGCGCCGCAGCGTCCTCGCCATGGAGGGCGGCGCCCAGGAACAAGCTTACGAATGTTGTGTGCGAAACAGCAGGGGGTGGAGGGACCGTCACGTACTGACCTGCCAGGGGATCGCAGACGACGAGACGTGAAGGCTGCTCGAAAGGCTTTCCGTGTTCGGTGTGGTCGAAGTCCGCAAGGAGTAGGAGGCCGCCCCGAGAGTCGGCGAGCTCCAAACTGAGGTCGCCGTTTGGCGCCCGTGGGAGGAAGTCGAGCGCGAGATTATTTGCGGCGACCCCGGCCCAACATGACGAGGAAGAGGGAACGAAGTGGGGCAGCAAGCCAGACGGCCGATAGTGACAATGGGAGAAGCTGATGTGGTAGTGGCCGGCGACTATGGAGGATGGCGCGCCGTGGCGAGCGGAGAGGACACGGAAGTCCTCCGCCGCGATGACCTTGCGCCAGCTCCTGCAGGCGAACGCGGCGCGGACGAGATCCAGAGGCGAGGTGAGGCGCAGGAACACCAGCCCGAGAAGTTCATCCGGGATGGCGTCACCCTTGTCCTCCTGCCCGGACTTCCTCTGAGCATTCTTCCAGCGGGGGCGGCTGTGCCCCATCTCCGGCTGGACCTAGCTCGCGTACGGGGGCGAGGTGTGCTGTAGGGAGGAAGCTAGGGAAGTAGCGAGGCGGCCGGCTTGGTAGAGACTAGAGGAGTTAAGGAGGAGACTTATGTACTGAAAAAGTTCCGTGGAATCAAATTCCTATATTGGTTAATTACATGCAAGGATGAGCAGAGTAGTTGGTTGTGTAATTGAAACGAGATTACGAGCTTGATCCCCACACACGAACCACATCGTAAAGCTTCATGAAAGAAAAATAGGAAAACAACAAAATTGTGTGGCACAACAGTTGCTTTCTCCAAGTTCCTATAGAGGGAGTACTATGTACATATTCAAACTAGACAAATCATGTATCTACCCCCTAACCCCTAAAACTCAGTCTTATGAAATCTAGCATAAAGAGATCGAAGTCGTTTTGGGTTTCAAACATGGAAATTTCAAGAACATCCCAAAAGCTTCATTTTAGAGTGACTAAGAAGGATCCATGCTTACCTTTTCATTTTCATGTTTTAAACTTGTTTAAATCATGGTCAAACCTAGGATTTGACCAAGATTCAAATGGGCCTAAAAATCAGAAAAAATCAAAAGAATGAACAACCAAAGCACATATATAGCATTCTTATGTCATATATATAGTAAGCATTCAAGTTGATAAACAAGGTCTAGACATATATTCAAACCAGAAAAATCATGTATATATCTACCCCTAACCCTAAACTCGTCTTATGAAGTCAATCATGAAGAGAAGTGGTTTTGGGTTTCAAACATGGAAATTTCAAGAACCTCCCGAAAGCTTCATTTTAGAGTGACTAAGAAGGATCCAGGCTTATCTTTTCATTTCATGTTTTAAACTTGTTTAAATCCTGGTCAAACCTAGGATTTGATGAAGATACAAATGGGTGGGCACGTACAATATTAAAAAAATCAGAAAAATGAAAAACCAAATCACATTGTCTTCTTATGTCATATCGTAAGCATTCAAGTTGATAAATTAACAAGGTCTAGATATATCCAAACCAGACAAATCATGTATCTACCCCCTGTCGATCTTATGAAGTCTAGCATGAAGAGAAGTCGTTTTCGGTTTCAAACATGGTAATTTCAAGAACATCCCAAAAGCTTCCATTTTAGAGTGACTAAGAAGGATACAGACTTCCTTTTTTATTTTCATGTTTTAAACTTGTTTAAATCTTGGTCAAACCAAGGATTTGACCAAGATTCAAATGGGCCTAAAAATTTAGAAAAAAATCAAAAGAGAATGAAAAACCAAAGCACATAGCATTCTTATGTCATATGTATAGTAAGCATTCAAGTTGATAAACAAGGGCTAGACATATTCAAACCAGAAAAATCATGTATATATCTACCCCTAAAACCCTAAACTCTGTCTTATGAAGTCAATCATGAAGAGAAGTGGTTTTGGGTTTGAAACATGGAAATTTCAAGAACCTCCCAAAAGATTTATGTTAGAGTGACTAATAAGGATCCATGCTTACCTTCATTTTCATAATTTAAACTTGTTTAAATCTTGGTCAAACCTAGGATTTGACCAAGATTCAAATGGGCATAAAATTAAAATAAAACAGAAAAATGAAAAACCAAAGCACATAGTCTTCTTATGTCATATAGTAAGCATTAAAATTGAGAAACAAGGTCTCTAGCTAGACATATTCAAACTATGCAAATCATGTATCTATGTACCCCCTAACCCCTAAACTCTGTCTTATGAAGTCAAGCACGAAGAGATGTGGTTTTGGGTTTCAAACATGGTAATTTCAAAAACCACCCAAAAGCTTCATTTTAATTAGAGTGACAAAGAAGGATACAGGCTTCCCTTCTCAATTTCATGTTTTAAACTTGTTTAAATCTTGGTCAAACCTAGGATTCTACCAAGATTCAAATGGGCATAAAAATTCAGAAAAAATCAAAAGAATGAAAAACCAAAGCACATAGCATTCTTATGTCATATAGTAAGCATTCAAGTTGATAAACAGGGTCTAGACATATTCAAACCAGAAAAATCATGTATATATATATCTACCCCTATCCCTAAACTCTGTCTTATGAAGTCAAGCATGAAGAAAAGTGGTTTTGGGTTTCAAACCTGGAAATTTAAAAAAAAAACCAAAAGCTTCATTTTAGGGAGACTAAGAAGGATCCATGCTTACCATTTTATTTTCACGTCTTAAACTTGTTTAAATCTTGGTCAAACCTAGGATTTGACCAAGATACAAATTGGCAGAAAAGTTTAAAAAATCAAAAAAATTAAAAACCAAAGTACATAGTCTTCTTATGGCATATAGTAAGCATTCAAGTTGTTAAACAAGGTCTAGACATATTCAAACCAAACAAATCATGTATCTATACCCCTAACCCCTAATTAAACTCTATATATCTTATGAAGTCAAGCATGAAGAGACGTGGTTTTTGGTTTCAAACATGGAAATTTCAAAAACCTCCCAAAATCTTCATTTTAATTAGAGTGACTAAGAAGGATACATGCTTCCCTTCTCATTTTCATGTTTTAAACTTGTTTAAATCTTGGTCAAACCTAGGATTAGACCAAGATTCAAATGGGCATAAAAATTCAAAAAAATCAAAAGAATGAAAAACCAAAGCACATAGCATTCTTATGTCATATATAGTAAGCTAGCATTCAAGTTGATAAACAAGGTCTAGACATATATATTCAAACCAGAAAAATCATGTATATATCTACCCCTAAAACCCTAATTAAACTCAGTCAATCATGAAGAGAAGTGGTTTTGGGTTTCAAACATGGAAATTTCAAGAACCTCCCAAAAGCTTCATTTTAGAGTGACTAAGAAGGATCAGGCTTACTTATTCGTTTTCACGTGTTAAACTTGTCTAAATCTTGGTCAAACCTAGGATTTGACCAAGATATGATTCAAATGCGCAGAAAATTAAAAAAATCAGAAAAATGAAAAACCAAAGTACATAGTCTTCTTATGTCATATAGTAAGCATATTCAAGTTGATAAACAAGGTTTGGACATATTCAAACCATACAAATCATGTATCTATATATACCCCCTAACCCTAAACTTTGTCTTATGAAGTCAAGCATGAAGAGAAGTGGTTTTGGGTTTCAAACATGGAAATTTCAAAAACCTCCCAAAACTTCATTTTAGAGTGACTGAGAAGGTTACATGCTTCCCTTTTCATTTTCATGTTTTAAACTTGTTTAAATCTTGGTCAAACCTAGGATTCGACCAAGATTCAAATGGGCATAAAAATTCAGAAAAAATCAAAAGAATGAAAAACCAAAGCACATAGCATTCTTATGTCATATATAGTAAGCTAGCATTCAAGTTGATAAACAAGGTCTAGACATATTCAAACCAGAAAAATCATGTATATATCTACCCTAACCCTAAACTATGTCTTATGAAGTCAAGCATGAAGAGTGGTTTTTGGTTTCAAACATGGAAATTTCAAAAAAAAAGCTTCATTTTCGGGAGACTAAGAAGGATCCATGCTTACCATTTTATTTTCATGTTTAAACTTGTTTAAATCTTGGTCAAACCTAGGATTTGACCAAGATTCAAATGGCAGAAAATTAAAAAAAGTGTGTTTGCCCGTCGAGTGAAACTCGGAGGAAGAGGATCACTCGGAAGGAGAGAAGAAGGAGAGAATATGGTGTCTCCCCTTTTTCGGGTGATGATGTTGACTTTTGTGTGGGGTTTGTCGGTGAGCGGGAGGTGCGAGCGAGCGAGCGGAAGTCGAGCGAGGCCGAGAATGAGAGAGATTTGTTTTTTTTGTGAGAGGGACAACCGAAGGATCCAGGACTTCCAATACGCATCTGATGCGTCTTCTCTTGACAAAGAAGATGGCTGGGAGTTTGCGTACCTATTGCACGTGACTTGTGCTCAAGTGTGGGACCTCACGCGTGGGCACCACACGTAAGTGACAGACCTGTTGGTGTAAAAACTCGGTTGATTATTATAGTGCATTAGAACAAAGTTTCCTATGGATTCAAGGGTAGGAAATCCAAGTTAACTCATTTACATGACATTATTTTTCTTATGTCATATAGTAAGCATTAAAGTTGATAAACAATGTCTAGACACATTCAAACCAGACAAATCATGTATCTATACCCCTAACCCCTAAACTCTGTCTTATGAAGTCAAGCATGTGAAGAGATGTGGTTTTGGGTTTCAAACATGGAAATTTCAAAAACCTCCCAAAAGCTTCATTTTAGAGTGCCTAAGAAGGATACATGCTTCCCTTTTCATTTTCATGTTTTATAAAACTTGTTTTAATTATCTTGGTCAAACCTAGGATTTGACGAAGATACAAATGGGTGGGCAAAAAATTAAAAAAATCAGAAAAATGGAAAACCAAATCACATAGTCTTCTTATGTCATATCGTAAGCAATCAAGTTGATAAACAAGGTCTAGATATATCCAAACCAGACAAATCGTGTATCTACCCCTTTCGATCTTATGAAGTCTAGCATGAAGTCGTTTTGGGTTTCAAACATTGAAATTTCAAGAACATCCCAAAAGCTTCATTTTAGAGTGACTAAGAAGGATACAGACTTCCCTTTTCATTTTCATGTTTTAAACTTGTTTAAATCTTGGTCAAACCAAGGATTTGACCAAGATTCAAATGGCCCTAAAAATTGAAAAAAAAATCAAAAGAATGAAAAACCAAAGCACATAGCATTCTTATGTCATATGTATAGTAAGCATTCAAGTTGATAAACAAGGTCTAGACATATATATTCAAACCAGAAAAATCATGTATATATCTACCCCTAAAACCCTAATTAAACTGAGTCATGAAGAGAAGTGGTTTTGGGTTCAAACATGGAAATTTCAAGAACCTCCCAAAAGCTTCATTTTAGAGTGACTAAGAAGGATCCAAGCTTACTTATTCGTTTTCACGTGTTAAACTTGTCTAAATCTTGGTCAAACCTAGGATTTGACCAAGATATCAAATGCGCAGAAAATTAAAAAAATCAGAAAAATGAAAAACCAAAGTACATAGTCTTCTTATGTCATATAGTAAGCATATTCAAGTTGATAAACAAAAGGTTTGGACATATTCAAACCATACAAATCATGTATCTATATATACCCCCTAACCCTAAACTTTGTCTTATGAAGTCAAGCATGAAGAGAAGTGGTTTTGGGTTTCAAACATGGAAATTTCAAAAACCTCCCAAAAACTTCATTTTAGAGTGACTGAGAAGGTTACATGCTTCCCTTTTCATTTTCATGTTTTAAACTTGTTTAAATTAGCTTGGTCAAACCTAGGATTTCATGAAGATACAAATGGGTGGGCACAATGTTCAAAAAAATCAGAAAAATGAAAAACCAAATCACATAGTCTTCTTATGTCATATCGTAAGCAATCAAGTTGATAAACAAGGTCTAGATATATCCAAACCAGACAAATCATGTATCTACCCCCTTTCGATCTTATGAAGTCTAGCATGAAGGGAAGTCGTTTTGGGTTTCAAACATTGAAATTTCAAGAACATCCCAAAAGCTTCATTTTAGAGTGACTAAGAAGGATACAGCTTACCTTTTCATTTTCATGTTTTAAACTTGTTTAAATCTTGGTCAAACCAATGATTTGACCAAGATTCAAATGGCCCTAAAAATTCAGAAAAAAAATCAAAAGAATGAAAAACCAAAGCACATAGCATTCTTAGATATGTCATATGTATAGTAAGCATTCAAGTTGATAAACAAGGTCTCTAGACATATATATTCAAACCAGAAAAATCATGTATATATCTACCCCTAAAACCCTATATAATTAAACTCAGTCAATCATGAAGAGAAGTGGTTTTGGGTTTCAAACATGGAAATTTCAAGAACCTCCCAAAAGCTTCATTTTAGAGTGACTAAGAAGGATCCGGAGCTTACTTATTCGTTTTCACGTGTTAAACTTGTCTAAATCTTGGTCAAACCTAGGATTTGACCAAGATATGATTCAAATGTGCAGAAAATTAAAAAAATCAGAAAAATGAAAAACCAAAGTACATAGTCTTCTTATGTCATATAGTAAGCATATTCAAGTTGATAAACAAGGTTTGGACATATTCAAACCATACAAATCATGTATCTACCCCCTAACCCTAAACTTTGTCTTATGAAGTCAAGCATGAAGAGAAGTGGTTTTGGGTTTCAAACATGGAAATTTCAAAAACCTCCCAAAAACTTCATTTTAGAGTGACGAGAAGGTTACATGTTTCCCTTTTCGTTTTCATGTTTTAAACTTGTTTAAATTATCTTGGTAAAACCTAGGATTTCATGAAGATACAAATGGGTGGGCACAATATTCAAAAAAATCAGAAAATTGAAAAACCAAATCACATTGTCTTCTTATGTCATATCGTAAGCATTCAAGTTGATAAATTAACAAGGTCTAGATATATCCAAACCAGACAAATCATGTATCTACCCCCCTGTCGATCTTATGAAGTCTAGCATGAAGGGAAGTCATTTTCGGTTTCAAACATGGAAATTTCAAGAACATCCCAAAAGCTTCCATTTTAGAGTTACTAAAAGAAGGATATACAGACTTCCCTTTTTCATTTTCATGTTTTAAACTTGTTTAAATCCTTGTCAAACCAAAGATTTTGACCAAGATTCAAATGGGCATAAAAATTTAGAAAAAAAATCAAAAGAGAATGAAAAACCAAAGCACATAGCATTCTTATATATGTCATATGTATAGTAAGCATTCAAGTTGATAAACCAGGTCTAGACATATTCAAACCAGAAAAATCATGTATATATCTACCCCTAAAACCCTAAACTCTTTCTTATGAAGTCAATCATGAAGAGAAGTGGTTTTGGGTTTCAAACATGGAAATTTCAAGAACCTCCCAAAAGATTTAATTTAGAGTGACTAATAAGGATCCATGCTTACCTTTTCATTTTCACAATTTAAACTTGTTTAAATCTTTGTCAAACCTATGATTTGACCAAGATTCAAATTGGCAGAAAATTTTAAAAAATCAAAAAAATTAAAAACCAAAGTACATAGTCTTCTTATGGCATATAGTAAGCATTCAAGTTGTTAAACAAGGTCTAGACATATTCAAACCAAACAAATCATGTATCTATACCCCTAACCCCTAATTAAACTCTATATATCTTATGAAGTCAAGCATGAAGAGACGTGGTTTTTGGTTTCAAACATGGAAATTTCAAAAACCTCCCAAAATCTTCATTTTAATTAGAGTGACTGAGAAGGATACATGCTTCCCTTCTCATTTTCATGTTTTAAACTTGTTTAAATCTTGGTCAAACCTAGGATTCGACCAAGATTCAAATGGGCATAAAAATTCAGAAAAAATCAAAAGAATGAAAAACCAAAGCACATAGCATTCTTATGTCATATATAGTAAGCTAGCATTCAAGTTGATAAACAAGGTCTAGACATATTCAAACCAGAAAAATCATGTATATATCTACCCCTAACCCTAAACTATGTCTTATGAAGTCAAGCATGAAGAAAGTGGTTTTTGGTTTCAAACATGGAAATTTCAAAAAAAAAGCTTCATTTTCGGAGACTAAGAAGGATCCATGCTTACCATTTATTTTCATGTTTTAAACTTGTTTAAATCTTGGTCAAACAGGATTTGACCAAGATTCAAATGGGAAAAATTAAAAAAAGTGTGTTTGCCCGTCGAGTGAAACTCGGAGGAAGAGGGATCACTCGGAAGGAGAGAAGAAGGGAGAGAGGTTATGGTGTCTCCCTTTTTCGGGTGATGATGTTGACTTTTGTGCAGGGTTTGTCAGTGAGCAGGAGGTGCGAGCGAGCGAGTCGAGCGAGGCCGGGAATGAGAGAGATTTGTTTTTTTTTGTGAGAGGGACAACCGAAGGATCGGAAGGACCCACGAGACTTCCAATACGCATCCCGTCTTCTCTTGACAAAGAAGATGGGGGAGTTTGCGTACCTATTGCACGTGACTTGTGCTCAGCGAAGTGTGGGACCTCACGCGTGGGCACGTGACAGACTTGTTGGTGTAAAAACTCGGTTGATTATTATAGTGCATTGAACAAAGTTTCCTATGGATTCAAGGGTAGGAAATCCAAGTTAACTCATTTACATGACATTATTTTTCTTATGTCATATAGTAAGCATTAAAGTTGATAAACAATGTCTAGACATATTCAAACCAGACAAATCATGTATCTATACCCCTAACCCCTAAACTCTGTCTTATGAAGTCAAGCATGTGAAGAGATGTGGTTTTGGGTTTCAAACATGGAAATTTCAAAAAACTCCCAAAAGCTTCATTTTAGAGTGCCTAAGAAGGATACATGCTTCCCTTTTCATTTTCATGTTTTATAAAACTTGTTTTAATTATCTTTTTTTTTTTTTGAACCAAAATTAGTAGGAGAGGCTCCTACTATGGTGTTGTATTAAATCCTCAAATTTACATCATCTCGGGTGCATACACCCACTTTACATCAGATCACAAGATAAATCAATCTAGAGGAAGAGATTGTAGGGTTTTGGTTAACCCCGAACCTTAAGAGATTAATATCTACTACTACCCTTGCCTTCGAGTTCTGCGAGGGTGTGATTCCCTTAAAATGTAGTTATTTCTTTCTTTCCAAATCCCCCATGCAGCTATAGTGAAGATCTCAAAGAAAAGACTCCCACAGAGAGCTGATTTAGCTTGAGTCAACATGTCAAATGCTCACATCACTATTCCAGTATATATTTATCCTTGACCAACATAGAAGTCTTGAAGGGCAAGTAAAAAAGAGATGTTCTAATGTTTCTTCATCACCGAAGTACAAAGTGCACAGGAATAGTTATTGCCAATGTTGAAATGTCTTCGTTTGCATATTTACAGTATTTAGACGATCCACAAGTAACAACCAAGAAAATACCTTGAGTTTCGGCCATAGCTTGGATTTCCAAATCCATGAAAAAGGAGTGGGAGGGTTCACCAATCTGAACATAAATTTGTAATACTTCCTAGATGTGTATGAATTTCCCCATTTAAAAGTCCATGAATCATTGTTACTTTGAGAGATAGTCAAATCCTGAGTGACTTGCTGAATTTCATGATATTCCTGGAAAGCTTCAGGGGATAGTGGCAAATGAAATATATCATCCATATTAGTCAAAGAGCAGAAATCTTTAACCGAAATATCCTCATTCAGCACATAAGAAAATAAACATTGGTATTGTTCTTGCATAATACAGTTATTCCATTCATCTTTCCAAAATAGTGCCGTATCACCTTGACTAATCGACACAAACCGCAATGCCTCTAAATATTGGAGATAATTTTATACGATTTCCACCAAAAGACCCACAGAGATATTAGAGGCATGTGGTACTGAATTCTGATAATAAGTGGACCAAATCAGTTTCACCCATGGGATGTCTTTCTTGTTGTAAAACTTCTCTAAAAATTTAAGAAGTAGTCCTTGATTCTGAATTTTCATATTGAGGACACCCAAACCACCTTTATTTTTGGGTTGCACACCATATCCCAGGCAGCGGAGAAAGACACTTTTCACCATCATCCGTCTTCTTACTCCATACCACTCTTCTTCTTATCTTTTCGATGTGATTCAAGATCTTTGGATTTATTTCAATAGTACACATAGTATAGTTGGCAATAGAAGTAAGGATCTTTGTTTTAATTATCTTGGTCAAACCTAGGATTTGACGAAGATACAAATGGGTGGGCAAAAAATTAAAAAATCAGAAAAATGAAAAACCAAATCACATAGTCTTCTTATGTCATATCGTAAGCAATCAAGTTGATAAACAAGGTCTAGATATATCCAACGGACAAATAGTGTATCTACCCCTTTAGATCTTATGAAGTCTAGCATGAAGGAAAGTCTTTTTGGGTTTCAAACATTGAAATTTCAAGAACATCCCAAAAGCTTCATTTTAGAGTGACTAAGAAGGATACAGACTTCCCTTTTCATTTTCATGTTTTAAACTTGTTTAAATCTTGGTCAAACCAAGGATTTGACCAAGATTCAAATGGCCCTAAAAATTCAGAAAAAAATCAAATGAAAAACCAAAGCACATAGCATTCTTATGTCATATGTAAAGCATTCAAGTTGATAAACAAGGTCTAGACATATATATTCAAACCAGAAAAATCATGTATATATCTACCCCTAAAACCCTAATTAAACTCACTCAATCATGAAGAGAAGTGGTTTTGGGTTTCAAACATGGAAATTTCAAGAACCTCCCAAAAGCTTCATTTTAGAGTGACTAAGAAGGATCCGGGCTTACTTATTCGTTTTCACGTGTTAAACTTGTCTAAATCTTGGTCAAACCTAGGATTTGACCAAGATATGATTCAAATGTGCAGAAAATTAAAAAAAATCAGAAAAATGAAAAACCAAAGTACATAGTCTTCTTATGTCATATAGTAAGCATATTCAAGTTGATAAACAAGGTTTGGACATATTCAAATATGCAAAGAGGCAATAATAAAAGTGGTTATTATATATATCTTTATGTTTATGATAAATGTTTATATACCATGCTATAATTGTATTAACTGAAACATTGATACATGTGTGATATGTAAACAACAAAGAGTCCCTAGTAAGCCTCTTAACTAGCTTGTTGATTAATAGATGATTAGTTTCATAATCATGAACATTGGATGTTATTAATAACAAGGTTATATCATTGTATGAATGATGTAATGGACACACCCAATTAAGCGTAGCATAAGATCACGTCATTAAGTTATTTGCTATAAGCTTTCAATACATAGTTACCTAGTCCTTATGACCATGAGATCATGTAAATCACTTATACTGGAAAGGTACTTTGATTACACCAAACGCCATTGCGTAAATGGGTGGTTATAAAGGTGGGATTAAGTATCCGGAAAGTATGAGTTGAGGCATATGGATCAACAGTGGGATTTGTCCATCCCGATGACGGATAGATATACTCTGGGCCCTCTCGGTGGAATGTCGTCTAATGTCTTGCAAGCATATGAATAAGTTCATAAGAGACCACATACCACGGTACGAGTAAAGAGTACTTGTCAGGAGACGAGGTTGAACAAGGTATAGTGTGATACCGATGATCAAACCTCGGACAAGTAAAATATCGCGTGACAAAGGGAATTGGTATCGTATGTGAATGGTTCATTCGATCACTAAGTCATCGTTGAATATGTGGGAGCCATTATGGATCTCCAGATCCCGCTATTGGTTATTGGTCGGAGTGAGTACTCAACCATGTCCGCATAGTTCGCGAACCGTAGGGTGACACACTTAAAGTTGGATGTTGAAATGGTAGAACTTGAATATGGAATGGAGTCGAATATTTGTTCGGAGTCCCGGATGTGATCCCGGACATCACGAGGAGTTCCGGAATGGTCCGGAGAATAAGATTCATATATAGGATGTCATTTTATGTGAATAAAAATGATGCGGAAGGTTCTATGGAAGGTTCTAGAAGGTTCTAGAAAAGTCCGGAAGAAACCACCAAGGAAGGTGGAGTCCACATGGGACCCACCTCCATGGCCGGCCAACCCTAGTGGGGGAGGAGTCCCAAGTGGACTCCCCCTTAGGGGGCCGGCCACCCCCTATGGAAGGTGGAATTCCCACCTCTAGTGGGAATCCTAGCTTGGGAAGGTTTCCCACCATATGGAAGGTTTTGGGTTCGGGTCTTATTCGAAGACTTGTAGTCCAACACTTGGGGCTTCCACCTATATAGAGGGCCAAGGGGAGGGGGCCGGCCACACCAAAGCCACAAGCTTGGCCGCCCCCATAGTGGCCGGCCACCCCCTCTCCCCAAACCCTAGCGCCCCGCTCCTCCACCATATCCCGCACGCTTAGCGAAGCTCCGCCGGATTTCTCCACCGCCACCGACACCACGCCGTCGTGCTGTCGGATTCAAGAGGAGCTACTACTTCCGCTGCCCGCTGGAACGGGGAGGTGGACGTCGTCTTCATCAACAACCGAACGTGTGACCGAGTACGGAGGTGCTGCCCGTTCGTGGCGCCGGAACCGGTCGTGATCAAGATCTTCTACGCGCTTTTGCAAGCGAAGTGAACGTCTACCGCAGCAACAAGAGCCTCCTCTTGTAGGCTTTGGAATCTCTTCAAGGGTGAGTCTCGACAATCCCCTCGTTGCTACCGTCTTCTAGATTGCATCTTGGCTTGGATTGCGTGTTCGCCGTAGGAAAATTTTTGTTTTCTATGCTACGTTATCCTACAGTGGTATCAGAGCCAGGTCTATGCATAGATGGTTGCACGAGTAGAACACAATGGTTTGTGGGCGTTGATGCTCTTGTTATCTTTAGTTGAGTACTTTGCATCTTTGTGGCATAGTGGGATGAAGCGGCTCGGGCTAACTTTACATGACCGCGTTCATGAGATTTGCTCCACGCTTGACATGCAACTTGTATTGCATAAGTGGCTTTGCGGGTGTCTGTCTCTCCTACTATAGTGAAGATTCAATTTACTCCTCTATTGAAAACACTAGTATCACCGTTGTGGTTCATGTTCGTAGGTAGATTGGATCTTACTCGAAAACCCTAAACCACGTAAAATATGCAAACCAAATTAGAGAACGTCTAACTTGTTTTTGCAGGGTTTGGTGATGTGATATGGCCATAATGTGATGATGAATATGTATGAGATGATCATTATTGTATTGTGGCAACCGGCAGGAGCCTTATGGTTGTCTTTAAATTTCATGTTGAGTAGTATTTCAAAGTAGTTGTAATAGTTGCTACATGGAGGACGATCATGAAGACGGCGCCATTGACCTTGGTGCTTCGCCGACGATGATGGAGATCATGCCCGTTGATGATGGAGATCATGTCCACGCTTTGGAGATCAAGATCAAAGGCGCAAAGACAAAAGGGCCATATCATATCACATATGAACTGCATGTGATGTTAATCCTTTTATGCATCTTATTTTGCTTAGATCGCGACGGTAGCATTATAAGATGATCCCTCTCACTAAAATCTCAAGATAATAAAGTGTTCATCCTTAGTAGCACCGTTATCAAGTCTTGTCGTTTCGAAGCATCTCGTGATGATCGGGTGTGATAGATTCAATAAGTACATACAACGGGTGCAAGACAGTTTTGCACATGCGGATACTAAGGTGGCCTTGACGAGCCTAGCATGTACAGACATGGTCTCGGAACACGTGATACCGAAAGGTAGAGCATGAATCATATGATTGATATGATGAACACTTTGAGTGTTCGCCATTGAAATCACACCTTTTCTCGTGATGATCGGGTTTAGGTGCGGTAGATTTGGTTCGTGTGATCACTAAGACAATGCGAGGGATATTGTTTTGAGTGGGAGTTCACCTAGATTTTTAATTATGTTGAATTAAAATTTGAACTCAATTTATCATAAACTTAGTCTAAACTATTGCAAATATGTTGTAGATATGGCGTCCCCAATCAATTTTAACCAGTTCCTAGAGAAAGAAAAACTTAAGAGCAACGGTAGCAACTTCACCGACTGGTTCCGTCATGTGAGGATCTTCCTCAATGGCGGAAATCTGCAATATGTGCTTGATGCACCGCTAGGTGACCCTCCTGCAGAAACTGAAACCGATGAAGTAAAGAATGTTTACGCAACTCGGAAAACTCGGTACTCTCAAGTTCAGTGTGCCATCTTATGCAGTCTGGAATCCGATCTTCAAAAACGTTTTGAGCACCACGATCCTCATGAGTTGATGAAAGAGTTGAAGACTATTTTTGAAACTCATGCGGCCGTGGAATGCTATGAAGCATCGAAACACTTTTTCAGCTGTATGATGGAAGAAGGCAGCTCCATTAGTGAGCACATGCTCGTTATGACCGGGCATGCGAAGAAACTCAGTGACTTGGGAATAGTGATTCCTAACAGACTGGGGATTAATCGTGTCCTTCAATCACTGCCACCAAGTTACAAGAACTTTGTGATGAATTACAATATGCAGAACATGAACAAGGAGTTTCCTGAACTCTTTGGCATGTTAAAAGCTGCTGAGATTGAGATTAAGAAAGAGCACCAAGTGTTGATGGTCAACAAGACCACCAGTTTCAAGAAACAGGGCAAGTCTAAGGGAAAATTCAAGAAGGGTGGCAAGAAAGCTGCCACACCTCCTATGAAACCTAAGAACGGCCCTAAGCCTGATGCTGAGTGCTATTACTGCAAGGAGAAGGGACACTGGAAGCGTAATTGCTCCAAGTATTTGGCAGATCTGAAGAGCGGCCTTGTCAAGAAGAAGAAAGAAGGTATATCTGATATACATGTTATAGATGTTCATTTCACGGTTCTCGTTCTAGTACCTGGGTATTTGATACTGGTTCGGTTGCTCATATTTGTAACTCGAAACAGGAACTAAAGAATAAACGACAACTGCTGAAAGATGAAGTGACGATGCGCGTTGGAAACGGATCCAAGGTCAATGTGATCGCAGTCGGGACACTTCCTCTACATCTACCTTCGGGATTAGTTTTAAGCCTAAATAATTGTTATTATGTACCCGCGTTGAGCATGAACATTATATCTGGATCTTGTTTAATGCAAGACGGTTATTCATTCAAGTCTGAGAATAATGGTTGTTCTATCTTTATGAATAATATCTTTTATGGTCGAGCACCTGAAAAGAATGGCTTATTTCTATTAGATCTCGATAGTAGTGATACACATATACATAACATTGATGCTAAGCGAATTAAATTGAATGATAATTCTACTTATATGTGGCACTGTCGTCTTGGTCATATTGGAGTGAAACGCATGAAGAAACTCCATACTGATGGATTACTTGAATCACTTGACTTTGAGTCACTTGATAGATGCGAAGCATGTCTGATGGGAAAAATGACTAAGACTCCATTCTCGGGTATGATGGAGCGAGCTACTGACTTATTGGAAATCATACATACAGATGTGTGTGGACCAATGAGTGTAGCATCGCGCGGTGGTTATCGTTATGTTCTAACCTTCACAGATGATTTGAGTAGATATGGGTATATCTATTTAATGAAACATAAATCCGAAACTTTCGAGAAGTTTAAGGAATTCCAAAGTGAAGTAGAAAATCAACGTAACAAGAAGATTAAATTTCTACGATCTGATCGCGGAGGTGAATATCTAAGTTATGAGTTTGGCATGCATTTAAAGAAATGCGGAATACTTTCACAATTGACACCGCCGGGAACACCACAACGAAACGGTGTGTCCGAACGTCGTAATCGAACTCTCTTAGATATGGTTCGTTCTATGATGTCTCTTACTGATTTGCCGTTATCATTTTGGAGTTATGCATTAGAGACAGCCGCATTCACTTTAAATAGAGCACCATCAAAATCCGTTGAAACGACACCGTATGAATTATGGTTTAATAAGAAACCTAAGCTGTCGTTCCTAAAAGTTTGGGGTTGCGAAGCCTATGTAAAAAAGTTACAACCGGACAAGCTAGAACCCAAAGCGGAGAAATGCGTCTTCATAGGATACCCTAAGGAAACTATAGGGTACACTTTCTATCACAGATCCGAAGGCAAGATCTTTGTTGCTAAGAACGGAACCTTTCTTGAGAAAGAATTTCTCACTAAAGAAGTGACTGGAAGAAAAGTAGAACTCGATGAGATTGAAGAATCTCTACTCGTTGATCAGAGTAGCGCAGTACCGGAAAATGTTCCTGTACCACCTACACCGACAACAGAGGAAGCTAATGATAATGATCATGAAACTTCAAATGAGACAGCTACTGAACCTCGCAGATCGACAAGGGATCGTGCCACTCCAGATTGGTATGATCCTTGTCTAAATGTCATGATTGTGGATAACAATGATGAAGACCCTGCGACGTATGAAGAAGCGATGATGAGCCCAGATTCCAACAAATGGCAAGAAGCCATGAAATCCGAAATGGGATCCATGTATGATAACAAAGTATGGACTTTGGTAGACTTACCTGATAGCCGCAAGGCTGTCGAGAATAAATGGATCTTCAAAAGAAAAACAGATGCTGATGGTAATATTACTGTCTATAAAGCTCGACTTGTCGCAAAGGGTTTCCGACAAATTCAAGGTGTTGACTACGATGAGACTTTCTCACCTGTAGCGAAGCTAAAATCTGTGAGGATTTTGTTAGCAATAGCTGCATTTTTCGATTATGAGATTTGGCAGATGGATGTCAAAACGGCATTCCTTAATGGAGACATTGAGGAAGAGTTGTATATGGTACAACCCAAAGGTTTTGTCGATCCTAAAAATGCTGACAAAGTATGCAAACTTCAGCGTTCAATCTATGGACTGAAGCAAGCATCGAGAAGTTGGAACCGACGCTTTGATAAGGTGATCAAAGACTTCGGGTTTATACAGTGTCATGGAGAGGCCTGTATTTACAAGAAAGTGAGTGGGAGCTCTGTAGCATTCCTGATATTATATGTAGATGACATATTATTGATTGGGAATGATATAGAACTATTAAGCAGTGTAAAGGGTTATTTGAATAATAGTTTTTCAATGAAAGACCTTGGTGAAGCATCATACATATTAGGCATCAAGATTTATAGAGATAGATCAAGACGTCTAATAGGGCTATCACAGAGTACATACCTGGACAAGATTCTGAAGAAGTTTAGAATGGACGAAAGTAAGAAAGGATTCTTACCTATGTTACCAGGCAAGGTCTTGAGTAAGACTCAAGGACCGGCTACGGCAGAAGAAAGAGAAAGGATGAGTCAGATCCCCTATGCCTCGGCAGTAGGCTCTATCATGTATGCCATGCTATGTACAAGACCGGATATAGCACATGCTGTTAGTTTGACTAGCAGATATCAAAGTGATCCAGGAATGGAACACTGGACAGCGGTCAAGAATATCCTGAAGTACTTGAAAAGAACTAAGGATATGTTTCTTTGTTATGGAGGTGACCAAGAGCTCGTTGTAACAAGTTACACCGATGCAAGTTGGAACACTGATCCTGATGACTCTAAGTCACAATCTGGGTACGTGTTTATATTGAATGGTGCTGCAGTAAGCTGGGCAAGCTCGAAGCAGTGCACGGTGGCAAAATCCTCAACAGAATCGGAGTACATAGCGGCTTCAGAGGCTTCATCAGAAGCGGTATGGATGAAGAGGTTCATTGTAGAGCTCGGTGTGGTTCCTAGTGCATTGGACCCATTTGTCATCTACTGTGATAACATGGGTGCCATCGCCAATGCACAAGAGCCAAGGTCACACAAGAGGCTGAAGCATATCAAGCTGCGTTACCACTCGATTCGCGAATACATCGAAGATGGAGAAGTAAAGATTTGCAAAGTACACACTGATCTGAATGTAGCAGATCCGTTGACTAAAGCTCTCCCTAGGGCAAAGCATGACCAACACCAGAATGCCATGGGTGTTAGGTATATTACAATGTAATCTAGATTATTGACTCTAGTGCAAGTGGGAGACTGTTGGAGATATGCCCAAGAGGCAATAATAAAAGTGGTTATTATATATATCTTTATGTTTATGATAAATGTTTATATACCATGCTATAATTGTATTAACTGAAACATTGATACATGTGTGATATGTAAACAACAAAGAGTCCCTAGTAAGCCTCTTAACTAGCTTGTTGATTAATAGATGATTAGTTTCATAATCATGAACATTGGATGTTATTAATAACAAGGTTATATCATTGTATGAATGATGTAATGGACACACCCAATTAAGCGTAGCATAAGATCACGTCATTAAGTTATTTGCTATAAGCTTTCAATACATAGTTACCTAGTCCTTATGACCATGAGATCATGTAAATCACTTATACCGGAAAGGTACTTTGATTACATCAAACGCCACTGCGTAAATGGGTGGTTATAAAGGTGGGATTAAGTATCCGGAAAGTATGAGTTGAGGCATATGGATCAACAGTGGGATTTGTCCATCCCGATGACGGATAGATATACTCTGGGCCCTCTCGGTGGAATGTCGTCTAATGTCTTGCAAGCATATGAATAAGTTCATAAGAGACCACATACCACGGTACGAGTAAAGAGTACTTGTCAGGAGACGAGGTTGAACAAGGTATAGTGTGATACCGATGATCAAACCTCGGACAAGTAAAATATCGCGTGACAAAGGGAATTGGTATCGTATGTGAATGGTTCATTCGATCACTAAAGTCATCGTTGAATATGTGGGAGCCATTATGGATCTCCAGATCCCGCTATTGGTTATTGGTCGGAGTGAGTACTCAACCATGTCCGCATAGTTCGCGAACCGTAGGGTGACACACTTAAAGTTGGATGTTGAAATGGTAGAACTTGAATATGGAATGGAGTTCGAATATTTGTTCGGAGTCCCGGATGTGATCCCGGACATCACGAGGAGTTCCGGAATGGTCCGGAGAATAAGATTCATATATAGGATGTCATTTTATGTGAATAAAATGATGCGGAAGGTTCTATGGAAGGTTCTAGAAGGTTCTAGAAAAGTCCGGAAGAAACCACCAAGGAAGGTGGAGTCCACATGGGACTCCACCTCCATGGCCGGCCAACCCTAGTGGGGGAGGAGTCCCAAGTGGACTCCCCCTTAGGGGGCCGGCCACCCCCCCTATGGAAGGTGGAATTCCCACCTCTAGTGGGAATCCTAGCTTGGGAAGGTTTCCCACCATATGGAAGGTTTTGGGTTCGGGTCTTATTCGAAGACTTGTAGTCCAACACTTGGGGCTTCCACCTATATATAGAGGGCCAAGGGGAGGGGGCCGGCCACACCAAAGCCACAAGCTTGGCCGCCCCCCATAGTGGCCGGCCACCCCCTCTCCCCAAACCCTAGCGCCCCGCTCCTCCACCATATCCCGCACGCTTAGCGAAGCTCCGCCGGATTTCTCCACCGCCACCGACACCACGCCGTCGTGCTGTCGGATTCAAGAGGAGCTACTACTTCCGCTGCCCGCTGGCACGGAGGTGGACGTCGTCTTCATCAACAACCGAACGTGTGACCGAGTACGGAGGTCTGCCCGTTCGTGGCGCCGGAACCGATCGTGATCAAGATCTTCTACGCGCTTTTGCAAGCGGCAAGTGAACGTCTACCGCAGCAACAGAGCCTCCTCTTGTAGGCTTTGGAATCTCTTCAAGGGTGAGTCTCGACAATCCCCTCGTTGCTACCGTCTTCTAGATTGCATCTTGGCTTGGATTGCGTGTTCGCCGTAGGAAAATTTTTGTTTTCTATGCTACGTTATCCTACAATATTCAAACCATACAAATCATGTATCTATACCCCCTAACCCTAAACTTTGTCTTATGAAGTCAAGCATGAAGAGAAGTGGTTTTGGGTTTCAAACATGGAAATTTCAAAAACCTCCCAAAAACTTCATTTTAGAGTGACTGAGAAGGTTACATGTTTCCCTTTTCGTTTTCATGTTTTAAACTTGTTTAAATTATCTTGGTAAAACCTAGGATTTCATGAAGATACAAATGGGTGGGCACAATATTCAAAAAAATCAGAAAATTGAAAAACCAAATCACATTGTCTTCTTATGTCATATCGTAAGCATTCAAGTTGATAAATTAACAAGGTCTAGATATATCCAAACCAGACAAATCATGTATCTACCCCCTGTCGATCTTATGAAGTCTAGCATGAAGGGAAGTCGTTTTCGGTTTCAAACATGGAAATTTCAAGAACATCCCAAAAGCTTCCATTTTAGAGTTACTAAAAGAAGGATATACAGACTTCCCTTTTTCATTTTCATGTTTTAAACTTGTTTAAATCCTTGTCAAACCAAAGATTTTGACCAAGATTCAAATGGGCATAAAAATTTAGAAAAAAAATCAAAAGAGAATGAAAAACCAAAGCACATAGCATTCTTATATATGTCATATGTATAGTAAGCATTCAAGTTGATAAACCAGGTCTAGACATATTCAAACCAGAAAAATCATGTATATATCTACCCCTAAAACCCTAAACTCTTTCTTATGAAGTCAATCATGAAGAGAAGTGGTTTTGGGTTTCAAACATGGAAATTTCAAGAACCTCCCAAAGATTTAATTTAGAGTGACTAATAAGGATCCATGCTTACCTTTTCATTTTCACAATTTAAACTTGTTTAAATCTTTGTCAAACATATGATTTGACCAAGATTCAAATATATGGGCATAAAATTCAAAAAAAATCAGAAAAATGAAAAACAAAAGCATATAGTCTTCTTATGTCATATAGTAAGCATTCAAGTTGATAAATTAACAAGGTTTGGACATATTCAAACCATACAAATCATGTATCTACCCCTAACCCTAAACTCGGTCGATCTTATGAAGTGTAGCATGAAGAGAGGTCGTTTTGGGTTTCAAACATGGAAATTTCAAGAACATCCCAAAATGCTTCATTTTAGAGTGACTAAGAAGGATCCAGGCTTACTTATTCGTTTTCACGTGTTAAACTTGTCTAATCTTGGTCAAACCTAGGATTTGACCAAGATTCAAATGCGCAGAAAATTTAAAAAATCAGAAAAATGAAAACCAAAGTACATAGTCTTCTTATGTCATATAGTAAGCATATTCAAGTTGATAAACAAGGTTTGAACCTTGATCTGTAGTACTGGGCAAAACCCTAGTTTAACCTATTTAATTATAGATTCGTAGGTTGATTTTTCTACATTTTTATTATTACTAACCTATTTAATTATAGATTCGTAGGTTGATTTTTCTATACCTTTTTATTATTACTATGCAGCACAAGTGTGTTTGCCCGTCGAGTGAAACTCGGAGGAAGAGGGATCACTCGGAGGAAGGAGAGAAGAAGGGAGAGAATTATGGTGTCTCCCCTTTTTCGGGTGATGATGTTGACTTTTGTGCAGGGTTTGTCAGTGAGCAGGAGGTGCGAGCGAGCGAGCGAGCGAGCGAGTCGAGCGAGGCCGAGAATGAGAGAGATTTGTTTTTTTTGTGAGAGGGACAACCGAAGGATCCAGAAGGACCCACAGACTTCCAATACGCATCCTGATGCGTCTTCTCTTGACAAAGAAGATGGCTGGGAGTTTGC
The DNA here is from genome assembly GCA_030979885.1 of Lolium multiflorum. Lineage (NCBI taxonomy): Eukaryota > Viridiplantae > Streptophyta > Magnoliopsida > Poales > Poaceae > Lolium > Lolium multiflorum. The sequence goes on from CM061747.1 coordinate 69,339,568, forward strand.
GTACCTATTGCACGTGACTTGTGCTCACTGAAGTGTGGGACCTCACGCGTGGGCACCACACGTAAGTGACAGACCTGTTGGTGTAAAAACTCGGTTGATTATTATAGTGCATTAGAACAAAGTTTCCTATGGATTCAAGGGTAGGAAATCCAAGTTAACTCATTTACATGACATTATTTTTCTTATGTCATATAGTAAGCATTAAAGTTGATAAACAATGTCTAGACATATTCAAACCAGACAAATCATGTATCTATACCCCTAACCCCTAAACTCTGTCTTATGAAGTCAAGCATGTGAACAGATGTGGTTTTGGGTTTCAAACATGGAAATTTCAAAAAACTCCCAAAAGCTTCATTTTAGAGTGCCTAAGAAGGATACATGCTTCCCTTTTCATTTTCATGTTTTATAAAACTTGTTTTAATTATCTTGGTCAAACCTAGGATTTGACGAAGATACAAATGGGTGGGCACAATGTTCAAAAAAATCAGAAAAATGAAAAACCAAATCACATAGTCTTCTTATGTCATATCGTAAGCAATCAAGTTGATAAACAAGGTCTAGATATATCCAAACCAGACAAATCATGTATCTACCCCCTTTCGATCTTATGAAGTCTAGCATGAAGGGAAGTCGTTTTGGGTTTCAAACATTGAAATTTCAAGAACATCCCAAAATTAAGCTTCATTTTAGAGTGACTAAGAAGGATACAGACTTCCCTTTTCATTTTCATGTTTTAAACTTGTTTAAATCTTGGTCAAACCAATGATTTGACCAAGATTCAAATGGCCCTAAAAATTCAGAAAAAAAAATCAAAAGAATGAAAAACCAAAGCACATAGCATTCTTAGATATGTCATATGTATAGTAAGCATTCAAGTTGATAAACAAGGTCTCTAGACATATATATTCAAACCAGAAAAATCATGTATATATCTACCCCTAAAACCCTATATAATTAAACTCAGTCAATCATGAAGAGAAGTGGTTTTGGGTTTCAAACATGGAAATTTCAAGAACCTCCCAAAAGCTTCATTTTAGAGTGACTAAGAAGGATCCAGGCTTACTTATTCGTTTTCACGTGTTAAACTTGTCTAAATCTTGGTCAAACCTAGGATTTGACCAAGATATGATTCAAATGTGCAGAAAATTAAAAAAAAATCAGAAAAATGAAAAACCAAAGTACATAGTCTTCTTATGTCATATAGTAAGCATATTCAAGTTGATAAACAAGGTTTGGACATATTCAAACCATACAAATCATGTATCTATACCCCTAACCCTAAACTTTGTCTTATGAAGTCAAGCATGAAGAGAAGTGGTTTTGGGTTTCAAACATGGAAATTTCAAAAACCTCCCAAAAACTTCATTTTAGAGTGACTGAGAAGGTTACATGTTTCCCTTTTCGTTTTCATGTTTTAAACTTGTTTAAATTATCTTGGTAAAACCTAGGATTTCATGAAGATACAAATGGGTGGGCACAATATTCAAAAAAATCAGAAAATTGAAAAACCAAATCACATTGTCTTCTTATGTCATATCGTAAGCATTCAAGTTGATAAATTAACAAGGTCTAGATATATCCAAACCAGACAAATCATGTATCTACCCCCTGTCGATCTTATGAAGCTAGCATGAAGGGAAGTTGTTTTCGGTTTCAAACATGGAAATTTCAAGAACATCCCAAAAGCTTCCATTTTAGAGTTACTAAAAGAAGGATATACAGACTTCCCTTTTTCATTTTCATGTTTTAAACTTGTTTAAATCCTTGTCAAACCAAAGATTTTGACCAAGATTCAAATGGGCATAAAAATTTAGAAAAAAAATCAAAAGAGAATGAAAAACCAAAGCACATAGCATTCTTATATATGTCATATGTATAGTAAGCATTCAAGTTGATAAACCAGGTCTAGACATATTCAAACCAGAAAAATCATGTATATATCTACCCCTAAAACCCTAAACTCTTTCTTATGAAGTCAATCATGAAGAGAAGTGGTTTTGGGTTTCAAACATGGAAATTTCAAGAACCTCCCAAAAGATTTAATTTAGAGTGACTAATAAGGATCCATGCTTACCTTTTCATTTTCACAATTTAAACTTGTTTAAATCTTTGTCAAACCTATGATTTGACCAAGATTCAAATTGGCAGAAAATTTTAAAAAATCAAAAAAATTAAAAACCAAAGTACATAGTCTTCTTATGGCATATAGTAAGCATTCAAGTTGTTAAACAAGGTCTAGACATATTCAAACCAAACAAATCATGTATCTATACCCCTAACCCCTAATTAAACTCTATATATCTTATGAAGTCAAGCATGAAGAGACGTGGTTTTTGGTTTCAAACATGGAAATTTCAAAAACCTCCCAAAATCTTCATTTTAATTAGAGTGACTAAGAAGGATACATGCTTCCCTTCTCATTTTCATGTTTTAAACTTGTTTAAATCTTGGTCAAACCTAGGATTTGACCAAGATTCAAATGGGCATAAAAATTCAGAAAAAATCAAAAGAATGAAAAACCAAAGCACATAGCATTCTTATGTCATATATAGTAAGCTAGCATTCAAGTTGATAAACAAGGTCTAGACATATTCAAACCAGAAAAATCATGTATATATCTACCCCTAACCCTAAACTATGTCTTATGAAGTCAAGCATGAAGAGAAGTGGTTTTTGGTTTCAAACATGGAAATTTCAAAAAAAAAAGCTTCATTTTCGGGAGACTAAGAAGGATCCATGCTTACCATTTTATTTTCATGTTTTAAACTTGTTTAAATCTTGGTCAAACCTAGGATTTGACCAAGATTCAAATGGGCAGAAAATTAAAAAAAGTGTGTTTGCCCGTCGAGTGAAACTCGGAGGAAGAGGGATCACTCGGAAGGAGAGAAGAAGGGAGAGAATTATGGTGTCTCCCCTTTTCGGGTGATGATGTTGACTTTTGTGCAGGGTTTGTCAGTGAGCAGAGGAGGTGCGAGCGAGCGAGCGAGTCGAGCGAGGCCGAGAATGAGAGAGATTTGTTTTTTTGTGAGAGGGACAACCGAAGGATCCAGAAGGACCCACAGACTTCCAATACGCATCCTGATGCGTCTTCTCTTGACAAAGAAGATGGCTGGGAGTTTGCGTACCTATTGCACGTGACTTGTGCTCACTGAAGTGTGGGACCTCACGCGTGGGCACCACACGTAAGTGACAGACCTGTTGGTGTAAAAACTCGGTTGATTATTATAGTGCATTAGAACAAAGTTTCCTATGGATTCAAGGGTAGGAAATCCAAGTTAACTCATTTACATGACATTATTTTTCTTATGTCATATAGTAAGCATTAAAGTTGATAAACAATGTCTAGACATATTCAAACCAGACAAATCATGTATCTATACCCCTAACCCCTAAACTCTGTCTTATGAAGTCAAGCATGTGAAGAGATGTGGTTTTGGGTTTCAAACATGGAAATTTCAAAAAACTCCCAAAAGCTTCATTTTAGAGTGCCTAAGAAGGATACATGCTTCCCTTTTCATTTTCATGTTTTATAAAACTTGTTTTAATTATCTTGGTCAAACCTAGGATTTGACGAAGATACAAATGGGTGGGCAAAAAATTAAAAAAATCAGAAAAATGAAAAACCAAATCACATAGTCTTCTTATGTCATATCGTAAGCAATCAAGTTGATAAACAAGGTCTAGATATATCCAAACCAGACAAATCGTGTATCTACCCCCTTTCGATCTTATGAAGTCTAGCATGAAGGGAAGTCGTTTTGGGTTTCAAACATTGAAATTTCAAGAACATCCCAAAAGCTTCATTTTAGAGTGACTAAGAAGGATACAGACTTCCCTTTTCATTTTCATGTTTTAAACTTGTTTAAATCTTGGTGAAACCAAGGATTTGACCAAGATTCAAATGGCCCTAAAAATTCAGAAAAAATCAAAAGAATGAAAAACCAAAGCACATAGCATTCTTATGTCATATGTAAAAGCATTCAAGTTGATAAACAAGGTCTAGACATATATATTCAAACCAGAAAAATCATGTATATATCTACCCCTAAACCCTAATTAAACTCAGTCAATCATGAAGAGAAGTGGTTTTGGGTTTCAAACATGGAAATTTCAAGAACCTCCCAAAAGCTTCATTTTAGAGTGACTAAGAAGGATCCGGGCTTACTTATTCGTTTTCACGTGTTAAACTTGTCTAAATCTTGGTCAAACCTAGGATTTGACCAAGATTGATTCAAATGTGCAGAAAATTAAAAAAAATCAAAAATGAAAAACCAAAGTACATAGTCTTCTTATGTCATATAGTAAGCATATTCAAGTTGATAAACAAGGTTTGGACATATTCAAACCATACAAATCATGTATCTATACCCCCTAACCCTAAACTTTGTCTTATGAAGTCAAGCATGAAGAGAAGTGGTTTTGGGTTTCAAACATGGAAATTTCAAAAACCTCCCAAAAACTTCATTTTAGAGTGACTGAGAAGGTTACATGTTTCCCTTTTCGTTTTCATGTTTTAAACTTGTTTAAATTATCTTGGTAAAACCTAGGATTTCATGAAGATACAAATGGGTGGGCACAATATTCAAAAAAATCAGAAAATTGAAAAACCAAATCACATTGTCTTCTTATGTCATATCGTAAGCATTCAAGTTGATAAATTAACAAGGTCTAGATATATCCAAACCAGACAAATCATGTATCTACCCCCTGTCGATCTTATGAAGTCTAGCATGAAGGGAAGTCGTTTTCGGTTTCAAACATGGAAATTTCAAGAACATCCCAAAAGCTTCCATTTTAGAGTTACTAAAAGAAGGATATACAGACTTCCCTTTTTCATTTTCATGTTTTAAACTTGTTTAAATCCTTGTCAAACCAAAGATTTTGACCAAGATTCAAATGGGCATAAAAATTTAGAAAAAAAATCAAAAGAGAATGAAAAACCAAAGCACATAGCATTCTTATATATGTCATATGTATAGTAAGCATTCAAGTTGATAAACCAGGTCTAGACATATTCAAACCAGAAAAATCATGTATATATCTACCCCTAAAACCCTAAACTCTTTCTTATGAAGTCAATCATGAAGAGAAGTGGTTTTGGGTTTCAAACATGGAAATTTCAAGAACCTCCCAAAAGATTTAATTTAGAGTGACTAATAAGGATCCATGCTTACCTTTTCATTTTCACAATTTAAACTTGTTTAAATCTTTGTCAAACATATGATTTGACCAAGATTCAAATATATGGGCATAAAATTCAAAAAAAATCAGAAAAATGAAAAACAAAAGCATATAGTCTTCTTATGTCATATAGTAAGCATTCAAGTTGATAAATTAACAAGGTTTGGACATATTCAAACCATACAAATCATGTATCTACCCCTAACCCTAAACTCGGTCGATCTTATGAAGTGTAGCATGAAGAGAGGTCGTTTTGGGTTTCAAACATGGAAATTTCAAGAACATCCCAAAATGCTTCATTTTAGAGTGACTAAGAAGGATCCAGGCTTACTTATTCGTTTTCACGTGTTAAACTTGTCTAATCTTGGTCAAACCTAGGATTTGACCAAGATTCAAATAAAGAAAATTTAAAAAATGAAAAAAAAAAAAACAAGTATTCTTCTTATGTCATATAGTAAGCATATTCAAGTTGATAAACAAGGTTTGAACCTTGATCTGTAGTAGTGGGCAAAACCCTAGTTTAACCTATTTAATTATAGATTCGTAGGTTGATTTTTCTACATTTTTATTATTACTAACCTATTTAATTATAGATTCGTAGGTTGATTTTTCTATACCTTTTTATTATTACTATGCAGCACAAGTGTGTTTGCCCGTCGAGTGAAACTCGGAGGAAGAGGGATCACTCGGAGGAAGGAGAGAAGAAGGGAGAGAATTATGGTGTCTCCCCTTTTTCGGGTGATGATGTTGACTTTTGTGCAGGGTTTGTCAGTGAGCAGGAGGTGCGAGCGAGCGAGTCGAGCGAGGCCGAGAATGAGAGAGATTTGTTTTTTTTTTGTGAGAGGGACAACCGAAGGATCCAGAAGGACCCACACTTCCAATACGCATCCCGATGCGTCTTCTCTTGACAAAGAAGATGGTGGGAGTTTGCGTACCTATTGCACGTGACTTGTGCTCACTGAAGTGTGGGACCTCACGCGTGGGCACCACACGTAAGTGACAGACCTGTTGGTGTAAAAACTCGGTTGATTATTATAGTGCATTAGAACAAAGTTTCCTATGGATTCAAGGGTAGGAAATCCAAGTTAACTCATTTACATGACATTATTTTTCTTATGTCATATAGTAAGCATTAAAGTTGATAAACAATGTCTAGACATATTCAAACCAGACAAATCATGTATCTATACCCCTAACCCTAAACTCTGTCTTATGAAGTCAAGCATGTGAAGAGATGTGGTTTTGGGTTTCAAACATGGAAATTTCAAAAACCTCCCAAAAGCTTCATTTTAGAGTGCCTAAGAAGGATACATGCTTCCCTTTTCATTTTCATGTTTTATAAAACTTGTTTTAATTATCTTGGTCAAACCTAGGATTTGACGAAGATACAAATGGGTGGGCACAATGTTCAAAAAAATCAGAAAAATGAAAAACCAAATCACATAGTCTTCTTATGTCATATCGTAAGCAATCAAGTTGATAAACAAGGTCTAGATATATCCAAACCAGACAAATCGTGTATCTACCCCCTTTCGATCTTATGAAGTCTAGCATGAAGGGAAGTCGTTTTGGGTTTCAAACATTGAAATTTCAAGAACATCCCAAAATTAAGCTTCATTTTAGAGTGACTAAGAAGGATACATGCTTCCCTTTTCATTTTCATGTTTTAAACTTGTTTAAATCTTGGTCAAACCAATGATTTGACCAAGATTCAAATGGCCCTAAAAATTCAGAAAAAAAATCAAAAGAATGAAAAACCAAAGCACATAGCATTCTTAGATATGTCATATGTATAGTAAGCATTCAAGTTGATAAACAAGGTCTCTAGACATATATATTCAAACCAGAAAAATCATGTATATATCTACCCCTAAAACCCTATATAATTAAACTCAGTCAATCATGAAGAGAAGTGGTTTTGGGTTTCAAACATGGAAATTTCAAGAACCTCCCAAAAGCTTCATTTTAGAGTGACTAAGAAGGATCCGGGCTTACTTATTCGTTTTCACGTGTTAAACTTGTCTAAATCTTGGTCAAACCTAGGATTTGACCAAGATATGATTCAAATGTGCAGAAAATTAAAAAAAATCAGAAAAATGAAAAACCAAAGTACATAGTCTTCTTATGTCATATAGTAAGCATATTCAAGTTGATAAACAAGGTTTGGACATATTCAAACCATACAAATCATGTATCTATACCCCCTAACCCTAAACTTTGTCTTATGAAGTCAAGCATGAAGAGAAGTGGTTTTGGGTTTCAAACATGGAAATTTCAAAAACCTCCCAAAAACTTCATTTTAGAGTGACTGAGAAGGTTACATGTTTCCCTTTTCGTTTTCATGTTTTAAACTTGTTTAAATTATCTTGGTAAAACCTAGGATTTCATGAAGATACAAATGGGTGGGCACAATATTCAAAAAAATCAGAAAATTGAAAAACCAAATCACATTGTCTTCTTATGTCATATCGTAAGCATTCAAGTTGATAAATTAACAAGGTCTAGATATATCCAAACCAGACAAATCATGTATCTACCCCCTGTCGATCTTATGAAGCTAGCATGAAGGGAAGTTGTTTTCGGTTTCAAACATGGAAATTTCAAGAACATCCCAAAAGCTTCCATTTTAGAGTTACTAAAAGAAGGATATACAGACTTCCCTTTTTCATTTTCATGTTTTAAACTTGTTTAAATCCTTGTCAAACCAAAGATTTTGACCAAGATTCAAATGGGCATAAAAATTTAGAAAAAAAATCAAAAGAGAATGAAAAACCAAAGCACATAGCATTCTTATATATGTCATATGTATAGTAAGCATTCAAGTTGATAAACCAGGTCTAGACATATTCAAACCAGAAAAATCATGTATATATCTACCCCTAAAACCCTAAACTCTTTCTTATGAAGTCAATCATGAAGAGAAGTGGTTTTGGGTTTCAAACATGGAAATTTCAAGAACCTCCCAAAAGATTTAATTTAGAGTGACTAATAAGGATCCATGCTTACCTTTTCATTTTCACAATTTAAACTTGTTTAAATCTTTGTCAAACCTATGATTTGACCAAGATTCAAATTGGCAGAAAATTTTAAAAAATCAAAAAAATTAAAAACCAAAGTACATAGTCTTCTTATGGCATATAGTAAGCATTCAAGTTGTTAAACAAGGTCTAGACATATTCAAACCAAACAAATCATGTATCTATACCCCTAACCCCTAATTAAACTCTATATATCTTATGAAGTCAAGCATGAAGAGACGTGGTTTTTGGTTTCAAACATGGAAATTTCAAAAACCTCCCAAAATCTTCATTTTAATTAGAGTGACTGAGAAGGATACATGCTTCCCTTCTCATTTTCATGTTTTAAACTTGTTTAAATCTTGGTCAAACCTAGGATTCGACCAAGATTCAAATGGGCATAAAAATTCAGAAAAAATCAAAAGAATGAAAAACCAAAGCACATAGCATTCTTATGTCATATATAGTAAGCTAGCATTCAAGTTGATAAACAAGGTCTAGACATATTCAAACCAGAAAAAATCATGTATATATCTACCCCTAACCCTAAACTATGTCTTATGAAGTCAAGCATGAAGAGAAGTGGTTTTTGGTTTCAAACATGGAAATTTCAAAAAAAAAGCTTCATTTCGGGAGACTAAGAAGGATCCATGCTTACCTTTTCATTTTCATGTTTTAAACTTGTTTAAATCTTGGTCAAACCTAGGATTTGACCAAGATTCAAATGGGCAGAAAATTAAAAAAAGTGTGTTTGCCCGTCGAGTGAAACTCGGAGGAAGAGGGATCACTCGGAAGGAGAGAAGAAGGGAGAGAATTATGGTGTCTCCCCTTTTCGGGTGATGATGTTGACTTTTGTGCAGGGTTTGTCAGTGAGCAGGAGGTGCGAGGCGAGCGAGTCGAGCGAGGCCGAGAATGAGAGAGATTTGTTTTTTGTGAGAGGGACAACCGAAGGATCCAGAAGGACCCACGACTTCCAATACGCATCCTGATGCGTCTTCTCTTGACAAAGAAGATGGCTGGGAGTTTGCGTACCTATTGCACGTGACTTGTGCTCACTGAAGTGTGGGACCTCACGCGTGGGCACCACACGTAAGTGACAGACCTGTTGGTGTAAAAACTCGGTTGATTATTATAGTGCATTAGAACAAAGTTTCCTATGGATTCAAGGGTAGGAAATCCAAGTTAACTCATTTACATGACATTATTTTTCTTATGTCATATAGTAAGCATTAAAGTTGATAAACAATGTCTAGACATATTCAAACCAGACAAATCATGTATCTATACCCCTAACCCCTAAACTCTGTCTTATGAAGTCAAGCATGTGAAGAGATGTGGTTTTGGGTTTCAAACATGGAAATTTCAAAAAACTCCCAAAAGCTTCATTTTAGAGTGCCTAAGAAGGATACATGCTTCCCTTTTCATTTTCATGTTTTATAAAACTTGTTTTAATTATCTTGGTCAAACCTAGGATTTGACGAAGATACAAATGGGTGGGCAAAAAATTAAAAAAATCAGAAAAATGGAAAACCAAATCACATAGTCTTCTTATGTCATATCGTAAGCAATCAAGTTGATAAACAAGGTCTAGATATATCCAAACCAGACAAATCGTGTATCTACCCCCTTTCGATCTTATGAAGTCTAGCATGAAGGGAAGTCGTTTTGGGTTTCAAACATTGAAATTTCAAGAACATCCCAAAAGCTTCATTTTAGAGTGACTAAGAAGGATACAGACTTCCCTTTTCATTTTCATGTTTTAAACTTGTTTAAATCTTGGTCAAACCAAGGATTTGACCAAGATTCAAATGGCCCTAAAAATTCAGAAAAAAATCAAAAGAATGAAAAACCAAAGCACATAGCATTCTTATGTCATATGTATAGTAAGCATTCAAGTTGATAAACAAGGTCTAGACATATATATTCAAACCAGAAAAATCATGTATATATCTACCCCTAAAACCCTAATTAAACTCAGTCAATCATGAAGAGAAGTGGTTTTGGGTTTCAAACATGGAAATTTCAAGAACCTCCCAAAAGCTTCATTTTAGAGTGACTAAGAAGGATCCAGGCTTACTTATTCGTTTTCACGTGTTAAACTTGTCTAAATCTTGGTCAAACCTAGGATTTGACCAAGATATGATTCAAATGCGCAGAAAATTAAAAAAAATCAGAAAAATGAAAAACCAAAGTACATAGTCTTCTTATGTCATATAGTAAGCATATTCAAGTTGATAAACAAAAGGTTTGGACATATTCAAACCATACAAATCATGTATCTATATATACCCCCTAACCCTAAACTTTGTCTTATGAAGTCAAGCATGAAGAGAAGTGGTTTTGGGTTTCAAACATGGAAATTTCAAAAACCTCCCAAAAACTTCATTTTAGAGTGACTGAGAAGGTTACATGCTTCCCTTTTCATTTTCATGTTTTAAACTTGTTTAAATTAGCTTGGTCAAACCTAGGATTTCATGAAGATACAAATGGGTGGGCACAATGTTCAAAAAAATCAGAAAAATGAAAAACCAAATCACATAGTCTTCTTATGTCATATCGTAAGCAATCAAGTTGATAAACAAGGTCTAGATATATCCAAACCAGACAAATCATGTATCTACCCCCTTTCGATCTTATGAAGTCTAGCATGAAGGGAAGTCGTTTTGGGTTTCAAACATTGAAATTTCAAGAACATCCCAAAAGCTTCATTCACTACAAGAAAAGTTCTGATAGACAACGTCTCAAAATCGTCCGCTAAGGGGTATTTTTCGTCGCCTATGGGCCTAACCCGACGATATGGGTTCCGTTGTGGAAACTGCGTCAGGCAAAGTCCAACGACGATTTTTTCGGTCCGTCGCGCTTGGGCGCCCTTCCGCCACGGAAAATCGGACCGTTGCGGAAGTGTTTTCGGGAGCCCGTTGACTGCTGACGTCATGCAAACGACACGTGGCAGACGCCGTTAACTGCCAGTTAACGGCGTTAACCGGCTGAAGCCCCGTGGTAGATGGTAGGCCCACACGAGGCCTGCCACGTCTTAAGCGGGCCGGGCCAGATGACATAGTTTGACCGGTCAACTATATAGCTGGGCTGGTCCATTAGTTACGTGGGCCGGGCCTAACCTCTAAGGTTGACTGGTCAAAACTTAAATGGGCCGGCCCATTTAACATGTGGGGTCCACCTTACAGCAACTGGGCGGCCCAAGAAGCAAGTGGGCCGGGCCAAAAACTGGTGGGTCCCACTTTCTGTTAAAGGGCCGGCCCATTTAGTGTGTGGGGTCCACCGAGCAAGTGGGCCAGCCCAACAAGCTAGTGGGCGGGCCAAAAACACGTGTGGGTCCCACTTTCCGGGTGGGTCGGCCCATTTCGTTTGTGGGGTCCACCATACAGCAAGTGGGGCCCAACAAAATAGTGGGCCGGGCCAAAAACACGGTGGGTCCCACTTTCTGTTAAAGGCCGGCATTTAGTATGTGGGGTCCACCATATAGCAAGTGGTGACGGCAAGATAGTGGGCGGCCAAAACACAGTGGGTCCCACTTTCCTGCTAAAGGCGGCCCAATTAGTATGTGGGGTCCACCATATAGAGTGGCCGGCCTAAGACAGTGGGCCGGGCAAAAAGGTGGGTCCCACTTTCCTCTTAAGGGCGGCCCATTTAGTATGTGGGACCACCATATAGCAAGTGGGCCGGCCAACACGATAGTGGGCCGGGCCAAACATGTGGGTCCCACTTTCCTGTTAAAGGGCCGGCCCAACTAGTATGTGGGGTCCACCATATAGCAAGTGGGCCGGCCCAACAAGATAGTGGTAGGGCCAAAAACACAAGTGGGTCCCACTTTCCTCTTAAAGCGCCGGCCCATTTATTTTGTGGGGTCCACCAAAAGCAAATGGGCTGGCCCAACTAATTAGTGGGCCGGCCCAGTAGTTGGTGGGGTCCACCTTAAAGCAAGTGGGCCAGCCCAATTAGTGTGGGGTCCACCGTAAATCAAATGGGCTGGCCCAAGAAGTAAGTGGGCCAGCCCGTTTAGTTGCTGTTTATATGCCGGCATAATATGCGCTTTAGGATTTTGCGGGCAGGCACATATGTGATTTCGCTTAATAGGGCCGTTTAAGGGATGGGAATTCGTGATTTAGATACTGAGAATATTTACGCAGCATTGATTTCTGTCGGATAGCCTCACTTACCACAAGCACCAAAGAAAAAATGCGCGAAAGAACTATAAAAACTAACTAAATATTACATCAGCTGCAAGGCATTGAAAAAAATATTACAGAACCCAAAGAAATTGAATGGTAATTAAACCTAGCAATACAATGAAGCGATCCGGCAATCTTTTAAGTTGTCCATGCAGCACCTATATCTGAAACAAAGACATTACAAGTTAAGACAGCAACAATGGAAAGGCAAAGACACTACAATATTGTTTGGCAAAGAATTTGGAACTCATCATTTCGTCATTATAACAAGATCATTGTAATGCGCACAATAAGCAAACAAAGAGTGCATGCCGCATACCAACAGCCAATATAACAGAGCATGTTAGAATGAAACAGCAGACTTACTACTGTCGAGTCCCATGCAAACCAACATGTTCAGGGAGTACAAAATTGGCATGAACAACATAGTAGCAGGCTATAAATTTTGTAACAACGACTGAGCAAGATGAAGTTATGATGGCTACATCTACAGAGCAGGGAATGTAAACCAAAAATAGAAGTTACGATGGCAAAAGCTAAAGAGGAGGGAATGTGAACCAACATGTGCCAAGTGCAATTACTTCATTTTGGCCGTGAACTAAATAATACTCCTGAACTTATAGTGAAGGGGATGCAAATCAAGATGTTTCGGGATATAAACTTGTAATGAGCAACACATGGAGGATAGTTAATGCTGGAGCTTAGGATGGACCAGATACAGAATATAGTGGGATCACCTGTGAACTTGTATAAGAGGGAATGCAAACCAATATGTTCAGCTTTCCATATGTGAGCGTCATGCCAAGTCAGAGAAACAAGTCAATAATGCAGCTTTTGAAGAACAAGATGGCACGCAAAATTATTATCTAGTAGTATGACAAGTTTATTTGTACTACAGGCTAGATAGCAGAGTGATAGCATGCCAAACTAAGTCCTTACTTTGTTAGCTTACAATGAACTAGATACAAAACAATGGCATCACCTGTAGTACAGGGAATGCAAGCCAACATGTTCATGGAGTAAAAAATTGGCACAAACAACATAGTAGCAGGCCATAATTTTTGTAACAACGACTGAGCAAGATAAAGTTATGATGGCTAGATCTACAGAGCAGGGAATGTAAACCAAATATAGAAGTTACGATGCCAAAAGCTATAGAGCAGGGAATGCGAACCAACATGTGCAATTACTTAAAATTGGCCATGAACTAAATAATAGCAGGATGTTACTATAATACCTACAGTATAATTTTTGTAACAACGACTGAGCAAGATAGAAGTTATGATGGCTACATCTACAGAGCAGGGAATGCAAACCAAAATGTTCAATCGCTTAAAGTTAGCAATGAAGTAGAAAATAGCAACGTGTTACGGTCATAGCTAGGAATGAACTAAAAGAGCTTCAGACAAACAAGCATCTGAACCCAGAACATGGCGCTAAAACAAGGGACTTACATTAGGAGAAGCACTCTGTGGGAGTCACAGCAGATCTTCCTGGGGTTGATAGATCCGGTGATGAAGTACGCTACATGTGCTACTTGGGGTTGGAGAGACGGCCATTACACTTCATGGTTACTCATCTCATCTGCAATCGTTAGCACAAACAGGTTCCCCCAAGATTAAACAAGAACTTGCAGGCAAGCAATAGAAAAGCGACAGTAGAAGAGTTTAGATCATGCACGGCGCCGGTGAAGCAGATCCGGTTCATGCACAGCGGTGTCGGTGAGCAAGATACGATGCGGTGGACGACGGATCCGGCGAAGCGGCTCCGGTGGGGTGGACGATACCGCAGCTGAAGCGACTGCGGTAGACTGCTGGATGAGCATATGGTTTCGAGGTTCGGCGGGGATGATCCGGTCCGGTTGATGACGGCGTCGATGAAGCGGCTCCGGCAGGCAGCCGGATGACGAGGATCGCGAGGGCTCGGGTAGGCCAGGGAAGTCCGGCGGGGATGTTCCGGTGCGGTGGTCGTGGAGGTGGGAGAGAGGGACTTGGGAAGTTCCGGTGGGTGGTCTGAGGGAAATGAATTTTTTTTGGGAGGGTTTCCGGGCTAGGGAGGTGGTGATCCAAAAAATGACGGGCAGACCCCCCCACCAACCGACTTTGCTGTCATCTCCACAGGGGTAGAATGGGAATTTGGAAGCGTACGAAATTTTTGTATTTTGTAGGCGGGAAGTTTTGCCGCTATGAGATTTTGAATTTCGCTAAGGTCCAAGTATAATGATAAAAAATTGTGAGACCGTACTAGTACCTCTGTTCAAGGCCGAGTGCAAAATCAAATCATCATCATCTTGAATATTGGTCACTACCATGGTCATGATCTATCTCTGAAATTAGCGTATCCGCTATATCAAAGTATAATGATAAAAAAAATTGTGAGACCGTACTAGTACTTCTATTCTAGGCCGAGTGCAACATCAAATCATCATCACGTTAAAAATTTGTTACCATGATCATGATCTATCTCTGAAATTGGCGCATCCGCTATATCTTTCAAAGTATAATTATACGAGTAATAAAAATTGTGAGACCATACTAGTACTTCTGTTCAAGTTCGAGTGCAACATTAAATCATCATCACGTTGAAAATTTGTTACCATGATCATGATCTACCTCTGAAAATGGGCGCATCCGCTAAAACTTGCAAAGTATAATGATACAAAATTGTGAGACCGTACTAGTACTTATGTTCAAGGTCGAGTGCAACATCAAATCATCATTACATTGAAAAGTGTGTTACCATGATCACGATCTATCTCTGAATTTGGCGCATCCGCTAAATCTCGCAAAGTATAATGATAAAAAAATTGTGAGATTGTACTAGTACTTCTATTCAAGTTCGAGTGCAACATCAAATCATCATCACGTTGAAAATTTGTTACCATGATCATGATCTGTCTCTGAATTTGGCGCATCTGCTAAATCTTGCAAAGTATAATGATAAAGAAATTGTAAGACAGTAGTAGTACTTCTGTTCAAGGTCGAGTGCAACATCAAATCATCATCACGTTGAAAATTTGTTACCATGATCCTCTGAAAATAGGCGCATCCGCTAAAACTTGCAAAGTATAATGATACAAAATTGTGAGACCGTACTAGTACTTATGTTCAAGGTCTAGTGCAACATCAAATCATCATTACATTGAAAATTGTGTTACCATGATCATGATCTATCTCTGAATTTGGCGCATCCGCTAAATCTCGCAAAGTATAATGATAAAAAAATTGTGAGACTGTACTAGTACTTATGTTCAAGGCCGAGTGCAGGATCAAATCATCATCATGTTGAAATTTGTTACAACGATCATGACATATCTCTAAAATTGGCGCATCCGCTAAATCTTGCACGTGGCGCATCTCGGTGCGGAGCAACAAGCCGGTGCTATCAAGGTTGAGGCGTCGGTAGCGTCATCGGGCTCTCCTCTTTTGATAGATCTTCTACATGGCGTGGCGCACCGCCCACCGAGAAGCAGTCATATGTGAGATCGAGGTGGAGACGTCGCCGGCATCCTCGAGGCGCGACCGCCCTTCTACGAGCCAGAGTCGACTCAAGGTATGAATCCATGCGCTGTCGCGTCCCTTCTGCATATGAAGTGGAATGCCTTAGATTTATTGTTCTTCTCTTACGATTATTTGCCGGACATGTGTGCTCTTTCTCTGAATATATTGCTTGAAAAGCTAACCAAGTTACTTAAATTCACTTCGTTCTTAATCTTGCGTGCCAATTTTGTTATTTTTGCTGACAGTGGTGCGCGCAAGGAAATTTATTTCTGGGTGTGCTGAGCTGTTAGGCCTAAGTCGAAATCCTCAGCTAAACAAGGCCTCAGCTTAACACATAAAAAGGTGTTCAATCTCGCCCACAATGTCCTCTTCTTTCCTCTTCCTTTATTGGAACTTGTTTTGCAGACAAGGAAAGTGGCACGTGTAATGTGAGTAAAACCCTCTTAGCCAAAATCAGCTACGAGCAAGATTTTATGTATTGTAGATTCCCCAATTGACTCTCATCCCCAATGTAGTCTTTTTTATGTCAGTATAGACTTCTTTACTGGATGTATACTATCGTACATGGCATGCATTTGCCTAATGAGGAGCATTGTATTGCCATTCTAGCCAACCTGATCGATCTGTCAAGCTTCATGCACGAGATGCCATGTTTAATTTACTCCCTCGCTCCGATCCATATTTATTGGTGTAAAATGAATGTGAATCGGAGGGAGTACTCTTCTTAGATAGTACTATACCAGTTCAAAAAAAAGTACTGTACTACTACATCACAAATGCATCAAAAGAGTACTACATCACAAGACCACCACGGTTGTACTAGTAGAGTTTAATGCTTAACTTCCAAAGGGAATAAGATTACACATATGAACTTTAAACAGGCGCTGTCCGATGTCTGCTTGTTTGGGAGCACAACATAAATAATACTACCCCCGTCCATACATAAGTGACTAAACTTTGTCTGAAGATGTTTCATCTATATATGTTTTTAGTGTGTAGATACATCCGTATCTTGAAGGAAAAAGGTGAGCCGCTAACTTTTTGAATAGAGTGAGTAATACAATTCGGATAAACAATGGTGTAGTAAAACAAATACTCCTGCCCATCATAAAACAAAACACAGACTGACTCAAATATATGTACAGATCACAAAAAAGGTTTCATCAGAACCCGAACATATACATGCAGAAATGACCGTTTGATCACATAAAACAAAGGTTTCGTGGCATATTTATGCCCCCAAAACAAGCAGACGTAGGACAGCGCCAACGTACTAGCAGCTAGCACTATGGAGCTGCAGTACAAACAAATGGTGCAGCGACATTTCCACCAGAACGAAAACTAAAAGACATCAGACCAAACAAAAGCTGGGCTATCACTTCTTGCCCAAACAAGCCTTGCTCCTTCATATGCGACTTCCTTTTCTCTTATGGATGTTGAACTTTGAATTAGATGGGTTCCTGACAGCGCGTTCTTTTTCGTGTCCTTGATGTTGCACTCTGGATCAGGTCGGTTACTGTCAGGAAATGAACAAATTGATCAGCAAAAGTCATATGTAAATGAATGCAAAGGTTACATATGAATGACTAACCCGGTCTAACTGAGTAGGGATGTAAAGTGCACCAACGTCTAGCAGAATTGTACTTTCTCCACTGCCAGTTGCTCATATCTAATTGGAATACTCCCTCCTTTGCCCGTACAACCAGCTCATTTTTGTCCTCAAATACGCAGAGTAACCTTACTGGATGTTTCCAATTGTATGGAAATGATGTGTCAAGGCCAAAAAAAGTATCCAATTCAAAATTTATATGACATGTCCATGACTCGTGATCGCCTGTTGATGATCTTGTACTGGTCCATGTTTGTAGGGTGAAGTCTCTTATAACAGCAAGGGCAACATCTCCATTATGTCCCTTGAAGATGTGAATGTTAAGCATGAATATATCATGCGTCTCATGAGGGCACTGAATATATTTCAGAGTCTTCTTTGCATGGTCAAGCTCAATGATATATCTAGACTTCGTTGGCCAGTACAAAATACCCCCTATGAGAGTTGCCGGTCTACGGTCAATCTCTGACAGCATCGGAGTTGATCGAGCTAGAAACTCCCATTCTTTTGAATCTGGTGAGTAGATATGAGCCTGTGCATCGTAACGTTTAGTTGTTATCCAAACAACCGAGAACTTGCCACAATGTGTAAACGGTTCAGAGTTGTTTCTCGAACAGAGAATTGAGCCGCTGCTTTCAATTGTGTGATTGCGCCACAATGGTGGTTCTGGTATCGCTGTGAGAACTTGCCTAATTGGATCCCAGACTGATATATACCCTCTGGATACATTAGAATGGAGTAGCACCATACCATCGCGGCATCCCAGGACATAGATTTTGGGACCGTTCACTTGAGACGGGATTGCCAGCATCTTCAAGATGGCCGGGTGAAGATCATGCTCTGTGATGAATCGATTGTCCTCGGAGTTGTTGGTGAAAAACCCTAGCAACGGGTTTCCTCCGTTGTGTGACACAGTTAGCTTTCTGAAATAATTGCTTCCCATACATTGCCTCCATGCTTTCTTGGTGCCTGATGCAGCTAGTAAGCAGGTTGGATGGGGAGGAAGCCTGACAAGAATCTGAGAGACTACATCTCCAGGCAGATCGTTGATTGTTGTGGGTGTCCTTCGACTGAAGCTGGTAGGATTATGCAAATCGCACGATGCATCGTCAAAATTATGTAAACAGCACACTGCATCATCTATTTTTTAAAACAAAATGCAACATCTAATTTGACTAAGCAGCAAAATGCATCATCTAATTCATCATCAAAGTTTCCTAAACTGCACGGTGCATCAGCAAAATCAAAATAGTGTAAACAGCACAATGCATCAGCAAAATCAAAATAATGTAAACAGGACAATGCATCAGCAAAATCAAAATATTGTAAACAGGACAATGCAATTGTAATCCTGTTGCATAATCAATGAAGCCCTTAATTTGCAAAAAAAAAACACCACAAAAATAGGACGCACCAACGGAAGGCAATCTCGCATATACAGTAATAATTGCTAACGTGTCAACACGATTGGAGGAAAAAGAGACCTCTACAGGACCCAAAACGCTGTGGTAACATCAGATGGGGTTAGCTTTGATATAGGTAATAAAATGTAAACAGCACAATACATCATCTAAGTTGACAGCAAAATTCTTCATCGAAATTTCCCACACTGTTCAAGGAATCAGAAAAATTACCTAAAAGGCTAAAAGAGCAAAATGCATCATCAGAGTAAAATATATGTAAACAGTACAATGCATCATCCAACTTTTGGCTAAACAGCAGAGAGCATTAGCTAGGTTGACAGAAAAACAAAAACAAAAAAAACCATGAAAAATTCCTGAAGAGGTGAGTGCATCAGAAAAATTACTACCTAAAAAGCATAATGAATCACCCAAATTACAAAAGAAGCAGAATGCATCATCAAAAATACAAAAACATCTCAATGCATCATCACGTCTGGTTTGGGCAAAAAACCCAATCCACCAGATCTAACCTCATTGCAGTTGGGGAAGGTAGAACTTACAAAGGGGTTGACGAGTCACGATCATATGCAACAAGCGCCGCCTTAGATGAAGTCACCATCCAAGCTCTCGACGCGTTCAAAGCAGCCAGCTTCGAAGCCTCCGACGGTTCTCCCGGCTGCGCCGCCAAAACTCTCGAAGCACGCGCCAAGACTTTCCAACAAAATGCAGCTTCGATACGAGCATTTGCCAGCGCCACAGCGCCCGGGCCCGTCCTAGCCACCGCCTTCGCCTTTGCCTCCGCATCCGCTTTACATGTCTCCGCCGATGCATGCAGAGCATCCGTCTCCGCTTTCCATGTATCCGCCGACGCAGTGTAGGCATCGAGCGACGCCGTTTTCATTTCCTAGAAAACCCAGTAAGTTACTCACATTGCAATCCCCAAATTAAGGTTATATCGAACACAATGACCGATGAACCTCTGTACTCGCCGGAGGTTGGAGATGTACATACCTGCGAAGATCGGTCCGGTGGTGCTTGACGGTGGTGCGTCGGGGACGGGGGAGAACTCGGCGGGGAGAATGGTGGCGCGGCCCAAGACGGCGGCGCGGAGAGGGGCGACGGTGCGGTCATCGAACCTCGGCAGACAGTATTTTGTATATATATATGAGAAGAAGAATAAAGTCTGGTCGAATGAGGCAGCGCGACCGGCAGAGTACAACCGAAGGCTACTAGTGCTACCTTGGAGTATTGTAGTAATATAACATAATAAAAATAATGGCCTTGTTTAAACCACTCTTGTCAGTGTGGCATCGCTTCCAAATTTAATGCATTCTGTGGAAATCGGAATAATGCTGTAAAAACTCTCATACTAGTGTGGTATATATAGCATGCACCGACACTTTTCAACAAAATGTCGTCTCCATTTCATAGGAGACTGCTTGCACACTGGGATACGATGCTGACATGACGAAGGGCGCAGAAGTATTTTGGAGTATTTCATTCGAGCAGATCGGGGCGACGGTGCGTCTTTGGAGGGAATACCGTGTGGTGTGTCTTTGGAGGGAATACCGTACGTACTTAGGAGTATTTCATTCGAGCAGACTGCTTGCACACTGGGATACGATGCTGACATGACGAAGGGCGCAGAAGTTTGCGAAAATGGTTGTACTACCATCCGACCATTAGTATAATCGAGCAGCCTAGTATAATCATTGCGCGATAGCTTACACGAGAAGGAAAAGAGCCGAACAGCTGTGGATAATAAAAGCATTTGGCTCTTCGAGGATCCTTCTTCTACTGCCTTCTCAAAGGAGTACTACTATTGTAATCTTTTTTTGTTTTTCTGGGACCTTCGGGTCCCTTCCCCGTTGAAAAGTGAAGTGTTTCGAATACATTCATATGCCTATGTTTCTATTTTTACAAGCAAATAAATAACAAAGGATGACTCAATGCACAAGTTGATCTCATTTTGAAATTTTTTAAAACTTCTTCTATTGTATTCAAATTTGATTAGAAGGAGTCGATCGATTGTACATGCCAATCGTATAGCTTGGTGGGTGGATTGGCATTTGAAGTTTGGTCATTGTGTTCTTGTTTGTTACCACCCTCGCAAGGCACGTCCAAGTATTTCCTGTCAGAATTTATGGCATGTATGTAGTTAAATAACCTACATTATTTCAATTATGAGTTTAATTACTAGGCAAAAGCTTAAAAATCCATATATAGTTCCAGATTAAGATGAACAAATCCTTGAACCTATATCTACAAAATTGATGGCACTAACACATCCTACCAAGCGGAAAGCATGTCTACCCTACTGCTTCCAAAAGGTGGAATTATGACAATAATGTGCAACTGTTAAAATTTGGTAGCCCTCCTTCACAATTAACACACATCTAGCCATTTTTGTACAGTAATAAAAAAGGGAAATCATTCTTTCATGCATGCATATAATTGTTAGAATCTCTTGTTTGTGAAGTTGCTTAAAATACGATCTCTTCCAAACTTGAGGTCATATGATAACTAAAAAGTTTTGTATGGCGGGATTTTGCATCAAAGTACATGCGCACAATACTCACTTGTGGGCAGAAAGCCAAACAAACTCATATTACTAGGTTTGTATTAATTTGTTCAAGAAATTTCACCATCACACATGATTTTGTGCTTGCGTTAATTTTACTTTAAAAACTTCTTCCAAATTCAAATTTTCTTCAAACATGCCAACGGTACATGTCTACCAATTAATAATTAAGGGTACACCACACGTACTGCCTCGTAGGGTACATAAAAAATTATACTATATTTTATGGCATGTACTAATTTCACATAATCTACAACTCAACGTCGAGTTTAATGATCAGCCCAGAACTAGAAAACAAATATACATATAGTTGCAAATTAACCTAGAAAAGCTCTAGTATCCTTTAAAACCCTAGAAAATGGACATGCATGCATGCATCCTACTCATAATAATTAATTAAGGTCTCGATCTCTATACTGCTCACGAAGTTTGGAATTCTGGCAAATATGCAACTTGTTTCATTAATTTACCATGGCGAGATAGATGCATGCACATCGATCACTTAAAAAATATAAAGTTTGTAAAGGATTTGGCATCCATATATGCTCACCGGATATATAGATAAGGCCAAGCAAACACATCGAATATTTGTGAAGAAATGTTTTTGCTAGAACCTTCAAATTTTTAGATTTACATCACACACAAAGAACACACCTTTAATTTCGCCAGGTTTGTGCACTAATAAAGTACTCCTACAGTACTAGAAATTGGATTGTTCTACTCCGGAGTGATATGCTCACCGGAGTATTTTTGGATCTTAGCTGGAGCGGCGTTTGGCGGTTGCACGAAGCCGTGCTGGATGTTAAGCCTGTCGAGGCACGCCTGGTGGAAAGCGTGCGCCACCTTAGCCTCATCGGCGCGCCGCTGCAATGCTGCGTCCCTGGGATTTGCAGCCGCCGCATTCTTAGCCTGCACGAAAGCTTGCAGAGCATCCCGGCATCTATAGAGTGCCGGGAACATCACGTTATATACGAGCTCCTTGGCGGTGTTGCTCCTGCAAAGGGCGTCGCCGTGATGCGCTTCGAAAGAACGGCCTGGCTCCACGGCCGGCACCGCCTGAAGTGCGGTCGGATTAGGCGGCTGGCCACGGGAGCTCCCTGCCTCCGCATCGTTCGCGCCGGCCGGGAAGGGGATCTCACCTGCTGGCAAAGAAAACCATGCGGCATGCGCGGGCGGAAAAGCCGGCCAGGGCCGAGCGGGCGTCGCATGCGGGGTTGCGTGGGAGATCCCTGCCTCTGCATCCATCGGCCCGCACGGGAAGCGGCTGGCGAGGGGCTCCACGGCCAGCGCCGCCGCCGCGGGCTGAACAACCGGCCAGTGCAGAGCGGGCGGGTTATGCCTTGGTGCGCGATGGACGAAGCGAAGGCGGCGCTGATGCTCCGCTTCCTCGTCGGTGGTAGGACTACGCGCGCGGCGACCAGAGCCAAGTCGGAAGGCCATAGATATGTCGATTGGTCACTTAAGCTGGAGAGGTTCTCTTACCATTTCGGAGAAGCGGAGTAAGAGGAAGTTGTTGCTTATACGGGTTCACTGCCACGTTGGGTTAAGAGGGGCAAAGTTGGTCAATGCCTAGGAAGTTGGAATCGTTTTGGCCCCAATTTTTTAATTACCTTGCGGTTCATCTCTCGGTCTCTCCCACCTCTTCACTATCCCTCCCCTTGCCTCCTTTCATGCTTCATCGTAGTGCATCTTGTTTTTCTAGCACCTTCACAAAAATCATACACATTTGGCCGATTCTGTCATTGTGTGCACTAATAAAGTAAAAAATCCATTATATGTGAATAAACGTTTAATACACTAGCTCGCAAAGATGTTTCTCAAGGCGATATGCACAATGCCTGCCAAAAATGGGTCATGATAACTAAATTTCGTGTTAATTTTTGCATGACATGTACTCACTTGTGTATGAAGCCAAGCAAACTCATAATCTATACCAAAAAAATGTGAAAGAGTTCTTTTTAGTATCCTTCATACATGGGGTTCCTATTTTTACTTTCTATTTTTACTAGTTACAAGTACTCATGCATGAAAACTTTTGAAAATATGTGCATTTTGGGCTGTGTGGAGACATGGTACAATAATATATTCAAGTTGATATACAAAGTCTAGACATATTCAAACTAGACAAATAATGTATCTAACCCCCTAACCCTAAACTCTGTCTTATGAAGTCAAGCATGCATGAAGAGAATTGGTTTTGGGTTTCAAACATGGAAATTTCAAAATCATCCCAAAAGCTTCATTTTAGAGCGACTAAGAAGGATCCAGGCTTACCTTTCCATTTTCATGTTTTAAACTTGTTTAAATCTTGGTCAAATCCTAGATTTGACCAAGATTCAAATGGGCATAAAATAAAAAAATGAAAAAATGAAAAACCAAAGCGCACATAGTCTTCTTATATGTCATATAGTAAGCATTAAAGTTGGTAAACAAGGTCTAGACATATTCAAACTAGACAAATCATGTATATACCCCCTAACCCCTAAACTCTATCTTATGACGAAGTCAAGCATGAAGATTAAGTGGTTTTGGGTTTCAAACATGGAAATTTTGAAAACCTCCCAAAAACTTCATTTTAGGGTGACTAAGAAGGATACAGGCTTCCCTTTTCATTTTCATGTTCTATACTTGTTTAAATCTTGGTCAAACCTAGGATTTGACCAAGATTCAAATGTGCATCAAAATTCCAAAAAAATCAGAAAAATGAAAAACCAAAGCACATAGTTTTCTTATGTCATATAGTAAGCATTAAAGTTGATAAACAAGGGTCTAGACATATTCAAACAAGAAAAATCATGTATCTACCCCCTAACCCTAAACTTTGTCTTATGTAGTCAAGCATGAAGAGAAGTGGTTTTGGGTTTCAAATATGGAAATTTCAAAAACCTATCAAAAGCTTCATTTTAGAGTGACTAAGAAGGATCCATGCTTGCCTTTTCATTTTCATATTTGAAACTTGTTTAAATCATTGTCAAACCTAGGATTTGACCAAGATTTAAATGGGCATAAAATTAAAAAATCGGAAAAATGAAAAACAAAAGCACATAGTCTTCTTATGTCACATATATATATAGTAAGCATTCAAAAGTTGATAAACAAGGTCTAGCTAGACATATTCAAATAAGACAAATCATGTATCTACCCCTCTAACCCTAAACTCTGTCTTATGAAGTCAAGCATGAAGAGAAGTGGTTTTGGGTTTCAAACATGGAAATTTCAAAAACCTCCCAAAAACTTCATTTTAGAGTGACTAAGAAGGATACATGTTTCCCTTTTCATTTTCATGTTTTAAACTTGTTTAAATCTTGGTCAAACCTAGGATTTGACCAAGATACAAATAGGCACAAAAAATAAAAAACAAAAAGCACATAGTGTTCTTATGTCATATCGTAAGCATTCAAGTTGATAAACAAGGTCTAGATATATCCAAACCAGACAAATCATGTATATATGTACCCCGTGTCGATCTTATGAAGTCTAGCATGAAGAAAAGTCGTTTTGGCCGGGTTTCAAACATGGAAATTTCAAGAACATCCCAAAAGCTTCATTTTAGAGCGACTAAGAAGGATCGAGGCTTACCTTTCCATTTTCATGATTTAAACTTGTTTAAATCTTGGTCAAATCTTGCTCAAGCATGAAGATAAGTGGTTTTGGGTTTCAAACATGGAAATTTCAAAAACCTCCCAAAAACTTCATTTTAGGGTGACTAAGAAGGATACAGGCTTCCTTTTCATTTTCATGTTCTATACTTGTTTAAATCTTGGTCAAACCTAGGATTTGACCAAGATTCAAATGTGCATCAAAATTCTAAAAAAATCAGAAAAATGAAAAACCAAAGCACATAGTCTTCTTATGTCATATAGTAAGCATTAAAGTTGATAAACATGGTCTAGACATATTCAAACCATACAAATCATGTATCTACCCCTAACCCCTAAACTATGTCTTATGAAGTCAAGCATGAAGAGAAGTGGTTTTGGGTTTCAAACATGAAAATTTCAAAAACCTCCCAAAAACTTCATTTTAGAGTGACTAAGAAGGATACATGCTTCCCTTTTCATTTTCATGTTTTAAACTTGTTTAAATCTTGGTCAAACCTAGGATTTGATAAACATGGTCTAGACATATTCAAACCAGACAAATCATGTATCTACCCCCTATCGACCCTAAACTTCGTCTTATGAAGTCAAGCATGAAGAGAAGTGGTTTTGGGTTTCAAACATGGAAATTTCAAAAACCTCCCAAAATTAAAGCTTCATTTTAGAGTGACTAGTTAAGAAGGATCCAGGCTTACCTTTTCATTTTCATGTTTTAAACTTGTTTAAATCTTGTTCAAACCTAGGATTTGACCAATATTCAAATGGGCATAAAATAAAAAATAAATAAAATAAAAAACCAAAGCACATAGTCTTCTTATGTCATATAGTAAGCATTCAAGTTCATGAACAAGGTCTAGACATATTCAAACCAGACAAATCATGTACCCCCTAACCCTAAACTTTGTCTTAATTATATATGAAGTCAAGCATGAAGCAGAGAAGTGTGGTTTTGGGTTTCAAACATGGAAA
Organism: Lolium multiflorum; assembly: GCA_030979885.1. Taxonomy (NCBI): domain Eukaryota; kingdom Viridiplantae; phylum Streptophyta; class Magnoliopsida; order Poales; family Poaceae; genus Lolium; species Lolium multiflorum. The sequence continues at coordinate 69,365,620 of CM061747.1, forward strand.
TTTCAAAAACCTCCCAAAAAGCTTCATTTTAATTAGACTGGCTGGTTAATTAAGAAGGATCCATGATTAATTACCTTTTCATTGTCATGTTTTAAACTTGTTTAAATCTTGGTCGAACCTAGGATTTGACCAAGATTCAAATGGGCATAAAAATTCAGAAAAAAATCGAAAGAATGAAAAACCAAAGCACATAGCCTTCTTATGTCATATAGTAAGCATTCAAATTGATAAACATGGTCTAGACATATTCAAACCAGAAAAATCATGTATCTACCCCTAACCCTAAACTCTGTCTTATGAAGTCAAGCATGAACAGAAGTACGGTGGTTTTGGGTTTCAAACATGGTAAATTCAAGAACCTCCCAAAAGCTTCATTTTAGAGTTACTAAGAGAAAGATCCGGACTTAATTACCTTATCATTTTCACATGTTAAACTTGTTTAAATCTTGCTCAACAAACCTAGGATTTTACCAAGATTCTCAAATGGGCATAAAAATCAAAAAATGAAATACCAATGCACATAGTCCTCTTAAGTCATAAAGTAAGCATTCAAGTTGATAAACAAGCTCTAGACATATTCAAACAAGACAAATCATGTATCTACCCCCTATCGACCCTAAACTTCGTCTTATGAAGTCAAGCATGAAGAGAAGTGGTTTTGGGTTTCAAACATGGAAATTTCAAAAACCTCCCAAAATTCAGCTTCATTTTAGAGCGACTAAGAAGGATCGATGCTTACCTTTTCATTTCCATGTTTTAAACTTATTTAAATCTTGGTCAAACCTAGCTAGGATTTGACCAAGATTCAAATGGGCATAAAAATTCAGACAAAAAATCTAAAGAATGAAAAACCAAAGCACATAGCCTTCTTAATTATGTCATATAGTAAACACTCAAGTTGATAAACAAGCTAGGTCTAGACATATTCAAACCAGAAAAATCATGTGTATATCTACCCCTAACCCTAAACTCTGTCTTATGAAGTCAATCATGAAGAGAATTGGTTTTGGGTTTCAAACATGGAAATTTCAAGTACGTCCCAAAAGCTTCATATATTTTAGAGTGACTAATTAAGAAGGATCTTGGCTTACGTTTTCATTTTCATGCTTGAAACTTGTTTAAATCTTGGTTGAACCTAGGATTTGACCAGAATCAAATGTGCATAAAATTCTTAAAAAAATAGAAAAATGAAAAACAAAAGCACATGGTCTTCTTATGTCATATAGTAAGCATTCAAGTTGATAAACAAGGTTTAGACATATTCAAACCAGACAAATCATGTATCTACCCCCTAACCCTAAACTCGGTCTTATGAAGTCTAGCATGAGGAGAAGTCGTTTTGGGTTTCAAACGTTTAAGCCAAAAGCCCCATTTCAAATATTTCAAACTTATTCAAATTTGAAAGACACACAAGTTATAGCACACATAGTGCATACATTCTCACACATACTGCACTAGATGCTAACCCGGCCTATAGTTTGAGGCCATTGGATGAGGTCGAAAAAAATCTTGGATTAGAAATGGGGTTGTTCGAACCCCGTAGTTGGATTTTTTGAACCTTGATCTGTAGTACTGGGCAAAGCCCTAGTTTAACCTATTTAATTATAGATTCGTAGGTCGATTTTTCTACCTTTTTATTATTACTATGCAGCACATGTGTGTTTGCCCGTCGAGTGAAACTCGGAGGAAGAGGGATCACTCGGAAGGAGAGAAGAAGGGAGAGAATTATGGTGTCTCCCCTTTTTCGGGTGATGATGTTGACTTTTGTGCAGGGTTTGTCAGTGAGCAGGAGGTGCGAGCGAGCGAGCGAGCGAGCGAGCGAGCGAGAGATGAGAGAGATTTGTTTTTTTTTTGAGAGGGACGACCGAAGGATCCAGAAGGACCCACAGACTTCCAATACGCATCCTGATGCGTCTTCTCTTGACAAAGAAAATGTCTGGGAGTTTGCGTACCTATTGCACGTGACTTGTGCTCACTGAAGTGTGGGACCTCACGCATGGGCACCACACGTAAGTGACAGACCTGTTGGTGTAAAAACTCGGTTGATTATTATAGTGCATTAGAACAAAGTTTCCTATGGATTCAAGGGTAGGAAATCCAAGTTAACTCATTTACATGACATTATTTTTTCCATGAAGCAAAGTTAACGCACCTATCAATTGGTACATTTTGGAGTGACTAAGAAGGATCCAGGCTTACTTATTCGTTTTCACGTGTAAAACTTGTCTAAATCTTGGTCAAACAAAATTGGCAGAAAATTCAAAAAAAAAACAGAAAAATGAAAAACCAAAGCGCACATAGTCTTCTTATATGTCATATAGTAAGCATTAAAGTTGATAAACAAGGTCTGGACATATTCAAACTAGCTAGACAAATCATGTATCTACCCCCTAACCCCTAAACTCTGTCTTATGACGAAGTCAAGCATGAAGATAAGTGGTTTTGGGTTTCAAACATGGAAATTTCAAAAACCTCCCAAAAACTTCATTTTAGGGTGACTAAGAAGGATACAGGCTTCCATTTTCATTTTCATGATCTATACTTGTTTAAATCTTGGTCAAACCTAGGATTTGACCAAGATTCAAATGTGCATCAAAATTCCATAAAAAATCAGAAAAACGAAAAACCAAAGCACATAGTTTTCTTATGTCACATACATATATATAGTAAGCATTCAAAAGTTGATAAACAAGGTCTAGCTAGACATATTCAAATAAGACAAATCATGTATCTACCCCTCTAAAACCATAAATAACTCTGTCTTATGAAGTCAAGCATGAAGAGAAGTGGTTTTTGGTTTCAAACATGGAAATTTCAAAAACCTCCCAAAATTAAAGCTTCGTTTTAGAGTGACTAGTTAAGAAGGATCCAGGCTTACCTTTTCATTTTCATGTTTTAAACTTGTTTAAATCTTGGTCAAACCTAGGATTTGACCAATATTCAAATGGGCATAAAATAAAAAAATAGATAAAATAAAAAACCAAAGCACATATTCTTCTTATGTCATATAGTAAGCATTCAAAAGTTCATAAACAAGGTCTAGACATATTCAAACCAGACAAATCATGTACCCCCTAACCCTAAACTTTGTCTTAATTATATATGAAGTCAAGCATGAAGCAGAGAAGTGTGGTTTTGGGTTTCAAACATGGAAATTTCAAAAACCTCCCAAAAAGCTTCATTTTAATTAGACCGGCTGGTTAATTAAGAAGGATCCATGATTAATTACCTTTTCATTGTCATGTTTTAAACTTGTTTAAATCTTGGTCGAACCTAGGATTTGACCAAGATTCAAATGGGCATAACAATTCAGAAAAAAATCGAAAGAATGAAAAACAAAAGCACATAGTCTTCTTATGTTATATAGTAAGCATTAAAGTTGATAAACATGGTCTAGACATATTCAAACCATACAAATCATGTATCTACCCCTAACCCCTAAACTATGTCTTATGAAGTCAAGCATGAAGAGAAGTGGTTTTGGGTTTCAAACATGAAAATTTCAAAAACCGCCCAAAAACTTCATTTTAGAGTGACTAAGAAGGATACATGCTTCCCTTTTCATTTTCATGTTTTAAACTTGTTTAAATCTTGGTCAAACCTAGGATTTGATAAACATGGTCTAGACATATTCAAACCAGACAAATCATGTATCTACCCCTATCGACCCTAAACTTCGTCTTATGAAGTCAAGCATGAAGAGAAGTGGTTTTGGGTTTCAAATAACATGGAAATTTCAAAAACCTCCCAAAATTAAAGCTTCGTTTTAGAGTGACTAGTTAAGAAGGATCCAGGCTTACCTTTTCATTTTCATGTTTTAAACTTGTTTAAATCTTGGTCAAACCTAGGATTTGACCAATATTCAAATGGGCATAAAATAAAAAAATAGATAAAATAAAAAACCAAAGCACATATTCTTCTTATGTCATATAGTAAGCATTCAAAAGTTCATAAACAAGGTCTAGACATATTCAAACCAGACAAATCATGTACCCCCTAACCCTAAACTTTGTCTTAATTATATATGAAGTCAAGCATGAAGCAGAGAAGTGTGGTTTTGGGTTTCAAACATGGAAATTTCAAAAACCTCCCAAAAAGCTTCATTTTAATTAGACTGGCTGGTTAATTAAGAAGGATCCATGATTAATTACCTTTTCATTGTCATGTTTTAAACTTGTTTAAATCTTGGTCGAACCTAGGATTTGACCAAGATTCAAATGGGCATAACAATTCAGAAAAAAATCGAAAGAATGAAAAACAAAAGCACATAGCCTTCTTATGTCATATAGTAAGCATTCAAATTGATAAACATGGTCTAGACATATTCAAACCAGAAAAATCATGTATCTACCCCTAACCCTAAACTCTGTCTTATGAAGTCAAGCATGAACAGAAGTACGGTGGTTTTGGGTTTCAAACATGGTAAATTCAAGAACCTCCCAAAAGCTTCATTTTAGAGTTACTAAGAGAAAGATCCAGACTTAATTACCTTATCATTTTCACATGTTAAACTTGTTTAAATCTTGCTCAACAAACCTAGGATTTTACCAAGATTCTCAAATGGGCATAAAAATCAAAAAATGAAATACCAATGCACATAGTCCTCTTATAAGTCATAAAGTAAGCATTCAAGTCGATAAACAAGGTCTAGACATATTCAAACAAGACAAATCATGTATCTACCCCCTATCGACCCTAAACTTCGTCTTATGAAGTCAAGCATGAAGAGAAGTGGTTTTGGGTTTCAAACATGGAAATTTCAAAAACCTCCCAAAATTCAGCTTCATTTTAGAGCGACTAAGAAGGATCGATGCTTACCTTTTCATTTCCATGTTTTAAACTTATTTAAATCTTGGTCAAACCTAGCTAGGATTTGACCAAGATTCAAATGGGCATAAAAATTCAGACAAAAAATCTAAAGAATGAAAAACCAAAGCACATAGCCTTCTTAATTATGTCATATAGTAAACACTCAAGTTGATAAACAAGCTAGGTCTAGACATATTCAAACCAGAAAAATCATGTGTATATCTACCCCTAACCCTAAACTCTGTCTTATGAAGTCAATCATGAAGAGAATTGGTTTTGGGTTTCAAACATGGAAATTTCAAGTACGTCCCAAAAGCTTCATATATTTTAGAGTGACTAATTAAGAAGGATCTTGGCTTACGTTTTCATTTTCATGCTTGAAACTTGTTTAAATCTTGGTTGAACCTAGGATTTGACCAGAATCAAATGTGCATAAAATTCTTAAAAAATAGAAAAATGAAAAACAAAAGCACATGGTCTTCTTATGTCATATAGTAAGCATTCAAGTTGATAAACAAGGTTTAGACATATTCAAACCAGACAAATCATGTATCTACCCCCTAACCCTAAACTCGGTCTTATGAAGTCTAGCATGAGGAGAAGTCGTTTTGGGTTTCAAACGTTTAAGCCAAAAGCCCCATTTCAAATATTTCAAACTTATTCAAATTTGAAAGACACACAAGTTATAGCACACATAGTGCATACATTCTCACACATACTGCACTAGATGCTAACCCGGCCTATAGTTTGAGGCCATTGGATGAGGTCGAAAAAAATCTTGGATTAGAAATGGGGTTGTTCGAACCCCGTAGTTGGATTTTTTGAACCTTGATCTGTAGTACTGGGCAAAGCCCTAGTTTAACCTATTTAATTATAGATTCGTAGGTCGATTTTTCTACCTTTTTATTATTACTATGCAGCACATGTGTGTTTGCCCGTCGAGTGAAACTCGGAGGAAGAGGGATCACTCGGAAGGAGAGAAGAAGGGAGAGAATTATGGTGTCTCCCCTTTTTCGGGTGATGATGTTGACTTTTGTGCAGGGTTTGTCAGTGAGCAGGAGCGAGCGAGCGAGCGAGCGAGTCGAGCGAGGCCGAGAATGAGAGAGATTTGTTTTTTTTTGAGAGGGACGACCGAAGGATCCAGAAGGACCCACAGACTTCCAATACGCATCCTGATGCGTCTTCTCTTGACAAAGAAAATGTCTGGGAGTTTGCGTACCTATTGCACGTGACTTGTGCTCACTGAAGTGTGGGACCTCACGCATGGGCACCACACGTAAGTGACAGACCTGTTGGTGTAAAAACTCGGTTGATTATTATAGTGCATTAGAACAAAGTTTCCTATGGATTCAAGGGTAGGAAATCCAAGTTAACTCATTTACATGACATTATTTTTTCCATGAAGCAAAGTTAACGCACCTATCAATTGGTACATTTTGGAGTGACTAAGAAGGATCCAGGCTTACTTATTCGTTTTCACGTGTAAAACTTGTCTAAATCTTGGTCAAACAAAATTGGCAGAAAATTCAAAAAAAAAACAGAAAAATGAAAAACCAAAGCGCACATAGTCTTCTTATATGTCATATAGTAAGCATTAAAGTTGATAAACAAGGTCTGGACATATTCAAACTAGCTAGACAAATCATGTATCTACCCCCTAACCCCTAAACTCTGTCTTATGACGAAGTCAAGCATGAAGATAAGTGGTTTTGGGTTTCAAACATGGAAATTTCAAAAACCTCCCAAAAACTTCATTTTAGGGTGACTAAGAAGGATACAGGCTTCCATTTTCATTTTCATGATCTATACTTGTTTAAATCTTGGTCAAACCTAGGATTTGACCAAGATTCAAATGTGCATCAAAATTCCAAAAAAATCAGAAAAATGAAAAACCAAAGCACATAGTTTTCTTATGTCACATACATATATATAGTAAGCATTCAAAAGTTGATAAACAAGGTCTAGCTAGACATATTCAAATAAGACAAATCATGTATCTACCCCTCCAAAACCATAAATAACTCTGTCTTATGAAGTCAAGCATGAAGAGAAGTGGTTTTTGGTTTCAAACATGGAAATTTCAAAAACCTCCCAAAATTAAAGCTTCGTTTTAGAGTGACTAGTTAAGAAGGATCCAGGCTTACCTTTTCATTTTCATGTTTTAAACTTGTTTAAATCTTGGTCAAACCTAGGATTTGACCAATATTCAAATGGGCATAAAATAAAAAAATAGATAAAATAAAAAACCAAAGCACATATTCTTCTTATGTCATATAGTAAGCATTCAAAAGTTCATAAACAAGGTCTAGACATATTCAAACCAGACAAATCATGTACCCCCTAACCCTAAACTTTGTCTTAATTATATATGAAGTCAAGCATGAAGCAGAGAAGTGTGGTTTTGGGTTTCAAACATGGAAATTTCAAAAACCTCCCAAAAAGCTTCATTTTAATTAGACCGGCTGGTTAATTAAGAAGGATCCATGATTAATTACCTTTTCATTGTCATGTTTTAAACTTGTTTAAATCTTGGTCGAACCTAGGATTTGACCAAGATTCAAATGGGCATAACAATTCAGAAAAAAATCGAAAGAATGAAAAACAAAAGCACATAGCCTTCTTATGTCATATAGTAAGCATTCAAATTGATAAACATGGTCTAGACATATTCAAACCAGAAAAATCATGTATCTACCCCTAACCCTAAACTCTGTCTTATGAAGTCAAGCATGAACAGAAGTACGGTGGTTTTGGGTTTCAAACATGGTAAATTCAAGAACCTCCCAAAAGCTTCATTTTAGAGTTACTAAGAGAAAGATCCAGACTTAATTACCTTATCATTTTCACATGTTAAACTTGTTTAAATCTTGCTCAACAAACCTAGGATTTTACCAAGATTCTCAAATGGGCATAAAAATCAAAAAATGAAATACCAATGCACATAGTCCTCTTATAAGTCATAAAGTAAGCATTCAAGTTGATAAACAAGGTCTAGACATATTCAAACAAGACAAATCATGTATCTACCCCCTATCGACCCTAAACTTCGTCTTATGAAGTCAAGCATGAAGAGAAGTGGTTTTGGGTTTCAAACATGGAAATTTCAAAAACCTCCCAAAATTCAGCTTCATTTTAGAGCGACTAAGAAGGATCGATGCTTACCTTTTCATTTCCATGTTTTAAACTTATTTAAATCTTGGTCAAACCTAGCTAGGATTTGACCAAGATTCAAATGGGCATAAAAATTCAGACAAAAAATCTAAAGAATGAAAAACCAAAGCACATAGCCTTCTTAATTATGTCATATAGTAAACACTCAAGTTGATAAACAAGCTAGGTCTAGACATATTCAAACCAGAAAAATCATGTGTATATCTACCCCTAACCCTAAACTCTGTCTTATGAAGTCAATCATGAAGAGAATTGGTTTTGGGTTTCAAACATGGAAATTTCAAGTACGTCCCAAAAGCTTCATATATTTTAGAGTGACTAATTAAGAAGGATCTTGGCTTACGTTTTCATTTTCATGCTTGAAACTTGTTTAAATCTTGGTTGAACCTAGGATTTGACCAGAATCAAATGTGCATAAAATTCTTAAAAAAATAGAAAAATGAAAAACAAAAGCACATGGTCTTCTTATGTCATATAGTAAGCATTCAAGTTGATAAACAAGGTTTAGACATATTCAAACCAGACAAATCATGTATCTACCCCCTAACCCTAAACTCGGTCTTATGAAGTCTAGCATGAGGAGAAGTCGTTTTGGGTTTCAAATGTTTAAGCCAAAAGCCCCATTTCAAATATTTCAAACTTATTCAAATTTGGTTCAAATTTGAAAGACACACAAGTTATAGCACACATAGTGCATACATTCTCACACATACTGCACTAGATGCTAACCCGGCCTATAGTTTGAGGTTTTTGAAATTTCCATGTTTGAAACCCAAAACCACTTCTCTTCATGCTTGGCTTCGTAAGATAGAGTTTAGGGTTTGGGGTAGATACGTACATGATTTTTCTAAGTATTTTTACGCCCATTTGAATCTTCGTCAAATCCTAAGTTTGACCAAGATTTGAACAAGTTTAAAAACATGAAAATGAAAAGGGTAAGCCTGGATCCTTGTTTAGGGTTAGGGGGTAGATACATGATTTTTGTGGTTTGAATATGTCAGACCTTGTTTATCACCTTGATATATGACATAGGAAGACGGTGTGCTTTTGTTTTTCTTTTTTTTGAATTTTTATGCCCATTTGAATCTTGGTCAAGTCATAGGTTTGACCAAGATTTAAACATGTTTAAAACATGAAAATGAAAAGGTAAGCCTGGATCCTTCTTAGTCACTCCAAAATGTACCAATTGATAAATGAGTTAACTTGGCTTCATGGAAAAAATAATGTCATGTAAATGATTTAACTTGGCTTTCGTACCCTTGAATCCATAGGAAACTTTGTATAAATGTAGTAGTATAATAATCAACCGAGTTTTTACATCAACAGGTCTGTCACTTACGTGTGGTGCCCATGCGTGAGGTCCCACACTTCAGTGAGCACAAGTCACGTGCAATAGGTACGCAAACTCCCAGCCATTTTCTTTGTCAAGAAAAGACGCATCAGGATGCGTATTGGAAGTATGTGGGTCCTTCTGGATCCTTCGGTCGTCCCTCTCAAAAAAAAAAACAAATCTCTCTCATTCTCGGCCTCGCTCGACTCGCTCGCTCGCTCGCACCTCCTGCTCACTGACAAACCCTGCACAAAAGTCAACATCATCACCCGAAAAAGGGGAGACACCATAATTCTCTCCCTTCTTCTCTCCTTCCGAGTGATCCCTCTTCCTCCGAGTTTCACTCGACGGGCAAACACACATGTGCTGCATAGTAATAATAAAAAAGTAGAAAAATCGACCTACGAATCTATGATTAAATAGGTTAAACTAGGGTTTTGCCCACTACTACAGATCAAGTTCAAAAATATCCAACTACTAGTTCGATTTTGGGCTACTAATATAAAATTAAAATAAGTTGAACTAGTATTCCTCTAAAAAATCATTTTGGTATGCATTGTTTGATACTTTTCATAGCTATAGTGCATCACAAATTTATGATTTCATGCTTTGCTTTGCCAATTTCGATTTTTTCTAACCACCTTCTCTTTGATTTCAAATTTAGGTCAAACTATCGATGCCTACTATGTGTTCTACTTGAATTGGATGCAGCGTGCGCACATGTTTTGCCATTGTTCTGGGCTTCCACACATCTTTGGGGCATCCAAGTATTTAAGTTACCTTGTTTTTTTGAATTGTAATTCATACCCTTCCTCCCAATTTTTATGCCCATTTGAATCTTGGTCAAATCCTAAGTTTGACCAAGATTTGAACAAGTTTAAAACATGAAAATGAAAAGGTAAGCCTGAATCCTTCTTAGTCACTCAAAAATGAGAAGCTTTTGGGAGTTTTTTGAAATTTCCATGTTTCAAACCCAAAACCACTTCTCTTCATGCTTGACTTCATAAGACAGAGTTTAGGGTTAGGGGGTAGATACATGATTTGTCTAGTTTGTTGTTTAGACCTTGTTTATCAACTTGAATATAATGCTTACTATATGACATAATAATACTATGTGCTTTGGTTTTCATTTTTTTTTGATTTTTTCTGAATTTTTATGCCCATTTGATCTTGGTCAAATCCTAGGCTTAACCAATATTTAAACAAGTTTAAAACATGAAAATGAAAAGGTAAGCCTGTATCCTTCTTAGTCACTCCAAAATGAAGCTTTTGGGAAGGTTTTTGAAATTTCCATGTTTGAAATCCAAAACGACTTCTCTTCGTGCTTGACTTCATAAGACAAAGTTTAGGGCTAGGGGTAGAAACATGATTTTTCTGGTTTGAATATGTCTAGACCTTGTTTACCAACTTGAGTGCTTACTATATGACATAAGAAGGCTATATGCTTTGGTTTTTCATTTTTTTTTGAAATTTTATGCCCATTTGAATCTTGATCAAATCTTAGGTACGGTTTGACCAAGATTTGAACAATTTTAAAACATGAAAATAAAAGGTAAGCCCAACCTGGATCCTTTAGTCACTCTAAAATGAAGCTTTTGGGGGGTTCTTGAAATTTCCAAGTTTGAAACCCAAAACCACTTTTCTTCATGCTTGACTACATAAGACAGAGTTTAGGGTTAGGGGTAGATACATGATTTTTCTTGTTTGAATATATCTAGACCTTGTTTATATCAACTTTAATGCTAACTATATGACATAAGAAAACTATGTGCTTTGGTTTTTAATTTTTCTGATTTTTTTATTTTGATGCACATTTGAATCTTTGTCAAATCCTAGGTTTGACCAAGATTTAAACAAGTATAAAACATGAAAATGAAAAGGGAAGCCTGTATCCTTTCTTAGTCACTCTAAAATGAAGTTTTTGGGATGTTCTTGAAATTTTCATGTTTGAAACCCAAAACCACTTCTCTTCATGCTTGACTTCATAAGATAGAGTTTAGGGGCTAGGGGATAGATACATGATTTGCCTAGGTTTGAATATGCATGTCCAAACCTTGTTTATCAACTTGAATGCTTACTATATGACATAAGAAGACTATATGCTTTTGTTTTTCATTTTTCTGATTTTTTTAAAATTTTATGCCCATTTGAATCTTTTGGTCAAATCCTTGGTTTAATTTGACACGGATTTAAACAAGTTTAAAATATGAAAATGAAAAGGTGGTAAGCAGGCATGGATCCTTCTTATATATATTAGTCACTCTAAAATGAAGCTTTTGGGAGGTTTTTGAAATTTCCATGTTTGAAACCCAAAACCACTTCTCTTCATGTTGTTGACTTCATAAGATAGAGTTTAGGGGTTAGGGGTATAGATACATGATTTGTCTTGTTTGAATATGTGTCTAGACCTTGTTTATCAACTTTAATGCTTACTATATGACATAAGAACACTATGTGCTTTAATTTGGTTTTTATTTTTTTTAAATTTTGATGCACATTTTGAATCTTGGTCAAATCCTAGGTTTGACCGAGATTTGAACAAGTTTAAAACAAGAAAATAAAAGGTAAGCCCGCCAGACTGGATCCTTCTTAGTCACTCTATAATGAAGCTTTTAGGGGGGTTGTTGAAAATGTAAGCATGTATCCTTCTTAGTACGTCACACCACAATGCTTTTGGGAGGGTTTTTGAAATGTCCATGTTTGAAACCCAAAACGACTTCTCTTCGTGCTTGACTTCATAATTAAGACAAAGTTTAGGGTTAGGGGTAGATACATGATTTTTCTGGTTTGAATATGTCTAGACTTTGTTTATCAACTAGCTTGAGTTTTGGGTTTCAAACATGGAAATTTCAAGAACCTCCCAAAAGCTTCATTTTAGAGTGACTAAGAAGGATCCAGGCTTACCTTTTCATTTTCATGTTTTAAACTTGTTTAAATCCTGGTCAAACCTAGGATTTGACAAAGATTCAAATATATGGGCATAAAATTCAAAAAAAATAGAAAAATGAAAAACCAAAGCACATAATCTTCTTATGTCATATAGTAAGCATTAAAGTTGACAAAAAAGGTCTAGACATATGCAAACTAGACAAATCATGTATCTACCCCCTAACCCCTAAACTCTGTCTTATGAAGTCAAGCATGAAGAGAAGTCGTTTTGGGTTTCAAACATGGAAATTTCAAGAACATCCCAAAAGCTTCATTTTAGAGTGACTAAGAAGGATCCATGATTACCTTTTCATTTTCATGTTTTAAACTTGTTTAATCTTGGTCAAACCTAGGATTTGACCAAGATTCAAATGGGCACAAAATTTAAAAAATCAGAAAAATGAAAAACCAAAGTACATAGTCTTCTTATGTCATGTAGTAAGCATTCAAGTTGATAAAATGGTTCATGCAGGCGTCTTAGCTCCTAAAAAAAATTATACACCAATTGATTTGACGAATTGATGATTTACTCTAGTCTGCTTCTAGACCATGCAGCTAGCGAGTATTCATATGTACTGCATGGAGCCCCCAACTTTTGACTTCCCGTGTCGGAAAAGGCCTGTCTAATAATGTGGGGCAGTGAGGTATCCCGAAGTATCTAGAGGGTTCCAGTGTTTCAGGCTTTCAGCATCGCCAGTCCAAGGGAAGGATGGGTGACGAATCCGTGCATTCACAGCCGTTTAGATCTGAAGAGTCCTTGTATGATGAGCGGTAGATAGCACCTCTAAGCTGCAAATCAACAGCTTCAATTACTTCAAATGAGCATTGGCCGGAACGCTGACAGAGTGAAAAAATTCAATTTCAAAAACTCATGTATAGAATAGAAAAAAAATAAAAAACATGTAGATAGAATAGAGGTATAGATAGATTAGCCCAAAAAAGAAGAGGACGGGGAAATTTCGAACGCTCGCCTTTAACTCAGCACAGCAGACACCTCCCTCGCGCACCTAAACTTTCGAACGCGCGCCCAATATTTCGAACGCTCGCCTTTAACTCAGCACCCAGCCCACCTTGTTCTTCTCTAGACACCTCCTTCGGCGCCCTGTTCTTCTCTAGACACACCCTCGGTGAACCAGGCCGCGCACCAAAACTTCCCCACGCTGTCTATCAGCCGCGTCAGCCGGCGACTGCTGGTGGCGCCGTTCTTCTCCAGCCGCACCGGCAGGCGCGGTCAGCTGGTAGATCCTCACGGTATGCATGCTATCTTCAGGCCTGGGCAAGTACGATTCATTATAGCTCAATCGAAGTCAGTCGCCGTCGCCCAGCCCTTATAAGTTCGTTAGTTCGTTCGAATCGATCGGTTGATATTGTTTTCCTCTCGATGTGTTTGTTTGACATTGTTTTCCGCTTTACCTATTTGCTCGAATTCGTTCGTACTGTACACTGTACTGCTCACCATTGCCCAATGTCTGTAGTCGTCGCTTGGTGCCAGTCCTCTATGGACCTGTTTGTAATCTTATTACTTCTGGGTTCTTTGCACTGCTAATACATCGGTGGATTTACGGCCAAAAAGAAGAAAGAATTTGTTGGTATTATATTGCTTTCGATTGATCTGTTCGCCCCCAAGCTTTTACAGAAGCCGCAAGAGATTCAAGGATGAAATGGCTCTCCTTGTTTGCGGTGGCGGATCTACAGGGTATGCCGTATATGCCACGGCATACCCTGCGTCCAAGCCGTGCAAGATCTTTGATAGTTTAATGAGCTGAGCAATTAATCAAGATGAGTGATGTATATGTATACATGCGGTGCTAATACATGTGGCGGTGCAGCCATGCGAACACTGAGCTAGTGCATGTAACCGATTGATTAGACATCCGATTGATTTGGCCAAAATCCGGTGATAACACATGCCCCCCTGGTTTTGGTAATGATAATATCAAAACCATCTGTTTTTCCTTCGAGGGGTCATGTCGTGGCAGAGCAGAACCGTCGCAGTATTCTTCATCATGACGCCTTGCCTTCTCAACTTCTCTGCACGATTTGACAGTTTTGAATATTTTATGATTTGCCACACTTTTCTTAAAAGTGTCTATTATTTGCCACATGACCACCACATGTCTCTTTTTATTTAACCGCATCGAACAGTTCACTTCTTCATCCTCCTGCTTCAAACCAGCCATCGGCCCAAAAACCCTCCTCCTCTGTAACCATGTCTTCCTCTTCCTCCTCCCAATCCTTTTCCTCGAGTGAGCTGGAGCCAGAGGTCAGCCAGATGGAAGCGTACAATAGGCGCGCTCCCAAGCATTGGGACGAGCAAGAGTTCGACTTCGACTTCGTACCAGAGGGTCGACCCGAGGACCTCGTCTGGTCGGATGGCGACATGCCCCTGACTGACGGGGAAGATGACCTCCGATTCCTGATTGACGGAGAACTGGAGGCGGAGAGCGACGACGACGACCCTCTCTTCCGGGGTAAATTCACTTCCTCCACCAAAGAAGAAGAAGAAGAAGAAGAGGACGACGAAGACGAAGACATCTCCTCCGACACGAAGAAGGAACCAGAGGACGACACCTCCTCCGATGAACCGCCACCAAAGCGCATCCGTGGCTGGGCCTGGTCCGATGAGGAGGATGATGATGAAGAGGAAGAGGCCTCCGCTGAAGGTCACAGTAGCAGCGACGAGGAATTCGTCGACAGTAGCAATGACGGCAGCTACCCCAGCGACGACGAAGACGGCAACAGCCCTTAGAGTAGGGATTTACTAGCATAAGACTAGCCGTAGCAATCTGTTCCCCTTTTGTTGAGCAATCAGCTTCTCCTTGTAAGAAATCCCCTTTTAAATCAATGAAGATGGATAGATTCTTCCTTTTGAGGGCAATCAGCTCTTCTATGTAAGAAATCTGATCATCGATGAAGAATTTCCTCTAATTTGACTTTGTCGATTTTCTTCAAATTGATTTAGCCGATTTTCCCTCAATACTCCACTATAATAAATATAGCATATCTATGATAGTACTCTATGATACCACCCACTATGCACCCATGTTCCAAACACCACTCCCGCTGACTGTACCTTATTGTATCGAGCGATAAGCTTGATGAGCAACCCAAACAAACAAAAAAAAGACTGTACCTTATTGTACTTGCTCTTACCCGTATCTTCTCTTTCTCTTTCATCGCGAGTGCAGCTAATTCAGTTAGTCTTCCAATGAATATTAATATTTTGTCTCAATGATGTCATGTTTCGACTAACAATTAGCACTTTTGAATTCTTAGATTGCCTTTTCACACGATGCACTTCTTTTAATTTATTTTACCACATTTCAATGTGAACCTTGACCAAATAAATAGGACAACAATATCACGATCATATAATACATAAGCAGCATTGTTAGAATCGTGTTGGAAAATACTTTCTAATGATACCAGTTTTATATCAATTTTTTTATATACTTCATCCTGAAAAATATGTTTCAACTTCATCAAAACTTGCATGTATCTGCAAACTAAACTCATCTAAATACATGTATATCTACATAAAATTGAAACATCATTTTTAAATAGAGAGATATAGATTAATATTTTTTCGAAGATAAAATACGAAAAACAAGGGTGCATTGTTTATTGAAATGGAGTGAGTAGTATATATAAAATCATTTTAGTTGCCAATGATCATGTTGAGGGCCTCTATTTCTTGTTTTGCTCAGGCCCTCCGTATTCTCAGGTACGGCCCTGGTGGTCTATGAACCTGTATGTAATCTTATTACTTTTGGCTTCTTTGCACTGCTAATAGATCGGCGGAATTACGGCAAAAAAGAAGAAAGAATGTGTTGGTATTGTATTGCTTTCGATAGATCTGTTCGCCCCTCCCCCCCAAGCATTTATAGATGGCACAAGAGATTCAAGGATGAAATTGCTCTCCTTGTTCATAAGGCAAAGAGGAAATCATATCATGGGTAGAACATTATATATATATTTTGCTGCTTGGGATCTATGATCCTTTTAGTTGCTGCTCTCCAGCAACTTTTGTACATATTTCCCTCTTTTTATTAATAAAAAAATAATAAGTGGGGAAACCCAGTGGTCAGCCTAAAAAAATCTGTTCGCTAGGTAGCCGTAGTTTTGCACTCAGTTTGTTTGCTGAAATCGGCTCAAATAATGTAGCATTTATAGTTTTATATTCGACCTGTTTGCTCAGGTATGCTTGCTTACATTCGTAGGTGACCTGTTTGTTGAAATAGCTTATCGCTTCTCTGACCATCTATCTCCTCAACAGATGGACAGAACTTGGATATTATTTGACTCATTAACCACACCAACATATTTGAGTGGTATTGAAGACTTCATGAAGCACGTTAGTGATTTTACTGACGGCGACAAGACAAAGGAAGTGATTTGTCCATGCCGCGTATGTTTGAATATTGGGTCCAAGCCTCAACATGTAGTCTCAGATCATTTATTCGTTTATGGGATGGACCAGACATATATCAGGTGGATTAACCATGGTGAACACTATGATCAGCCTGACATTATTGATCCTCTTTATTCTGATGGTTATCAGCCTGAAGATCTCGTCCAGGATGAGGCTACTGCTAATTTGTTACGGGATCTGTATCCATATGCAAGCCAACAGCCCCATGGTTATCACAAAAAGCCTCTTTTCCATGACCTGATAGAAGATGCTAAGCGCTTAGTGGCCCCTGGTTCTGTTGTGTCAAGATTCGAATTAATTGTGAAATTACTTCATGACAAGTCATACCAGGGGATTACCAATAAAGCGTTCAATGCAGTTGCGAAGACATACAGCGATGCACTCCCTGGGGCTGGACTGCCAAAATCCTTTTATGAGGTGAAGCAGTACATCAAGGTACTGGGACTTGGATATGAGAAGATTGATTTTTGCAAAAATAACTGTGCACTGTTTTGGATGGAGTATAATGACCTCGATGAATGTCCAGTATGTAAGGAATCAAGATGGAAACATGATGGAGCTGGTGGTAAGAAAAAGATTCCTTGGAAGGTTCTGAGATACTTTCCACTTGTACAAAGATTGCAGAGGTTGTTTGCTTCAGAACAAACATCTCGGGAAACAAGATGGCACAAAGAGATTCTCACGCCCGACCCTGATTTACTGAGGCATCCTGCTGATGGCGATGAATGGAAGCAATTCGACCTGGATCATCCAGATTTTGCTGCAGATCCAAGGAACCTGAGACTTGGCCTTGCTACAGATGGATTCAACCCATTTGGCAACATGAGCAACTCGTATAGCATGTGGCCAGTACTAGTTACACCTTACAACCAGGCTCCCTGGACATGCACCGATCAGTCGAACTGTATGATGGCCTTACTCATCCCAGGTCCCAAATCTCCTGGGAAGGATTTTGATGTGTTCATGCAGCCTCTTATTAGAGACTTGCAAACATTATGGGAGGGTGTCCCTACACGGGATGTGTGTCAACCTAAAGAACAAAATTTTCTATTACGTGCTGCTGTACTGTATTGCACCCATGATTATCCAGCTTTGGGCACTATGTCAGGCAGAGTAACATCAGGTTATAATGCATGTGTTCACTGTGATACTGATCAGCTGGCAGTGAGGATAATAAACAAGATATGCTATATGGGCCATCGCCGTTTCCTTCCATTAGATCACAGTTTCCGAAAAAATAGAAAAAAATTGCAATTTATTGGTGATCAGGCCTGTAAAAAGACTAAACCGCAGCACTTTAAGAGTCACGAGTTGGAGGCGCACCTAGAAGCGGTCAGAAATGTTAAACCAGGAAAACCACCAGCCGCCACAGCAGGTACAGCAGAGAAGAATACAGAAGATGCAGCAGCAGTAGTAGCAGATAGAAAAAGGAAGAAGAGACGAGATGAACTGAGTCTAGCAGCTACCAAAAGGAAGATGGGAGGTGAAATAGCAGCACGTACCAAGAGGAAGGAAATGGAAAATGATAGACCGAGAATATTTTATAAGCGCAGGACCACTCTTTGGGACTTGCCGTATTGGGCTGGTAAGAAGCTTCGGCATAATATTGATATCATGCACATGGAGAAGAATATATGTGACAGCATTGTCGGCACATTACTCAACATTCCATCCAAGACAAAAGATAGCTCAAATGCTAGGATTGATTGTGCAACATTGAATGTTAACAGGCACTTGCAACTGGATCGTAATGACAAAGTGAACAAAGGCAAGGAAAAACATTATAAATTTCGAGGCGCGGAATTCACATTGCCGATGCCTAAAAGGAGATTATTTTGTGAGTACCTCCGAGGTGTGATGTTCCCGTTCGGATTTGCTTCCAACATTGCAAATTGTCTCAATGCTGAAGGAAACAAGCTCCAAGGGTTGAAAACTCACGATTGTCACATCCTGCTGCAAAGGCTTTTAGCTATTGGCATTAAAGATTTAGTGAAGCCAAATATGTACAACGTGATTGCAGAGTTGGGAAGGTTCTTTAGGGAAATATGTAGTAAAACTCTAAGCAGAGCTGTTGTAGAACGTCTTAAGGTGGACATAGCAGTAATCCTGTGCAAGCTGGAGCTGATATATCCTCCAGCCTTCTTTGATGTGATGGTGCATTTGGCTGTTCATCTACCTGATGAGGCACTTTTAAGAGGTCCGGTACAGTATGGATGGATGTACCCTATAGAACGTCGACTGTGCACTTTCAAGAATACAGTTAGGAACAAAGCTAGACCGGAGGCTTGCATTGCAGTGGCGTATATTGCTGCTGAAGCATATACATTTGCCTCAAGATATATTCCTGATATTGAGACCAGATTCAATCGGGGTCGCAGAATTTTGGAAGTTGGAGGATCTGTTTTTAAACATGGTGTTGAGCTAATAGGAAAGAGGACCGAAAAAACATTAGAGCAGTCTGAATTTGAACAGCTGTCTTGGTATGTGCTGAATAATGCTACAGAGGCTGATGAATATGTTAAGTGAGTACTATGCACACGAACTACTCAGTTCCTCGCATATACTATGAACTTGTATCAAAATGAAATATATTCAGCTGACTTGGCTATGTTTTGCAGGTTGTACATGGAAACGAATGGAAAGCTATCGGCACGTGGGAGTGGGTTTCAGGACTGGTTTGAGAAATATGTAAGATGTTCAATTGCACTCTGACTTGTCTATGTGTTTTCACATGAGATGACCTCTTGTCTATTTTGTAATCGTAGATCTCGAAACTCCATGCGGAGAATCCAGGCGCTGTTAGTGCTGATCTCCTTGTCCTATCACGTGGTCCAGATAAGAGGGTGTTGGTAGCTGCAGCTTGCAATGCCAATGGTGTCCATTACAGCTCCTATGAGCGTGAACAACATTTGAAGACACGAAATAGTGGCATCACAACCAGTGGAGATCACTTGACAACCAGAAAAAAGAGATCAGAGTCATTTGACCATTATGGTCACATAGAAGAGGTTATTCAGTTGTTCTATAGTGATAAGGTTACTGTCCGATCTGTGGTTCTATTTAAGTGTTATTGGTACAACCAAGATCCAAACAAGGGCAAAGGTGCCAGAAATGATGGGTATTTCATATCAGTCGATACTACTGCTCAGTGGTACAAGGATGATCCTTATATTTTGGTACCTCAAGCGGCCAAGGTACTTTTCTTGGAAGACAGATCTAGAAAAGGATGGCAGTATGTGCAAAAGTTTGTGGCAAGGAACATATATGATTTGGATGAGAATGCGGATCCAATAATTGGTGCCCAGCAAGATGATTTCGCTGGTTGTATGCAAACTAAAGTTGCTGACATTGATGAAACCTCGTTGGATACAGGTATCCCTGCACATGATGGAGAAGTAGATTTCACTGTTGAGGTTAGCATAGTCGACAAAGAGATGGATAAACTGAAGCTACCTGGTGAATCTCAGGAGGAGAATGGACAGGACGAGCAGGATGAGACCATGCACGAATATCAGAATGAAGACGGAGGTGATGATGATGATGATGATGATGATGATGATGATGATGATGATGATGATGATGATGATTAGACTCTTGTCTCTGTATCATGCTGTGAGATGAAGAACCATGATTTGTTTTGATTTTTCTATTTGGAAAATGTATGAGTCCTGAAGACAATTATCTGTTGGATTGTAATCCCATGATGACTAATTATTTATGTTTGTTGTCCTACTAAAAGTTGGTCAAACTTAATTGTGTGGAAGTAATCACATGCTGTTTGATTCATAGGGTCATATCCCATAGGAAAATAGAATGATAATAGATCAAACTAATGCAGAATATCTTATAACCACAATCAAATAGAATTTCTCTTGACATAGGATTCAAGTTGGCATGGCATCCCTATCATACAGGGTTTTTATTCATACTATGCTACAAATCGAAAATAAGATGGGTCAGCACTTTATCGCGGCAGATAGGGCAGCTGGCGTTCGTTACAAACCAGGAGAAGATGCACTTCCTATGGAACGGGTGTTTGCATCCCCGGAGACGCACCGTTGTGCGCTGCGACAGCCCCAGCATGCATATGCTGCAGTGGCCGTCCTCCGGCGCAACTAGGACCCAACTGTCCTGCAGCGCCGGCAAGTTGACGATGAGCCGGTGGTCCACCCTAAGGGTGAGGTCGAAGTGGAGGCCACCGAGCCGACGACACGCCTGCTGCCACATCAGGTGCATAACATCGTAAGGCATGATGATGTCCCACTCCTCCTCCGTGAGGTTCAGGTTCTTGAGCAGCCATACACGGGCAAGAATCTCGCGCATAGTTCGCACGACATTGCCCCCACTACGCAGCTTCCTCGGAGGCAAGCTAAGATCCAGCACCACCTCTTCGCAGGGTGTAGTGGTGATATCGTCCTCATCCAGTGGGGCAGGGAGGGGGCCGGCCATCCTCCTGAGCTCGTACGTCCTCGAGAAGAAGATGTGCACTGTCATAGTGTACGGGGACGCCTCGCCCTCGCCCACGGCCGGCGGCTCGCCGACGGAGAAGTCGGTCGTGCTTGCCGACACACGGCAGGCACGGAAGACATGTGGGCCAGACTCGATGATGCGCTCGCGTGAGGAGCGCTCTAGTAGGGGCGTCGCCGCCATTGGGGATTCTTCGGAGGGCTGTAGACTGGCGGCTAGTCGACGGTGAGGTGGTTGGTGTGAGATCTCTGGGATGAGGCCAGGGGAAGTGGGCGAAGTGCTCGGGACTAGGGACTGCCCTCAACTTTCCGCAGTAGTTTATGATAATAATTGGTGGACGAGGGAGACTAGTCCAGAGACTACCCAAAGTTGATAAATCATGTTCGAGGGAAAATGCCCAAGATTTATTATCAAAATTCAAGCTAATTTCGCCGATTTTGTTCTGCCGTTCATTAGACATCATCCAACGGCCTTTGGTCTCTGGGATTCGCTGCTACAGTGTCATCGAGTACTATTTTCTACCCAATTCCAGAAACATCCATAAAGCTAGTACAGTAGATAGCTTTCCTGCTTGTTGGCCCCACCCCATTTTTTTAATCTTTTCTTCCTTATCCCCTTCGCTCATGCTAGCAGCTACTTGCAGCCATTGCTACACCAGCGAGGTGATCTCTATATGATAGGCACGGTTTTAGTAAGACAGCAAGTTGTAGATAGCTAACCATGAGACACATGCCTCTCTGGTTGAGACTGAGCTCGCTCTTGTGATTGGGCTCCAATGGTCGAGGTGAGTCACAGCTGCAATGACAGAGGTTTGTGCTGAATTAATTAGCACAGAGGCGTAACTAGCACTAGATGGAGAAGGCATAGTACACATATCGGACACGAAGTCGCGTCTGGCGAGCAGCTCGCATTCACTTGCATCAGTGCGGTACAACAAAGATGATGAAGAAGGATTGGAGCTTTGAAGGTAGTCAGAAAAGTTACAAAAAATAATACGTGCAAAACTTAACCTGTATAAACGCACATGCATGGATAATTTTACATTTCTGCATGAGAAAGACATGTCAATTTTCAGTACGACATGGTTTGATTTGTCAAATTTGATGCTCCTTAATGCATTTTAAGTGAAAATTACAGGTTTATTCATTATAATTGCCGATTTTTAACGTTACGTGCAGCTGACTAGCAAACTATAAGTGTGTGATTGCTTGCTTCCAAAATAAGGATATGTAATCATTTTGTATAAGGTAGTACCAATTAGTCGTTATATTGCAGAACTTAAAGAGTTTTGAGAGATTCAACTCGTTGCTACTCCATAAGAATGGTCATGTTGACAAATTTGATCCAGTGTTGAACAGAGCCAGAAACATTTCAAAAACTTGAGCATGGAAGAGGCTAGGGGTAAATGCCCCAAGGCCAGCCGAGCCTATCGTAGGTGCCGTCCCGAGGAGGAAGTACCTTAATTTGGGGCGCGCGCGGACGCTGCTGTACCCCGAGCTCGAGACGCCGCCGTACCGGTAGCTCGACCCGCGACGAGGCATGGCGGCGGCGGCGGAAGCGGAGCGGCGGCGGCGGAAGGTAAAGCTCCTGCTGACAAACATATTAGGCACAAATGGGCAACCTTCAGTAACCCATGTTCCATTTTTTTTGTCAGGATAACCCCATGTACCACCTTCCCAATAGAAAAAGTACTGTTCAACCTTCCCCTGTTGGGCCCAATATTTCACTTTTGGGTTGCCAAGGAACATCTACATGGTAATTGTTATCGGTCTACTTGCTCCGGCCGTCGAAGCCCAATAACTTCAAATGGGCCTTTCTGCTCATGCAATTTCGGCCCTTTTCTAATGAAACACAGATCCTATGATTGGCAAAAAAAAAATACACGGAGATTCTACATAAAAGTTGTTTTTATTTATTTTGAATTATAGGGTTCCAATTTTTGAAACTGCTCATGCCCAATATGAAAATCCTTGATCGCTCCATACCCACATGGATAACGGTATTTTTAAAAATTCATAAAGTGGATTTGAAATTTAAAACATATCCTAATAATTCCTTGATTTAATCTATCAACTTGCAAGATCTTGGAGCCAAAGAGCTTGTATTAGTCTGCGAAAATAATACTGATAAACCTGTCGTTAACAAGAAATGAAGGTTTATCGTTCAGAGAGGATGCCATGTGGGACCCATGAGACAGTAGCGTCCTCAACGTTTCAAAGAAAAAGGCAAGTAGCCCGAAAATAGGGGTAAAAAATAAATCCTACAAAGGAAACATTTATTGTTCATAGAGGCTGACATGTGGGACCGATCTGCCAGCTGCATCCTCATCATTTCGAAGTCGGCAGGGATCAGAAGAAAAAGGCAAATAGCCAGAAATTAGGGGTCAAAAATAAATCCAAAAAGGAAACTTATATTCTTCATAGAGGATGACATGTGGGACCGACCTGCCAGCAGCGTCCTCATCGTTTCAAAGGCCGCAGGGGATCAAAAGAAAAAGGCAAATAGCCAGAAATTAGGGGTAAAAAAAATACAACAAAGGAAAGGTTTATTGTTCATAGAGGCTGACTTGTGGGACCCATGAGCCAGCGGCGACCTCAATTTCAAAGGCGGCATATGATCGAAAAGAAAAAGGCAAGTTAGCAAAAATCAGTGGGTAAAAAAAATCTAAGAAATGAAACTTTATTGTACAGTCCCATGAGCCAGCACCTTACTCAACGTTTCAGTGGCGGCATGAGATAGAAAGAAAAAGGAAAGTGACCAAATATCAGGAGCAAAAAATAATCCAAGAAAAGAAACTTTTATTGTACATAGATGATGACATATGGGTCCCACTTATACAAGCTCTTTCGCTCGAAGATCTTGCAAGTTGATTGTACATAGAGGATGACATGCGGGCCCCTTGTGTCAGCAGCTTACTCAACGTTTCCAAGGCGGCAGGGGATCAAAAGAAAAAAGGAAGTAGCCAGAAATTAGCGGTAAACAATAACTCCAAGGAAGGAAACTTTTATTGTTCATAGAGTATGACATGCGGGACCCATGCGCTAGCAGCTTCCTCAACGTTTCAAAGGGGGCATGAGATCGAAAGAAAAAGACAAGTGACCAAATATCAGGAGCAAAAAATAATCCAAGAAAAGAAACTTTATTGTACATAAAAGATGACATGCGGGTCCCATTTTGCAGCAGCGGTGTCAACGTTTCAAATGCGGCTTGAGATCAAAAGAAAAAGAGTAGCCAGAAATTAGGGGTAAAAAAACTCCCAGAAAAAAAAGTTGATTGTACATAGAGGATGGCATGCGGGTCCCATGACCCAGCACCTTACTCAACGTTTCAGAGGCGGCATGAGATCGAAAGAAAAAGGAAAGAGACCAAATACCAGGAGCAAAAAATAATCCAAGAAAAAGAAACTTTTATTGTACATAGAGGATGACATATGGGTCCCACTTATACAAGCTCTTCCGCCCCAAGATCTTGCAAGTTGATTGTACATAGAGGATGACATGCGGGCCCCTTGTGTCAGCAGCTTAATCAATGTTTCCAAGGCGGCAGGGGATCAAAAGAAAAAGGAAACAGCCAAAAATAAGAGGGTGAAAAAATCCAAGAAAAGAAACTTTTATAGTATCGAGGATGACATGTGGGTCCCATGAGCCAGCAGCTTCTCAACGTTTCAGAGGCTGCATGAGATCGAAAGAAAAAGGCAAGTGACCAAAAATAAGGGGGTAAAAAAAATCCAAGAAAAGAGACTTGATTGTACATAGAGGATGACATGCGGGTCCCACCAGTCAGCAGCTTACTAACGTTTCCAAGGCGGCAGGGGATGAAAAGAAAAAGGAAATAGCCAAAGATCAGAGGGTGAAAAAAATCAAAGAAAAGAAACTTTTATAGTACATAGAGGATGACATGTGGGTCCCATGGGCCAGCAGGTTCCTCAACGTTTTCAAGGGCGGCATGAGATCGAAAGAAAAAGGCAAGTGACCAAAAATCAGAGGGTGAAAAATAATCCAAAAAAAGAAACTTTTATTGTACATAGAGGATGACATGCTGTCCCAACGTTTCAAATGCGGTTTGAGATCAAAAGAAAAAGAAAGTAGCCAGAAATTAGGGGGTAAAAAAACTCCAAGAAAAGAAAATTGATTGTACATAGAGGATGACATGCGGGTCCCACGAGTTTGCAGCTTACTCAACGTTTCCAAGGCGGCAGGGGATCAAAAGAAAAAGGAAATAGCCAAAAATCAGAGAGTGAAAAAAAACCCAAGAAAATAAACTTTTGTAGTACATAGAGGATGACATGCGGGTCCCATGAGCCAGCAGGTTCCTCAACGTTTCAAACGTGGCATGGGATCGAAGGAAAAAGGCAAGTGACCAAATATCAGGAGCCAAAAATAATCCAAGAAAAGAAACTTTATTGTACATAGAGGATGACATGCGGGTCCCATTTTGCAGCAGCGGTCCCAACGTTTCAAATGCGGCTTGAGATCAAAAGAAAAAGAAAGTAGCCAGAAATTAGGGGGTCAAAAAAACTCCAAGAAAGGAAAGCTTTATCGTTCATACAGGCTGACATGTGGGACCTATGAGCCAGCAGCTTACTGGACGTTTCAAAGGCGGCAGGGGATCAAAAGAAAAAGGAAATAGCCAAAAATCAGAGGGTGAAAAAAATCCAAGAAATCAAACTTTTATTGTACATAGAGGATGACATGCGGGTCCCATGAGCCAGCAGATTCCTCAACGTTTCAAACGTGGCATGAGATCGAAAGAAAAAGGCAAGTGACCAAATATCAGGAGCCAAAAATAATCCAAGAAAAGAAACTTTATTGTACATAGAGGATGACATGCGGGTCCCATTTTGCAGCAGCGGTCTGAACGTTTCCAAGGCGGCACAGGACCAAAAGAAAAATGAAGTAGCCAGAAATCAGGGGGTGAAAAAAATCCAAGAAAAGAAAGATTTCAATTGGGCTGCATCTAGACATCTGGGCCTTCGAACTATCCTTCTGGGCCTTTTGACACGTACAATTTCAGCCCACTCCAGAACATGATAGTTCGGATTTTTCTCAAAAAAAAAACAGGAAAGTCCTATGCTTCGCCAAAACAAAAAACAAGGAGATTCAAGATATATGTTGTAAAAATAAAGATTTAATTTATCCGTTTGCAATAGCTCAGAGCGCAATACACTGTTTATTGTCTGCAAAATAATCAAGATATCACATGTTTCTTGTACGGGGAGGCTGACATCGTGGACCCATGAGCCAGCAGCGTCGTTTTAAAGGCGGCAGGGGATGGAAAGAAAAAATAAACCAAAAATCTGTTGGTAAAAAATCCAAGAAAAGAAACATTTTCGTTCTGAGAGGATGACATGCGGGACCCATGAGGCAGCAGCGTCCTCAGCGCTTATTGTTCATAGAGGCTGACATGTGGGACCCGTGAGCCAGCAGCGTCCTCAACGTTTTAAAGGCGGCAGGAGATCGAAAGAAAAAATAAGCCAAAAATCATTTGGTAAACAATATCCAAGAAAAGAAACATTTACCGTTCTGAGAGGATGACATGCGGGACCCATGAGGCAGCAGCATCCTCAACGATTCCAAGGCGGCAGGGGATCAAAGAAAAAAAAGGAAATATCCAGAAATTAATTAGGGGTTCAAAAAAATCCATCAAAGGAAACTTTTATTGTTCATAGAGGATGACTTGTGGGACCGACCTGCCAACAGCGTCCTCATCGTTTCAAAGGGGCAGGAGATCCAAAGAAAAAGGCAAATAGCCAGAAATTAGGGGTCAAAAATAACTCCAAGAAAGGAAACTTTTATTGTTCGTAGAGGATGACATGCGGGACCCATGAGCCAGCAGCTTACTCAACGTTTCAAAGGCGGCATGAGATCGAAAGAAAAAGGCAAGTGACAAAATATCAGGAGCAAAAGATAATCCAAGAAAAGAAACTTTATTGTACATAGAGGATGACATGTGGGTCCCATTTTGCAGCAGCGGTCTCAATGTTTGTAATGCGGCTTGAGATCAAAAGAAAAAGAAAGTAGCTAGTAATTAGGGGGTGAAAAAAAATCCAAGAAAGGAAAGTTGATGGACATAGAGGATGACATGCGGGTCCCTTGAGCCAACAGCTTACTCAACGTTTCAAAGGGGGCAGGGGATCAAAAGAAAAAGGCAAGCCAAAAATCAGAGGGTGAAAAAAATCCAACAAAGGAAACTTTTATAGCACATAGAGGATGACATGCGGGTCCCATGAGCCAGCAGGTTCCTCAACGTTTCAAACGTGGCATGAGATCGAAAGAAAAAGGCAAGTGCCCAAATATGAGGAGCCAAAAATAATTCAAGAAAAGAAAGTTTTATAGTACATAGAGGATGACATGCGGGTCCCATTTAGCAGCAGCGGTATCAGCGTTTGAGAGGTGGCAGGGGATCAAAAGAAAAAAAGAAATTGCCAAAAATCAGATGGTGAAAAAAAACCAAGAAAAAGAACTTTTATAGTACATAGAGGATGACATGCGGGTCCCATGAGCCTGCAGGTTCCTCAACGTTTCAAACGTGGCATGAGATCGAAAGAAAAAGGCAAGTGAAAAAATATCAGGAGCCAAAAATAATTCAAGAAAAGAAAGTTTTATAGTACATAGAGGATGACATGCGGGTCCCATTTAGCAGCAGCGGTATCACCGTTTGAGAGGCGGCAGGGGATCGAAAGAAAAAGGCAAGTGACCAAATATGAGGTGCCAAAAAAATCCAAGAAAAGAAAGTTTTATAGTACATAGAGGATGACATGCGGGTCCCATTTAGCAGCAGCGGTATCACCGTTTGAGAGGCAGCAGGGGATCGAAAGAAAAAGTCAAGTGACCAAATATGAGGTGCCAAAAAAATCCAAGAAAAGAAAGTTTTATAGTACATAGAGGATGACATGCGGGTCCCATTTAGCAGCAGCGGTATCACGTTTGAGAGGCAGCAGGTCGAAAGAAAAAGGCAAGTGACCAAATATGAGGTGCCAAAAATAATTCAAGAAAAGAAAGTTTTATAGTACATAGAGGATGACATGCGGGTCCCATTTAGCAGCAGCGGTATCACCGTTTGAGAGGCGGCAGGGGATCGAAAGAAAAAGGCAAGTGAAAAAATATGAGGAGCCAAAAATAATTCAAGAAAAGAAAGTTTTATAGTACATAGAGGATGACATGCGGGTCCCATTTAGCAGCAGCGGTATCACCGTTTGAGAGGCGGCAGGGGATCGAAAGAAAAAGGCAAGTGACCAAATTTGAGGTGCCAAAAATAATCCAGGAAAAGAAAGTTTTATAGTACATAGAGGATGACATGCGGGTCCCATTTAGCAGCAGCGGTATCACCGTTTGAGAGGCGAGGGATCGAAAGAAAAGGCAAGTGACCAAATTTGAGGTGCCAAAAAAAACTCCAAGAAAAGAAAGTTGATTGCACATAGAGGATGACATGCGGGTCCCATTTAGCAGCAGCGGTCTCAACGTTTCCAAGGCGGCAAGGGATCAAAAGAAAAAGGAAGTAGCCAGAAATCAGGGGGTCAAAAAAATCCAAGAATAGAAAGAATTTTGGTTCATAGAGGATGACATGCGGGACCCATGATCCTGCATCGTAAACGGCTCGATCGGAGAACGTTGAACGAGATGGCGCGATGTAGAAAAAAACAATGCCAGAGAGGCTGCCATCTGGGCCCTACATCCCTCGGTGGTGCGGATTTGCGTTGACTCGGCCGGCGAACCCGAGATTTCGAGATGCACCACGTCCCGGGCCACCATACGCCACGTTTTGGCCGCTTTCGTCGGGCTAGGTGGCCTCAAAAACGAGAAAAAAAAAGTTTTGACATGCACCACGGAGGGACCAAAATCGTCGGCCATGGTACACCAGCAACCACGGCGCGACTTCAACTTCGTCGGCCATGGCAACTTTTCTTGTAGTGATTTTAGAGTGACTAAGAAGGATACAGGCTTCCCTTTTCATTTTCATGTTTTAAACTTGTTTAAATCTTGGTCAAACCAATGATTTGACCAAGATTCAAATGGCCCTAAAAATTCAGAAAAAAATCAAAAGAATGAAAAACCAAAGCACATAGCATTCTTAGATATGTCATATGTATAGTAAGCATTCAAGTTGATAAACAAGGTCTAGACATATATATTCAAACCAGAAAAATCATGTATATATCTACCCCTAAAATCCTATATAATTAAACTCAGTCAATCATGAAGAGAAGTGGTTTTGGGTTTCTGATACGTCTCCAACGTATCGATAATTTCTTATGTTCCATGCTACTTTATTGATGATACCTACATGTTTTATGCACATTATATGTCATATTTATGCATTTTCCGAAACTAACCTATTAACAAGATGCAAGAGCCAGTTCCTGTTTCTGTTTTTGGTTTCAGAAATCCTAGTAAAGAAATATTCTCGGAATTGGACGAAACTTTCGCCCAGGGTCCTATTTTTGCACGAAGCTTCCAAGACCAAAGAGATAACGAAGTGGGGCCACGAGGCGGCCGAGGGTGGCCGGCGCGGCCAGCCTTGGCCGCGCCGACCTAGCCTCTGGGCCCCCGTGTGCCCCCGTTGACCCTCCGCCTACTTAAAGCTTCCGTCGCGAAACCCCCGACGAGAGCCACGATACGGAAAACCTTACAGACGCCGCCGCCGCGAATCCCATCTCGGGGGATTCAGGAGATCGCCTCCGGCACCCTGCCGGAGAGGGGATTCATCTCCGGAGGACTCTACACCGCCATGGTCGCCTCCGGAGTGATGAGTGAGTAGTCCACCCCTGGACCATGGGTCCATAGCAGTAGCTAGATGGTCGTCTTCTCCTTGTTGTGCTTCATTGTTGGATCTTGTGAGCTGCCTAACATGATCAAGATCATCTATCTGTAATACTATATGTTGTGTTTGTCGGGATCCGATGGATAGAGAGTACTATGATTATGGTGATTATCAATCTATTGTTCATGTGTTGTTTATGATCTTGCATGCTCTCCGTTACTAGTAGAGGCTCTGGCCAAGTTTTTACTCTTAACTCCAAGAGGGAGTATTTATGCTCGATAGTGGGTTCATGCCTCCATTGAATCTGGGACAGTGACAGAAAGTTCTAAGGTTGTGGATGTGCTGTTGCCACTAGGGATAAAACATTGATGCTATGTCTAAGGATGTAGTTGTTGATTACATTACGCACCATACTTAATGCAATTGTCTGTTGCTTTGCAACTTAATACCGGAGGGGGTTCGGATGATAACCTGAAGGTGGACTTTTTAGGCATAGATGCAGTTGGATGGCGGTCTATGTACTTTGTCGTAATGCCCAATTAAATCTCACTATATTTATCATATCATGTATATGCATTGTTATGCCTTTCTCTATTTGTCAATTGCCCGACTGTAATTTGTTCACCCAACATGCTTTTATCTTATGGGAGAGACACCTCTAGTGAACTGTGGACCCCGGTCCTATTCTTTACATAGCATACAATCTACTGCAATTGTGTTTACTGTTTTCTTTGCAAACATCTTCCACTCGATACGTTTAATCCTTTGTTACAGCAAGCCGGTGAGATTGACAACCTCACTGTTTCGTTGGGGCAAAGTACTTGGGTTGTGTTGTGCAGGTTCCGCGTTGGCGCGGAATCCCTGGTGTTGCGCCGCATCACATTTCGCGACCATCAACCTTCAACGTGCTTCTTGGCTCCTACTGGTTCGATTAAACCTTGGTTTCATACTGAGGGAAAACTTGCCACTGTGTGCATCATACCTTCCTCTTGGGGTTCCCAACGGACGTGTACATCTACGCGCATCAAGCACTTTTTCTGGCGCCGTTGCCGGGGAGATCAAGACACGCTGCAAGGGGAGTCTCCACTTCTCAATCTCTTTACTTTGTTTTTGTCTTGCTTTATTTTATTTACTACTTTGTTTGCTGCACTAAATCAAAACACAAAAAAATTAGTTGCTAGTTTTACTTTATTTACTGTCTTGCTCTCTATATCAAAAACACAAAAAAATTAGTTACTTGTCTTTACTTTATTCGCCTTGTTTACTTTTTGCTTATTGCATCATGTTTCCTTTTAATTTTACCACAAAAGATATACCGGTAGGACGTGGGTCCATAGTTGGGAGAAATAATATAGAAGAATTTTTCAATCATGTTAGTATCACTGAAGATTTTGAAGATAGACACTTGGTAGAACTTGCACCTACCTATGAAATTGCTGCTGCTGCTTTAGTTCGCATGTTGGAAACTAAATTTGTTAATCTCAATCCTATAATCCAACACATGTTTCTTACACTTGGTGATATGGAAGAAGGGGAAAAGAAAGATTTTGTTCTAGAAACTCTTCTTAGAGAATTTGGTGGTCTAGCAAGAGAGGCTAGAAAAGTTTTTGCTAAATTTAATATGCTAGGTTCTCATACCAATTTTATTGGTCTACTTGAAAAAATGGACATGGATAGAATAAGGTACACTAATAACATTAATGATGGTGGGGAAATCAAAGCACCAATACCATGTAAACTCCTAGCTATGAATGATGCATTAGAAAATAACTATGCTTGGCTTGTTCCTGAAAATTTGTTCGATGAGAGTAGCAAGCCTAAGACTAATGAAAAGGGAGACGCTAAAACTTATATATCAAATATACTATGCTTGGTTGAGAAAACTCCCAACACCCCTGGTAATGATGTTGATGCTTCTACTCTCGATAATACTTGATTTGCACTTTCTGCGCCTAGCTGAAAGGCGTTAAAGAAAAGCGCTTATGGGAGACAACCCATGTTTTTACCTACAACAATTTTTTGTTTTGTTGAGTCTTGGAAGTTGTTTACTACTGTAGCAACCTCTCCTTATCATGTTTTTGTGCCAAGTAAAGTTTCTATGTCAAAGTTGATGTTATATTTAGGATCGCTGCGCAGAAACAGCATTGCTGTCTGTCACGAATCTGGGCACAGTTCTCTGTAGAAAATTCGAAAAAATCTGCCAATTTACGAGCGTGATCCTCAGATATGTACGCAACTTTCATTAGTTTTGAGTTTTTCCATTTGAGCAAGTCTGGTGCCAGCTTTAAATTCGTCTTTACGGACTGTTCTGTTTTTGACAGATTCTGCCTTTTATTTCGCATTGCCTCTTTTGCTATGTTGGATTTATTTCTTTGATCCACTAATGTCCAGTAGCATTATGCAATGTCCAGAAGTGAAAATAATGATTGTGTCACCTCTGAATGAGTGAATTATTAATGATGCACTAACCCTCTAATGAGTTTGCTTGAAGTTTGGTGTGAAGGAAGTTTTCAAGGGTCAAGAGAGGAGAATGATATACTATGATCAAGAGGAGTGAAAGCTCTAAGCTTGGGGATGCCCCCGTGGTTCACCCCTGCATATTTTAAGAAGACTCAAGCGTCTAAGCTTGGGGATGCCCAAGGCATCCCCTTCTTCATCGACAACATCATCAGGTTCCTCCCCTGAAACTATATTTTTATTCAGTCACATCTTGTGTTCTTTACTTGGAGCGTCGGTTTGTTTTTGTTTTTGTTTTTGTTTGAATAAGATGGATCCTAGCATTCACTTTGTGGGAGAGAGACACGCTCCGCTGTTGCATATGGACACATGTGTCCTTAGGCTTTACTCATAATGTTCATGGCGAAGTTTCTTCTTCGTTAAATTGTTATATGGTTGGAATTGGAAAATGCTACATGTAGTAATTCTAAAATGTCTTGGATAATGTGATGCTTGGCAATTGTTGTGCTCATGTTTAAGCTCTTGCATCATATGCTTTGCACCCATTAATGAAGAAATACATAGAGCTTGCTAAAATTTGATTTGCATATTTGGTTTCTCTAAGGTCTAGATAATATCTAGTATTGAGTTTTGAACAACAAGGAAGACAGTGTAGAGTCTTATAATGTTTACAATATGTCTTTTATGTGAGTCTTGCTGCACTTGTTCATCCTTGAGTTTGCTTCAAATAACCTTGCTAGCCTAAACCTTGTATCGAGAGGGAATACTTCTCATGCATCCAAAATCCTTGAGCCAACTACTATGCCATTTGTGTCCACCATACCTACCTACTACATGGTATTTCTCCGCCATTCCAAAGTAAATTGCTTGAGTGCTACCTTTAAAATTCCATCATTCACCTTTGCAATATATAGCTCATGGGACAAAATAGCCTTAAAAACTATCGTAGTATTGAATATGTACTTATGCACTTTATATTTTATTAAGTTGCTTGTTGTGCGATAACCATGCTTCTGGGGAACGCCATCAACTATTGTTGAATATCATGTGAGTTGCTATGCATGTCCGTCTTGTCTGAAGGATCTATCATTTTAGTGGTTGGAGCATGCAAAATTGTTAGAGAAGAACATTGGGCCGCTAACTAAAGCCATGAACCATGGTTGAAGTTTCAGTTTTGGACATATATCCTCAATCTCATATGAGAATAATAACTTTGCTACATGCTTATGCATTTAAGAGGAGTCCATTATCTGTTGTCCATGTTGTCCCGGTATGGATGTCTAAGTTGAGAATAATCAAAAGCGAGAAATCCGAAATGCGAGCATTCTCCTTAGACCTTTGTACAGGCGGCATGGAGGTACCCCTTTGTGACACTTGGTTGAAACATGGCATGCAAAGATCCGGTAGTCCAAGCTAAGTAGGACGAGGTGCGGGCACTATTAGTATACTATGCATGAGGCTTGCAACTTGTAAGATATAATTTACATAACTCATATGCTTTATTACTACCGTTGACAAAATTGTTTCATGTTTTCAAAATAAAAGCTCTAGCACAAATACAGCAATCGATGCTTTCCTCTTTGAAGGACCATTCTTTTACTTTTATTGTTGAGTCAGTTTACCTATCTCCTTCCACCTTAAGAAGCAAACACTTGTGTGAACTGTGCATTGATTCCTACATACTTGCATATTGCACTTGTTATATTACTTTATGTTGACAATATCCATGAGATATACATGTTACAAGTTGAAAGCAACCGCTGAAACTTAATCTTCCTATGTGTTGCTTCAATACCTTTACTTTGATTTATTGCTTTATGAGTTAACTCTTATGCAAGACTTATTGATGCTTGTCTTGAAGTACTATTCATGAAAAGTCTTTGCTTTATGATTCAGTTTACTCATGTCATTACTTTTGTTTTGATCGCTGCATTCATTACATATGTTTACAAATAGTATGATCAAGATTATGATGGCATGTCACTTCAGAAATTATCTTTGTTATCGTTTTACCTGCTCGGGACGAGCACTAAGCTTGGGGATGCTGATACGTCTCCAACGTATCGATAATTTCTTATGTTCCATGCTACTTTATTGATGATACCTACATGTTTTATGCACATTATATGTCATATTTATGCATTTTCGGAACTAACCTATTAACAAGATGCCGAAGAGCCAGTTGTTTGCTGTTTTTGGTTTCAGAAATCCTAGTAAAGAAATATTCTCGGAATTGGACGAAACTTTCGCCCAGGGTCCTATTTTTGCACGAAGCTTCCAGAAGACCGAAGAGATAACGAGTGGGGCCACGAGGCGGCCAGAGGGTGGCCGGCGCGGCCCAGGCCTTGGCCGCGCCGACCTAGCCTCTGGGCCCCTCGTGTGGCCCCCCGCGTTGACCCTCCGCCTACTTAAAGCTTCCGTCGCGAAACCCCCCGAGAGCCACGATACGGAAAACCTTAGAGACGCCGCCGCCGCGAATCCCATCTCGGGGGATTCAGGAGATCGCCTCCGGCACCCTGCCGGAGAGGGGATTCATCTCCCGGAGGACTCTACACCGCCATGGTCGCCTCCGGAGTGATGAGTGAGTAGTCCACCCCTGGACCATGGGTCCATAGCAGTAGCTAGATGGTCGTCTTCTCCTTGTTGTGCTTCATTGTTGGATCTTGTGAGCTGCCTAACATGATCAAGATCATCTATCTGTAATACTATATGTTGTGTTTGTCGGGATCCGATGGATAGAGAGTACTATGATTATGGTGATTATCAATCTATTGTTCATGTGTTGTTTATGATCTTGCATGCTCTCCGTTACTAGTAGAGGCTCTGGCCAAGTTTTTACTCTTAACTCCAAGAGGGAGTATTTATGCTCGATAGTGGGTTCATGCCTCCATTGAATCTGGGACAGTGACAGAAAGTTCTAAGGTTGTGGATGTGCTGTTGCCACTAGGGATAAAACATTGATGCTATGTCTAAGGATGTAGTTGTTGATTACATTACGCACCATACTTAATGCAATTGTCTGTTGCTTTGCAACTTAATACTGGAGGGGTTCGGATGATAACCTGAAGGTGGACTTTTTAGGCATAGATGCAGTTGGATGGCGGTCTATGTACTTTGTCGTAATGCCCAATTAAATCTCACTATATTTATCATATCATGTATATGCATTGTTATGCCTTTCTCTATTTGTCAATTGCCCGACTGTAATTTGTTCACCCAACATGCTTTTATCTTATGGGAGAGACACCTCTAGTGAACTGTGGACCCCGGTCCTATTCTTTACATAGCATACAATCTACTGCAATTGTGTTTACTGTTTTCTTTGCAAACATCTTCCACTCGATACGTTTAATCCTTTGTTACAGCAAGCCGGTGAGATTGACAACCTCACTGTTTCGTTGGGGCAAAGTACTTGGGTTGTGTTGTGTTCCGCGTTGGCGCCGGAATCCCTGGTGTTGCGCCGCATCACATTTCGCGACCATCAACCTTCAACGTGCTTCTTGGCTCCTACTGGTTCGATTAAACCTTGGTTTCATACTGAGGAAAACTTGCCACTGTGCGCATCATACCTTCCTCTTGGGGTTCCCAACGGACGTGTACATCTACGCGCATCATTTCAAACATGGAAATTTCAAGAACCTCCCAAAAGCTTCATTTTAGAGTGACTAAGAAGGATCCAGGCTTACTTATTCGTTTTCACGTGTTAAACTTGTCTAAATCTTGGTCAAACCTAGGATTTGACCAAGATATGATTCAAATGTGCAGAAAATTAAAAAAATCAGAAAAATGAAAAACCAAAGTACATAGTCTTCTTATGTCATATAGTAAGCATATTCAAGTTGATAAACAAGGTTTGGACATATTCAAACCATACAAATCATGTATCTATACCCCTAACCCTAAACTTTGTCTTATGAAGTCAAGCATGAAGAGAAGTGGTTTTGGGTTTCAAACATGGAAATTTCAAAAACCTCCCAAAAACTTCATTTTAGAGTGACTGAGAAGGTTACATGTTTCCCTTTTCGTTTTCATGTTTTAAACTTGTTTAAATTATCTTGGTAAAACCTAGGATTTCATGAAGATACAAATGGGTGGGCACAATATTCAAAAAAATCAGAAAATTGAAAAACCAAATCACATTGTCTTCTTATGTCATATCGTAAGCATTCAAGTTGATAAATTAACAAGGTCTAGATATATCCAAACCAGACAAATCATGTATCTACCCCCTGTCGATCTTATGAAGTCTAGCATGAAGGGAAGTCGTTTTCGGTTTCAAACATGGAAATTTCAAGAACATCCCAAAAGCTTCCATTTTAGAGTTACTAAAAGAAGGATATACAGACTTCCCTTTTTCATTTTCATGTTTTAAACTTGTTTAAATCCTTGTCAAACCAAAGATTTTGACCAAGATTCAAATGGGCATAAAAATTTAGAAAAAAAATCAAAAGAGAATGAAAAACCAAAGCACATAGCATTCTTATATATGTCATATGTATAGTAAGCATTCAAGTTGATAAACCAGGTCTAGACATATTCAAACCAGAAAAATCATGTATATATCTACCCCTAAAACCCTAAACTCTTTCTTATGAAGTCAATCATGAAGAGAAGTGGTTTTGGGTTTCAAACATGGAAATTTCAAGAACCTCCCAAAAGATTTAATTTAGAGTGACTAATAAGGATCCATGCTTACCTTTTCATTTTCACAATTTAAACTTGTTTAAATCTTTGTCAAACATATGATTTGACCAAGATTCAAATATATGGGCATAAAATTCAAAAAAAAATCAGAAAAATGAAAAACAAAAGCATATAGTCTTCTTATGTCATATAGTAAGCATTCAAGTTGATAAATTAACAAGGTTTGGACATATTCAAACCATACAAATCATGTATCTACCCCTAACCCTAAACTCGGTCGATCTTATGAAGTGTAGCATGAAGAGAGGTCGTTTTGGGTTTCAAACATGGAAATTTCAAGAACATCCCAAAATGCTTCATTTTAGAGTGACTAAGAAGGATCCAGGCTTACTTATTCGTTTTCACGTGTTAAACTTGTCTAATCTTGGTCAAACCTAGGATTTGACCAAGATTCAAATGCGCAGAAAATTTAAAAAATCAGAAAAATGAAAACCAAAGTACATAGTCTTCTTATGTCATATAGTAAGCATATTCAAGTTGATAAACAAGGTTTGAACCTTGATCTGTAGTAGTGGGCAAAACCCTAGTTTAACCTATTTAATTATAGATTCGTAGGTTGATTTTTCTACATTTTTATTATTACTAACCTATTTAATTATAGATTCGTAGGTTGATTTTTCTATACCTTTTTATTATTACTATGCAGCACAAGTGTGTTTGCCCGTCGAGTGAAACTCGGAGGAAGAGGGATCACTCGGAGGAAGGAGAGAAGAAGGGAGAGAATTATGGTGTCTCCCCTTTTTCGGGTGATGATGTTGACTTTTGTGCAGGGTTTGTCAGTGGCAGGAGGTGCGAGGAGCGAGCGAGCGAGTCGAGCGAGGCCGAGAATGAGAGAGATTTGTTTTTTTTTGAGAGGGGACAACCGAAGGATCCAGAAGGACCCACAGACTTCCAATACGCATCTGATGCGTCTTCTCTTGACAAAGAAGATGGTGGGAGTTTGCGTACCTATTGCACGTGACTTGTGCTCACTGAAGTGTGGGACCTCACGCGTGGGCACCACACGTAAGTGACAGACCTGTTGGTGTAAAAACTCGGTTGATTATTATAGTGCATTAGAACAAAGTTTCCTATGGATTCAAGGGTAGGAAATCCAAGTTAACTCATTTACATGACATTATTTTTCTTATGTCATATAGTAAGCATTAAAGTTGATAAACAATGTCTAGACATATTCAAACCAGACAAATCATGTATCTATACCCCTAACCCCTAAACTCTGTCTTATGAAGTCAAGCATGTGAACAGATGTGGTTTTGGGTTTCAAACATGGAAATTTCAAAAAACTCCCAAAAGCTTCATTTTAGAGTGCCTAAGAAGGATACATGCTTCCCTTTTCATTTTCATGTTTTATAAAACTTGTTTTAATTATCTTGGTCAAACCTAGGATTTGACGAAGATACAAATGGGTGGGCAAAAAATTAAAAAAATCAGAAAAATGGAAAACCAAATCACATAGTCTTCTTATGTCATATCGTAAGCAATCAAGTTGATAAACAAGGTCTAGATATATCCAAACCAGACAAATCGTGTATCTACCCCCTTTCGATCTTATGAAGTCTAGCATGAAGGGAAGTCGTTTTGGGTTTCAAACATTGAAATTTCAAGAACATCCCAAAAGCTTCATTTTAGAGTGACTAAGAAGGATACAGACTTCCCTTTTCATTTTCATGTTTTAAACTTGTTTAAATCTTGGTCAAACCAAGGATTTGACCAAGATTCAAATGGCCCTAAAAATTCAGAAAAAAATCAAAAGAATGAAAAACCAGAAAAATCATGTATATATCTACCCCTAAAACCCTAATTAAACTCAGTCAATCATGAAGAGAAGTGGTTTTGGGTTTCAAACATGGAAATTTCAAGAACCTCCCAAAAGCTTCATTTTAGAGTTACTAAGAAGGATCCAGGCTTCCCTTTTCATTTTCATGTTTTAAAATTGTTTAAATTATCTTGGTCAAACCTAGGATTTCATGAAGATACAAATGGGTGGGCACAATATTCAAAAAAATCAGAAAAATGAAAAACCAAAGCACATAGTCTTCTTATGTCATATAGTTAGCATTAAAGTTGTTAAACAAGGTCTAGACATATTCAAACTAGACAAACCAAATGTATCTACACCCCCTGACCCCTAAACTCTATCTTATGAAGTCAGGCATGAAGAGAAGTGGTTTTGGGTTTCAAACATGGAATTTTCAAAAACCTCCCAAAAACTTCATTTTAGAGTGACTAAGAAGTATACATGCTTCCCTTTTCATATTCATGTTTTAAACTTGTTTAAATTATCTTGGTCAAACGACCTAGGATTTGACAAGATTCAAATGGGCATCAAAATTCAAAAAAAATCAGAAAAATGAAAACAAAAGCAAATAGTTTTCTTATGTCATATAGTAAGCATTCAAGTTGATAAACAAGGTCTAGACATATTAAAACCAGAAAAATCATGTATATATCTACCCTTAACCCTAAACTAATCTGTCGATCTTATGAAGTCAATCATGAAGAGAAGTGGTTTTGGGTTTCAAACATGGAAATTTCAAGAACCTCCCAAAGGCTTCATTTTAGAGTGACTAAGAAGGATCCAGGCTTACTTATTCGTTTTCACGTGTTAAACTTGTCTAAATCTTGGTCAAATTTAGGATTTGACCAAGATTCAAATGCGCAAAAAATTTAAAAAATCAGAAAAATGAAAAACCAAAGTACATAGTCTTCTTATGTCATATAGTAAGCATATTCAAGTTGATAAACAAGGTCTAGACATATTCAAAGTTTCAAACTAGACAAACCATGTATCTACCCCCTAACCCCTAAACTCTGTCTTATGAAGTCAAGCATGAAGAGAAGTGGTTTTGGGTTTCAGACATGGAAATTTCAAAAACCTCCCAAAAACTTCATTTTAGAGTGACTAAGAAGGATACATGCTTCCCTTTTCATTTCCATGTTTTAAACTTGTTTAAATTATCTTGGTCAAACCTAGGATTTGACAAGATTCAAATGGGCATCAAAATTCAAAAAAAATCAGAAAAATGAAAAACCAAAGCAAATAGTTTTCTTATGTCATATAGTAAGAATTAAAGTTGATAAACAAGGTCTAGACATATTCAAACCAAACAAATCATGTATATATCTACCCCTAACCCTAAACTCTGTCTTATGAAGTCAAGCATGGAAATTTCAAGAACATCCCAAAAGCTTCATTTTAGAGTGACTAAGAAGGATCCATGCTTACCTTTTCATATATTTTAAACTTGTTTAAATCTTTGTCAAACCTAGGATTTGACCAAAAGATTCAAATGGGCATAAAATTCAAAAAAATCAGAAAAATGAAAAACACTACGAACAGTGAACAATACTGTTTCGCGTCCCTACAGTACACCATGTACAGTGTTGCGAGTGACCTGTGTCCTTCACGGATAGAGATCAGGTGACATGCACCTTTCGCATGTCACCTGGTGACATGCGGCTTAAATCTAAATTTAAATATTGCGTAAAAATCATGTCCCAACCTATAGCCCTCTCGATTTATAGGCCCCTGCCGCCTCTCCCCATTCACTTCACTTCTCGCTACCTCACTCCTCTCGATTTATATAGGCCCCTGCCGCCTCTCCCCATTCATCTTCAAAATCCTATAGCCCCAACCTGTACAGTGCTCGTCGGCGGCTGTACCATCCACAACCTCTGTATTAGCGCCTCCCTGCACCCCCATCTTCCGGCGATGAATCCCACGAGTGGACAAGGGGGCCTGTTAGGTGTGCGGCCCACCGTCGTAATCCCCCAGCAGCAACTACAGGACCTCGCCGCCAACTCGCACGCCCCCCTACAGCTGCTGCAGCAGGCGCATGGCGGCCTCGCCGTTGAGTCTGATGTGCCCACCAAGCGGCAGCGGATCAACGACCTCTCCGTGGGCTCAGACGTGACAGTCCTGCTGCAGCTGCAAGACAACCTCGCCGTCGCCGGGGAGTCGGTCCTCTCCAAGGAGGAGAGCTTCGAGGTCAGTGGTTAATGTAGTTTAATCATTGGTTTAAAACTAGTTAGCCCCCTACTGAGTATTATTCGGAGGGGATTTGATGCAAAATACTTCATTCACCATGTTTTGGCGTGAGTATTTGCGGCAGATCAGGACAACCTGAGAGATAGCCTGTCCTGGGGCATTATTAGTTTTTTTTTGAGGGGTTCCTCGGGCCTTATTAGTGAAGCGTCCAATTTCTATTCACGTAATCCATGCCAGCAGGCCTCAGGACTTGTAATTTTGCATTGGAATCAATCCCTCAGCCTGATCCATGCTGGAACGGGGTGGATGCCTGGAAGGAGAAGCAGCAATCGGAGCACGTATGCGGAACGACCAGAAACGCGAGAGCATAGAGGTGTTGCGGTTCCACGTCCACCCGACGTGCGCGGAAGTGTTTCCTGAGGATCCCCGCGACTCTGATCCTGTCCAATACTCTTCTGCCAAACAGATAAAATGTGTTCTTATTAAGAAAGACCCAGATATTACTCACTGAACCATGTGAAAACACGTCAACCAAACAAGGCACAAGGGATTTCTACTGCACTAATACTAGCTGCATTACCACTTTCGAACTTCAATGCAAACTTGAAACTTCACTGCAGTCTTTTTCCCCCTTTCGAACTTGAGATCCAGCCTCTCCATCGATTGATGCATAGGGCAAACTTTATTAGTTCATGTTTCGTTCTTAGTTTGAAACTTTATTACTCCAAGCTCCGGAGTACTCATATTACTACAGTATTGCAATTGAAATTTATACATATTACAATTACTATTGAAGTTAGTCTTGTACATATTACTATGAGTATTGAAGTTTAAGTCCTGCAAACTTTCGGAGTACTATATTTTTACTATTGAAGTTACACTCTTGCACTTTATTAGTATAATATCATGTGTCACACAGGGTCGCTCTGTGAATCTACCATCTAATGAAGGACGACAACATGAAGCGTCTCTGCAAGTAATCCGGCGGTCGCTCCTGGATGAGTCGCGCGAGTTGATTGACCATGCGTCCAAGCTCCGAGATGTGAACGCACATCTGGTAAACCGTGCTATGAAGCTATGGAATGAGTATGCCGTACTCTTGAATGAGCACTCATCTCTATCAAAGGAGAACTCATCTCTATCGAAGGAGAACCTCTCCATGGTAAATCAGAACGGGTCTCTAACGAAGGAGAACATCTCCATCCTAAAAGAGAACTCATCTCTGAAAAAGGAGAACATCTCCATCCTAAAAGAGAATTCATCTCTGAAAAAGGAGCACACCTACTACAAGTGGCGGAGCATGACAGGAAACAAGTAATCTTCTTCGGGTGTGAAGAAGTTGTACCCATATGTGCATGTAGAGAGGTGGAGACGGTTGCCGATGAGACAAGTGAGTAGATTGAGGAGGGCAGCCACAACCCACAACGTTTGTAGTTACAAATCTTCTATCGTAAAAGTAGTAGTATCGAAATTAATATGTATCCCTTAATATATGTGGTGTTTGGCAATATATAGTTTAACATGCAAGGACTCTGCAATGTAATTTGTATCAGTTTGATTGGCTTTCTACCCAAGTGAGCATGTGTCATATTTGTCCAAGGTTTGATTTTTGCATCTTATCATATTTTGTTGAATACCATACTAAAAAATTCCATGTGCATCATTTTGATGCAGAGGCTGGGGGTCTCAACTTCCATTACGAAAAGGATTTGTCAAGACATGAAACATTGGATAAAATCTTTGACTGTACCCTGCAAGTGTGGCACCTAGAAACAATGATTAAAATTCAAAGCTGCATCTCCTACCAATACAAATGGTATATCAGACAATTTTGAAACAAATTGAATCCAACCCGAAATAAATTAAATTATATTTGGAAGAAGATATGTAGAAATACCCCTGTACAGTAGGACGCTATGTGCAATGCACGACATATTGGCAAAAAATTACCCGCATGTACCAAAGGCATGGGCACCAAGATCT
Source organism: Lolium multiflorum (assembly GCA_030979885.1). NCBI lineage: Eukaryota > Viridiplantae > Streptophyta > Magnoliopsida > Poales > Poaceae > Lolium > Lolium multiflorum. The sequence continues at coordinate 69,408,652 of CM061747.1, forward strand.
GATGCAAATTTGAATTCGGCCAAAGGAGGGTACTAGCAAAGATTTCGATCGTGTCAGCGATCCAGACATTCTTATGAAGTAAAGGGAATTTGATCATCTTGGTCTTGCAAGTAATGAAATGTGGGGACTCCTAAGATCGACGCCTTCAACACTGATGTTTCTTTCTATCAGAAGCTAGTGGCTGACAACTTTGATTCCTATTCGGCTGATGCAGATATCCATGAGATCATCAAGAGGATCTTGGAACATGTTGAAGCACGTGTCGACATTCTGCTCTCGTGCTTGAAGGCAGATGATTTTGATAGGGTGATGCAAAAGCCGCCATATGGTCAATAGATTGTTATTATATACAAGGATGTTTCTTGGGTCATCATCTAGATCTTTTGTTTTCTTATGTGTTAGCAGTACTTTATGGAAACTATGTTAGTATTGTCTTATACTGAATTGTTGCTATATCTGGACACCGGATGCTTATGTTCTATGACATTATGGAATGTATGGAAAAAAGATGACACCTTTTTAGCTATTCAGAAAAGGCAAAAAAACAACAACAATTTGTTTCCCACAATAAAATGAAATCTTATTGCACCTTTCCCCAAAATGTTAATGCACATTTTACCTTGGGCATTTTTGTTAAGACCCATGGTTTTTTATATAAAATGGTAGGCCATATTTTGAAGCTAGTTTTTTTTAAAAAAACATATCAAAATTCAAGCTTATCATTTTATAGCCACAAGTTCACTTTTTTTTCTTCATTTTTTCTGAAACAGGGTGGGAATCGACTGCATGCCATTCCTTGCAAACATTGGCGAATGTCGGAAATAATCTTAGATAGGGCGAACTCTAAAAGAAGAGGTAAATACCGAAATAGTCCCGAGACATTGTGATGCATGTAATTCTAACGCAATCCCAATAAACCAAAACATATTTTATTATAAGTAGAACCTATATACATACCAATTATGTGATCAATGGCAAAACTTTAGTTCTTTTGAAAATCATTTTGTAATTGGATCGATCAAGAATTTTTTCAATATCTTTTGCTCGATGCACAACTCGGAATTTATGATCTTTGTTGTCGAGCCATTTCAGGAGTCCTTTAAGTCATAGGATAGGAAAAACGTATGTACATCTTGTCTATTTGAATCCTATGGGAATATGAGTTTCTTTGATTGTACCAAAGGGATTTTTCCATGAGGGATGACCTAATGTTTTGTTCATATAGGATTTGTAGTACAAGATTCATATGGGATATGTTCCCTTTGAATATAACCAATAGTGTAGAATAATTCCCGTAGGATCTAAATCCTATAAATCAAAGGAGCCTCAGTTGTTTTCGTCACCACATATAAAATCAGCGCCAACTCAATGAGATGATAAATGTTGTCGGATGAAACATGGCGTTTCTTTCAAATATAAAGAAATATCTGAAGTCTTCAATTCTACGCGTATGATAATGAATAGCTCAAGGTTATTTTACATATACTAAGATCCATGATACATCAATCTTTTTAATGCGGAGAACGAGTCTATATATGTTTTTTGGTACCTAGTCCATGTTTTGTTTTCGAAATCGGCTCCACGCAGTGTTCACTAAAATAGGCGCAACTTTGTCATATGAAGTCCGTTTTAAGTACTCAAATATTCAGAAAAAAACACATATATATGAATGGATGGATATTCACTAAAAATCAAGGTAGGATGGCTGCCGTACCGCCCATGCTTACAAATGAGACCTTGATGGGGTCGGACCGCGTCCATTTTTTTTTCGCGCATCCACCAAACCATTTCAACGAAGCGCCAAAACAGCGGCGAAAATAGCTCGGGTTGCCGCCTCCAATTTTCAAATGTTCGAATTTCCGATCTTATCCTTTCATCAAAAACGTCCCCAGCGGTTCTTCTCTTGGCCAAGGCCAATCTCACCCCAGCCATTAAAACATACCACCGGCACAGGCGCCGAATCCCACATCTCTCACGCGTCACACACCGAATCGGAGCATCTCGCCCGACGACGGCAGTGCACCACCGTCCCACCTCGCCACCACAGCCTCCTGACCAGACGCTGTAGTGTCCGAGAAGACGTTGTCAAGCAAGCCGGAGCCGCTTCCCCTACGAAGGCGCACACCGCACCATTTGTGCTCCACCGTAGCCGACGCCCACCGCGCCGGATCCTGCTCAGGGACGCCGTCCACCTCCGCCGCTGCGTCGGATCTGCTTCCCGACTCCCTGGTCTACCGCACGGTGAAATGGGTAGACCCCGCGCCCAACCGGTCCACCGCGCGAAACCAAAGCGTAAAGCCGTCCACTCCCCATGCGAAGGTTGGTGTTTAGCCGCTTCCGTTATGCATTTCATTTCCGAACATCAGTTTCGTGCGATCTGGGGTTTCAAGTTTACTTTTCCTACAATCTGTTTGGTGCTATCTGGTATGACTGTAGTAGAAGTCAAGCCTGCAGAGTGATTAGTCGACATTATTAAACTGCATGTTTATAAATCTTGTAATCATCAATTGGCATGCACAGGGAAATCATTTATTTTTGATCTACGCTTTATTCCTTTTTGAGCTATCATCTACTTGCTACTACTAATTTGCCCTTCTACTGCTCTACTCAAAGTTCCATGATAAATCTCGTTAGCATTTTTTTCTAATGCATGCTAAAGATACTGTAGTAGAGTACAAAGAGGGCCGGAGAGAAAATATAGGCATCACCAGTGAACAATCAAACACCTCTCCTGTCTCCATCGATAACAATCATTTTCTTATTCAGAACTTGATCCTACTGAACAAGAGTCTGAGGGAGACCTGAGTAAAGAGGATGCCCTTGTCAAGCACCCTACTCCACCACCCAAGGTGATTGCTCGCTCTTTTCATTGGCATTATTGTTGCATCTTCAATAACTGTGATGTATCTGTCCAACCCAGCCCAAGTTATAGCATTATCATCTGCTCAGTTAACACATAATAATAACATATGTTTCATCATGTCTTGGCTTGCTGTTCTTATGTTCCATAATCGTATCAAGCATGTATATGATTTTGTTGATTGAAGTACCGTTTATCTCTGGCAGGCATCAGGGACTTCACGTAAGGACGTTTCAAATACCAACAAGGTGAAGAACATAGTTCAACAGGAAGATCAATATCTGACAGCTCACCTAAAAATAAAAAGGGTTCAAGCTGGTCATGTCAGATCACAAACAAATGCAGTGAACAGAGTAAAAACAAGGTCTCAGACTCAGAGTCACTCTAATCTAGTTGAAAATGATGACCAGGCAAAAAAATATTGTAATGCGAAACACCAACATAAAAAGCTTCGACCTAACCCCACATCGGTTGGTCTAAAAGCTGTAGACGGAGCAAATACCAAACCACATGTTCCCCAGCCACCTGTTGCCAATCCAGTTACCCAAGAACAATTCACAGCAGACCCAGTTTCAACAGCAGGTTCTCAACACCTAACTAATCACGATCGCCCGCTGACATTTAGTCCTGCCAGAGACAACTTCTTCCTTAAAGATGATGGTGGGGCCGAATTAGGTACGTGTTCCCTTACATGCTCCGTTACATAAATACCTTGATAGCTTGATGTAATGCTTAAATTTGCAGTTCCACCACGACCAAGAAAACGAAGGGGGCCAACGACTTTGAAATCACTTAAAAATAAGATTGCCCGAATGGGAACAAGATTTCCCATCACATCAGTTATAGCAGGTATCAGAAGGCCACTGGATCCACAAGAATCATCTAATATAGCATCGATCACAGGCGTTTTTGTCAGGACTCAAATTCCTATCTTTCCATCATGGAAACAACACGTAAACACCCCTTCTCATTTTGAAGGTTTACTGCACATGTTACATGTAAGTCATTTTCGTAAACAATACCATGTTGCTCGTTCACATTCCCTCTAGCTTTCTGTTGGCTAGCTATCTAACACATGAACGGTTCCCATTGTTGTAAACAGACATGTCTTGAGTTTGATGATGACATGAAGAATGTAATCACTGTTATCAGGAGCATATTCTCTTCAGCGTTGCGCCAGGAGCGCCATAGGCTAAAGATGAGATACTTTGCTGGGAGGACTCCTAGCGATATTCCAACAACCTCTCCTATACTACAGATGACTGATGATCAATGGTGTGATCTTGTTGAGTATTGGTCTGCTCAAAAGAATTTGGTATGTTCTGTGAAGACAGTGAGACAAGATCACATTACTGATTCCTTTTTAAGCATGTGTCTCACAAGTCTTCATTTGTAGTTCATCGCTCGAAGTAACATGCGTGCTCGTAATAATGTACGTTTACAACAGCGTACAGGATCTCGTAGCTTGATTGGACACCTCTACTGTATGGTAAGGAATGTTATCTGTACAACTATATTTAAATTAGTAAATCATTTAGAATTTATAGATGCACAATATACATCGTAAATTGATGTCTCTGTTTTATTTATATTTTTTTTGAAAACTTTCAATTGTCGCATGTCGGCATGTGACGTGGTTGTGAAACTAATTTATATTTTCTCTTGCGAAAATATCAGAAGGCAAGGCAAGCATACTGTGAGAGTACAGACAGAGAGATGAGTCTACTTGAGCAATTCAAGGTGTGCCAGACGAGCAGAAATGGTTTGACTGGACATTTTGCACAGAGTGTTATTGTAAGTATTCTCTACTAATGTCAGTTATGGTTTTCAATTGTATTCAGAAATATCTTGTCATATTTGTCAAGCTTCATGCACTAGCCAACACAACCAAATGTCTGAACTGCTGGAAAGGGCTAGTACAATTCACTTATATACTTCTCAGCAATATCATGCACATTACGAATTCTACACATGGATCCATGCATATTTTTATAGTCCTGCTATTACGTGTTAGCAATAGAAGACATGTCAATATGATGTAACATGCTCTTACTAAAATGTATATGCGGTAATCAGCCATGCCAGTTTGTAGGATTATTAGAGGTAGTTCATACACATGTCTTCACATTATAATCTCTTCTCTTACACATGTGTAACAACTGAAAACTCCTCAGTCTGACATGAAAGTGGAGCTGGCAAAACCAAAGAAAGATGGTATAGAAAAAACCCAGGAAGAATGTCTGAATTCATTTTCCAAGGTACTACAATGTCATGGTATAGCCAACAACACATTCCTGCGTAATGCTGGGTTCACAACTAATTTGTCGAGGTCCAAGTCCAAGTCAAAGCCCAAGCGCAGGTTGAGGTCCAAGTCATTGTCTTTTTATGTTCTCGAGGAACTACTCAAAGAGGAACGAGCAATAGTGGCTGCACAAAGAGTAGTCATCCACCGTATAACTGCAGGATTAGAAGCAAGTCAAGCCCACCTGGGCAACATCCTGAGAAAGTGTGGGAGATGCTGAATACCACAGTGAACACTGACAGTCAAAGGTGTCCCTTGGTTGTGTGAAAGGGTTTGTGATGCTGAACTATTTTGTTGGTGCTTCTATCTGCACTTGTTATGTACCTGGTGGTTGTTTCCTTGGTGATGTGGATTAAATGAAAACTGAATGGATTGGATGCACCAATATTTAATCAAGGTTTAATCTGATTTGTAGTATTTTTTATATTGCGCTGCATGGGAAAAGTATAACTATTAGTTGGCCCATTGGTGACCATTTTCATACATTATTTTAGTTGATTGGTCCTTGTCCTTGTATCCCTGAAAGGAGGCAGTACTACAGTAAGCTACCAATTTTGCTAGTACAGTATTTTTTTAGCGCCAGCTAAATTGAAAATATCTGTCAAGCGCTACAATCTCCCGCCAATAAAATCCAAAATATTTGTACATGGGAACTGATTTTGGTTGTGATTATGACTTGATGTGACCGTATAGTAGTGTCATGCGCATGCGGGACTGGTGTTTTGAAACATAGGAGCATATGCTCCCTCCATTTTGAAATGCATCTTACACATATTTTGAATTTCAAAAAAAATGAAACAAAAAATTCGCATGTACATCTTCTCGTGCTACGCCCTTAAAAAGTTGCGACTTGTCGTGTGACGTGTGTAAAAAGATAAAACACAGTACTAAAAATAATGCTTTTCACAAGATAAGTTTTCTCTTTTTTACATAGACCACAAAAAATATTGGTTTTTCGTGAAACTTGACGAACGAACATATATTATGAATATGTACATGTAAATTTTTTGCTAATTTTTTTCGACATTTTAAAATATGATTTTTTGGTAGAGGGAGCATATGCACCCGGGAGCCAAATTGAATTTCCGCATGCATATGACACTACTCTATGTTACTACCTTCATAATGCATAGTAACTTAGATGTAGTACTATCATGCATGATTGTTTTAGTTAGTATGTAGACTCATTCTATCTTGAAAAGTGTTATGGTAACATAGCTAGTTACCACAACCAGCTCTATGTTAATACTCCTTAGTTACTCCCACTATGAGTAGTCTAAGTAGCATGGTCTACCCCGGAAGTAGATCCTCTAACGTGCAATAGACAAGTCGGGTAAGCTACACCTCTCTAATTTTCCTTCTCCACATCTACATGATTAAGTCTAATTTGATCTAAATTAACTTCCATAATATATGTAAGCCATATGCATTTACGATAATTAGTAACAATCAAAATTATGACTATCTTTTTTAAATATTTATACGATTTTTTATACAGTAAAAATATACAGTGGTTGCTACAGTAAATACGTACAGTATTTGTTACATTTTCCTGATTTTTCTTCTACGTTTTGCACTACTTAAGCACTGTGCTTACCTGACTTGTCATCTCTACGTTAGAGGATATGGTTCCGGTCTACCCCTGGCCTTATATTACAATCACGAGTCTATATTACTTGGACCATCTGTACAACATACTTTTGTTGCTCCTTGCAAAAAAAAAACATACATTTGTTGCGACTGGATTATTAATAAAAGCCGTGTGCATCACCACGATGCAGAGGCTGGGGTCATATCCCCTTTTCGAAGAAAAAAAATTACTTAGTCAAGCTGCAAAATCTCCTAGTACCAATCCCGAAATATTTCAGAAGGGCTTTTCAAAATTGATTTTCAAGATATATCATGATTATGCTCGTGGTAACCGATTTTCAACGTGATGATGACTTGATGTGACACTTGACCGTACTAGTACGGTCTCATATTTTTGTATTACTTGGACTATAGCCAAATTCGAAATCTCATTCCAGCGGCAAAACTTCCCGCTCGAAAAATACAAATATTTCACACGCCTCTAACTTCCCATTCTACCCTCGTAAAGATGACAACAATGTCCATGCATAAGTCGGTTGGTGGGGGGTCTACCCGTCATTTTTTTCGATCACCACCTCCCTAGCTCCGAAACTCCCCGAAAAAAAATTCATTTCCCTCACTCTCTCCTCTGAGACCACCCACCGGAACTTCCCAAGTCCCTCTCTCTCCCACCTCCACGACCACCGCACCGGAACATCCCCGCCGGACTTCCCTGGCCTACCCGAGCCCTCGCGATCCTCGTCATCCGGCTGCCTGCCGGAGCCGCTTCATCGACGCCGTCATCAACCGGACGGATCATCCCCGCCGAACCTCGAAACCATATACTCATCCAGCAGTCTACCGCAGTCGCTTCAGCTGCGGTATCGTCCACCCCACCGGAGCCGCTTCGCCGGATCCGTCGTCCACCGCATCGGATCTTGCTCACCGACACCGCTGTGCATGAACCGGATCTGCTTCACCGGCGCCGTGCATGATCTAAACTCTTCTACTGTCGCTTTTCTATTGCTTGCCTGCAAGTTCTTGTTTAATCTTGGGGGAATCTGTTTGTGCTAACGACGCGCCGTTACGTTTTTGCAGATGAGATGAGTAACCATGAAGTGTAATGGCCGTCTCTCCAACCCCAAGTAGCACATGTAGCGTACTTCATCACCGGATCTATCAACCCCAGGAAGATCTGCTGTGACTCCCACAGAGTGCTTCTCCTAATGTAAGTCCCTTGTTTTAGCGCCATGTTCTGGGTTCAGATGCTTGTTTGTCTGAAGCTCTTTTAGTTCATTCCTAGCTATGACCGTAACATCTTGCTATTTTCTACTTCATTGCTAACTTTAAGCGATTGAACATTTTGGTTTGCATTCCCTGCTCTGTAGATGTAGCCATCATAACTTCTATCTTGCTCAGTCGTTGTTACAAAAATTATAGGTATTATAGTAACATCCTGCTATTATTTAGTTCATGGCCAATTTTAAGTAATTGCACATGTTGGTTCGCATTCCCTGCTCTATAGCTTTTGGCATCGTAACTTCTATATTTGGTTTACATTCCCTGCTCTGTAGATCTAGCCATCATAACTTTATCTTGCTCAGTCGTTGTTACAAAAATTATGGCCTGCTACTATGTTGTTTGTGCCAATTTTTTACTCCATGAACATGTTGGCTTGCATTCCCTGTACTACAGGTGATGCCATTGTTTTGTATCTAGTTCATTGTAAGCTAACAAAGTAAGGACTTAGTTTGGCATGCTATCACTCTGCTATCTAGCCTGTAGTACAAATAAACTTGTCATACTACTAGATAATAATTTTGCGTGCCATCTTGTTCTTCAAAAGCTGCATTATTGACTTGTTTCTCTGACTTGGCATGACGCTCACATATGGAAAGCTGAACATATTGGTTTGCATTCCCTCTTATACAAGTTCACAGGTGATCCCACTATATTCTGTATCTGGTCCATCCTAAGCTCCAGCATTAACTATCCTCTATGTGTTGCTCATTACAAGTTTATATCCCGAAACATCTTGATTTGCATCCCCTTCACTATAAGTTCAGGAGTATTATTTAGTTCACGGCCAAAATGAAGTAATTGCACTTGGCACATGTTGGTTCACATTCCCTCCTCTTTAGCTTTTGCCATCGTAACTTCTATTTTTGGTTTACATTCCCTGCTCTGTAGATGTAGCCATCATAACTTCATCTTGCTCAGTCGTTGTTACAAAATTTATAGCCTGCTACTATGTTGTTCATGCCAATTTTGTACACCCTGAACATGTTGGTTTGCATGGGACTCGACAGTAGTAAGTCTGCTGTTTCATTCTAACATGCTCTGTTATATTGGCTGTTGGTATGCGGCATGCACTCTTTGTTTGCTTATTGTGCGCATTACAATGATCTTGTTATAACGACGAAATGATGAGTTCCAAATTCTTTGCCAAACAATATTGTAGTGTCTTTGCCTTTCCATTGTTGCTGTCTTAACTTGTAATGTCTTTGTTTCAGATATAGGTGCTGCATGGACAACTTAAAAGATTGCCGGATCGCTTCTTGTATTGCTAGGTTTAATTACCATTCAATTTCTCTGGGTTCTGTAATATTTTTTCAATGCCTTGCAGCTGATGTAATATTTAGTTAGTTTTTATAGTTCTTTCGCGCATTTTTTCTTTGGTGCTTGTGGTAAGTGAGGCTATCCGACAGAAATCAATGCTGCGTAAATATTCTCAGTATCTAAATCACGAATTCCCATCCCTTAAACGGCCCAATTAAGCGAAATCACATATGTGCCTGCCCGCAAATTCCTATAGCGCCTATTATGCCGGCATATAAACAGCAACTAAACGGGCTGGCCCACTTACTTATTGGGCCAGCCCATTTGATTGAAGGTGGACCCCACACTCTAATTGGGCTGGCCCACTTGCTTTTAGGTGGACCCCTCCCACTACTTAGTTGGGCCAGCCCAATTGCTTTTGTGATGGACCCCACATACTAAATGGGCCGGCCCTTTAAGAGGAAAGTGGGACCCACTGTGTTTTTGGCCCGGCCCACTATCTTGTTGGGCCGGCCCACCTGCTATATGGTGGACCCCACACACTAATTGGGCCGGCCCTTTAACAGAAAGTGGGACCCACTCTGTGCTTTTGGCCCGGCCCACTATCTTGTTGGGCCAGCCCGCTATATGGTGGTCCCACATGGTAAACCCGGCCCTTTAATAGGAAGGTGGGACCCACTGTGTTTTTGGCCCGCCCACTATCTTGTTGGGCCGCCCACTTTCTATATGGTGGACCCCACATACCAAATGGGCCGGCCCATTAACAGAAATGTGGGACCCACCTGTGTTTTTGGCCCGGCCCACTAGCTTGGTGGGCCAGCCCACTTGCTATATGGTGGACCCCACATACTAAATGGGCCGGCCCTTTAACAGGAAGGTGGGACCCACCTGTGTTTTTGGCCCGACCACTTGCTATATCGTGGACCCCACATACTAAATTTAACCAGATAGTGGGACCCACCATGTGTTTTTGGCCCCCACTAGCTTGTTGGGCCGGCCACTTGCTATATGGTGGACCCACACACCAAATGGGCCGGCCTTTAATAGGATAGTGGGACCCACGTGTTTTGGCCCGCCCACTTGCTTCTTGGGCCGGCCCAGTTGCTGTAAGGGGACCCCACATGTTAAATGGGCCGCCCATTTAACTTTTGACAGTCAACATTAGAGGTTAGGCCCGGCCCACGTAACTAATGGACCAGCCCAGCTATATAGTTGACCGGTCAAACTATGTCATCTGGCCCGGCCCTTAAGACGTGGCAGGCCTCGTGTGGGCCTACCATCTACCACGGGGTTTCAGCCGGTTAACGCCGTTAAGCCATTAACGGCGTCTGCCACGTGTCGTTGCATGACGTCGCAGTCAACGGGCTCCGGAAACACTTCGCAACGGTCCGATTTTCCGTGGCGGAAGGGCGCCCAAGCGCGACGGACCGAAAAAATCGTCGTTGGACTTTGCCTGACGCAGTTTCGACAACAGAACCCATATCGTCGGGTTAGGTCCATAGGCGACGAAAAATGCCCCTTAGTTGACGATTTTGGGACGTTGTCTATCAGAACTTTTCTTGTAGTGTAAAACCACTGTAGTTACTTAAATGATAAGTTGAGGTTAATAATAGAAGCCAATTGGTAGAAGATAAAACTAATACTCAATATCTTAGTAACTAGAGGAGAACATAAAATGTTAAGTAAGCAACCACCTTATCATGGTTAGGGGAGATTAAACCCTAGCACATGCAATATGGTGTCATCTCATCTCTACAAACTAGAATTATATCTCAACCCCAGTTTATGTATCACTATGGTGATCATAATATAAAAACCAGGACATAATTGAGATCCAAACCAATTGCCATTAGATGAATATGATAAGAACCCTAGAATTGCTCACTAGTTAAAGCTTATACTTAAATACGGAACTTAAGAATAATCTAGTGCTATATTCTATAATTAGAACTATAGGTGGTGATCAACCACTTATCATTATAACCAAGACCAACCATGATGAGAGTAATGTCTACTCTAGGTAATTCAAGGTGTTATTAAATATAATCCTAGTGCCACCTTTGAAATATGGTTATAATAAAACCTACAAAACCTTAACAAGCAAGTGCTCACATAAAATTATGTGCAAGTGACAAATTCCTCAAATAGAAACCAAGCAGTAATAACAATCTATGAAATACTTTGAGTTCAAGTAGTAACTCTAATCATTCCAAAGTATTTGATTCATAAGAAAAGGAAAGTAAAATGAGAATATAAACTCATGTTTAATTGCTATTTTAAATAAGCCAACAAGTATAAAATGTAATCAAATATAAACTACTTGTTATAAATAGAAAGAATGGTGTAATAATCATTGTTCTGCAACTTGATGAAATTAACCTAGTTGAGAAGCCTGCAAAAATAACAAAGTTTGAATGTGAATTCAAATAAGCAAAACGAAAAAGAGAAAAAGAAAACAGAAAGAAAATAAGAGAGAAGAGAGGCTTACTGGATGGGCCACCGCAGCCCAACATCACAACCCACCAAGCAGCCCATGGTGCAGCCCAGACAGCCGCATCCCGGCCAAACCGCAGCCCAACTCCAGCCCATCATACCTGTTCGCAAAATATCAACGAGGAGGGGCTTCGTCCTCATCCTCTTCTCCCGCATGGTCGACAACACGAAGCCGTGTTCGGCTTCGTCTCGATGCTGGCGGCCTCCCATCGACCGAAGCGTGACGAGGCGCATTTTGGCACCATATAAAAGCTTCATAACGCACAGCAGCATCGGGTTCTTCCTCCCTTGCTCCAATTTCGCCCAAATTGAAACCCTAACCCAACCCGCCGCCATTACCGCCGTCGATGTAGACCTCCCGGCCACGCCGTGGGCACCGTCGTCTTCACCACCCTCGACATGCCCATCCGCACAAGGAATCGAGCCGAGTGCCGGAGCATCTCCGTCGAGCTCGCCCTCTCCGACGGCGAGCCGGCGTCCGCCGATCCGGAGCTCCTCCGACCCTGTCGCCTCCATCGTGCTCCTGGTGAGCTACCCATTCTCGAGACGACTCGGTAGCACCCACCGCCTCGACGCCCCGCGCCATGGACCCGCGACCGCCGCCGCGGCACATCGTCGCCGGCCAAGCTCGGCGACACATAGCTAGCGGCGCCACCCTCAAAGTGCTCACCATCTCCTCTGCGTCTAACCCGACCCTCGCCCATCCACGGGAGCCGGGAACGGCGCGCGCCGCCAGCGCCCCGGCCACCGTGCCTCCTGCCACGTCGTCGATTTTGACCCTGGTCCACGACCGCGTGGCGGCTGACGTGTCTCAGGCCACTCGTCAGTGACCCTGGTTAGCTTAGGTCCGGGTACGTTTAGTATTTCATTTGTTTAAAGGGATTTCTATTTTCGTGCCCTGAAGTCCTTAGTTGTACTCAGTTTTCCCCAGCTCCTTAGTTTTTCCTCAGTTTTCCCCAAGCCCTTGTCTGAACCCGCAGAAGGAGCTCGGACGGAAGGAATCCGTTAAGTTGACCGTTCCGTGCTGACGAGTGGGGTCGTGTCGTTTGTGGGGTCGCGTCGTGTGGGACCGCGTCGTGTGGGGCTGGTAGGAAGGGACCGCGTGGGACAGGACGAGGCCGTGTTTGTGTGGCCGTAGCGTGTGGGGCCGTAGCGTGTGGAGCCGTGTGGGTCCGGGACGGGGGCACGAGTGGTTTCTGTCTCTTTCGCCCAGATTAGCAGTTTTCAATGTACCTTTTTCCTCTCTCTCGCTCGATCTCATTCATATTTGATAGCCCAAATTGGTAGCAAATCTAGAGCAGCTTCTCCTTCTGTTTTTTAACGCCATTCATTTCTTTATGCCTTCGTTTTTACCCAATCAGGTAGGAAATCTAGGGCACAAATCCAGAGAGAAAATATAGGATAAGCTGCATACAGCAACCAACATAGCATAGATATATTCAGGACAGATCCAAAAGTAGTACCGATAGATCCAACATAAGCTACATTTTACATGAATTTAAGCTGCTCTACAGATAGAGCAGTCACATACAGAGAGTGCAGTAGGCACGTTCAACGCCTGCATTGATGTCGTGGTCGGGGCCCAGCCTTAATTGGTGTAAGTGAACCGGCGTGGACCCAGGGTCGGAGATTGCAACAAAGGGTGGGTGTTCGAGGTAGCGGAGGAACATGATTGACTAGGACCTTATACCGGGCCTCACACCAAAGGAAGTGTGGACGAGCCTGCAACTCGGTTGGCAACAAGGATAAGATCTCTTATGGGTAAAGCAACACACCTCTGCAGAGTGTAACGAACTGTGACCAGTCACTCCCTGTTCCGGGATATGGAACTGCGAACGCTGCCGGAAAGGAACTCCATGAAGTTCTAGTCAACCGGTGAAGGCTGACGGACATAGCTCTTCAGAATAAAAGCAACCTTTTGAAGAAATGATTACAAAAACCTGCATTGCCTATGACTTTCTGGTCTATGGCTGTAGCTAGTGCATTAAACACCTCTTTCCTATAATGAACTTGTTGAGTACGCTCGTACTCATCCCACTCTTAAATCCCCTGCTTAGATATGGAGGCATCGAAGGAGGATCTACAGTGCAACTCGAAGGCCGAGGAGTCAACAACTACTTCAAGAGACAGGACCATGTCAGGAGAGTCAGATACCACATTCAACAAGGAGAAAACCTAGATTAGCAATAGAAAGGAACTAGCTTCCTAAACCTAGCTCCTATTTAGCTAGAATCTATTCTTAGCCTCTATAGCTAGTTAAATACTCTACAAATAGAGTTCGTGATAGGATTAGACTACGAGTCGTTCTTCTGGAGTTTATTTGCAGATTTACCTCATTGTAAAGTAGGAGGCTGTGATGATCTTATGTAACAGAGTCTGTGTGTAATTCTATAGACATGCCTTGGACCCGCATATGTTTCTGTTGTACCACTCTGAGCGATATAATACTAGTGGAACGGTGTTTCATTGGTGTTATATCAGACTTGCATACTACACCATGCAGTGGTATGCCGGGTCACCACAGTTGGTATCAGAGCAAATGCTTTGACCTTAGGATTAAAACCCTTTAAAGGAGACCTATAGGATTGGTAGTGTCTATAGGAAGTTGTATTAGCTAAGTCAACTATGCTAAACCAAATTCTCTTATGACTTGAGATGGATATTCACTTGAGAATAATCCTGACACACTTGAGTCAAACCTTCTTACCTACCTTTCTTAAGTGAAATTAGTTAGCTAATCCCAAACATGTAGCACACCATTGAAGTCTTAAAACAATAGATGAGTAGACCACAGTTGGTATACAATACATGGTAGTCCAAAGAGAGGATACAACCATAAGGAAGATATCCTATTGGAAGATGTGTACCAACACATGTTATGGTTAAGTAAGAGTTATCCAGACCTATAATAGGAGTAATATCAAGTGATGAAGATAAGTAAGATATCTTACTAGAAGATGTATGCCAAGACAAGTAATGGGTAAGTAAAATCTATCCAAACTTGTGAAACAACTGATAGTAAGTGATAAATATAAGTTATATGAGGTATAGGTATAGACCATGATGAGTCAATCATGGGAGGTAAGGAAGAGTGATAGGAATAAAATATGTCTACTTTTCATGGTAGAGTTGGTAATCATATATGATTCACTTGAGAATCATTATGTGATGGAGTAGAACATCATAAATACTTAAGATGAGTACAATAAGAAGTCAGTCGTTCAACGATAGTTCAAGATTTATATTCTAAAACCTTGGCAACTGTGTCAAGTATGCCAGAACCATAGTTTAATAGTCTGAAGTAGGCTTTATAGAGCATAGCTTATGGAGAAACCTTGGAATTATAGGTGGTATACTCTAATAGTTATGAGTTTAGAGTAGCTATATTAGAATCTAGAGATAGTATGTGTAGTAGACCTCAACCAAATGGAAGTTAAGTTAGTACTTCCAAAGGAAGATAGGTTAACCTTAAACTATCCTAGACCACTTTGTTTCAAGTTTATCTCATTGCAATTGTGCAATTCAGGTAAATGTTGATACAAATAGTAGCATGCCATATATATATTCGTGCTAAGTATCACGATATAAACCTATCTTATGTGGTGTTATATACTACACATCAGAGCCTGATGTTTAGAGATGTCTTACTCAACTATTATATTCAGGCTTATGATGGTGTGTATTATAAGCACAAAGCTGAATCTTCTTGGATTTTATTGGATTTTCATTGATTGACTAGATCCATACATGAAGTTTGACTTTGATATGCAAATGCATGTTGCAATATCAAGTTCTTACTTGATGCTATAGATCTAGAGGGTAATGGTATTCGTGTGAGGAAGTGACGAATTTTGAAGCTTTTGAAGACAAGATGATGGTTCATCAGAATAAATAAGCAAAGTTGTGGAAAGCAACCACAATACTCTGAAGGGAGTATCAATTACAACTCATGCTTAGGCTCAACAGAGGAGTACTTTAGTACATTAAAAGCATGAAGGTGAGAAATCTGGTGATTATGGTGAAGCTGAAGCAGATCCATAATTATTATAGAAGAGGGAATGCATGGGAAATCACTTTGGATACTATATTCATAGTGGTTTTCTTGCAAAATAAACCCTGAAGAAAGGAAGATGATATATGAAATCATAGCAGATATAAGAAGACCATAGTTGATATCAGAAGACCATAGTTGATATAGGATCAATACTGCGAGATAAAGTAGAAGATGTCTCGTCCAGTTGATCAGAACCTATAATAGAATCCATTTTTAGATAACAAATAGCCACAATTGGTACCAGTAGTCCACCATTGGATTATTCATACCAAGAAGTTGTGAACAAATAAAATTTTGTCAATCAAATAGCAATGACCTATAATCATTTAGTCGAAGAATTAGCATTGGATGTCCACAATTGAGTGAATGCACTGATACGTCTCCAACGTATCGATAATTTCTTATGTTCCATGCTACTTTATTGATGATACCTACATGTTTTATGCACATTATATGTCGTATTTACGCATTTTTGGAACTAACCTATTAACAAGATGCCGAAGTGCCGGTTTTTTCTTGTTTTTGGTTTCAGAAATCCTAGTAACGAAATATTCTCGGAGTTGGACGAAATCAACGCCCAGGTTCCTATTTTTCCCGGAAGCTTCAGATCACCGGGGCCAGAGATGGGCCAGGGGGGCCCCACACCACACCTGGGCGCGGCCCAGGCCTGGCCGCGCCACCTGGTGGTGAGGGCACCCTGGTGCCCCTCCGAGGCTCCCCTTTCGCCTATTTAAAGGTCCTGCACGAAAACCCTTACGGAGAAAGCCACGGTACGCGAAACCTTCCGAGCGCCGCCATCGCGAAGCCAAGATGCGGGGGACAGAGTCTCTGTTCCGGCACCCTGCCGGGACGGGGAAGTGCCCCGGAAGGCTTCTCCATCGACACCGCCATCTCCACCGCCATCTTCATCAGCTGCTGCTCCCATGAAGAGGGAGTAGTTCTCCATCGAGGCTCGGGGCTGTACCGGTAGCTATGTGGTTAATCTCTCTCCTATGTACTTCAATACAATGATCTCATGAGCTGCCTTACATGATTGAGATTCATATGAGTTTTGTATCACTATTCATCTATGTGCTACTCTAGTGATGTTATTAAAGTACTCTATTCCTCCTCCACGTGTGTAAAGGTGACAGTGTGTGCACCGTGTGAGTACTTGGCGTAGGCTATGATCATGATCTCTTGTAGATTGCGAAGTTAACTATTGCTATGATAGTATTGATGTGTATTATTCCTCCTACATAAGCATGAAGGTGACAGTGTGCATGCTATGCTAGTACTTGGTTTAGTCGTATCGATCTTTCTTACACTCTAAGGTTATTTAAATATGAACATCTAATTGTGGAGCTTGTTAACTCCGGCATTGAGGGTTCGTGTAATCCTACGCAATGTGTTCATCATCCAACAAGAGAGTGTAGAGTATGCATTTATCTATTCTGTTATGTGATCAATGTTGAGAGTGTCCACTAGTGAAAGTCTAATCCCTAGGCCTTGTTCCTAAATACGCTATCGCTGCTTGTTTACTTTTGCGTTACCTGCTGCGTTACTACTGTATGTTTACTTCTGCAATATTACTACCATCAACTGCACGCCAGCAGCTATTTTCTGGCGCCGTACTACTGCTCATATTCATTCATACCACTTGTATTTCACTATCTCTTCGCCGAACTAGTACACCTATTAGGTGTGTTGGGGACACAAGAGACTTCTTGCTTTGTGGTTGCAGGGTTGCATGAGAGGGATATCTTTGACCTCTTCCTCCCTGAGTTCGATAAACCTTGGGTAATCCACTTAAGGGAAACTTGCTGCTGTTCTACAAACCTCTGCTCTTGGAGGCCCAACACTGTCTACAAGAATAGAAGCACTCGTAGACATCAAGCACTTTTCTGGCGCCGTTGCCGGGGAGGAAAGGTAAAAGGCACTCATACTTCGGTTCCAGGTAACAGTACTTTTCTGGCGCCATTGTGTGTGTGCTCGAAGCTATTTCCTTTAGACTCTGCAATTGCGACATTTGGTTTCTTGTTTACACTAGTTAGGCATAATGGACAACAAAGAGCTTCTTATTCTATTTCCTGATTTAAGACATGGATGGTTTGATGCGAAAATTAAAAAACCCATGGAACATATTAATATGAATGCTTTGAACACTATTGTTGCTAATGCTATGGAAAATTCTAAGCTTGGGGAAGCTGGCTTTGATGAGCATGATATTTTTAGTCCCCCAAGCATTGAGGAGAAAATTTACTTTGATGATACTTTGCCTCCTATTTATGATGATTATAATGATAGTAGTCTTTTGTTACCACCTGTTATGGAGGATAAATTTGATTATGATTACAATATACCTCCTATATTTGATAGCTACTTTGTTGAATTTGCTCCCACTACAATTAATAAGAATGACTATGCTTATGTTGGGAGTAGTAATTATTTTATGCATGAGACTCATGATAAGAATGCTTTATGTGATAGTTATATTGTTGAGTTTACTCATGTTGCTACTGAAAGTTATTATGAGAGAGGAAAATATGGTTGTAAAAAATTTCATGTTACTAAAACACCTCTCTATGTGCTGAAATTTTTGAAGCTACACTTGTTTTATCTTCCTATGCTTGTTACTTTGCTCTTCATGAACTTGTTTATTTACAAGATTCCTATGCATAGGAAGCATGTTAGACTTAAATGTGTTTTGAATTTGCCTCTTGATGCTCTCTTTTGCTTCAACTTCTATTTCTTGCGAGTGCATCATTAAAACTGCTGAGCCCATCTTAATGGCTATAAAGAAAGAACTTCTTGGGAGATAACCCATGTTTTTACTACAGTACTTTGTTTTATATTTGTGTCTTGGAAGTTGTTTACTACTGTAGCAACCTCTCCTTATCATGTTTTTGTGACAAGTAAAGTTTCTATGTCAAAGTTGATGTTATATTTGGGATCGCTGCGCAGAAACAGCATTGTTGTCTGTCATGAATCTGGGCACAGTTCTCTGTAGAAAATTCGAAAAAATCTGCCAATTTACGAGCGTGATCCTCAGATATGTATGCAACTTTCATTAATTTTGAGTATTTCCATTTGAGCAAGTCTGGTGCCATCTTTAAATTCGTCTTTACGGACTGTTCTGTTTTTGACAGATTCTGCCTTTTATTTCGCATTGCCTCTTTTGCTATGTTGGATTCATTTCTTTGATCCATTAATGTCCAGTAGCTTTATGCAATGTCCAGAAGTGAAAAGAATGTTTGTGTCACCTCTGAACATGTGAATTTTTGATTATGCACTAACCCTCTAATGAGTTTGCTTGAAGTTTGGTGTGAAGGAAGTTTTCAAGGGTCGAGAGAGGAGGATGATATACTACGATCAAGAAGAATGAAAAGTCTAAGCTTGGGGATGCCCCGGTGGTTCATCCCTGCATATTTCAAGAAGACTCAAGCATCTAAGCTTGGGGATGCCCAAGGCATCCCCTTCTTCATCGACAAAGTATCAGGTTCCTTCTCTTGAAACTATATTTTTATTCGGTCACATCTTATGTACTTTACTTGGAGCGTCTGTGTGTGCTTTTATTTTTGTTTTTGTTTTGTTATCTTAGTTCTCTGAATAAGTTCATCCTTGTGTGGGAGAGAGACACGCTCCGCTGGTTCGTATGAACACATGTGTTCTTAGCTCATAATATTCATGGCGAAGTTTCCTCTTCGTTAAATTGTTATATGGTTGGAATTGGAAAAATGCTACATGTAGTAATTGGTAAAATATTTTGGATAATGTGATACTTGGCAATTGTTGTGCTCATGTTTAAGCTCTTGCATCATATACTTTGCACCCATTAATGAAGAAATACATAGAGCTTGCTAAAATTTGATTTGCATATTTGGTCTCTCTAAGGTCTAGATAATAGCTAGTACTAGATGGTCCCAGCGCGCTCTGCCGCGCCGTCCTCTTCTCATAGCGCTTAGATTTTGCGGGTGACTGCTTCGTGTATATAATGATCTTTCTACACAGATTTTACACCATGCTTGTATCTTAAATCTGTAAAGCCAACCATAAAGATAAAGAAGCATACCCATCATATGTGAAGACGGCCAACATACACAGAGCAATTCCTAGGACTGGCACACTTTGACTGTGCAACTAAATGCATCGCCATCTTCAACAGCTCCACAGCTCCATAGCTACACTGATCACACGAGCAAAACCACGTACCGGCTTCAGTGTGTGCAGAAGCTATGGTTGGACTACACTGGAGGAGGACCCATGAAGGATGCTCTGATTGGACTACACTGGAGGAGGACCCATCCAACAGAAAGTGCATACACAGACCCTCCTTCCGAATAGAACCCATGGAACCTAGAAATATATGGTTTCTCGACGGAAGGAAAATCACGAAATAGCCATCTCAGTAACACATCTCCTTCCAACCAGCCTTTGCTATCTTGGGAAGAACAGTAGCATGTCTCATCGAGAACTTAGTCACAAGCACATCAGTCGGCTTTCCAATTAAGTACTTTGCAATGTCACCAAAGAAAAACACATAAACCACTTTAAGAGAGCTTGTACCTGAAATGAGAGGCAACACCGGTCAGGAAGATGAAGTATAGGAAAAACCCGGAACGCAGAAACATGTACACACACAACGTCACCAACCAACCGGTATAACCTCTCAAGGGAAAATGAGGAACCCGATATATGCACACAGCTACGCCGGCGGTTGGGCCACAAAAGCAGCCCCCGGTTGGAGAAACCACGACTTGCCATTCATATGGAGCTTAATGCTTTGAGGTGGTGTTGCCAAATAATAGATAATGGTAGGTGGTGTGTGTGAACAGTAGAGCTCCACAACTGTGAGTTTAAATTTACTTTATTTAATATGAGATGGTGATAATTTAGATCGTCATGTGCAATCCATTTTGATATGAAATTCAATGGAAAATAAAAGAGGAGATTCATGAATAATAGGGTAGCACATCAACTCTTACATTTCAATTTTTCTTCATGACAACAGTCATAAATAATACTGACTAAAATGCAAACTGCTAGCTTTCATGAGTATACTGCAAAGTGGTTTCATGAAGATTATCAATCCCTTAATGGATTTGCTAATAATATACTTGCAAATTGGTTCATGAGTATACTGACTAAATTGCAAGGTGGTTTCATGAAGATTACCAATCCCTTATGTTTTATACTTGCAAAGCTGCACTAATAAGTATATACTTTCCCTAACTAACAAGCAAAATTTGAACATTAATTGTTGCCAAGTCATGTCCTAGGACCATCTTTGCTGAAATCTAACATAAACATGGTGAAACTACTTCAGTTTTCAAGAAGACACATTTGCTCTGGTCTAAGTTTGCAACTTTCAGTTGCAGTACATTTAACAAATAAGTTTGTGCAGTCATTGTTTACTGAAACACCTCATGGAGTGTTGTTATTAACTATAACCCTAAATTGTTTGGCGGTGACCAAACTACGACTGAAGTGTTGTTATCACCTATAAATACATTTTGTAGGCATTAATAACCAAGAACTCGAAGTATGCAAGAAAAAAACTGAATAATTTCAATACAAAAGGTGTAAGTAAATAATATTTTATCCTTTGAGAAAGAGATATACAGAGTACAGTCACTAATGCTTTTGGACGTTTGGATTTTTTTCCAATTCAGAAAACATACTTTAGAACTTGAATCATAGCTTATGTAGAACTGACTTTAATGCCTATGAAATCATGGCACGAAAAGGACAGAGGGTTCTTGGAAATATATGGCTGCAAACTATTAGAAGGCACACCAGTATCAAACTTTTTTTGCATACGAAAAAAACATTAATAAAACTGCTGGAACTATCCTTGATAAAGCAAATTTGGAGTATTTATTTCTAATCCCCAGGGCCAGGCTCCGTTTGACTATTTCATCGGTTGGATGAACGACAGATCAGTGTACATTATTTATCATGTATATGCAACCTTAGTATATCCTATACAAAAGGCAAAGCTAACTACGCCTACATATGGTAATACGACATTGGAGACAGATGCTAGGTGAAAAGCAGCAACAGATACTTGTTAAAGCTTAAGGTCTCTATCACATAACCATTTTCTTCCCATCAAGTGGTTGACTTATTCCCATTTCAAAAAGCAATCTGAAAGAACAAACAACCCTGTGACTGGAGAGTCATCTAGTAACTCTCAAAGTGTAATCCATCTCCTTAACGAAACAAAAGAAATCTACAACGACAGAAAATAAGAATATATTGTACAACTTCAGTTACTTCTAAATAAAACTTTCAAAGTCTAGATAATTTTTTCATGTCTAGAAGGATTCAAGTAAGAACATATTTTGTATACTTAAAAGTTAAAAAGCTCAATCTTCCATCAGATTATATGGGGATTAAGAAAAAGCTTTAAAGCTCAGAACATAATTAATAGTAATTCGTGGAAACAAAGTAACCAATGATAACCAGTTTGAGTAGTGCATTAGATAGGATAGCTATTCTCATGATCAGGACATGAAGGTGTTTTAAGCTTGACAGGAAAAAGAGAGAAAACAAACAATAGCCGCGCTTTGTTGCTGGTCACCTCATACAAGCCCTTGCCTCATATGGCCCCTCCCGCTGGTTGTCTACACCTTCACCTTCTATAAAAAAATTGAAGCGCATCCCCTCAAGATAGCTATCCCAGCTCCTAGCAGAACCTGAATTGGCGAATACAATCCAAACCGGATGCTGCAACCATGGATGAAGAGTGAACCATAGACAGAAGGCCAGAAAGGAACTGATCAGCAGAACATAGAAGCAGAGAAACGAACCAGTTAAGAGAGGACTGGTTATTTTTTATAAATTTCAATTGAGATGTATTTTTCAAGAACATGTGGTGTGTTAATATTGCACAATGCACTGAGGGAACTTTTTTTTGCCATGAAAATGATATGTAGCCAAACAAAAAATAGCTCTAGCCATTCCTACATTGCACTTACGACCACTTTCTTGAGAGAAATCAAGGATTGAGATTTGGGAGGCCCATAACATTGTTCTCTTTGCAGCCAAACCAGGTCTCATTGTTTCCAAAGGAACCAACAGTAAGAAATACATGGAGGTCTAAAATTCAGAGCATAAACCGTATTTTTCTGCTATCCATGGTCTCTTTCGGCAGAGCATAAATCGTATTTTCGTAGCAAAACATAAGCAGCAACCAAACATATTAGCCATTTCAACAGCTTGACAAACAATCTTATAGGATGGAAGACCAAATATTTTCTAACTGGATCACCTCCATAGCAAGATAGATCAAACCAACCCAGAACAGAAACATGAGCACTAATATAGCATGTCGCTAGGCACAAGCCAAGCTTTACTAAGTAACCGCAACCTGGTTATATCCTCTTGTTAGAACATAGAGTTGTAATTGTGACAACTCCCATTATTTCTTTCTGATTAGTAGTCATGCAAAATTTATTGAGACACGATAACTGTCTTAACCACTTCTCACATAAAGGACATACAAAATTAACACATGTAGAACTGCAGTTGTGAGCACTACTTTCTCTAAAGTTTATTGATATAAAGATCTAGCTCAAATCAAAAAATACGACTAACAATGTTGTAACTACTCTGAGCTAGTTAACTGAATCAAACACTCACCATAGTTAAAAAAAAACCATTGCAGCATCCTGCCAACTGTCAGGCTGTGTTGCAATATATAAATCCTATATACCTCCTATAAGAAATTCACCAAGCACTTTATGAGCACAAAACGAAATGAATATATAGCTTGATAGCTCTAGAAATTGATGAAAGATGGAGATCCTAATTCATAATTTCGTATGTGCATATAGATTAAATAAAATAAGCTAATTGACTGGTTTACAAAGAGGAAAAAATAATCTCTGCAATCTCTTGTCTTCCTTTGGTGTGCTACGTAAGTGCAATTTTCAGGAAAAACAATCATACAGAGGAGATTACTTTCTACAACTTGATTTTTATTGGATTGCAGATTTCATTAATTGGTTTTAGAATTACTTGCATCTTGAAAGATTGCACTGTGTACATTTTTATTTGTCCCACCACATGTAGTTTAGTATGCATATATCCATAGAATTGCACTATAAAAATGTGTAGGTTCCTTTAGCATTCCCCTATGATCATCAACAGTTTCCAGACAACACCATTCCTTCTATCTAATCGAACCTTTTCTTGCATCACAAGATATAAGGGAGAGTTCAAAGATGGTTACGAATTTACATACATGTAAAATTTAGAGAAACTACAACGCTCAGGTGAAAAAAATTTGCAGGACCATACCTTTAAATTTAAAATTCAATAACCTGATAAAAGTTCAATCACCTGGCATTAAAGAACCTTTGTTACACAACCTGCTTTGCAGCATGAGCATTATATGTCAACAAGCAAACAACCGATTAACTTACCACATCAAAGTTGTGTGACGCGAGGAGAAGAAGGCCTAAGCAACGAGGCACCAGTTCATGCAGTCGTCGGATGAGTAACACGAGCTGCACATGCTCACAACCATGCTCACCATAACCAAAGGTCACACTGCACGCCCTGCCGGACCTGTAGAGCTCTTGGTGACAGCCAGCCGTGCACGCCCTCCAACTATTCGAGGGACGAACCATACCAACGGCAGACGCGATGCAATACGGATGTACACATGCGGTCAACTTGTAACGAAGCCGCGGTGTGCTTATGTTCTCTTCATCTCCATCCCCTCTCTAAGATGCTCCCGCCGCTCCAACTCTTTAACCAGCGGAAGCCATTGGCTTCGTAGAAACGGACATCTACTTTAAATCCCTGTCCTCTGAAATTCACTGGCTAAACTACGGAAGCATCCTAAGCATTGGAAAGATATAGAAACAAAATTAAACAAAATCGAATTTAGAAGGGGATTTTTTTTACGGGTGAAGAGAAGATGGGGAATTCAGCAGGAATTTCAGAACACCTTTTCTAGGCATGGAAGCGGCCCTTGTTCCCACCAGCTGCGGCAACAATCGGCAACCATGGTTTGACCTCAATCTAGCCGCCCGGCCGCCGACCGCTCTAGGGTTTCCCTCCGCCGCCTGATTTTGTTTCGCGAGGGAGATGGATAGGGTAGCCTCATCCGACCATTGGTGTTCCAGATGGAGGCGGAGGTCGAGGCGAATACGCAAGGAGGCGCTGTGAATGTCGGTGGAGGCCGGGCGATGGCGGTGTGAGAAGGTTGAAGAGAAGGAAACCGACCTCGCTAGAAGCTGGTGAATGGGAAATGTGCTGGCAGGTGGGACCGAACCCAGCGACACGTCACGAGCAACCACAGGCCAGCAGAACCCTGGGAGCTTAGTGCTCTTTAGAGATTGAGTTTTGAACAACAAGGAAGACGGTGTAAAGTCTTATAATGTTTACAATATGTCTTTTATGTGAGTCTTGCTGCACCATTTTATACTTGAGTTTGCTTCAAATAAACCTTGCTAGCCTAAACCTTGTATAGAGAGGGAATACTTCTCATGCATCCAAATACTTGAGCCAATATTCATGTCATTTGTGTCCACCATACCTACATACTACATGGTATTTCTCCGCCATTCCAAAGTAAATTGCTTGAGTGCTACCTTTAAACATTTCAAAAGTTATCACCTCTGATTTGTGTCAATGTTTTATAGCTCATGAAGAAGTATGTGGTGTTTATCTTTCAATCTTGTTGGGCAACTTTCACCAATGGACTAGTGGCTTCATCCGCTTATCCAATAACTTTGCAAAAAGAGCTGGCAATGGGATTCCCAGTCCCAAATTAATTAACAAAAATAGACACTCCTCCATGGTATGTGATTGTTGGACGGCACCCGAAGGATTCGGTTAGCCATGGCTTGAGAAAGCAAAGGTGGGGAGGAGTGTCATCATAATAAAACTAAAATAAAAAGGCACTCCTTCATGGTATGAGATTGTTGGCAGGCACCCGAGGATTCGGTTAGCCATGGTTTGTGAAAGAAAGGTTGGAAGGAGTGCCACCCAAAATAAAATAAAATGGGAGCCGCTCTTTGAAGGTTTGTCTGGCAAGGGGGTTAGAGTACCCGCTACCATTCGTTGACAACAACAAACACCTCTCAAAATTTTACTTTTATGCTCTCTTTATGTTTTCAAAACCAAAGCTCTAGCACAAATATAGCAATCGATGCTTTCCTCTTTGAAGGACCTTTCTTTTACTTTTATGTTGAGTCAGTTTACCTATCTCTCTCCACCTTAAGAAGCAAACACTTGTGTGAACTGTGCATTGATTCCTACATACTTGCATATTGCACTTGTTATATTACTTTATGTTGACAATATCCATGAGATATACATGTTACAAGTTGAAAGCAACCGCTGAAACTTAATCTTCCTTTGTGTTGCTTCAACACCTTTACTTTGATTTATTGCTTTATGAGTTAACTCTTATGCAAGACTTATTTATGCTTGTCTTGAAGTACTATTCATGAAAAGTCTTTGCTTTATGATTCAGTTGTTTACTCATGTCATTACCATTGTTTTGATCGCTGCATTCATTACATATGTTTACAAATAGTATGATCAAATATGATGGCATGTCACTTCAGAAATTATCTTTGTTATCGTTTTACCTGCTCGGGACGAGCAGAACTAAGCTTGGGGATGCTGATACGTCTCCAACGTATCGATAATTTCTTATGTTCCATGCTACTTTATTGATGATACCTACATGTTTTATGCACATTATATGTCGTATTTACGCATTTTCTGGAACTAACCTATTAACAAGATGCCGAAGTGCCGTTCCTGTTTTCTGCTGTTTTTGGTTTCGAAATCCTAGTAACGAAATATTCTCGGAGTTGGACGAAATCAACGCCCGGTTCCTATTTTTCCCGGCTTCCAGATCACCGAAGAGGGGCCAGAGATGGGCCAGGGGGGCACCACACCTGAGCGCGGGCCCAGGCCTGGCCGCGCCACCTGGTGGTGAGGGCACCCTAGTGCCCCTCCGAGGCTCCCCTTTCGCCTATTTAAAGGTCCTGACCTGAAAACCCTTACGGAGAAAGCCACGGTACGCGAAACCTTCCAGAGCCGCCGCCATCGCGAAGCCAAGATCGGGGACAGGAGTCTCTGCCCAGCACCCGCCGGACGGGTGCCCCTAAGGCTTCTCCATCGACACCGCTGCCATCTCCACCGCCATCTTCATCACCGCTGCTGCTCCTTGTTGGAGATATGCCCAAGAGGCAATAATAAAAGTGGTTATTATATATCTTTATGTTTATGATAAATGTTTATATACCATGCTATAATTGTATTAACTGAAACATTGATACATGTGTGATATGTAAACAACAAAGAGTCCCTAGTAAGCCTCTTAACTAGCTTGTTGATTAATAGATGATTAGTTTCATAATCATGAACATTGGATGTTATTAATAACAAGGTTATATCATTGTATGAATGATGTAATGGACACACCCAATTAAGCGTAGCATAAGATCACGTCATTAAGTTATTTGCTATAAGCTTTCGATACATAGTTACCTAGTCCTTATGACCATGAGATCATGTAAATCACTTATATCGGAAAGGTACTTTGATTACATCAAACGCCACTGCGTAAATGGGTGGTTATAAAGGTGGGATTAAGTATCCGGAAAGTATGAGTTGAGGCATATGGATCAATAGTGGGATTTGTCCATCCCGATGACGGATAGATATACTCTGGGCCCTCTCGGTGGAATGTCGTCTAATGTCTTGCAAGCATATGAATAAGTTCATAAGAGACCACATACCACGGTACGAGTAAAGAGTACTTGTCAGGAGACGAGGTTGAACAAGGTATAGTATGATACCGATGATCAAACCTCGGACAAGTAAAATATCGTGTGACAAAGGGAATTGGTATCGTATGTGAATGGTTCATTCGATCACTAAAGTCATCGTTGAATATGTGGGAGCCATTATGGATCTCCAGATCCCGCTATTGGTTATTGGTCGGAGTGAGTACTCAACCATGTCCGCATAGTTCACGAACCGTAGGGTGACACACTTAAAGTTGGATGTTGAAATGGTAGTACTTGAATGTGGAATGAAGTTGGAATATTTGTTCGGAGTCCCGGATGTGATCCCGGACATCACGAGGAGTTCCGGAATGGTCCGGAGAATAAGATTCATATATAGGATGTCATTTTATGTGAATAAAATGATGCGGAAGGTTCTATGGAAGGTTCTAGAAGGTTCTAGAAAAGTCCGGAAGAAACCACCAAGGAAGGTGGAGTCCACATGGGACTCCACCTCCATGGCCGGCCAACCCTAGTGGGGGAGGAGTCCCAAGTGGACTCCCCCTTAGGGGGCCGGCCACCCCCCCTATGGAAGGTGGAATTCCCACCTCTAGTGGGAGGGAAAGTTTCCCACCATATGGAAGGTTTTGGTTTCGGGTCTTATTCGAAGACTTGGACACCAACACTTGGGATCCACCTATATAATGAGGGGCCAAGGGAGGGGGCCGGCCACCCCAAGACCACAAGCTGGCCGCCCCCCATAGAGTGGCCGGCCACCCCTCCCAAACCCTAGCTTTGCTCCTCCACTTCATATTGCCCGCATAGCTTAGCGAAGCTCCGCCGGACTTCTACACCGCCACCGACACCACGCCGTCGTGCTGTCGGATTCAAGAGGAGCTACTACTTCCGCTGCCCGCTGGAACGGGGAGGTGGACGTCGTCTTCATCAACAACCGAACGTGTGACCGAGTACGGAGGTGCTGCCCGTTCGTGGCGCCGGAACCGATCGTGATCAAGATCTTCTACGCGCTTTTGCAAGCGGCAAGTGAACGTCTACCGCAGCAACAGAGCCTCCTCTTGTAGGCTTTGGAATCTCTTCAAGGGTGAGTCTCGACAATCCCCTCTACCCGTCTTCTAGATTGCATCTTGGCTTGGATTGCGTGTTCGCCGT
Source organism: Lolium multiflorum (assembly GCA_030979885.1). Taxonomy (NCBI): domain Eukaryota; kingdom Viridiplantae; phylum Streptophyta; class Magnoliopsida; order Poales; family Poaceae; genus Lolium; species Lolium multiflorum. Next base: position 69,437,397 of record CM061747.1, read on the forward strand.
AGGAAAATTTTTGTTTTCTATGCTACGTTATCCTACAGGGGTATCAGAGCCGTGTCTATGCATAGATGGTTGCACGAGTAGAACACAATGGTTTGTGGGCGTTGATGCTCTTGTTATCTTTAGTTGAGTACTTTGCATCTTTGTGGCATAGTGGGATGAAGCGGCTCGGGCTAACTTTACATGACCGCGTTCATGAGATTTGCTCCACGCTTGACATGCAACTTGTATTGCATAAGTGGCTTTGCGGGTGTCTGTCTCTCCTACTATAGTGAAGATTCAATTTACTCTTCTATTGAAAACACTAGTATCACCGTTGTGGTTCATGTTCGTAGGTAGATTGGATCTTACTCGAAAACCCTAAACCACGTAAAATATGCAAACCAAATTAGAGAACGTCTAACTTGTTTTTGCAGGGTTTGGTGATGTGATATGGCCATAATGTGATGATGAATATGTATGAGATGATCATTATTGTATTGTGGCAACCGGCAGGAGCCTTATGGTTGTCTTTAAATTTCATGTTGAGTAGTATTTCAAAGTAGTTGTAATAGTTGCTACATGGAGGACGATCATGAAGACGGCGCCATTGACCTTGGTGCTTCGCCGATGATGATGGAGATCATGCCCGTTGATGATGGAGATCATGTCCACGCTTTGGAGATCAAGATCAAAGGCGCAAAGACAAAAGGGCCATATCATATCACATATGAACTGCATGTGATGTTAATCCTTTTATGCATCTTATTTTGCTTAGATCGCGACGGTAGCATTATAAGATGATCCCTCTCACTAAAATCTCAAGATAATAAAGTGTTCATCCTTAGTAGCACCGTTATCAAGTCTTGTCGTTTCGAAGCATCTCGTGATGATCGGGTGTGATAGATTCAATAAGTACATACAACGGGTGCAAGACAGTTTTGCACATGCGGATACTAAGGTGGCCTTGACGAGCCTAGCATGTACAGACATGGTCTCGGAACACGTGATACCGAAAGGTAGAGCATGAATCATATGATTGATATGATGAACACTTTGAGTGTTCGCCATTGAAATCACACCTTTTCTCGTGATGATCGGGTTTAGGTGCGATGGATTTGGTTCGTGTGATCACTAAGACAATGCGAGGGATATTGTTTTGAGTGGGAGTTCACCTAGATTTTTAATTATGTTGAATTAAAATTTGAACTCAATTTATCATAAACTTAGTCTAAACTATTGCAAATATGTTGTAGATATGGCGTCCCCAATCAATTTTAACCAGTTCCTAGAGAAAGAAAAACTTAAGAGCAACGGTAGCAACTTCACCGACTGGTTCCGTCATGTGAGGATCTTCCTCAATGGCGGAAATCTGCAATATGTGCTTGATGCACCGCTAGGTGACCCTCCTGCAGAAACTGAAACCGATGAAGTAAAGAATGTTTACGCGACTCGGAAAACTCGGTACTCTCAAGTTCAGTGTGCCATCTTATGCAGTCTGGAATCCGATCTTCAAAAACGTTTTGAGCACCACGATCCTCATGAGTTGATAAAAGAGTTGAAGACTATTTTTGAGACTCATGCGGCCGTGGAATGCTATGAAGCATCGAAACACTTTTTCAGTTGTATGATGGAAGAAGGCAGCTCCATTAGTGAGCACATGCTCGTTATGACCGGGCATGCGAAGAAACTCAGTGACTTGGGAATAGTGATTCCTAACAGACTGGGGATTAATCGTGTCCTTCAATCACTGCCACCAAGTTACAAGAACTTTGTGATGAATTACAATATGCAGAACATGAACAAGGAGTTTCCTGAACTCTTTGGCATGTTAAAAGCTGCTGAGATTGAGATTAAGAAAGAGCACCAAGTGTTGATGGTCAACAAGACCACCAGTTTCAAGAAACAGGGCAAGTCTAAGGGAAAATTCAAGAAGGGTGGCAAGAAAGCTGCCACGCCTCCTATGAAACCTAAGAACGGCCCTAAGCCTGATGCTGAGTGCTATTACTGCAAGGAGAAGGGACACTGGAAGCGTAATTGCTCCAAGTATTTGGCGGATCTGAAGAGCGGCCTTGTCAAGAAGAAGAAAGAAGGTATATCTGATATACATGTTATAGATGTTCATTTCACTGGTTCTCGTTCTAGTACCTGGGTATTTGATACTGGTTCGGTTGCTCATATTTGTAACTCGAAACAGGAACTAAAGAATAAACGACAACTGCTGAAAGATGAAGTGACGATGCGCGTTGGAAACGGATCCAAGGTCAATGTGATCGCAGTCGGGACACTTCCTCTACATCTACCTTCGGGATTAGTTTTAAGCCTAAATAATTGTTATTATGTACCCGCGTTAAGCATGAACATTATATCAGGATCTTGTTTAATGCAAGACGGTTATTCATTCAAGTCTGAGAATAATGGTTGTTCTATCTTTATGAATAATATCTTTTATGGTCGAGCACCTGAAAAGAATGGCTTATTTCTGTTAGATCTCGATAGTAGTGATACACACATACATAACATTGATGCTAAGCGAATTAAATTGAATGATAATTCTACTTATATGTGGCACTGTCGTCTTGGTCATATTGGAGTGAAACGCATGAAGAAACTCCATACTGATGGATTACTTGAATCACTTGACTTTGAGTCACTTGATAGATGCGAAGCATGTCTGATGGGAAAAATGACTAAGACTCCATTCTCGGGTATGATGGAGCGAGCTACTGACTTATTGGAAATCATACACACAGATGTATGTGGACCAATGAGTGTAGCATCGCGCGGTGGTTATCGTTATGTTCTAACCTTCACAGATGATTTGAGTAGATATGGGTATATCTATTTAATGAAACATAAATCCGAAACTTTCGAGAAGTTTAAGGAATTCCAAAGTGAAGTAGAAAATCAATGTAACAAGAAGATTAAATTTCTACGATCTGATCGCGGAGGTGAATATCTGAGTTATGAGTTTGGCATGCATTTAAAGAAATGCGGAATACTTTCACAATTGACACCGCCGGGAACACCACAACGAAACGGTGTGTCCGAACGTCGTAATCGAACTCTCTTAGATATGGTTCGTTCTATGATGTCTCTTACTGATTTGCCGTTATCATTTTGGAGTTATGCATTAGAGACAGCCGCATTCACTTTAAATAGAGCACCATCAAAATCCGTTGAAACGACGCCGTATGAATTATGGTTTAATAAGAAACCTAAGCTGTCGTTCCTAAAAGTTTGGGGTTGCGAAGCCTATGTAAAAAAGTTACAACCGGACAAGCTAGAACCCAAAGCGGAGAAATGCGTCTTCATAGGATACCCTAAGGAAACTATAGGGTACACTTTCTATCACAGATCCGAAGGCAAGATCTTTGTTGCTAAGAACGGAACCTTTCTTGAGAAAGAATTTCTCACTAAAGAAGTGACTGGAAGAAAAGTAGAACTCGATGAGATTGAAGAATCTCTACTTTGATCAGAGTAGCGCAGTACCGGAAAATGTTCCTGTACCACCTACACCGGCAACAGAGGAAGCTAATGATAATGATCATGAAACTTCAAATGAGACAGCTACTGAACCTCGCAGATCGACAAGGGATCGTGCCACTCCAGATTGGTATGATCCTTGTCTAAATGTCATGATTGTGGATAACAATGATGAAGACCCTGCGACGTATGAAGAAGCGATGATGAGCCCAGATTCCAACAAATGGCAAGAAGCCATGAAATCCGAAATGGGATCCATGTATGATAACAAAGTATGGACTTTGGTAGACTTACCTGATAGCCGCAAGGCTGTCGAGAATAAATGGATCTTCAAAAGAAAAACAGATGCTGATGGTAATATTACTGTCTATAAAGCTCGACTTGTCGCAAAGGGTTTCCGACAAATTCAAGGTGTTGACTACGATGAGACTTTCTCACCTGTAGCGAAGCTAAAATCTGTGAGGATTTTGTTAGCAATAGCTGCATTTTTCGATTATGAGATTTGGCAGATGGATGTCAAAACGGCGTTCCTTAATGGAGACATTGAGGAAGAGTTGTATATGGTACAACCCAAAGGTTTTGTCGATCCTAAAAATGCTGACAAAGTATGCAAACTTCAGCGTTCAATCTATGGACTGAAGCAAGCATCAAGAAGTTGGAACCGACGCTTTGATAAGGTGATCAAAGACTTCGGGTTTATACAGTGTCATGGAGAGGCCTGTATTTACAAGAAAGTGAGTGGGAGCTCTGTAGCATTCCTGATATTATATGTAGATGACATATTATTGATTGGGAATGATATAGAACTATTAAGCAGTGTAAAGGGTTATTTGAATAATAGTTTTTCAATGAAAGACCTTGGTGAAGCATCATATATATTAGGCATCAAGATTTATAGAGATAGATCAAGACGTCTAATAGGGCTATCACAGAGTACATACCTGGACAAGATTCTAAAGAAGTTTAGAATGGACGAAAGTAAGAAAGGATTCTTACCTATGTTACCAGGCAAGGTCTTGAGTAAGACTCAAGGACCGGCTACGGCAGAAGAAAGAGAAAGGATGAGTCAGATCCCCTATGCCTCGGCAGTAGGCTCTATCATGTATGCCATGCTATGTACAAGACCGGATATAGCACATGCTGTTAGTTTGACTAGCAGATATCAAAGTGATCCAGGAATGGAACACTGGACAGCGGTCAAGAATATCCTGAAGTACTTGAAAAGAACTAAGGATATGTTTCTTTGTTATGGAGGTGACCAAGAGCTCGTTGTAACAAGTTACACCGATGCAAGTTGGAACACTGATCCTGATGACTCTAAGTCACAATCTGGGTACGTGTTTATATTGAATGGTGCTGCAGTAAGCTGGGCAAGCTCGAAGCAGTGCACGGTGGCGAAATCCTCAACAGAATCGGAGTACATAGCGGCTTCAGAGGCTTCATCAGAAGCGGTATGGATGAAGAGGTTCATTGTAGAGCTCGGTGTGGTTCCTAGTGCATTGGACCCATTTGTCATCTACTGTGATAACATGGGTGCCATCGCCAATGCACAAGAGCCAAGGTCACACAAGAGGCTGAAGCATATCAAGCTGCGTTACCACTCGATTCGCGAGTACATCGAAGATGGAGAAGTAAAGATTTGCAAAGTACACACTGATCTGAATGTAGCAGATCCGTTGACTAAAGCTCTCCCTAGGGCAAAGCATGACCAACACCAGAATGCCATGGGTGTTAGGTATATTACAATGTAATCTAGATTATTGACTCTAGTGCAAGTGGGAGACTGTTGGAGATATGCCCAAGAGGCAATAATAAAAGTGGTTATTATATATCTTTATGTTTATGATAAATGTTTATATACCATGCTATAATTGTATTAACTGAAACATTGATACATGTGTGATATGTAAACAACAAAGAGTCCCTAGTAAGCCTCTTAACTAGCTTGTTGATTAATAGATGATTAGTTTCATAATCATGAACATTGGATGTTATTAATAACAAGGTTATATCATTGTATGAATGATGTAATGGACACACCCAATTAAGCGTAGCATAAGATCACGTCATTAAGTTATTTGCTATAAGCTTTCGATACATAGTTACCTAGTCCTTATGACCATGAGATCATGTAAATCATTTATATCGGAAAGGTACTTTGATTACATCAAACGCCACTGCGTAAATGGGTGGTTATAAAGGTGGGATTAAGTATCCGGAAAGTATGAGTTGAGGCATATGGATCAATAGTGGGATTTGTCCATCCCGATGACGGATAGATATACTCTGGGCCCTCTCGGTGGAATGTCGTCTAATGTCTTGCAAGCATATGAATAAGTTCATAAGAGACCACATACCACGGTACGAGTAAAGAGTACTTGTCAGGAGACGAGGTTGAACAAGGTATAGTATGATACCGATGATCAAACCTCGGACAAGTAAAATATCGTGTGACAAAGGGAATTGGTATCGTATGTGAATGGTTCATTCGATCACTAAAGTCATCGTTGAATATGTGGGAGCCATTATGGATCTCCAGATCCCGCTATTGGTTATTGGTCGGAGTGAGTACTCAACCATGTCCGCATAGTTCACGAACCGTAGGGTGACACACTTAAAGTTGGATGTTGAAATGGTAGTACTTGAATGTGGAATGAAGTTGGAATATTTGTTCGGAGTCCCGGATGTGATCCCGGACATCACGAGGAGTTCCGGAATGGTCCGGAGAATAAGATTCATATATAGGATGTCATTTTATGTGAATAAAATGATGCGGAAGGTTCTATGGAAGGTTCTAGAAGGTTCTAGAAAAGTCCGGAAGAAACCACCAAGGAAGGTGGAGTCCACATGGGACTCCACCTCCATGGCCGGCCAACCCTAGTGGGGGAGGAGTCCCAAGTGGACTCCCCCTTAGGGGGCCGGCCACCCCCCTATGGAAGGTGGAATTCCCACCTCTAGTGGGAGGGAAAGTTTCCCACCATATGGAAGGTTTTGGTTTCGGGTCTTATTCGAAGACTTGGACACCAACACTTGGGATCCACCTATATAATGAGGGGCCAAGGGAGGGGGCCGGCCACCCCAAGACCACAAGCTGGCCGCCCCCCATAGAGTGGCCGGCCACCCCCTCCCAAACCCTAGCTTTGCTCCTCCACTTCATATTGCCCGCATAGCTTAGCGAAGCTCCGCCGGACTTCTACACCGCCACCGACACCACGCCGTCGTGCTGTCGGATTCAAGAGGAGCTACTACTTCCGCTGCCCGCTGGAACGGGGAGGTGGACGTCGTCTTCATCAACAACCGAACGTGTGACCGAGTACGGAGGTGCTGCCCGTTCGTGCGTAACCGATCGTGATCAAGATCTTCTACGCGCTTTTGCAAGCGGCAAGTGAACGTCTACCGCAGCAACAAGAGCCTCCTCTTGTAGGCTTTGGAATCTCTTCAAGGGTGAGTCTCGACAATCCCCTCGTTGCTACCGTCTTCTAGATTGCATCTTGGCTTGGATTGCGTGTTCGCCGTAGGAAAATTTTTGTTTTCTATGCTACGTTATCCTACTCCCATGAGAGGAGTAGTTCTCCATCGAGGCTCGGGGCTGTACCGGTAGCTATGTGGTTAATATCTCTCCTATGTACTTCAATACAATGATCTCATGAGCTGCCTTACATGATTGAGATTCATATGAGTTTTGTATCACTATTCATCTATGTGCTACTCTAGTGATGTTATTAAAGTACTCTATTCCTCCTCCACGTGTGTAAAGGTGACAGTGTGTGCACCGTGTGAGTACTTGGCGTAGGCTATGATCATGATCTCTTGTAGATTGCGAAGTTAACTATTGCTATGATAGTATTGATGTGTATTATTCCTCCTACATAAGCATGAAGGTGACAGTGTGCATGCTATGTACTTGGTTTAGTCAATCGATCTTTCTTACACTCTAAGGTTATTTAAATATGAACATCTAATTGTGGAGCTTGTTAACTCCGGCATTGAGGGTTCGTGTAATCCTACGCAATGTGTTCATCATCCAACAAGAGAGTGTAGAGTATGCATTTATCTATTCTGTTATGTGATCAATGTTGAGAGTGTCCACTAGTGAAAGTCTAATCCCTAGGCCTTGTTCCTAAATACGCTATCGCTGCTTGTTACTGTTTTATCGTTACTACTGCGTTACTACATGTTTACTTCCTGCAATATTACTACCATCAACTGCACGCCAGCGAGCTATTTTCCGCGCCGTACTACTGCTCATATTCATTCATACCACTTGTATTTCACTATCTCTTCGCCGAACTAGTACACCTATTAGGTGTGTTGGGGACACAAGAGACTTCTTGCTTTGTGGTTGCAGGGTTGCATGAGAGGGATATCTTTGACCTCTTCCTCCTGAGTTCGATAAACCTTGGGTAATCCACTTAAGGGAAACTTGCTGCTGTTCTACAAACCTCTGCTCTTGGAGGCCCAACACTGTCTACAAGAATAGAAGCACCCGTAGACATCATGCACCACAGATATTCTTCACAAGACCTAGAAGAGTACAAACCATAAGCTATACTTAGACCAATATTCCAACCATCAATCCAATGGTTGGAAGAAAAGGAGTTGAAGACATAAGAAAACTCTAAGGGGTAGAGTAAAGATTGAGTTGGATGTACAGTAACTCAATACTTTAAGCTATATAGAAGCCGAAGGTCTGAACTGAGAGGAAGTTCGATCTTATTTTCATAAGATTGTTGAACACTACTTTCAGAAGTATGTCAGACCAGAAGCCGAGGTTTATACCTCGAGGAAGTAAGAAGTGGACTATAACTTGAGAAAGTGAGTAGTATTTACTCAGAAGTACGAAAGCTCAAGGAAGTTAAGCATAAAGAAGTTGGACGAAGAAAATACCATAGACCAAATACAGCTCAAGAAGGTCAAAGACCGAAGGAAATTGACCATACCAGAACCACAGACTAATAGAATGATTCCTTTCATGGAACCTAAATAACTCAAAATAGTTATAGGTACCAACTATAAACCATGATTGGATAGGCTAAATGAGTCTAACCTTCTTAGTAAAAGAAACCGTCAAAATCATTTCCATGGTAAGTACCTTACTAAGTACCATTATTGCACTTTTGGTAGTAAGGGAAAACAAAGACCTATTTAGCAATTAGGAGTTTATTATCAAATTAGCCTTCAAATTAGACCAGCAGCACCAGAAGAAGTCTCAATCATTGAATCTTCAATGAGAAAGGAAACAAGCTTATAGAGTTGGAAGAAATCAAAGAATTAAAGTAAGAACCATGGTTCAGAGACAGACACTAATGGATTCCAGGAAGAATCTGGACAAGGGATATATTCAAATATATCCAACAAGATCAATACGGAGTTCGAGAAAAGATATAGTCTGCACAAGTCAGATCCACACTCCGGAAACGTGAGAGAGATCAAACTTCGAGGACGAAGTTTAGTTTAAGGGGTAGAGACTGTAATATCCCAGGTATTGGGGTTACAAATATAGAGGAAACAGATGTGTGCATTGCATTCATGCATAGAAAATCTGGGGAATTTTCGCGCTTTAAAGTAAAACAGTCACAGTAACTGAAGTTTCACTTGACCTTGGTGGAATTGAAGTAACTCATCAAGTCAAGCGCTATAAACCTCAATGTGACTTTGTTAAAACCTTGTTTTGGGTAGAGATGATTTGATCTAAGGGGTTAGATCAAATGGAATTAAAACCAACACAATAACATATTAATCAAGGATCAACTACTTGATCTTATTAAAGACCACAACATGATATTCCTTGCCATAACATATGAACATCCATTTAATTGGAAATCAAGTAGCAACAAATGAAGAAACCATTCTTCACTTATCTTTTCCATGTCCTAAGACTAATCTATAATCCTACCATGAAACTTCATGGTATTCAATCCACTTCCACATTGGAATTATAACAAGGAGATCCACTCAAGAAGTATATATTCTTCTCTATTCCATATTATTATACATCAAACCTAGAGAGGTGAGAGTTCTATAATAATTATTAGAGAAGCAATACCAAACCTTGAGCTAAACCTTGGATATACATCCAAGTATTCAAATCATCATCTTTAAGAGGAACCCTAGGATATTATTCAAGACATTCCCTAGAGAGAGATAACCATTTATGTTAAACATAGATATTGATGATCACATCAACCTCTATGGAGCCTAACCTTAGGTTAGTATTAAAGACTTTCCCAAATGAGAGAGACCATTCATACCAATCCTAGCCTTACCTATTAAAGACTCAAGGACAATCTTTGAACTAAAGTATTAGGAGATAAACCATTCCATTTTGGAGTGGTGATATAATTTAATGACAAATGGAATAATACCATATCCTTGAATTGATAAAGTAAGGAGTAGATAAATTCAACTAAGAAATCTAGGTGGAGACCTAACCTTTCACACCTAAAGAAATCTTGTGAGTATACCATAAAACCTAGGATATTCTATCCCTATTTGAAAGAGCTCAATCTATGGTGTTATACTCAATATAGTTGAGGCAACACTTGAATTTGAAGGAGAGAACTATCCTTATATCCTGATGATTATATCATCATATCTTGGAAAGAACCCTAAGTAATTATCTCAGGCATTCTCCTGGGATATAAACAATTGAGGCAACCATAGTAGTCCCCATTCAAGAAGGTAAATCAGAAGTACTATACCTTAGTTGATCAAGACAATGCTTGATCATATAAGTGAGAAAACCATTTAATGAGTAATACCTTAGGAAGCAAGACCTTGATCATCATAAATTGAGTAATGATCAGAAACCCTTAGAATTTGAGGTAGAAGATATTAAGAACAAGTTGATCATGCTTAAGCCATGATCATGCTCTTGAGGTATGTGAGGATAAGTTAAATCCTAATAGGATTAGTAGATGTTATTCACCACATGAAATCATAGGGAGATCACTAGTAATCAAGTCTAGGCTTATATCCCAACCTTTACTTGTGAATCACTTGGTGATCATGAGTAGAATCCTACCATATCTATATTTCATAAATTATAGAACATAAGAAAACTTTAGAGTAAAACTCCATACTTAATATGGTGAGAAACCATCCATCCATATGACCAAAGTTAACTATAAAAAAGAACTAAAACCACTGTAGTTACTTAAATGATAAGTTGAGGTTAATAATAGAAGCCAATTGGTAGAAGATAAAACTAATACTCAATATCTTAGTAACTAGAGGAGAACATAAAATGTTAAGTAAGCAACCACCTTATCATGGTTAGGGGAGATTAAACCCTAGCACATGCAATATGGTGTCATCTCATCTCTACAAACTAGAATTATATCTCAACCCCAGTTTATGTATCACTATGGTGATCATAATATAAAAACCAGGCCATAATTGAGATCCAAACCAATTGCCATTAGATGAATATGATAAGAACCCTAGAATTGCTCACTAGTTAAAGCTTATACTTAAATATGGAACTTAAGAATAATCTAGTGCTATATTCTATAATTAGAACTATAGGTGGTGATCAACCACTTATCATTATCACCCAGACCCAACCATGATGAGAGTAATGTCTACTCTAGGTAATTCAAGGTGTTATTAAATATAATCCTAGTGCCACCTTTGAAATATGGTTATAATAAAACCTACAAAACCTTAACAAGCAAGTGCTCACATAAAATTATGTGCAAGTGACAAATTCCTCAAATAGAAACCAAGCAGTAATAACAATCTATGAAATACTTTGAGTTCAAGTAGTAACTCTAATCATTCCAAAGTATTTGATTCATAAGAAAAGGGAAAGTAAAATGAGAATATAAACTCATGTTTAATTGCTATTTTAAATAAGCCAACAAGTATAAAATGTAATCAAATTTAAACTACTTGTTATAAATAGAAAGAATGGTGTAATAATCATTGTTCTGCAACTTGATGAAATTAACCTAGTTGAGAAGCCTGCAAAAATAACAAAGTTTGAATGTGAATTCAAATAAGGAAAACTAAAAAGAGAAAAAAGAAAACAGAAAAGAAAATAAGAGAGAAGAGAGGCTTACCGGATGGGCCACCGCAGCCCAGCATCACAACCCACCAAGCAGCCCATGGTGCAGCCCAGCAGCAGCCCGCATCCCAGCCAAACCGCAGCCCAACTCCAGCCCATCATACTTGTTCGTAAAATATAAACGAGGAGGGGCTTCGTCCTCATCCTCTTCTCCCGCATGGTCGACAACACGAAGCCGTGTTCGGATTCGTCTCGATGCTGGCGGCCTCCCATCGACCAAAGCGTGACGAGGCGCATTTTGGCACCATATAAAAGCTTCATAACGCACAGCAGCATCGGGTTCTTCCTCCCTTGCTCCAATTTTGCCCCAAATTGAAACCCTAACTCAACCCGGCCGCCATTACCGCCGTCGATGTAGACCTCCCGAAGCCACGCCGTGGGCACCGTCGTCTTCACCACCCTTGACATGCCCATCCAGCACAAGGAATCGAGCCAGAGTGCCCCAGAGCATCTCCGTCGAGCTCGCCTCTCCGACTGCCGGAGCCGTCGATTCCGACGATCTGGAGCTCCTCCGACCCTGCTATCGCCTCCATCGTGCTCCTGGTGAGCTACCCATTCTCACAGACGACTCGGTAGCACCCATTCGCCTCTGAAATGCCCCCGCGCCATGGACCCGTGACCGCAGCCGCGGCACATCGTCGCCGGCCAAGCTCCGGCGACACATAGCTAGCGGCGCCACCCTCAAAGTGCTCACCATCTCGTCCTGCGTCTAACCCGACCCTCAGCCCATCCACGGGAGCCCGGGAACGGCGGCGCCGCCGCCAACTGCCCGCCGGCCACCGTGCCTCCTGCCACGTCGTCGATTTTGACCCTGGTCCACGACCGCGTGGCGGCTGACGTGTCTCAGGCCCACTCGTCAGTGACCCTGGTTAGCTTAGGTCCGGGTACGTTTAGTATTTCGTTTGTTTAAATTCAATTTCATAAATTGCTGCAACTTCAAATAATTATAGAAAATTCATTTTAACTCGGATAAATATAAATAAGATATCAAAATTCTTAGAAAAGTAAAATCTATCCAATAAAAATATAATATGAAATTTTTATTTTTAATAAAAATTCAATTATTTAATACTTGTTAATTTAGCATTTTCCTTTAATTATTAATACAATTAAAATTCAGAAATTAGGAAAACTTTTCAAATTAAATAAAAACCAGTAAATAAACAAAGAAAACATTAAAAGTAATTATCTTTATTTGTTTTTTTGTTAAATCATTATCAGAAAGATTTAACCCTAATTAATAATTACCTTAATTATTAATTCCTTAAAAATAATAAAACGAAAAGTCTAATATTATTTTTGTTTCAAAGCTATTAATAACATCAAATTTATTAATGATGTTATTAACTCATGAACTATAGGGTAATTAGTAAACCCTAGTTCCATAAAAAAGAAAACTAGAATCTCATCATTTCATGTGAAACCCAAAACCCTAATTCAAATAGGAACTCTAGCTCCATCAATTCATGTGACCCCTAAATTGCTTCTAACCTAAACTCTAGGTTAGAACATGTGATCATGATACTTTCCTTTTCAAATCATAGAGCCCTGATTAGCAACTAAAGACATACCTATGTCCACATAAAATAATAGAGGCCCATCTTTAATACATTGGTATTACATGTGTTCATGCTTAGCTGATCAAATAGGACCAACCCTAGATCCTATCTTCTGAGACACCAAGCTTAGTTATCCATGCTTAGCATCACACCAATGTGATGAACCTCAGGAGCAACTATGCCAAATCTTGAGCATTACCTAACCATATTCCACTAAACCCTACTAGTGTTGGATACTTACCAACCATCCTATTTAGGAGCCAATTATTCCTTACTTAATAGAACCAATAGTAAAATCTAAACCATCTCAACCCTAATTGATATAATTCTTATTATTTAAGAAGTATGTTCTTCAAAAGTTATTCTTTTGAAGTAAATAAAGAATCATCATCAACCCTGCCTTATAGGATCTATAAACCCTAGCTAGCTATCACCAGCAAGATGAACCAACCTTGATAGCAGCCCTGAATAAATAATTGCTTAGGATGCCTAGGCTTAACTCAACCTTACAAACCCTAGATGTCTATGAATCCAACATTGTTGTGATCCATCTAATACTTACTCCAGAAACTAATTGAAACCATAGTACACCATAGAACCCCACAAACCTAATTATCATACTTGTTCTTTATTTAAGAACATGTTCTTCAAAAGTTATTCTTTTGAATTATATAATAAATAATCATCAACCATGCACTATAGAACTTAAAATTGACAACTGCTCTTTACTTATTATACAACCACTATTCCTTTATGTGTATGATTGTTACTATGCATTTTACCACTTGCTTATGATTCTAAACCAACACAAACCTGAATAATAACCTTGTTTGTAAATCACTCTAAAAGTGCAACACACCCTGAACTAATTATTACCACTCACTAATCCTAAATCATCGGGGTTAGGTCACGCTTAGAGCGATTGCATCCCATACTTATGCATTATTGCATCCTTGCCAATCTTTTAAACATCGTCCTTACCGGACGATAATGCTATTTCAGAATTTGGAGTTATTGCGCATCAAAGACCTTGTCTGCATAATCTTGCAGTCAAGAAAGGCAAGTTCATCGCTTTCTCATGTCATTTGAGTATTTTTACCAAATTACTTGCAAAGTACTATGTTTATCACTATTGCATAAAAAAGCAAAACCACTATTTTCATAACTATGAATATGACTATGTGGTGGGCAATGGAACCATGGATTGTGTTGATGTGGTGGAGGTTCCATTGCAAGGGTTTATATCCATCTAGGATTAAACAACAAATGTCGTCCAGTGATTCTTGTGCCGTAATACCCGTGTTAACCATAAGATCCGGAGTGGGACGGAGTAGTCAAAAGTGTTTCCACCTCTCGTTCATCAACGGATGCGCATTACCGGATGCACTTGATCTCGAGAGACAAGATGCAGGGTGGGAAACCCGTAGAAGTTCCCACGGTAATGTGGTCTATGATGGGTTGCAACTGCCGGCGTAGGAATGTATGGTAGAGCCCTGCATTGTCGTCGTGGTCGGGGCCCATCCTTAATTGGTGTAAGTGAACCGGCGTGGACCCAGGGTCGGAGATTGCAACAAAGGGTGGGTGTTCGAGGTAGCGGAGGAACATAATTGACTAGGACCTTACTCCTGGCCTCACACCAAAGGAAGTGTGGACGAGCCTGCAACTCGGTTGGCAACAAGGATAAGATCTCTTATGGGTAAAGCAACACACCTCTGCAGAGTGTAACGAACTGTGACCAGTCACTCCCTGTTCCGGGATATGGAACTGCGAACGCGGCCGGAAAGGAACTCCATGAAGTTCTAGTCAACCGGTGAAGGCTGACGGACATAGCTCTTCAGAATAAAAGCAACCTTTTGAAGAAATGATTACAAAAACCTGCATTTCCTATGACTTTCTGGTCTATGGCTGTAGCTAGTGCATTAAACACCTCTTTCCTATAATGAACTTGTTGAGTACGCTCGTACTCATCCCACTCTTAAATCCCCTGCTTAGATATGGAGGCACCGAAGGAGGATCAACAGTGCAACTCGAAGGCCGAGGAGTCAACAACTACTTCAAGGGACATGACCATGTCAGGAGAGTCAGATACCACATTCAACAAGGAGAAAACCTAGATTAGCAATAGAAAGGAACTAGCTTCCTAAACCTAGCTCCTATTTAGCTAGAATCTATTCTCAGCCTCTATAGCTAGTTAAATACTCTACAAATAGAGTTCGTGATAGGATTAGACTACGAGTCGTTCTTCTGGAGCTTATTTGTAGATTTACCTCATTGTAAAGTAGGAGGCTGTGTTGATCTTCTGTAATAGAGTATGTGTGTAATTCTATAGACATGCCTTGGACCCGCATATGTTTTGTACCACTCTGAGCGATATAATACTAGTGGAACGGTGTTTCATTGGTGTTATATTAGACTTGCATACTACACCATGCAGTGGTATGCCGGATCACCACAGCTTCCATCTTCTTCCTCACCGACACACGCCGAGCTCCGCCGGCGAGCTCCTCAGCGACACACGCCGAGCTCCTCCATGACACCACGCCCTGCACGCCCCGGCTCGCGCACACGATCACGCGCTGACGTGATTGACGCGGTCGTCCTGCGCTCCGCTAGACGTGTTCTCCTCCGGTGATCCGCACGCCCTCGGCTCACGCACATGCCGCGCCCTGACGCAAGCAACATGGCCGCTCGAGCTGCCTCACCCGCCGCACGAACGGCTTCTCCTCCACGCCGCCGAGCCACGCCGCGCCACCGCAGCCTCTGCGCCACCACGCAGGTCCGCCGCGGCCGCCGCTGATACGTCCAAAACGTATCTACTTTCCCGAACACTTTTGCTATTGTTTTGCCTCTAATTTGTGTATTTTGGATACAACTAACACGGACTAACGCTGTTTTCAGCAGAACTGCTCTGGTGTCTCTGAAAAATCCAACTTTCGGGAAAATCCTCGGAATTCTTGCAAGGCCCTATTTTACCAAAATATTGACGGAGCCAGAAGGGCAAAGGAGGTGGAGGCCCGAGGGCCCCACACCACATGGCGGCGCGGCCCAGGGGGGCCCGCGCGGCCATGTGGTGTGGCCCCCTCGGCCGGCCTCCGACGCCCCCTTCGGACTACTTATTGGTTTCGACCTGAAAACGCACGGAGAGAAGTCGAAGTCGCCAGAAACCCTCCAGAGAGCCGCCACATCGCGAAACTCCGTCGCGGGAGCCAGAAGTCTCCGTTCTGGCACTCCGAATTGGAGGAGATCTTCACCGCCATCACCGCCAACGCCTCTCCATCGACCAGCCATGTTTCCCCATCCATGTGTGAGTAATTCCCCCGCTGTAGGCTGAAGGGGATGGTAGGGATTGGATGAGATTGGTCATGTAATAGTCATAAGATTGTTAGGGCATAGTGCCTAGTATCCGTAGATGTCACTTTTATGATATTGTTGCAACTTGTTATGCTTAATGCTTGTCACTAGGGCCCGAGTGCCATGATCTCAGATCTGAACATGTTATTGATTCATGAAGATATTCGTTGTTTATGATCTTACCTGCAAGTTGTATACACATGTCGCTGTCCGGAACCAATGGCCCCGAAGTGACAGAAATCGGGACAACCGGAGGGGATGGTAGTGATGTGAGGATCACATGTGTTCACGGAGTGTTAATGCTTTGCTCCGGTACTCTATTAAAAGGAGTACCTTAATTTCCAGTAGTTTCCCTAGAGGCCCGGCTGCCACCGGCTGGTAGGACAGAAGATGTTGTGCAAGTTTCTCATTGCGAGCACGTACGACTAAATATGGAACACATGCCTATTGATTGATTAGTACTTGGATACCGCTTTATTATTATCTGCAAATGCCCTGCTTTGATTGTTACATGAGTTTCTCTCATCCATGCAACGCCCGTTAAATCCGTCCCTGTGCCTACAGTATTTTAATCCTCCTGTTTACTATAATCACTACTGTTGTCTTTATTTCACCGCCGCTGCTATTTCACTATTTCCACTGCATAAAACTTTACCGATAAACTCTTGCGAGCAAGTCTATTTCCAGGTGCAGCTGAATTGACAACTCCGCTGTTAAGGCTTACAAGTATTCTTTGTCTCCCCTTGTGTCGAATCAATAAATTGGGTAATACTTCCCTCGAAGACTTGCGATCCCCTATACTTGTGGGTCATCAAGACTATTTTCTGGCGCCGTTGCCGGGGAGCATAGCTTTATTTGGAAGTTCACTTGGATTAATATTGTTCGCTGCAAATTCTCCATTATGGGTAAACCTCGCGATACTAAGATCGCCATATTACCATCCACTACAAGAAAAGGTACAACTCTTAGTACCTCTGCTGCTCTTGATTCACCATCTGTGATTGATAAACTTGTTTCACCGCCACATGCTTCACGTGCTGGTACTTCTGCTGAATCTGAAAATTCTCATAATATTGATAATGTTTCTGCTGTGCTTGATGATAGTGGTTCATTGGGATCTTTTCTAGATGCTACAATTGCTAAGTCTAGACAAATTGAAAATACTGAAACTCCTAATGCTACTACACCTGTTAAATCACCTGAACTTGATTATTCTAGTGATGATCCTGATGAAGATTATGTAGAGCTTGATGATGATTTTATTGAAAAATGCAATGCTACTACTGATGCAAGAAAAATTAAAAAGTTGCTTGCAGAACATGCTGTTAGATATAAACCATCTCCCGATCCTAAATTTGCCACATCTCCTATAAACATTAGGGATAAAGATTATGATTTTTCTCTTGATCTATCTCATATAGCTATTGTTGAGAAAACACCCTTTTGTGGTACTGAAAAAGAAAGTGATGTTGAACACTTGACTGAGTTATCTACTCTTAGTGGCGTGTTTTCTGATGATGTCAAGATGCGTACTTATTTTGTCGCTAAATTTTTCCTTTCTCATTAAAGGATGATGCTAAAACTTGGTATAATAATTTGCCTCCTGGTTCTATTAAAAGTCCAATTGACTTGCGTGATGTTTTCTTTCGAAAATACTTTCCTGCTAGTGCTCAACATGCTGCTTTGCAGAGAATTTATAATTTTGACCAGGAAGATGGAGAGAAATTGCCTGAGGCTTGGGCTAGATTTTGTTCTCTTATTAGAGCTCAGCCTGACCATGATTTGGAAAAGCATGATTTACTTGATATATTTTATAGTGGACTAACTATTGAGTCTAGGGCATACCTGGATAGTTGTGCTGGTTGTGTTTTCAGGAAAAGAACTCCAGAAGACGCTGAAGAATTATTGGCTAAAATAGGCCGGAATCATGATGATTGGTCTACACCTGAACCAACCCCGACACCGATAGTGAAGAAGAGGGGTATGATTAAATTAAATGATGAAGATATGAGGGAAGCCAAGAAGTCTCTTAAAGAGAAGGGTATTAAACCTGAAGATGTGAAGAATTTACCTCCTATAGAAGATATATGTGAGACAATTCCCCCTTCATCCATGATTGAGGTACACTCGCTTCAACACTTTACTAGGGAAGATATTCCGTATTCAAAATCTCCTGCTCAATGCTTAGATGAATTTGATAATTATATTGTTAAGCAAGAAAACTTTAATATGAGGGTAGAGAATCATTTAATGGAAAATTCCCGAGCTATTAGTGAATTGCATGATATTGTGGAAAGAACCTCCAATGATGTTAAGATACTTGTTAAACATTTTCAAATGGTTCAAACTCAAATTGATCAACTTACTAAAGTGCAAAATGACTTGTTGGGAAATAATTCTAAAGAAAAACATGCTTGTGAAGTAACAACTAGAGGTGGTGCTTCTACCCAGGATCCTCTATATCCTGAAGGGCATCCCAAAAGAGTTGAACAAGATTCTCAACTAATTAAAACTAGTGCTCCATCTAAGAAAAAGAAAAAGAAACATAAGAATGTTGTAGAATCCTCTGAACCTGTTAATGATCCTAATAGTATTTCTATTTCTGATGCTGAAACTGGAAGTGGTAATGAACATGAGGAAGATAATGATAAGAATGATACTCCTGATAAAGAAGAAATTGAAAAAGAACCTGAAAAGCCTGCTAAAAATAAAAAGTACACTAAAGAAGATTTTATTACTGAGAAACATGGTAATGAAAGAGAACCTTGGGTTCAAAAGCAAATGCCTTTTCCTGCTAAGAAACTAAAATCAAAGGAGGAGGAACATTATAATAAATTTTGTGATTGGATGAAACCTTTATTTTTGCAAATCCCTTTGACTGATGCTATTAAATTGCCTCCTTATTCAAAGTATATGAAAGATATTGTTACTAACAAAAGGAAAATCCCCAATGAGGAAATTTCCACTATGCTCGCTAATTACTCCTTCAATGGTAAGATTCCAAAGAAGCTTGGAGACCCAGGTATACCGACTATTCCTTGTTCCATCAAGAATAATTATGTTAGAACTGCTCTATGTGATTTGGGAGCAGGTGTTAGTGTAATGCCTTTTTCTCTTTATAAGAGACTTGATTTAGATAAATTGATACCTACTGATATATCTTTGCAAATGGCTGATAAATCTACTGCTATTCCTGTTGGTTTATGCGAAAATGTTCCTGTTCAAGTTACTCAGCATTGCTTGATATTAACTGATTTTGTTGTGTTGGAAATGCCTGAAGATGATAATATGTCCATTATTCTTGGAAGACCCTTTCTTAATACTGCAGGGGCTGTTATTGATTGCAATAAAGGCATGGTTACTTTCAATATTGATGATAAGGAACACACTGTCTATTTTCCCAAGAGGATTGATAAAGTATGTGGAGTCAATACAATTTTTAATGTGAAAACTATCAAAGTGGGATCCATTGATTGTCCTATATATGAGCCTAAAGAGGAATATCAAACTCTTGTGATTGGATCCATATCAATTCAATATAAGGTAACATGATTGATTTGAGGTTTATTTCTTCTTATGTCATATAAAATTTATTTGGTAGCAAGACTTGATCAACCTTGTTAACAAGTATATTTTATTGCATAGGAGAGCTAAACAACATTTCTTTCTTTCTTTCTCCCTCCACTTATTTTACTTGCTGTAGCACTTTTGTTTTGCAATATGCTTTAGTCATTTAAGATTTTAGAAATCATTTTCCTGCGCAGTAATCATTAATTTAATACCCAGAAATGTGCATTTTTCAAAGTTCTCTAAAAATTACAAAAATTACACCGTTGGTCCTATTTTTCGACGAGGCACCTGGGAGCACCAGAGGATGACCTGTGGGGCACCAGGGGGTGCCACACCATAGGCCGGCGCTGCCAGCAAGGGGGCCGCGCCACCTTGTGGTGTGGGCCACCCCTTGCCCCACTTCATCATCTCTTCCTCCCAGCATCTTCTCTCTCCCGAAAAAGCTCGTACCAAGTTTCTCTCACTCGTGTTTCTGCTCAAGAACTCACGATTTTTCGATCTCCTTGCTCAGCCCAGATTTCTGTCTGAAATTTGGCACATTTACTCCTTGGTATGTGACTCCTTTGATTGTCCAATTAGAATTTCATTTGGTTGAGTATATCTTGAATATTTTGCTGCTGTAGATAACATGTTTAGTGAGCTTGCATGCTTGTTCTAAGTGGTAGAAATTAGTTTTGATGCATGTTTAGTACTCTAGCAAGTTCCTATAGTAGTTCCCTTCAATTACATACCTTGAAATCAAATTTTATAATGATTGTTGAAAATTTCAGAAAATGGAAGAAGGTGTGCCCCAATTGAACCAAGAAGAGTTGGAGGTACAGCAAGTTATGAGAGTCCATCGTGAAGAGGGAGTATACCCCTCTTATTACCCATGCACGGACTTTATGCGGAATGCAGGAATCCTGCAAGATGTGCAAACACTAATTTCCAATGCAGGATTGGGAAATTTTGCTGTTGGTGAACCTCACCAATATGCTAAACTAACGGTGTCGGTTGTGCAGGATTTCGAATTTCACCGGTCTCGAACTGACCCCATGGTCCGGTATAAAATTTATAACAAAACCATTGACTTGCCTTTCAGTGATTTTTGCACAGCGATTAGAGTGCCGCAGTGGGGATCCTGCGAGAAGATCAGGGGAACACCGCGGGAGCTCTCAAATCTTTATACAAGGATTTGTAATGGGAGGAGCTTCTCCAATGATGGTGGTAAGATTAGTAGCATTCAACATCCAGCCATCCGCTACTTTGCCTATTTCATTACAAAGTGCGTTCTTGCAAGAAGGACTGGAGGTAAATTATCTGTCCCAGACTTGGCTTTCTTAGCTGCTGCTTTGCAACAGGATAGGACTTATAATTTGGGTGCTTTAATAGCTTGTAGACTTGCTACTAACCGTGAGAAAGGAGGAATTTGTGGAGGTCTTATTGCCTCTCGCTTATTAGCTATGCATGGTGTAGGTCCTCACCATTTAGATATTCCGCTTTCTATAGAGAAACTTGATGTTTTCTCCATGATCAGGCATGAGTTTATTTCAGATGCATCTAGTTTGAACAACCTGCATTATAGGATAACTTTGTATAAGAAAAGTTGGAGTATAACTAAGAAAATTGAAAAATTAGTACGCTTGCCTGCACCTGCTTTGTTTAACCTTGATGCCAGGGACGGGTGGTCGATCACAGAAAATGAGCTAAACGCATACATAGAAAGGGAAAGCCGTCGTGCAAGGGAAGATGTGGAGGAGGCCGAGGAGCACCCCGACTCTTCATCCGATGCAGCAAGCTCCTCATATCAACATCATGGTCATGTGGAGCCTCCACGATATTCTTCTGCGCAGGGGCCTTATTATCACTCCATGTATGATCCACCGGCGTGGAACTCCGACCCTCGTTGGGAATGAACTCCACTTAGGCCAAAAGCCTAAGCTTGGGGGAGGTATACCGGCATCACTCATTCTTTGCATATTGTGGTTGCTGGATACTTGTACATACTTGTTTAGTCTCTAGAGTGGTTTTCTAATGAGAGGAAGATGATATTTGGGGAAGTGCTGTCCAAAAATAGATTCTGTGCTGTTAACAAAAAAAATTCGTACGCACAGCCAGAACGTTATTTTGAGTTGCCAATTTTTGAGCATGTTCCCCAGGTTGTTATCTAACTTTCATTAGTTGAACACTTTTCGGTCTGAGCAATGGAAGATTTTTGTTAAATTCGATTTCTGTACTGCTGTCAGGATTTGGCAGATTTCTGTCATCCTGCTTTTCTGTGTTTCTGTTAGTTTGCATTCTTTTGTTTTCGCTTTGTTTCTTTCCTAAAACACAAAAAGACCAAAAATATTTCTGTTGTTTCTCTTCACCATTTGTTTATTTGGTTCTTTGCTCTTAGTTTATTTTTTGCTATCGTTAGTTTGCTATAAGAAAACCCAAAAAGATTTTGCCTTGTTTGCTTGTTTTCTTTCGTTCTTGTTTCTAATTCGAAAACACCAAAAATATTTGCTGTTCTTCTTTGGTTTGTAAAGTTCATCATGAGTTCAATGGTCTTCGGTGGCTGGAGCGTGGTTTTCATTTTATATTATCCAAGCTACACAAGTGAAAAGGCAATAATGACGATCTACGACAATCTGATTGTGGTGAGAGGCTGGTATGAACTCTATTTGCTTTCATTTTTGTACATATACTCATCCATATGAGCATGCTTAGTTGGTTCATGTGAGGTATATGTTATTTGAGAAAGTCTAGTAGTTCATGATCTCTCATGTTTAGTTCCAATTTATTAATATGAGTAGCATGTCATGGATGTTTGCTTGCATTGTTTTATTCATAAGTAAGTATGGCATTGTGGTATCCTCCTCTGAATAATTCATTTATATCGACTTGGCACATGCTCACGCATGCATATGACTGAACAAAAAGTCAATTAAGCCTCGATGATTTATATTGCTTCAGAGTTCTTGTATCACTTTTATGCCTCCGTTAATTTATTTTGCCGCAAGCATGATTATGACAGTTACTGCTCTCTTGATTTGTCGCTCCCTAGTCTTTTGCTAGCCTTCACTTGTACTGAGCGGGATCGCCGCTCGTGCTTCCAAACACCTGAAAACCAAGTTGTTCCAAAAGTGTCCACCATAAATACCTATGCATGGCATTTCAAACCATTCCAAGTAAATTCTCATGCGCTACCTTTAAAACCTTCAAAATGCTTCTCAATTTGTGTTAATGTTTCATAGCTCATGAGGAAGTATGTGGTGTTTAGCTTTCAACCTTGTCATTTACTTTTGACGGACTCTCATATGGACTAGTGGCACATCCGCTTATCCAATAATTTTGCAAAAAGAGCTGGCAATGGGATTCCCAGTCCCAAATTAATTAACTTAAATAGACACTCCTCCATGGTTTGTGATTGTTGGACGGCACCCGAAGGATTCGGTTAGCCATGGCTTGTGTAAGCAAAGGTGGGGGGAGTGTCATCATCATAATTAAACTTAAATAAAAAGGCACTCCTTCATGATATGTGATTGTTGGCAGGCACCCGAGGATTCGGTTAGCCATGGTTTGTGAAAGAAAGGTTGGAAGGAGTGCCAACCAAAAATAAAATGGGAGCCGCTCTTGTGAGTCCGGTTGATGAGGTAGTTAGTGTACCCATTACCATTCGTTGACAACAACAAACACCTCTCAAAATAATTTTACTCTTGCTTTACAAATGAAAAGCTCTAGCGCATGTTAATCCCTGCTTCCCTCTGCGAAGGGTCAATCTTTTACTTTTATGTTGTGTCTCCATTCTTTCTTTGAGCACTATCTTGAGAGCACAACTGTCATTCTTAGTATAATATGCTTGTCTCAAAATATGATTGATTGTGGTATAACTTTGATGCTTTTATCTTTGACAATCACTACTTCTAGTCTTTCTATGAACTCAAGAGGTGCCTCGGCATTTATGTTTTGCCGATCAAATACAGGCAAGCGAGATACCACTTTATCATATTCTCTTATGAACATTGCAATCCTGCTTATATACATGATTCATGGTGCTTATTATTAATTGTTGGTACCTCTCCATGATTGACATAGCTGTTGGATGATCTTATTTGCATGTATCTTATTATGAACTGCTTAAGTATTAGCCATAGCATGAGAATATATACATCATATGAGCAAATGTGTTTGTGAAAGTTCTTTTATCGCTCAGTTGTTAACTGAATTGCTTGAGGACAAGCAATAAGCTAAGCTTGGGGGAGTTGATACGTCCAAAACGTATCTACTTTCCCGAACACTTTTGCTATTGTTTTGCCTCTAATTTGTGTATTTTGGATACAACTAACACGGACTAACGCTGTTTTCAGCAGAACTGCTCCGGTGTCTCGTTTTTGTGCAGAAATCCAACTTTCGGGAAAATCCTCGGAATTCTTGCAGAAGGCCCTATTTTACCAAAATATTGACGGAGCCAGAAGGGCAAAGGAGGTGGAGGCCCGAGGGCCCCACACCACATGGCGGCGCGGCCCAGGGGGGCCCGCGCGGCCATGTGGTGTGGCCCCCTCGGCCGGCCTCCGACGCCCCCCTTCGGACTACTTATTGGTTTCGACCTGAAAACGCACGGAGAGAAGTCGAAGTCGCCAGAAACCCTCCAGAGAGCCGCCACATCGCGAAACTCCGTCGCGGGAGCCAGAAGTCTCCGTTCTGGCACTCCGCCGGGACGGGGAATTGGAGGAGATCTTCACCGCCATCACCGCCAACGCCTCTCCATCGACCAGCCATGTTTCCCCCATCCATGTGTGAGTAATTCCCCCGCTGTAGGCTGAAGGGGATGGTAGGGATTGGATGAGATTGGTCATGTAATAGTCATAAGATTGTTAGGGCATAGTGCCTAGTATCCGTAGATGTCACTTTTATGATATTGTTGCAACTTGTTATGCTTAATGCTTGTCACTAGGGCCCGAGTGCCATGATCTCAGATCTGAACATGTTATTGATTCATGAAGATATTCGTTGTTTATGATCTTACCTGCAAGTTGTATACACATGTCGTTGTCCGGAACCAATGGCCCCGAAGTGACAGAAATCGGGACAACCGGAGGGGATGGTAGTGATGTGAGGATCACATGTGTTCACGGAGTGTTAATGCTTTGCTCCGGTACTCTATTAAAAGGAGTACCTTAATTTCCAGTAGTTTCCCTAGAGGCCCGGCTGCCACCGGCTGGTAGGACAGAAGATGTTGTGCAAGTTTCTCATTGCGAGCACGTACGACTAAATATGGAACACATGCCTATTGATTGATTAGTACTTGGATACCGTTTTATTATTATCTGCAAATGCCCTGCTTTGATTGTTACATGAGTTTCTCTCATCCATGCAACGCCCGTTAAATCCGTCCTGTGCCTACAGTATTTTAATCCTGCTGTTTACTATAATCACTACTGCTGTCTTTATTTCACCGCTGCTGCTTTTCACTATTTCCACCGCCATAAAACTGTTGCTACTGATAAACTCTTGCGATCAAGTCTATTTTCAGGTGCAGCTGAATTGACAACTCGCTGTTAAGGCTTACAAGTATTCTTTGTCTCCCCTTGTGTCGAATCAATAAATTGGGTAATACTTCCCTCGAAGACTGTTGCGATCCCCTATACTTGTGGGTCATCAGCCGCGCTCCCGCACGCACGGCATGGCCATGCTCCATGGCCGTCGTGCTGCGCCGCTGCAGCCTCAGCCGCAGCACAACACCTCCATGCCGCCATGCAGCGCCTCCGGGGCTTCCACGCTCGCCGCACGTACGGCGTCACAGCGCGCCGCCTCCGCGTCCACCGTGCTCGTCGCGGACTCACCGCGAGCCACGGCCTCGAACCACGAGGCTCTGATACCAATTGTTGGTGCAGCCCGAGGCTACACCTCTTCTTCCCTCTCACTCGCAGCTCACGAACAGAGGTAGAAGAAGAAAGACACACAAATTTTTCTGGCCGGCGACGAACGCCGCCACGGGCGCACCAACGCCCTACTCTTTATCTTTATTTCAGCTGGCTCCTACCAGTACTTACAAGCACGCACATACATGGGGTTTTATAGCTAACTAGGGGCTAACCCTAGGGAGCACGAACTCCACGCCCTCCACTCTGCCGCTGCGATCCGGCCGGCGCGCACAACGCGCACATACACCTATGACGCGGCAGCTCTAAACAGCATGGGTCAATCAGCTCTAAAACGGCCCGTATTGCATGCTACGTACATGAACTACACGAGCAGAAACTCACGCACACACGCGATGCACGCGACAAACTTAAATCGCGGTTTATTTGCTAACATCGGCAAGAGCACTGCTGCAAAATGTCGATCGTCTGACACGCATACTTCTCCCGATTTGTTGCAAGTGCCCCCTGGAATCTTTACTGGTTCCTGACTTGACACGAGCATGTGAGATGGAACCACCAGAGCCTATCTGGTCTTCTTCAAACACGACTGCCTTGACCCCCCATCAAAACCCTGGTAATTGTGGCAATGAAGGTGCCAAGGTGGACCAAAGGTGGATGGAGGTCACCACTAACCATAGGAAAATGGATCTTCACGTCGACATCTACGACAGTGGCACATTGGGGCGCACTGCCGTGGCAAAGGCAGAGCATGTTGATGATCCCAACACATTGCCTACCAACATGATCCCAACACATTGCCTACCACTGACGTTGATTCAATGCTTAAATATCCAAAGCACACATGTAAACCTCTTGAGTGAGTTGTTGTGACCCACGTGAGTTCACGGTGTAGCCCGATTGTCCGCAAGAACTTGCGACGGGGGGTGCGTCGCAGCCACATCGGGATCCCGCCTCCCGATCCATTCCAGGCACGACCGATAGACGGCAGCGGCGGCAAGAAAACACTAAGGCCAAGGAAAAAAGGCGGAAAATTGCATGGAGAATAACTTTATTGGGGGTGAAAGTGCATGGAGCCTCCATGTGTGGTTTTGCTAACTAACGACAATGCATTTGGACTAATGTTTGCATTGAGTTATGTTTGTAGGATTTGTCCATAGACAATTCTTGGACCATGTGTTGGCTTCATGGATGAAAATAAGAAGATGAAGTGATGACCAAGGCATTAATCAATGAGTGATCATAAGATTGGTCATAAGAGAAGATTGAGCCTATGGAAAGTATGTCTTGAAGAAGAAGAAGATTAAGTGATCACTCATGTGTATCTTCAATACATCAACAAGATGAAGAAAAAAAGACATTATGGGCAAGTTCAAGATGAGCTATCTTAGAAAGGTCATATGCTTGAAGCTTAACATCCATATGGTGATCATGGATACGTGAAGATGCACCGAAGAAGAAGTTCACCCATAGTGGATTATGAGGAGCAATCTGCAAGCCTTCATCAAGCAAGCACAACAAATAAAGGCGTTTCAAATTAATGTGGTCAATATCGTCATTATCTACCTCAAGTAGAATACACAAGGTTAAGGTTTGCTCTTGGCAGGGTTTCATTCTTATCGGCCACGTGGTGTAGTTGGGAGACCTGTTTATAGGATAGTTGCACGTACTACTGATACGTCTCCAACGTATCTATAATTTCTTATGTTCCATGCTACTTTATTGATGATATCTACATGTTTTATACACATTATATGTCATTATTATGCGTTTTCTAGAACTAACCTATTAACGAGATGTCTGCCGTTCGTTTTTGCTTTTTGTTTCAGAAATCCTAGTAACGAAATATTCTCGGAATTGGACAAAATCAACGCCCAGGTTCCTATTTTGCCCGGCATCCAACACCCGAGAACCGTCGGAGGGGCCACGTGGGGCCCTGTTGACGTCGAAACCCACCGGCGGGCAAGGATCGGCCAACACCGTAGAGCCGGAACGACTAGGGCTGCGGCTGCCCAGTCCCTCGAGCGACGGCCCGCAAAGCCTCCCGGTCGCGCGCCGATGCGGGTTGCAAGGGCGTGCCACCTGACCTATACCTGGTCGGAAGGTGTGGATGATGCCTCGCTTAGTTTCCTGCAGGGCACACACGTACACGTCAAATACGAGCCTCGATCGGCTCTCGGGTTGTCCTGTGAATCGGCTCATGGAGCCGATCCACCCATGATTCGTCCAAGGTGGCCGAATATATGGTGGTCCTGCTTGATCATGATAAAGCATATGAGATCCACGACGATCTGGGGTTTTCACCGCATAATCGGATCATCCTACTCACGATTGGGCCTCGCGCTCACGCACGGTAAACGTAAGCCAGCCCTAGACAAGGCCTAAAAACCAACACTAGGTTGATCCTCGGAACGTCCTGTCTAGGGGCAGCAAACTACACCCTGCATGCCGCTGGATCCTCCAACCCTTTGTAAGGCCTAAATATTGCAGATATTAAACTAATCCTTGATGAATCAAGGAGCGACCGTAACGGATCAGATCTACTAAATAACGATCAAGCGGGGCCCGCACCCATGATGAGGTAGGGACGGCTAGATGCGCAAGGGTTGCACTACGTAAGCATATGATGCTAAGAACAATGCTAACCCTAACGCATCTACGATAACTACGTTGCTCGCCATCAAAAAGGCTTCAGACGAGCAACGCATGAACAACTAGGCAGGCTCGTGCTGCCTAGATCGCGAGATGCGATCTAGGCAGCATGGTGCTTACCGGAGGAACCCTCGAGACGAAGGAGTTGGCGATGCGCCGAGATTGGTTTGTGTTGAACGTTGGTTGTTGTTTATTCCATAAACCCTAGGTACATATTTATAGTCCAGGGGACTTCTAATGTGGGCGTGCACTAAATCGTGCACGAGATAGATTCTAACTTCTAAACTAACATGCGATCTAATATATTACAGATACGTGGGCAGTTTAGCCCAATTTGGTATAAAAGGCCGATCTACGTATTTCTCCCACGTATAATCTTCACATCCATCTTGATCGCGGCCCACCTCTGGCTTGGTCCTCTGCTTGGCCAAATTCTGGTGATAACACATGCCCCCCTGGTTTTGGAAATGACATTTCCAAAATCATCATGCTTTTCTCTCGTAGGGTCATGTCGTGGCAAAACCGTCGCAATACTGTCTATTATCACTTCTTCCACATAACTCGACGATTCCAGCAATCTTTAAGCAATCGGCTCTTTTCTTCTATACGATCGGCTTTAATTTAGCCGATAGTCAAAGTCAAACAAACCCCGAAAGAGCCGATGGCGTCGCACCGGCCCCTACCATATAACAAACAAGGGCAAACCTGGTTACCCCTCCAAACGGTCACCTGCAACCTCCGTCTGAGAAAGCAAACTCAGATCCCCAAAATCCGCCACCTACGCAATCCCGCGAGCTTCAGATCTCGACCACAGCGCTCCAAACTCCGCAGCGCACCGAATGGCGGAATCATCCAACGCCGACACCATGGTCTCTGGCTTGAAGGTAATACTCCACCGCCTCTCCTCCATTAGGGCCAATATAAGGATTGAACAGAGGAACACCTGACTTAATGTTCTACTCCGTCATTGATTTTAGGTCTCCGACATCCTATTGCCGCATCCTTCTCTCCCAGATTCCATGTGTCTTGGCCCCCGTTCTTCCGAGAGCCCTGCTCATTTAATCTCATGTGAAGCTAACAGAATCCCCTTCGTGAACCAGCACCTAGATCTGACTTCATGGGCCGACTGCCTGCGAGCCTGGCCTAACCCCCCTGAAGGTTGGGTGCCATGGTACAATAGAGTATCCAAAACCCATTACGCCACCTGGGAATCTATAGGGATAGCCGATGCCTTATCATTATCATTGTCTCCCCTTGAGAAGAATGAAAATATTCTGAAAACCATCGGCTACTTCTGGTCTGACGCGATGAACTGCTTCATATTCGGCCATGGCCCGATGACACCAACCCTGCTCGATGTAGCCATGATTACAGGCCTGGACATTGCGTCTCCAAGCCCTTCTGCTTTCAAACTGCCGAAAGTCCCTTTCACTCTTTCTTCTAAAAAGGAGTGTACCAGCTGGGGCGCCTACCTCGATCGCCATATGAAAACCAAAGGCCCTGTGACAGAGCGAGAACACACAGCTTTCCTAAACTTTTGGTTGGAACACTTCATATTCTGCGGCCCATCACTTGCCCCTACCAAGAATTACCTCTCCCTAGCCTATGAACTGGCCAAAGGCACCCATCTCGGCATCGGCAAACTGTTCCTTGGAGAGGTCTATCGATCTCTTCAATTGATGTCTGTCAAGTTTTCTCGAAGACAGTTAAAACAGGCCCCTGGTGGTTTATTCAGCTATGGGCGCAGTTATACTTTCGGGATCAGATCCCAGACTTCCCACCTCGACCTCCTGCACCTTCCCAGATGTTAACGGGAAGGATATTCGATGCACCAGCTATGGACAAGCCCTGTATGGTCTCCCAGGCAGCAGGCTGATCCCTAAGGAAGCAGCAGGGTGGTTCAAGATCTTCTTCCAAGGTCTGGACAACCCCCTGTTCTTTCCTTATACCGAAACAGAGGAATTTGAAAACCCAGTCTCCTTCCGATTGGGTAGTTTCGCCGATGACGACAGCACCCGGCATCTATATTCTATCATGATTCGTCCCTGCTTTCTCCCTGTTGGAATGAGCACTTCAAACCGGATCATCAAACCCGGTTACGAGTGTTATCAACCAGTAGTGGTAGCCCGTCAGCTCGGCCTCGGGAAAGTGCCTCCGCACTTATTCTTACACCACCTGACCGCAAGCCGAGCCGAACTGCCTGACATCCTTACGAGCCATAGGTGCTACACCTTCTTTGATGCTTTGGCCCTCCCAATTCCTCACAACCTCCGTTTCTCCTCCACTACTGATGGCTTCGAGACTTGGTGGTCCATGTGGAAGACCCATGTTTTTAGGAGGGCGCTAGGACCGCAATTGAAACAACTTGACGCCACGCATGTCATCTCCGCCGACCAGGTACTGTTCCTTAAAATATTTCCCGCAACCCTTTAATGGTAACTTGCCTTCGAACTGACTTCACCTCTTGGCAGGAACAAGACGGCCCAGCTCCCCTGCAAGCCGATGGTTCTCCCTTTGAATTCCTCCCACCGGCCCCAGTGGTCCTCTTCTGTCAGCGTTCGCCACCTCTGAAGAAAGTTATAATGGAAGGCCAGCCGATTTCACCGAAATCGGCTCCTAAAAACAAAGCATCCTTGGAGTCAGTTGCCCCCCGAGCCTCGACCCGGGCGAGGACGGCGGTGAGGAAGGTGGCTGTCAGGAAAACCCTGCCGCGCAGAACTCCTGCCCCAGCGAATTCGCAGGTAAGTTGCACCATATTTCGATCGATCGCACTTGCCTTCCCAACCCTTGTAAGATGGTTGTATCCCTTCTTTCAGACTTCCACCGAAGAGAACTCCAGCGAGGGAGAACAGTCCAGTCCCAGGGCCTCCTACCCACGCGGCACGGACAGATCCACTACACAGAGCCAGACGGACTCGCCAACCCCGGCTTCTAGAAAACGGTCGACTCCCGAGCCTGCCGCTCTTCAGTCTTCAGTCCAAACGAGGTCGCGCATAAAGCGCCGATGTGTTCAAAGGGCTCGCACGGGCCCTGAAGCCTCTTCCCCTAGCCAGGAAGTTTCAAAGGTAACCCTCTTGATAGCTCGTGTTCCCTGTTGTCTTGTCACTAACCGGACCACTTTACCAATCCCCTTGCAGATCAATGAGACTTCTAGCGGGGTCGTTGAAGAGGTGCCGATGCCGTCTACTGCCCCTGGTCCCTCCAACTCGCCACGTGTGACGGACCAGTCGTCTGACCAGCATACTGCGAAGCCGATTGTTACCACCTCGGCTTCCCTTCCTTTCTTGGGAGAGGTACACTTTCCTCTCTCTCTACTTCCTTTATATCTGCCGTATGCCCATACCGTTCTTGCTCTTTTGCCAGGGGTGCGATCCTTCGAGCTTGCTGACATTCGACCCCGACTCCATCGAGCCAGCTGCCCCTAAAATAGGTGAAGAGCCAAATCTTGGTGCAGTCGACGGCCCGCTACAGCGTCTCCGAGTCCTGCTCTCCTCCTCGGTTGACGCTCTGGTTGAGGACCCTGAGACGATCAGGGGCATCCTTGTGGACATCCAGCCTCGTCTCCCAGTGGTGCTGGTAGCTAAACTCTGGCCGACAGTGACTTTGTCAGTTTTCAAGTCAAGGGTGCAGTCGGCTCGTCAAAGGATTAATCTCCGCCGCGCCCAACTCCCGTTGAGAGCCGATATTGCAGAAAAATGCCAGCGGCTCAACGAGAAGAAGGCTGCTTTAGACGCAAAGACCGCCACTTCCACTCATAGTGCCAGACTTGAGACCCTACGCAAAGAGCTGGAGGACCTCGAAAGGAGGGCCAGGGAGACCAGACAACTCATCCAAGACGAGGAGTCCATCGTTGCTCGCTCCCAAGAGGAAGCGCAAGGCCTCACCGCTGATCTGAAGACCGACCTGGCTGAAATACGTGCCCTAAGCAGCCAGCTGGTGATGGGGAGAGACGAGGACGACGAGGTCGAGATCGCTGAGGTTGATCGAATCCGTACCGATGCTCTCCACGCTCTTAATGCATTTCTTCAGTAGGGCTTTTTAATGAACTGCCACTTGTAAACTTGTTTTCTGTTCTCTGTCAAGTCAACTGCCATGCATCAGTTCTGGTCGCATCCGAAATTTTTTTATATTCGGCTATATTCGGCTACCAAATCTTCTCCGCATATGTCCAACGGCGTCGCGCGCGCTCCCTGATTGGGTGCCCCCCGAGCCGATTCTGCCAGGTGACTGCTGAAATCGGCTCTATGTTTAGCTAAGGTACTGTAGTGCGAACGTCGGCTTTATTAGGACCAACGTGGATTCCTTCCAGCGCCATAGACGACGCATCCCATTGTTCATTAGATCGATGTTGAGCCCGGACCGGAACACGATTTTAGCTGACTCCTAAAATCGGCTCCTACGTTCGTAGGCCCACGAGAGTCTGGCGATGCTATGTTTAGTACGCCGCCTTTTCGAGCTCGTCGGGTAGATTTTGCCTTTGTATTCGCCACGGCGGCATGCGAGCCCCGCCGTGCTGACGCCAAAGGAGAACTCTAGCTTCCCTCCGCAGTGGTTAAAATCTGCCATGTTGACACCAGGACGCGGGTGTGTGTCTCCGTTGCTTGATGCCGCGCAAACAGGTCTCCCTACGGAAACCGACGAGTTTGGTTCCGAGGACCCCCTTGACCCTGTCATGCTTCTTTTTTGAGCTCGCCAGAGAGCTCCTCGTAAGTGACCGGAGTTTCTTCCGCCATCTCTGATGTGGATGGCATGGTGTTCGATGTTGAAGATTGTCCCACCGGGCGTGCCAGAATGTGTTGACGTCAGAAACCCACCGGCGGGCAGTGACTGGCCAACACCGTAGAGCCGGGAACGACTAGGGCTGCGGCTGGCCCCAGTCCCTCGAGCGACGGCCCGCAAAGCCTCCTGGTCGCGCGCCGATGCGGGTTGCAAGGGCGTGCCACCTGACCTATACCTGGTCAGGAAGGTGTGGATGATGCCTCGCTTAGTTTCCTGCAGGGCACACACGTACACGTCAAATACGAGCCTCGATCGGCTCTCAGGTTGTCCTGTGAATCGGCTCATGGAGCCGATCCACCCATGATTCGTCCAAGGTGGCCGAATATATGGTGGTCCTGCTTGATCATGATAAAGCATATGAGATCCACGACGATCTGGGGTTTTCACCGCATAATCGGATCATCCTACTCACGATTGGGCCTCGCGCTCACGCACGGTAAACGTAAGCCAGCCCTAGACAAGGCCTAAAAACCAACACTAGGTTGATCCTCGGAACGTCCTGTCTAGGGGCAGCAAACTACACCCTGCATGCCGCTGGATCCTCCAACCCTTTGTAAGGCCTAACTATTGCAGATATTAAACTAATCCTTGATGAATCAAGGAGCGACCGTAATGGATCAGATCTACTAAATAACGATCAAGCGGGTGCCGCCCCTGCACCCATGATGAGGTACAGGGACGGCTAGATGCGCAAGGGTTGCACTACGTAAGCATATGATGCTAAGAACAATGCTAACCCTAACGCATCTACGATAACTACGTTGCTCGCCATCAAAAGGCTTCACGAGCAACGCATGAACAACTAGGCAGGCTCGTGCTGCCTAGATCGCGAGATGCGATCTAGGCAGCATGGTGCTTACCGGAGGAACCCTCGAGACGAAGGAGTTGGCGATGCGCCGAGATTGGTTTGTGTTGAACGTTGGTTGTTGTTTATTCCATAAACCCTAGGTACATATTTATAGTCCAGGGGACTTCTAATGTGGGCGTGCACTAAATCGTGCACGAGATAGATTCTAACTTCTAAACTAACATGCGATCTAATATATTACAGATACGTGGGCAGTTTAGCCCAATTTGGTATAAAAGGCCGATCTACGTATTTCTCCCACGTATAATCTTCACATCCATCTTGATCGCGGCCCACCTCTGGCTTGGTCCTCTGGCTTGGCCAAATTCTGGTGATAACAGGCCCACACATGGTGGCGGCGCGGCCAAGGAGCTAGGCGCACCGCCCTAGTGTCTGGCCCCACCAGACCCCCTCCGAGGCTCCCCTTTCGCCTATAAGAAGCCCCTGACCTAAAACCCCGAGACGAATAAGCCACGGTACGAG
Source organism: Lolium multiflorum (assembly GCA_030979885.1). Classification (NCBI taxonomy): domain Eukaryota; kingdom Viridiplantae; phylum Streptophyta; class Magnoliopsida; order Poales; family Poaceae; genus Lolium; species Lolium multiflorum. The sequence goes on from CM061747.1 coordinate 69,472,014, forward strand.
AAAAGTTCCAGACCCGCCGCCATCGCGAAGCCAAGATCCGGGGGACAGGAGTCTCTGTCCCGGCACGCCGCCGGGACGAAGTGCCCCGGAAGGCTCCTCCATCGACACCACCGCCATCTTCATCACCGCTGCTGCTCCCATGAGGAGGGAGTAGTTCTCCATCGAGGCTCGGGGCTGGTAGCTATGTGGTTAATCTCTCCCTATGTACTTCAATACAATAATCTCATGAGCTGCCTTACATGATTGAGATTCATATGATGATGCTTGTAATCTAGATGTCATTATGCTAGTCAAGTGGGTTTTACTTATGTGATCTCCGGAGACTCCTTGTCCCACGTGTGTAAAGGTGACAGTGTGTGCACCGTGTGGGTCTCTTAGGCTATATTTCACAGAATACTTATTCACTGTTATGAATGGCATAGTGAAGTGCTTATTTGTATCTCTTTATGATTGCAATGTGTTTTGTATCACTATTTATCTATGTGCTACTCATGTGATGTTATTAAAGTAGTCTATTCCTCCTGCATGATGTAATGGTGACAGTGTGTGCATTGTGTAGTTCTTGTCGTAGGTTATGATCATAATCTCTTGTAGGTTATGGAGTTGATTATCGCTATGATAGTATTGATGTGATTTATGCCTCCTTCATAGTGTGATGGTGACAGTGTGCATGCTATGTTAGTACTTGGTTTATTTTGCAAAGATCTATTATGCTCTAAGGTTACTTAAACATGAATATCGAATGTTGTGGAGCTTGTTAACTCCGGCATTGAGGGTTCTTGTAGCCCTACACAATTAGTGGTGTTCATCATCCAACAAGAGTATATGTAGCACAAAGGAAAGAGAACTTATTTATTACGTGATCAATGTTTAGAGTGTCCACTAGTGAAAGTATGATCCCTAGGCCTTGTTTCCACCACAAAGAATTGCTTCCTACGCCAGCAAGCTATTTTCTGGCGCCGCTTGTTTACTGTTTTACTCATCTTTACTTTCGCAATATTACCACCATCTATACCACCTGTGTTTCACTATCTCTTCGCCGAACTAGTGCACCTATACATCCGACAAGTGTATTTGGTGTGTTGGGGACACAAGAGACTTCTTGCTTTGTGGTTGCAGGGTTGCTTGAGAGGGATATCTTTGACCTCTTCCTCCCTGAGTTCGATAAACCTTGGGTGATCCACTTGAGGGAAACTTGCTGCTGTTCTACAAACCTCTGCTCTTGGAGGCCCAACACTGTCTACAAGAATAGAAGCACCCGTAGACATCAAGCTATTTTCCGGCGCCGTTGCCGGGAGGAAAGGTAAAAGGTACTCACACTCGGATCTCGGCTACCAAGCTATTTTCCTACGCCGTAAGTACTCGGCTATTTCCTTTAGATCCTGCAATTGCATCTTTTGGTTTCTTGTTTACACTAGTTAGGCATAATGGAAAACAACAAAAATATGAGAGATCTTTATGAACTATATCTTGAATTAGGACATGATGTGTTTGAAGAGAGAATTAAAAAACCCATGGAAATTTATATGCATGCTAATGGGAATGTTATTAATATGAATGCTTTGAACACCATTGTTGCTAATGCTATGGAAAATTCTAAGCTTGGGGAGGTCGGTTTTGATGAAAATGATCTCTTTAGCCCTCCGGGTATTGAGGAGAAAGTTTATGTTGATTATGATATGCCTCCCATTTATGATGATTATAATGATAGTGGTCTTTTGGTGCCGCCTACTATGGAGAGTAATACTATGCCTCCTACACTTGATGAGAATAATAATGATAGCTACTTTGTTGAATTTGCTCCCACTACAACTAATAAAATTGATTATGCTTATGTGGAGAGTAATAATTTTATGCATATGGCTCATGACAAGAATGTTTCATGTGATACTTATATTGTTGAGTTTGTTCATGATGCTACTGAAAGTTATTATGAGAGAGGGAAACATGGTTATATGCATCTTAATAATATTAAGTTTCCCCTCTTTATGTTGAGAATCTTGAAATTGCGCTTGTGTTGCCTTCCTATGCTTGTCACTTTGTTCTTCATGAATTTATTTGTGTACAAGATTCCTATGCATAGGAAGCATGTTAGACTTAAATGTGTTTTGAATTTGCTTCTTGATGCTCTGTTTTGCTTCAAATACTATTTCTTGCGAGTGCATCATTAAACTGCGAGCCCATCTTAATGGCTAAAGAAAGAACTTCTTGGGAGATAACCCATGTGTTTATTTCACTACAGCAATTTTTATTTTGTTGAGTCTTGGAAGTTGTTTACTACTGTAGCAACCTATCCTTATCATGTTTTTGTGCCAAGTAAAGTTTCTATGTTAAAGTTGATGTTATATTTGGGATCGCTGCGCAGAAACAGCATTGCTGTCTGTCACGAATTCTGAACAAGTTTCTGTAAAAAATTTGAAAAAATCTGCAAAATTACGAGCGTGATCCTCAGATATGTACGCAACTTTCATTAGTTTTGAGTTTTTCCATTTGAGCAAGTTAAGTGCCCCTTCAGGTTCGTCTTTACGGACTGTTCTGTTTTGACAGATTCTGCCTTTTATTTCGCATTGCCGTATTTGCTATGTTGGATGAATTCCTTTGATCCATTAATGTCCAGTAGCTTTGTGCAATGTCCAGAAGTGTTAAGAATGATTGTGTCACCTCTGAATATGTGAATTTTTAATTGTGCACTAACCCTCTAATGAGTTTGCTTGAAGTTTGTGTGAAGGAAATTTTCAAGGGTCAAGAGAGGAGTATGATATACTATGATCAAGAGGAGTGAAAGCTCTAAGCTTGGGGATGCCCCGTGGTTCATCCCTGCATATTTTAAGAAGAATCAAGCGTCTAAGCTTGGGGATGCCCAAGGCATCCCCTCTTCATCGACAACATCATCAGGTTCCTCCCCTGAAACTATATTTTTATTCAATCACATCTTATGTTCTTTACTTGGAGCGTCGGTTTGTTTTGTTTTTGTTCTTGTTTGAATAAAATGGATCCTAGCATTCACTGTGGGAGAGAGACACGCTCCGCTGTTGCATATGGACAAATATGTCCTTAGGCTTTACTCATAATATTCAAGGCGAAGGTTGAAACTTCTTCGTTAAATTGTTATATGGTTGGAATCGGGAAACGCTACATGTAGTAATTCTAAAATGTCTTGGATAATGTGATACTTGGCAATTGTTGTGCTCATGTTTAAGCTCTTGCATCATATACTTTGCACCCATTAATGAAGAAATACATAGAGCTTGCTAAAATTTGGTTTGCATATTTGGTCTCTCTAAGGTCTAGATAATTTCTAGTATTGAGTTTTGAACAACAAGGAAGACGGTGTAGAGTCTTGTAATGTTTACAATATGTCTTTTATGTGAGTTTTGCTGCACCGGTTCATCCTTGAGTTTGCTTCAAATAACCTTGCTAGCCTAAACCTTGTATCGAGAGGGAATACTTCTCATGCATCCAAAATCCTTGAGCCAACCACTATGCCATTTGTGTCCACCATACCTACCTACTACATGGTATTTCTCCGCCATTCCAAAGTAAATTGCTTGAGTGCTACCTTTAAATTTCCATCATTCGCCTTTGCAATATATAGCTCATGGGACAAAATAGCCTTAAAAACTATTGTGGTATTGAATATGTACTTATGCACTTTATCTCTTATTAAGTTGCTTGTTGTGCGATAACCATGCTTCGGGGACGCCATCAACTCTTTGTTGAATATCATGTGAGTTGCTATGCATGTCCGTCTTGTCTGAAGTAAGAGAGATCTACCACCTTAATGGTTAGAGCATGCATATTGTTAGAGAAGAACATTGGGCCGCTAACTAAAGCCATGAATCATGGTGGAAGTTTCAGTTTTGGACATATATCCTCAATCTCATATGAGAACACTAATTGTTGCCACATGCTTATGCATTAAAGAGGAGTCCATTATCTGTTGTCCATGTTGTCCCGGTATGGATGTCTAAGTTGAGAATAATCAAAAGCGAGAAATCCAAATGCGAGCTTTCTCCTTAGACCTTTGTACAGGCGGCATGGAGGTACCCCTTTGTGACACTTGGTTGAAACATGTGTATTGCGATGATCCGGTAGTCCAAGCTGATTAGGACAAGGTGCGGGCACTATTAGTATACTATGCATGAGGCTTGCAACTTGTAAGATATAATTTACATAACTCATATGCTTTATTACTACCGTTGACAAAATTGTTTCATGTTTTCAAAATAAAAGCTCTAGCACAAATATAGAAATCGATGCTTTCCTCTTTGAAGGACCTTTCTTTTACTTTTATGTTGAGTCAGTTTACCTATCTTTCTCCACCTCAAGAAGCAAACACTTGTGTGAACTGTGCATTGATTCCTACATACTTGCATATTGCATTTGTTATATTACTCTATGTTGACAATATCCATGAGATATACATGTTATAAGTTGAAAGCAACCGCTGAAACTTAATCTTCCTTTGTGTTGCTTCAATACCTTTACTTTGATTTATTGCTTTATGAGTTAACTCTTATGCAAGACTTATTGATGCTTGTCTTGAAAGTACTATTCATGAAAAGTCTTTGCTTTATGATTCAGTTGTTTACTCATGTCATTACCATTGTTTTGATCGTTGCATTCATTACATATGTTTACAATATGATCAAGTTTATGACGGCATGTCACTTCAGAAATTATCTTTGTTATCGTTTTACCTGCTCGGGACGAGCAGATGCTGATACGTCTCCAACGTATCTATAATTTCTTATGTTCCATGCTACTTTATTGATGATATCTACATGTTTTATACACATTATATGTCATTATTATGCGTTTCCGAACTAACCTATTAACGAGATGCCGAGTGCTGCTTTTGGTTTCGAAATCCTAGTAACGAAATATTCCCGAATTGACGAAATCAACGCCCGGTTCCTATTTTGCCCGAAGCATCCAGAACACCCGAGAACCGTCAGAGAGGGGCCACGTGGGGCCCACACATGGTGGCGGCGCGGCCAAGGAGCCAGCGCGCCGCCCTAGTGTCCGGCCCCAGGACCCCTCCGAGGCTCCCCTTTCGCCTATAAAAGCCCCTGACCTAAAACCCCGAGACGAATAAGCCACGGTACGAGAAAAGTTCCAGAGCCGCCGCCATCGCGAAGCCAAGATCTGGGGACAGGAGTCTCTGTTCCGGCATGCCGCCGGGACGGGGAAGTGCCCCCGGAAGGCTCCTCCATCGACACCACCGCCATCTTCATCACCGCTGCTGCTCCCATGAGGAGGGAGTAGTTCTCCATCGAGGCTCGGGGCTGTACCGGTAGCTATGTGGTTAATCTCTCTCCTATGTACTTCAATACAATAATCTCATGAGCTGCCTTACATGATTGAGATTCATATGATGATGCTTGTAATCTAGATGTCATTATGCTAGTCAAGTGGGTTTTACTTATGTGATCTCCGGAGACTCCTTGTCCCACGTGTGTAAAGGTGACAGTGTGTGCACCGTGTGGGTCTCTTAGGCTATATTTCACAGATACTTATTCACTGTTATGAATGACATAGTGAAGTGCTTATTTGTATCCCTTTATGATTGCAATGTGTTTTGTATCACTATTTATCTATGTGCTACTCATGTGATGTTATTAAAGTAGTCTATTCCTCCTGCATGATGTAATGGTGACAGTGTGTGCATTGTGTAGTTCTTGTCGTAGGTTATGATCATAATCTCTTGTAGGTTATGGAGTTGATTATCGCTATGATAGTATTGATGTGATTTATGCCTCCTTCATAGTGTGATGGTGACAGTGTGCATGCTATGTTAGTACTTGGTTTATTTTGCAAAGATCTATTATGCTCTAAGGTTACTTAAACATGAATATCGAATGTTGTGGATCTTGTTAACTCCGGCATTGAGGGTTCTTGTAGCCCTACACAATTAGTGGTGTTCATCATCCAACAAGAGTATATGTAGCACAAAGGAAAGAGAACTTATTTATTATGTGATCAATGTTGAGAGTGTCCACTAGTGAAAGTATGATCCCTAGGCCTTGTTTCCACCACAAAGAATTGCTTCCTACGCCAGCAAGCTATTTTCTCGCGCCGCTTGTTTACTGTTTTATCTCTCTTTACTGCAATATTACCACCATCTATACCACGTGTTTCACTATCTCTTCGCCGAACTAGTGCACCTATACATCCGACAAGTGTATTTGGTGTGTTGGGGACACAAGAGACTTCTTGCTTTGTGGTTGCAGGGTTGCTTGAGAGGGATATCTTTGACCTCTTCCTCCCGAGTTCGATAAACCTTGGGTGATCCACTTGAGGGAAACTTGCTGCTGTTCTACAAACCTCTGCTCTTGGAGGCCCAACACTGTCTACAAGAATAGAAGCACCCGTAGACATCAACTATCAAGAGGGATCTCGAGGGAGTAACTTGATCGTATCATTTCGAGAGCTCAAACCCTTGCATGATATTGGAGATTTTACTGGTTCTTCGTGTTGAGAGGTTCCACCACTAAATTCATGGAAAAAATCTACCATGATAGCTTGTTCTTAAGATTTTAAATTTTTGTGTGATAACTCTCGTCATCCTCTTGCCAACAAAATTGGTTTCATATTTTGGAGTTTCCAAACTCAAGTTCTTAACCGCTTGGTTTTAGTTGTTTGGGCCTCTATTTTGTTTAAAGAAAAAAAGGAGCAAATTTTCTTGGGTGGCGTCGCTGTGTGTAGGTGGGTAGTACAACCGAGCCTAGGCTAGCACCACTGTCGGGCTGATGTCGCTCCCCTCTCTCCCGCTCCCAGTAACTCTTATGTGAACAACACGTCGAAGACCGGCACTTGGCTGGTAGTACTGGTCAGTGCTACCAGGCCTCCCATGCCGGTTGTACCGGGCCACACCTGTCCATCCCCTTTTGACTGTTAGTGGTTGGGAGGTACTAGCTACCGGCCCACCTACGGTGGTACTACCGGCCCAGCCTGGTCGTGTCCAACGACTAGTTATGCAAAACTCTTATGAAATTAAATGAAAGCCAGTAATCATGCATAATAGGTATAGTTGTAGCTAGATTAGGCATGAAATAAGTGGTACCTGCATATAAAGTGTTCTTTAAAATTGTACATAAATTCCACTCATCAGCAGTGTAATTCCATCGGTGTCATCTCTCAACAGGTCAACGGTTATTTAAGGGGAACTTCTTCATGGGAGCTCCCTAGCTCTTCTCTCCCCTTTTTATCTCCAGCATTGCCAACTTCTTAAGAGCTTTCTATCTCCCACCCTTCAATAATTCTTGCATCTATTTTGAGAGAAAGATAGAGGAGATCTAGATCCACATTTTGACCAATCAAAATCCCCTCTTTGTGAGGGAGTCCTTTGGATCGAGATCTTAGAGAATTTAGTGTTCTCCTCTTTGTTATTCCTCTCTTATTCCCCCAATAGCTTTTGTAGCTTCGGAGGAATTTGAGGGTGAAGGATTCGAGCATCTTGTGTGTTCTTGCCATTGTTGTTGGTGCATGGGTTTGAGTTCTCTGCGGTGATACGTGGAGGTAAAAGTTTGTGAGATATTTCCTTCGGGTGCTTGTACTCGGAGATTGTTCCTCTTGGGTCTTTGGACCCTAGAAGACTTTGTGGCTTAGTGGTGTTCTTGGGGCCTGCAATTAAGTTGTGGAGATTCCTCAAACGTGAGGCTTTCGTGGCTATTTCTTGGGAGGCTCCAATTAAGTGTTGGACATAGCCCCAAACTTGTACGGGGTCGATGACCACCCTCAAGGTTCGATAGTGGATCGAGGACTTCCCTTTTTGTTGGAAGGCTCGAAGAGAATATGTTGTGGCCTTCGTGGCATTTGGGGTGCTTTGGCTTCCACACCGCTCCAACAGAGAGTAGCACTCGCAAGAGTGTGAACTTCGAGAAACATCATCGTCTCCACATGTCCCGGTTATTTTTGAACCCTAGTTTTATAGGCTTTATGCATGACAAATTAAACGCTACTTTTATTCCGCATTTATTCAAACAAATATCGTAAAAGTTTTAAACCGCCTATTCACCACCCCATTTAGGTGGCATTCGTGTCCTTTTAGAGGGCACATATTTTATTTTTCATATGACCTTGACACCTTGCCTTACATGAAGGGAGAAACTAAACCATGTAGGTTGGTTCACTCTGATAAACTATGCTAATGCAATTGACGATGTTCGGTAGAAGGTTTGATTGCTGATTAGGCCGATGATTAGTTCACATGATGTGTCTCAAAGAGTCTGAGTGGGTTGGACCAATTGCATGTCAGTTGTGATTGATCTTTGCACACACAATACACATATGAGGCACTAGCACGCTCTAACTTTACATTGTTTTCTAACATTGTCGATATGATTAGTCATTCGGTTCAAGGGATGGCCTTGTTGTGCCTACTGCTATGTACCATACTTGCTTGCGCATGATCCTTGGTAAAACAATGATTATCTCTTTAATTTAGTATGACTCTCTGCTCTTTGTTGTTTTGCATCCACTCACAATGAAAATGTGACATAGTGCTTTCAAAGCATATGGTCTATTATGAGGCAGTTATTCTACCTACTAGTTTATTGCATAACAATTTTTAGCTTTCAAACGACCAAGAAGTATACACCAAGAAGACTGCTACACCTTGTGTTCAAGGGTTGGCCTAAAGGACATTGTGGTATAAGTACATTGTTTGTGCATACCCATGCATGATCCTTTAGTTCCAACACTTAGAAGCACATTTTTTTGCTTTATAGTATGGCAACCTTGTTCTTCTTGTTATAGTGTCTAAAGTGTATGTTGGTGTGCTAAGTATGAGGCATCTTTTTTATAGTGCTTTGCCGAGGACCATTAGCAAGGTTGTTGGAGAGGGCATTCCCTCCAAGATTGCTTGAGAGGGCAGCTCCTGTAAAAGGCCGAAGGGGATGCCTCCAAAGATTGGTCACTTCCATGAGGAGGTATCTTCAACCCGTTTTCGCAAGGTGCTCTTAGCACCTGGGTTGGATTACCTTTCCATCCCCGATACCTTTAGAGGTAATCGGTACCATCCTGACGACCATCACTTTGAAGATCAACCTACGAGTCTAACCGTAATTCGGTGGAAGATAGCACTATAAGTCAAAGAAATATTGAAAGGTGCGAAGCAATCACTTCGCAACAAATAGGTATGTATTACTTTTAGTTTATTGCATCGATCTACCATTTTACCATTTATTTTTCCAATGCAAATGGTCAATCATACTCCAGAGTGGGGACAACATAACAATAACATTCTCTCTTTAGATTCGAGATGTGCCTATGAACGGCCTGGAGACGCTAACGTTGCAACGAAGGCAATTAATAATCTTAGGGTTAGGGTGGGGGTCAGATCGTCGGCAGCTTAAGGTTGTGGGAGGGGTGCGTTGCCGAAATTGAGCCGAAGAAGAAATTGGTGAGTGGAAGGAGGGGGCTTAGAGGGATGTGAGGAGTGACGGCTAGACTAGTGGTTGCTAGTGCTTTAGCCTATACCCACGACGAGGGGAAGAGAATAAAGGTGGGGCGTTGGTCAGTTGGTGTGCTTCTCTCCCATCTTCTGGTCTTTCGCTCCGGCCATCGTCCATCCTTTTCTCTACGGTGCACTCGGGTCTACCAAATGGATGCACACGTGTCCAATTTTAATTTGACCTGTAACAAATATTTAGATTTTCACCGATGCTATTTTTTATGCAAGGAGTGAAGATTTACGAACAAAAAACCATGTGTTCTAAAAATCCGTTCTGCCCCTTTCAGTTTCGGTGATCTCTCGACTCTCTCCTCCGCGGCCGAGGAGCGCTGCCGCAGCCGCAGGCGATGAAGCGCTTCTTCCAGCCCGTGCCCAAGGACGGCTCCCCCGCCAAGAAGAGGCCCACCGGGGCCGCCGCCTCTGACTGCGTCGATGGCCCCGCCGCCACCGCGGCCAGCGCCGGCGGCGGGGAGGGGGCTCCCTGCGAGGAGCCGCGCAGGTTCGTAACGTGGAACGCCAACAGCCTTCTCCTCCGGATGAAGAGCGACTGGTCCGCGTTCTGTCAGTTCGTCGCCCGCCTTGACCCCGACGTCATCTGCATCCAGGTGAACTTTCTAAGACACCGAGGGTTTCACTCGGCGCCCTTTTCTGTGTCCGGATTTGCTTGCTTCCTAGGGTTTTAACTTTAAACTGCACCTCTATGTACTGTTCGGAGGGATTTTTATGCGGGTATGCTGCAATGTGGCATGCAAGAGCTGCCCTTGCTCGGAGGCATTTCATCGAGCACATTGGGGGCGTCTCATATTACTTGTCCTTTTATGCCAAGATGAATCCAATTATTGTCCGCTAGGGTTTATTCCCTTCTATTTGCAAACATATGAAGCCTGCGTGTGGCATTCCTTGCGAGACTGATGGTAAATCGTCAAAGGTGCAAATTGTCTTAGCTTTTTTAGATGAAAGGCGATTGCCCGATTTTATAAGCAAAGATATAAATGGCAGATGAAGTCATAAAACCAGGGTACCAACTTTCACGGAGTACATAGACAAAACTGAAGGTTCTATGCAAAAGAAACAAGAGGGCAACATGCCGAAACTAAAAGCATTTCTACAAGGCAGACAAAGTCTTCATTGAAGATCTTAGAGAAGCAAGCGACACATGAATCCTGGTGGCCATAGTCGTAGGTTCGTAGCTTACTAACTGATGCCAACTGAGGACTCCTGAAGTGCATTTTTTGTGATCTTTTGGCATGCTTAGCAATGTTTGAACACGATGCAACAAGGCCTGGCCTACTATGTAATTCTTAATTGGGGGTGGATTCCTCTCGTCGAATTGGGACATTTCCCGAGATTAGAACTCCCCTTCTCTTCTACTCCCTCCGGTCTCTTTTAATTGACTCGGATTCAGTACAACTTTATACTAAATCCGAGTCAATTAAATAAGACCGGAGGGCCTTCTAAAAGGAGGACAGGCAATGTTGATGGTTCTAGATGCTAGGGTGGTGTTTGGAGAGGTTGTGTTAAGCATTTTATCAAACAGACAAATGCAATGTAAATGTTCTTAGATCTGTGACTGATATTTACTTGCCCATTTCTTGTAATTATGGTGTTGGCAACGTTGCGCCAAGAAAAACTAGCTTTCAGTTTTTCTATTACTTATGTCAGTCCTAGTGTTCCTATCCTGGTTATTTGTTTGCTCAAGTAGCCACTCAACTGCTACTACTGACACAAATAGCATGTGCAGCAATAGTACAATTTCAAAAAACTATAGACCATTTGTTGAAGTACTTCTCAAGCTAAATCATTGTATGAGAAAGCTTATGCTCTTCTATACATTCTGCTGTCTGGATGTGGTGGATCGATTAAACAAGTCTGTTTGGAAACTGTAGCTCAATAGTTGATGTCCAAATCCGCCCTGGGTTCTTGTTTTTGTACAGTATGCCAGGGGTTATGCCAAACTCCACCTTTTGTAAAATTGACAGGTCAAGGTCTTTATTTCTTTTTTAATTCCAATACCCTTAGTTGTTATGATTTATGACAACTTAACAGCTTAATTTTACTACTGTTAGCCTGTTTTAGTGTCTAGGTTCCTTACCCACAAATTATTGCTTTATTTTACACTCCTAATCAGTAATCACAGCTAGTTTGCTGTTTGCTGGTTGGGTTCTCTGCTATTTTTTTTTTATTATACTTCATAAATACAATCTAAGCATATTAGCATTATGCATATATATCAATGAGAAAGCTGTTCACTGAGCTTCTTTGCCACTTGCCAGGAAGTGCGAATGCCTGCAGCTGGTTCAAAAGGGGGACCAAAAAATCCTAGTGAGCTAAAAGACGACACAAGCTCGTCTCGTGAAGAAAAACAGGTAGTGCTAAAGAAGCAACCCTCTACCCTGTAATTATGGCAAGTGGGTCCCACATATCAGGCCCTGTTGGTTCTGACTGAAATACAACCACAACATTATGGAAGAAGACATGTAGTTCCTTGAAAATGCTTCGTAAAACTTATTTTTCTGTGATAGATATGTTGTTTGTTGAAAATGCTTCTTTGAAGGGTGTTTTTGTGATAGTTTTTCATATGCAATTTTGAGAAATTTACTCTAGATTAGGTAAAAAATGGTCTTTCATCTGTATCAGTTGAATTGGTCTTTCATCTGTATCAGTTGCATCCTGAAGTCTTGATGTATTTGTGGTGACTGTATTTGCATATGTGGCCAAGTGAACCAGCAGGAAACTATTATGAATTAGTATCAACTTAGTTTCCATAGCCTGTTTTCTCTCTTCAGTATACACTTCTATAGCTTCTGCATTTGTTGGGCTTATAGTGAATTAATGTCACAATCACTTCTTGATGGTCATGCAGACTGTGCTGCGTGCTTTGTCGAGTTCACCTTTCAAAGACTACCGTGTCTGGTGGTCCCTTTCAGAATCAAAATATGCAGGCACAGCTGTGTTTGTGAAGAAGAAGTTTGAACCAAAGAAAGTGTCATTCAACTTGGATAGAAGATGTAAGTTTAATTTCAAGAGATTTAGCAAGTCTCCCCAGTTACACAGGTTTTTAAAATGTCCCGTGCTTCACTAAACATCTTATTTCGTCATGTTCAAAAAAATTGTGATTATGTTATAGGATCTGTAGTCAGCTTTGTCAGCTACCGTTCATATGATGGCTCTTGTCTTAATTTAGTTTTGTGGCTGTGTTATAGGATCTACTTTTATAAAGTCTTACACCCAAGAAGGTGGTAATTTCTCCAGTAGTACGTATGTATTTTCCAAAAGCCATAACATCAAGCTTCTGAGGTCTAATGAGAGAGCTAGGCGCCTAGGCAGATCCAGCCTCCCTGGCACGGTACTGCTGCTGACTTCTACGCGTCAGTTTTGATGAAAATTAGCAAAAAACATAAAACTCTTAGAGAGCTGCTGTATTATGCTGGCAGGCTATTTATCAGAGGTAGAGGAGATATATGTGAGTATACCTGTATATAAGAGGTGGGATTTGATGGCCATGTGCAGTAACATCTGAGGGTGTATGCTCCTGTGGCCACCTTGGCTGATGCTGCTTCGACGACTTGTTGGGCTGGGACCTGAGGCAGCATATGTTGCTTCCCTCCTAGCACCTAGTGCTTCTTCTTGTATTCGCATTATCAAACAGAATCTTAACATTTATGGTCATTTTGAAATGAAGAGGCAATTGGAATAAACTTTATGGTCATATATGAATACACGAAGTTGATACTGGCATATATGGATACACGAAGTTGATACTGCCATATATCAAATTGAACCTTAGCTGTAAGAGTAGCTTATCGAAAAAAGAGCTGCCATATTTTAGTTATGGCACAGTGATAGTGCATTGACATGCTACTGTTTGTCTCTTTTCCCTCAAGAAAACGGATGATCAAAGGGGATCATACCTTCCTAATCACTGGGGTGGTGGAAGGGGGGGCTTGTGGCGCAGTAGATGTGGGGCTGTGACAGTGGTAGGGACAAATAAATTGGGCATTCTGAAATATTTTTGCCTGCTTTCTGGAATTCATTTTTGCAGAAACTACTATTCTTTCTGAAAGCATAGTATTTTACCTGTTTCAGCTTCGAAGCATGAGGCAGATGGCCGTGTCATCATTGTGGAATTTGAATCATTGTTGTTACTAAACACATATGCTCCAAACAATGGGTGGAAAGAGGAGGAAAATTCATTTCAAAGAAGAAGAAAGTGGGATAAAAGAATGTTGGAGTTTGTTCAACAAGTAGACAAGCCCTTAATCTGGTGTGGAGACTTGAACGTTAGGTAATTAAGAACCTGTTGCTGATTTTTGTTATTGTTATTATATATGTCCTCCGCCGTAAAGTTACTATCTACTCCCTTTGTTCCATAATTGTCATGGTTTTAGTTCAAATTGAATCAATTTGAGTCTTCTGAATACAACATAAAATTAATAAAGCATTTGAGTTGTGGATTTTCTTTTTATATGGCTAACCCAAACTTCACAATTGGGGCCATCCATGTGGCCTAGTGGTGAAGCACAAGGCTGTGGCTGTTGAAGTCGGTTCAAATTCCCAGTTTCCTTAATGATAGGCTGTTCAACCTACATATTTTTGATGATCGCTCATAATTAGAAAATGTACTTCAACTAAATATTTTTGAGCGAGAACTCCCAAGGTAAGGGAAAGAAATTTCATTACTTTACGTGGCCATCCTTGAGGAATCCATGTTTTCTATACAAGATATAGACAGAATGAGCTTCTTAACCAAACCTTAGCCCCTGAACGTTACTTTTTTGTTTTGAAATCTTTCAGTCACGATGAGATCGATGTCAGCCATCCTGATTTTTTTAGCAGTGCTAAGCTCAATGGATATATCCCTCCAAATAAAGAGGTATTGTTTACTTTACATATGCAATCATTGGTTACTGTTGTACATCCAGTTTATGTTACCATGGCACACGTGTTGGAAATAATTCTTGCCATAATCTGTTATACATCCTTCAACTCTCGCCTATATGCTGCTTGTCAAACAAATCCAAATGGGCCATGGTGTTAATCCTAGGCTTGGTTATAGGACGATTTGGCCCATCTAGTCTAGTTTTGGTACGTCTGGCCCAATATATATGTCCATCGTGCTAATGAAATAGGATGTACAATTGAGGACAGCCAAAATCTCTCCTGTCTTACTGTGTTATACTTGATTTATGTTTATCGATTGCTTATTTCATCTCCTTTTTAATATTGTGTTTCATATTTTAGTTTCAGAATCTTAACTTGCAATTATTTTATAGAAAATGGAAGCTTCTGTTATACCCCTGGCCTCTGAACCATAGGTGCATATAGCCCAATTATTATATCATTTTTAAAAGATACCAACAGTAGCCTAACTCACCTTGCAATTTGCCTATTAAAGTTAGTTTATCAGAAAAAAGTACTCTCTCCATCCACTAGTGTAAGACCTTTTAGCATTTTTCGTAAATGCATGTATCTAGACGCGTTTTAGTGTGTAAAGTTCACTCGTTTTGGTCCGTATCTAGTCCACATTAAAATATCTAAAAGGTACATTATTGAACAGAGGAAGTATGCATTTCTACAAATGAAGCCAAACTCAGGACAGATGAAATCTACCAACAAGAGCTATTGCTGTAGCCATGGCAGCAAATAGACTGGCTTAGTGAATAGCTCAGGTTACACATATGTGGCATTAGGCTATCTACAATGCAAGGTGCTTTGATGAGCGCTTACAAAAATAAACCGAGCATTTTCGTAAGTGTCAGTGCTTATTTGTGTAGGAGAGGTGCCTAGTTAGGCATCTGCCTAGTATCAATAAGCACCGGTGCTTAACCAAAAACCAGTTTATTTCTCTAAGCACCTCTCTAAGCATCTTGCATTGTACATGCCCTTAGCTGGCAAGCTTTTCAAACCATAGAATTTTGTGCAAATAGGTTAGCAGTTCATTGGGTGGTAGCCATAGTTATAATTTTGTAATTACGGACGTGCTTTTTTACTCATAATTTAATATATATACCGCGTATGGCTATAAGGTTGTCTTATTGATAATAAGCAATAAGAATTGTTTTTCCAAAGAATTCACACTGAAAATTTTATGTTTTTCCCCAAGACATAATTCGACAACTAAAGGGCGTTATATCCTGAGCAATAGCAAACAGAGCCTTAAGCCCCTAACAGATGTTCAATGTCTGGACTATCACATAACATCCTATTCTCCATTATATAGTCAGTCCATCTTTAAGTGTTACTGGATGACTGGTACCCCATTACTGACGCATCCTTTGGGCCATTGCATTAATGCAATGAAATCTCTATTTATTCTACAGGACTGTGGGCAGCCAGGGTTCACCCTGGCCGAGAGACAGCGGTTTGGCAATTTATTGTCCCAGTAAGTGTAAACTAATACATTTCAGCATTATTTTCGTTTGGTAGAACACTCCGTCTATTCTCAAATGGATGCCGTCCTTGAACAAGTACATGCATCCTTTTAATTTGGTTTGCATGCTCAACTTACCTTAGCCATCATCGTTGGCCCCACGTTGATATAGGGCTGAGCGCATTATCATCTCTATTTGGACCCTAGCAGCAAAAACAGACCATAATAAGCATCTCAGATGTGAATACTGTGGAACTGTGATCATGGAAACATAAAAAGTTGGGATTTCTATTTTCGTGCTCTCAGGTTCTTAGCTGTACTTAGTTTTCTCCAGCTCCTTAGTTTTTCCTCAGTTTTCCTCAATCACTTGTTTGAAACCCTCAGGAGGAGCTCGGACGGGAGGATTCCCGTTTAGTTAACCGTTCCATGCTGACGTGTGGGGCCGCGTCGCGTGGGGCTGGTAGAAAGGCACCGCGTGGGACAGGACGAGACCGCGTTTGGTTGTACGTGAGAGCTCGGTTATGTCTCTCTCGGCCCAAATTGGCATTTTTCAGAGCGCCTTTTCCCCTCTCTCTCTCTAACAGTTCTCTCTTTTCACCAAATTAGTATCAAATCTAGAGAAGCTTCTATTTCTGTCTTTCTTCAATGATTGTTGCCTTTTGGCCCTTTTTGCCCAATATGGTAACAAATCTAGTAGCAAATCTAGAAGCTAGTATAGGATAAATTCACAGAGCATAATAAATCAAGAAAAGTAAGTATAATACATAAACTGCATACAACAGCCAAAAGCAGCCAATAACGATGTTAATGTTCACGACAAACTAAGCTGAAAATAATACAAGACACACTATGTGGCCAACATGAAGATTAGGATACCCTAGGATGAATGAATCTGTTCTTCATTCAGCATATATTTCTTCGTCGCTCCATTATCTGATCTGAAGCAAATATTCATTGAACTCCTTCCGTCTGCAGTGTGCATAATACATCCTCCAAACGGTATGACCTTTGTTCATTTCTCAGTAGTTTCCTAATCTATCCACACGTAGTGGCCACTCATCCTAGGCCTTTATATCATCAAAGTACTCTGATATAACCCAAATCCGTGTAGTAGATGCAGCCAGGTCGAAGTGTCGGGTGCACTCTGGTGTCGACGGAGATACACCGGATATAATGGACGAAGAAGGCACGACTGCCAATGTTACTGACGGCATGGAGAGAGCAGCTTTCAGTGTCCACACGGTACACCAATTGTTGACCTTTCTCCAAATGCCCGTTGTCACTGCTGCTGCCCAACAACACAAGTAGCAGATCACCATCTGTCTTCACAAGGTAGAACTTGTCATTTCCAAGTTTTGGAAATGAAAATAGTGTCTCCATGTTGATAGTGCTCGCGCGCTGCTCCAACTGGACATTGTTGCTGCACACTAATTTTCTGAACTCAAAATTGTTCACAACTATTGCATACAATTCACCATTGAACGGGGTAATGCAACGCAGCGAATGGTGCTCGATCGAAAGTCTTCATTCTCCCCAATCTTCATCTATAC
This sequence comes from Lolium multiflorum, assembly GCA_030979885.1. Lineage (NCBI taxonomy): Eukaryota > Viridiplantae > Streptophyta > Magnoliopsida > Poales > Poaceae > Lolium > Lolium multiflorum. The sequence goes on from CM061747.1 coordinate 69,489,391, forward strand.
CCTTAGTTGGAGTGCTCTTATCGACCCAAGCAATTTCCGTCGGGTAATCTGTGGAAACGAAGACCATAGTCGGGGACTTCATTACAACGAATGACTCCAGAATAACAGATGGCATCTGCGTCTCAAACATAGTGTTCAATGTCTTTGTGAGTGGGTTCAGAAGCCGTATCTTGTGCGGTTGGTTCTTCTAGGCAAGCACGATGACGCCATGGCAAAAGCCGACGAAGTAGTATCTAAAATATATTGATGAAGATAACATTCAGCACTAAGATGTTTACGATTGAAAATAAAAATAGATTAACTCTATAGATATGGAGAAATTTGAACCTTGCATGAACTTCCGTTAGATCGATGGTGACGTAGCGGGATGTGCGGAGGTGGAGGAAGGTGAAATCAGCGGCGCGTGGAAGGGCGTGTTCTACCATGATCCATTCGTGCAGGTGCACGTCGGGCTCAGTAAACGAGCGCCAATTTCTACAAACTTGCCTCAAAGCGAGTAGGTGTCCACGTACTCCTTGTTCGCCGAAGCGCCGATTTTGTGAAGTGGTCCGTTAGCCATGAGAGAGGCCTAGTTCACGGAGTCGTCGCATTTGGATGCGCCGCCCTCGGAGGCGACGGGCTCGGCGGTGACGGCCTCGGATGCGACGGGCTCGGATGCAATGGGCTCGGTGGCCGCCGGCGCATTCTTCTTCTCCATCGTCGGCAGGGGAGCGTGCGTAGGGCGGTTGGGGTTTTTCCTTCGATTTGGAGAAGTTGATGGAACGTGAGAGGCGTGGTTGCGTGCGTGAGTGAGAATGAGACTGTGTGCAGAGGGAGGGAGAGGTGACGGTTGGTCTCGGCAGTTTCTCAAAAAAACTAGATGTTTGGTCTCAACACGCGCACCGCCTAACCGCTGCGCACCGCGACACGCGTCGCAACCACGCCTCTCATTCTCACTCACGCAACCACGCCTCTCACGTCCCATCAACTTCTCCAAATCGAAGGAAAAAACCCCAACCGCCCTACGCGCGCTCCCTTGCCGGCGATGGAGAAGAAGAATGCGCCGGCGGCCGTCGCCTCCGAGCCCGTCGCCTCCGAGCCCATCGCCTCCGAGCCCCTCGCATCCGAGCCCGTCGCCGCCGAGCCCGTTGCATCCGAGGCCGTCGCCTCCGAGGGCGGCGCATCCAAACGCGGCGCCTGAATGGGCCTCTCTCATGGCGACGGACCACTTCATAAGATCGGCGATGCTTACTGGCGAACAAGTACGTGGACACCTACTCTGCTTTGAGGCAAGTTTGTAGAAATTGGCGCTCAGTTTACTGAGCGACATGCACCTGCACGAATTGATCATGGTAGAACACGCCCTTCCACGCGCCGCTGATTTCACCTTCCTCCACCTCTGCACATCGCGCTACGTCACCATCGATCTAACGGAAGTTCATGCAAGGTTCAAATTCCTCCATATCTATAGAGTTAATCTATTTTTATTTTTAATCGTAAACATCTTAGTGCTGAATGTTATCTTCATCAATATATTTTAGATACTATTTCGTCGGCTTTTGCCGTGGCGTCATCGTGCTTGCTTAGAAGAACCAACCGCACAAGATACGGCTTCTGAACCTACTCACAAAGACATTGAACACTATGTTTGAGACGCAGATGCCATCTGTTATTCTGGAGTCAGTCATTGTAATGAAGTCCCCGACTATAGTCTTCGTTTCCACAGTTTACCCGGCGGAAATTGCTGCGGAAATTGCTTGGGTCGATGAGAGCACTCCAACTAAGGGTATAGATGAAGATTTGAGAGAAGGAAGATTTTCGATCGAGCACCATTCTCTGCGTTGCATTACCCCGTTCAATGGTGAATTGCATGCAATAGCTATGAACAATTTTGAGTTCAGAAAATTAATGTGCACCAACAATGTCCAGTTGGAGCAGCGCGCGAAAACTGTCAACATGGAGACACTATTTTTCATTTTCAGAACTTGGAAATGACAAGTTCTACCTTGTGAAGTCGGATGGTGATCTGCTGCTTGTGTTGTTGGGCGGCGGCAGTGACAACAGGCATTTGGAGGAAGGTCAACCATTGGTGTACCGTGTGGACACCGAGAGCCGCTCTCTCCATACCGTCAACATTGGCGTCGCTCTCTCCATTATATCCGGTATATCTCGACACAGTGCACCCGATACTGACCGGCATCTACTACGCGATTTGGGTTATATCGAGAGTACTTTGATGATATAAAGGCTTGGGATGAGTGGCCACTACGTGTGGATAGATTAGGAAACTACGGTACGAGAAATGAACAAAGGCCATACCGTTTGGAGGATGTATTGGCTGCACACTGCAGACGGAAGGAGTTCAATAAATATTTGCTTCAGATCAGAGAATGGAGCGACGAAGAAATATATGCTGAATGAAGAACAGATTCATCATCCTGGAGTATCCTAATCTTCATGTTGGCTATTATTTTCAGCTTAGTTTGTCGTGAACATTAACATCGTTATTGGCTGCTTTTGGCTGCTGTATGCAGTTTATGTATTATACTTACTTTTCTTGATTTATTATGCTGCTGTGAATTTATCCTATACTAGCTTCTAGATTTGCTACTAGATTTGTTATCATATTAGGCAAAAAACGAGGGCCAAAAGACAATAATCATTGAAGAAAGACAGAAACAGAAGTTTCTCTAGATTTGATACTAATTTGGTGAAAAGAGAGAGAACTGTTACAGAGAGAGAGGGGAAAAGGCGCTCTGGAAAATGCCAATTTCCCACGCGGTCCCTTTTCTACCAGCCCCACGCAACGCGGCCCCACACATTAGCACGGAACACGGAATCCTCCCGTCCGAGCTCCTTACAAGGGCTTGGGGAAAACTGAGGAAAAACTAAGGAGCTGGGAAAACTGAGTACAACTAAGGACATGAGGGCACGAAAATAGAAATCCCTAAAAAGTTTATTCTTTCTGTATTCCAGCAAGTTAAATGTTCAACGTAACAGGGGACAATATGTTTGTTCTAAATCAGCATCTATTGTGTTCGGTATACACTATAAATATCATCTACGATTTGCATCTATGAAGTATATGTTTCGTGAGTCTATATATATTTAGAAGAACTTGTTCAGCATGGGGGAAGCCAGGACAAAATATCATTGTGGTCACCCAAAATATCATTGTGGTCACCCTTCTAACTGTACTTGTATAATTGCAAATTTGAGAGAATGTTTTGGTAGTTTAAAGAAGATTAGAAAAATTTATTTGTGCCATTTGATATCAGTGCTTACATGCTAGCTCCGCCACTGTCCAGTCTATATATTGCACTATGAAATGTCCTTGGATCGTTTAGATATGTATTCCACCACTGACGAACACAAAGTTTCTATCAACAAACTCCGTCCTCTACTGACTAAGGTATCACTTCCATAGTTCCGTTCATAAATAAGTGACCTTTCGAAATCGACGTGGTGTCTAAACCACAAATCTTGAGCACACTATTCTTCTGCAATATATTTGTAATTGTAATGGCACTAGAATCTATTGGAAGTTGTTTTATGACAAGTTCTCATATCATCATATAGATATTGTTGGTTAATACAACCTCTAATTTTTTTATAAGCACTTGACTTGTCGCTGCAATGAGTAAATTCAAAATGGACCATTGATTTTTCTGAGACACAAAACAGGTCTTTCAAAGTATAGGGAACAACATCCATCTGTGGACTAACTCAATAACAGGTCTGAAAAGCATACCTTTAAACTGATGAATTAAATTTGGATTGCCAATCTTTTTCATCATTTCGGACTTTTGGTTCTACTGGTTGATGCATGAAACATAATATGGTACCAGCGCAGAGGTCTTGGGTTCAAGTTTTGGCTTTCGCAATTTAATATTAAAAGAAACCGCTTGCCCTCTTTCTATCATGTTTTGGCCTTGCTGAGCCACACGTGAGACGGGGTGTTTGAAGTATATGTGGAACACCCACTCTTCTTCATCAGTCCGGACTTTTGGTTCTACTGGTTGATGCATGAAACTTAAGATAAACAATGAAGGATGAACAAGACATGTTGGTGGAAATCAAGAAGGCATAAGTTGACTGCATAGTGGCATTAATATTTTGTGGTATTGATTATTTTGTCTTGAATACCTTATGGAATTACATGTCAATATACAGGGGAAAGCTGGTAGATGCTTACAGATACCTGCACAAAGAAAAAGATATGGAGTGTGGCTTCTCTTGGTCTGGGAATCCAATTGGGAAGTAAGAAACATTTTCATGATTGTATAACTGTTAAATTGTTAATTATAGTTTTCAGTTGTTTATCAGATTTTATCTGTGTATTATTGAAGCATGTCGCCACCTAAATGTTTATCTGCTGTTCTCTTTTATGTCTGATGGGTTATTTGATCCCGTTATATAGATATGGTTTGTAAGCATATGTTCCTCTAATGTTTAACATTAATAAATTATCCTCCATCTTAAAAATCTGATTTTATTTAAGGCACATAGAAAAGGGAATTGGCAACTCCGCCTATGCCTTTTTAGGAATAGCCGGTCCCAAGCCCGGGTAAAGGAGGAGTGTTGTGTTAGGCTTGGTGAGTCGACGTAAAAAACCAGCCATTCCTATGGATATGAAACCCAATAGAAATTTGTTGGGGCGTACGTTTCCTTGTGTTTCCGTTCGGTTTCATATCTAGCCTATACCCCAACTTGCTTGGGAAAAAGGCTTTGATGGTGATGTTGTTGATAAAAATGGAATTGGCAGTATGATTAATTATTTATGGTCTCCTGACAAGCAAATGTTCTTTCGTAATTACTACATATGAATGCTAATGATATAGTGTATGCGCTTCATCTTTTTCTGTATGGACTCATTTATTGCTTAATATTTCTCCAGGTACCGAGGAAAGAGAATGCGTATTGATTATTTCATTGTTTCAGAACGGTTGAAGGACAGAATAGATTCATGTAAAATGCATGGTCATGGAATTGAATTGGAAGGTTTGTATTGCACAACTTTCTCTGCGTGGTGATTTATTATATACTGTGATATGTTTGTATATTTGGTCCTTCTAAAGTTCTAATTTATTTAACAAAAAAGAGTGACTGCTATATTACTAGAAGAAGTGTGTACGACCCACATTTGCGAGCACGGAAGCTCAAAAGTGGGCGGGCAAGGGTGTGTCAACCCTTCCTACTCCTAGCCATCCTTGGCTAAGCCTCGGTTTGCAAGTTTATTTGCCTATCATCTGCTGCAAATAAATAAGGGAAGGGGACCGTGGATGATAGGATGTTGGTTGGACCATGTGCTGGTCTTTATATATTCAATATCAGAAAACAGAAAATTAGAGTTGTCCTATCTAGTTTGTTTGTTTGGTATATGGAGGACAAATATACAAATATAGATAGGTTTGGAAATGCCCTAAACTGCGAGCTGTTACAAATCTTTATTGATTTACTGCTTGTTTATCCTATGTGCATAGTAAATATGATACACTTCATATATACCCAAAGTGTATACTTATCTATGTTTTGGCCTTGGTCTTTTTTATCAACCTTTTTTTGCCTTGATTTAATCCATAGAATTTCTTGATCGCAGGATTTTATGGAAGTGATCACTGTCCTGTTTCACTTGAACTCTCCAAAGAAACAGTGGAAGCATCAGAATTGAAGAGCTCCGTCTGAGTTCTATGTATTGGTCTTAACGGGTCATCATGGATTAATTGATTATTAGGTTAGTTCAGGTGTAGCGTCTGCGGTTGGCCTCTCATGAGATATTTGTGTATTTTTATGTGACCTGCATTATTAGTTTAAACATTTCCTGTGACCAGATCTGCTACACATTCCGACAATTGACCTCTTCTTAAGTTTGAGAGTTATGGTGAGTAGGACCTGGCGATTTTGTTAACCGGGTAAAAGGAGTTTGGCAACGTGAGAAGCAGGGTAGGACAACAATTGAGGGCTGGCAATTTGAAATATGCACACTTCTTCATTTTTTGTGAGGGTGGATGGAAATATGTAAACAATAAAGAAAAGAAAAGGCTATTGGCAATTATTGATGAACTTGATAAAAGGCTGAAACCTTGCGCCTAACCAACTTTGAGGTTGGTGTTAAACGGTTGTAGCGTGCGGCGACGTTCTTTGGAGAGGTTGGCGAAGCTAATTCAAGAAGGGGAGACCTGCTGGAAACACAGAGCCAAGTTCGGGAATGTTAAATAGGTTTTTTTAAAGGTCCAGTATGTTAAAGGGTGGTAACAACAAGAGGTATTTTATCTCGTGATCATCGATCGGTGTCACAAACAGAAATTTTAAATTAGAACAAAACGAGCCGTACCATCTAGGGGGAGGAGCAACTTAAACAATTTATCACGAAGTACTATAGAGATCTTTTGGTCCACATGAGGCAAGTCGGACTTTGCTTGACGAGCTAAGAGATTGAGGATGTATTCTGTCTTTGAAATGGAGCCAAATAAGGTCCCAGCCCTACTTTGACAAGTTTTGCCCGATTCCAGTGATGGAGGTGCGAGAACGGCGGCTCTGCCTTCGGCTCGCTCCAGGGTTCATAGTCTCCGCGCCGAAGACTTTTTTATAATTTCTATTACTTTGGGTGTTTCTTATACTGTTGTTGATGCTAATTAATAGATTGGTGGTCCTTTTCGCAAAAAAAAAAACCCAGTCGGAATGGCTTCCTATCTGAATTTTACTACCTTTTGGAGGTCATCAAAGGCGATCTGGTGGCCTTGTTTGCTCATTTTTATGGGGCAAAATTTCCTCTACAAAGTTTGCCGATTTTGGAGTAATAACTCTGGTACGGTGATACCTATGGGGCAGGAGCATAAAAATACATCAATAGAGCTATTTGCCTTCTCAACATGAGTTCGAAATTTTCACTGAAGTCGGAACAATCTGGTGTCCTCACCCGTCCTCATCCAAACGGCCTTCTTGCTGGGTGGTTATTTTTCATGAAACTATCCATAAATTGCATACAGTACTAAAAAATATGAAGTGACTTTTAGAATAGATATCAAAAAACACATGATAAAATCATGTCCTTGTTTACAGCAAGCTGGATGGATAGCTTTCCCCATTTGGAGGAGTTGTGTATGTTAATATTGTGGTGCTATTTTAGTCAACCGTGCAAAGGAATACGTCAATACGAGGTGATTGGTGATCTAATTCCTCACTTGGTGGATGATACTTCTTTGATATTGCGATATGCAGACATGACCTTTTGATAGATCATGATCTATAGAAAGCGGCCAACATGAAACTTATTTTGACCGTCCGAGCAGCTTTCTTACACTAATTTTCATAAAAGTGACTTGTGTTCTATTAGATGCAAGAGCCAAGTGTAGAATTGCACGAATGGGCCACTGCATATCTGAGCAGCTTTCTGGGATAAATTTCCATAAATGTAAGCTGTATTATTTATGATGCCAAGAAGCAAGTGTAGAATTGGATGAATAGGCCACTGCCCATCAGAAGGCCAAGCCGATGGAGAAGGACAGGCGATATATTTCAATACTCCTGTTTATGTTTATGATGCCAAGAAGAAAGTGTAGAATTGGATGAATCGGCCAGCTATCCCCATCTAGAAGGCCAAGCCGATAGAGAAGGACAGGGGATATATTTCAGCACTCATGTTTATGTATAGGCTAAGGCTTAGTAGATGTGAAGATCGATGAAGGCTATTTCTATTGATAGTGGGTCGACTTGATACCTCTTAACTCGGGTACCATACAAAATTGCATGAACCAACTAACTTTTAACCAAAAGCTCTGTCTAGTGGAGAAGGGCAAGGAATATATTTTAACAGCGAGAAAGGCGAATATGCAGAACTTCTTTTTCTTGGAACCCTCTTTCCATTTTAAATACCTACCTTCCCTATACAATATAAGAATATCCACAATAGTATTGAGAAAATACTACAGTAAGTAATTGGCAGGCCAAGATGCTTTCCTACTTTATAAGCTAATGTGAACCTCTCTGTATTATTGCATTCATAAACCAAACAAATCCTCAGCTTTTATCTGCTCGACTCCTAGTATTCTTTTTCTCAGCAAACTGATAAAATTGTCTTACCTTAATTATTTTTCCTATGCATGGATTGCACGATTTCATTGTTTCATGATCAAGCCTCATCCATTCGCGATCGGGTTTCATCGATGGGTCAAAAGAAGCAAAGATGACAAACATCATTCCACTAGACCATCATCATCATCATCATCACGACCAGCAGCAGTCAATTAAGTACATGACCAAATCATTTGAGAATGATGGACAGTCGAGGTATCTCTTTCTTTCTGTTTCTGCAGGACTACAACAGTAGGGTTCTATCCGTTTGGCAGGTCGCCACAATCCAATGGGAGGAGGAGAACACGGTGTACACAAATGTTCACCACCCTACCGCCTCTGTACTGGCTTGTAAAGCACGACCGTGACAAACTTCGCCTTAAACCGGTGCGTGATCCCCAGGGCAACGACAGACCTCGAGTTCTCCTTTTCTATGTAGAGGTGGTTGAGTACCACGGGTTGGGGCAGAGGGAGGCTGCTGGAGTCGTCGTGGCTCGGCGGGAAGCTCAGTAATGTGTGCTGCAAATGAGGAGGAACCAATGGGGGTTCCCGAGCTTCATCTTCATTTCCAGGAATAGGGTTACTGTAGCTTGAATCTGGTGATGCTGGGACTTCAAACCCAACAACATTCACCCCTTCCTACACCAATGTTAACCACTCATCATAGGTACAAAATCAACCAAGACTGCGCTTTAGGTAAGAAAGCCATAAGCATATACCAAAGTACTTACATGGTCATCCCTGACTTGTCGGTCCATATTGCAGCAAGACTGTTGCCTATCCTAGTAAATGAGTATATGAAAAAATGTTGATGTGAGCAAGCAATTTAAGTAATGCAGTGAAAGTGTAAAATAAAATCAAGAGTTGATATAGATTCAGAAAGAAACTACAAAGTGTGTATAGGAATCATATTGCATGAAGTTTGCGTATTTATATTTCTCTCATGCGCTCCATGCAAAAGACATTTTGGAGTTATGAACCAAACAGATCCAAGTCAACATAAAAATACAGCAGTAAACTAGCTTAGACATTCAAATGGTATTTTACCCGGGAACAGATTTGACCCAACTGCGAGGGAGCATATGATGGTATGCTAAAAGATTTCAGTTTAACGCATGAATGATGAATCCAATAGTACTTCTCTAATGACCAATTTTGAACCTGAACCGCCCTTACAAAGGGCACGATTGATAATACTGACAAAGATTTCAAATATACAAATGAGTTCAAACAGAGTAACTCGCCTAACATAAATAATTGCAACTCCAACAGATGAAAAATGATGAAAGAGAAGAGAACTGTATTGTCGTTGCAAAGAAAATCATTAACGAAAAAACTATTAAAAACTTACTCTTAGCAATATTATCCATTCAGATCTACATATGAACTAAAGAAAACTCATATCTTCTACTGTGGCACAGCACCTTATCGAACTCATCTCCTCTTTACTCGATTAGGATATCATAGAGATCTACGTAACCTATTTATTTTGTTCATAATGTGGCCAAATAAGCTTCAGTTCTTTTCACTTTGATCTCGTTCAGTTGCTCTGCTTCACTGCAGGCAATGAACAGTATCTTCCTTGCATAATACTACATCCAGTTGTTTTAAATTGTTCATTTCTTACTCCACAACACCCTTAATGTCACATCAGCAGGTGATTCAAAGGAAAAGTACTGTGGCAGCTCAAACAAAGGTTTTGGCCAGTTTCATATGTTACAAGGGGTTAGAGGTTTTACTGCCAAAAGTTTCAGACATATTATAAAATTAAAAAATCTTATGTTAACAAAAAAATTAAGGGCTCACTAGAAGAGCAGAGCTACAGTCTGATCATAGTGGTTGAAGTCATGCTCCTTGGGTTGACATTGGGTATTTTCTATATTACTACCTGCCGGTGGGACCTACATACCAGCTCATCAGCTCGTGGAAGCGCACAACTATTATTTGAACCCGTGACACGTTAAAGCTCACAATTTATCGCCTAGATGGCAACAAGATGTTTCCTAGTGTAACAAAATCTTTAATTTGCATATTTCAGAGTTTAAACTTAAACGTCACAAAGATTTTGAGCAGTACACTGTCTCACCGGAGCACCAGGGTTCGAAGAATCTCAGCCGATTGCAAGAACCCTGGGTCAAATGGAGCAAACTGTGAGGCAACCAAAGATTCGGCCGAAGTCTATTAATATTATCTCTTAACTTGGTTTGATTTTAATTCTCTGAAATGATCCCTAGGATTTGGAGGAGTGAAGCAGAAATTGTGTTTAAGTGAATTCAAGAAATCGTTTTGCTGAGTCGAGGGACCAGTCACAAGTGTGGGAAAAGGCTAAAATATGGGCAAATGCTGCTTTTGGTGATTACAGTAACGATTTAGCACAGTTACCACATAGAATTCGTTTACTCTGATGTGTTAAGTTGAATCCAATACTTGATCTGTTGCATGTGGGTATAGAGGCAAATAAAAGGAAAAATGTCCAGATTTAATAAGGTGTAGTAATCAATGTTTCTAATTTAGAAAATGCAGGAACCAGGGCTTAATCTGTAATATTTCCTTTTTGTTTGCCTCCATATTGGTTGCATTCTAATTCAGAGAATGCGAAGAATTTAAACATGTTCATACAGTTGCATTAACAGACAATCATCATACATATGCTTAATCTGTAGCATTTCCTTTTACTTGCCTCTGCTCACGCAACAAAAATTAAGTATAGGGTCCAAACAAACACATCAGAATAATATATACTACCAGATATACTAAAACAACTAGCTGATACTCCATATAAAGAATTAACTTTGATGCTAACAGCTTTAACTGATGTAACAGACTACCTGATATACTAAAAACGGAAGCAAAAAATCCATGCAAACAACTTAAACAAGATGTTCATGCAGTTGCGTTATGGGCAAGCGTTAGGCATAACCTTTAGGCTTCGTTTGGATGTCACCAACGAAACTGAAACCGCGCTAAATTCAAATTCTAGTGTTTGATTGTTCGCTCAATTGACTCATGGAAGCCCAGTGGGACAGCAATTCCAAGTCATTTTTTGATGGTCAAGCGTGGAATTGAACATTATGAAGCTTCTAGTTTAGACATGTACAGCAAACATGTGCAGATTTCATATTTAGACATTTACAACAAACTAGAAGCTTCATAATGTTCAATTCCACGCTTGATTCAAGCTTCATAATCCCTTGGTCCCCTCTGGGTGCTCAGATATGCCATAGAAAGAACACATGATTCAAGTTACATTTCTGACAATATAATCCTTCTCCTCTTCCTTCCTTTTATTTTTATATTAATGTAATATAATAACTGTAAATGATATGACATGAAGCTGGTACAATGCAGCAATCTAGTTGAAGATTCTACACAGCAAAGGAACACTACATCGCATGCAACCAGTTGGACTGTTATTTTTACCTTGAATCTGCAACACTTCAGTCTGCCAGAACAGATGACCTGGAAAAAAAGTGGCATTGTCAGATTTGGTTCAGTTTTGGGATTTAGGCAAAAGAAAAAAAGACAAGTGCAGTAGCTGCAAGAGGAGATAAGGAGCTGTTTCGGACGGCCGCCTGCATCGGAGTGTTCAGACGGGTGGATGGGGCGAGGCGCGCAGGCGGTGGACAGAGCCAGCCGGAGAGGGAGGGAGGAGATAAGGAGGAGGGTGGCCGGAGATTAAAATTGCTACTGTATGGATGCTGCATAGTAGTAAGGAATAAATGGAGTTGAGCAAGGCCATGGAGGGAGGCGGGTCCAGCAGGTGCTATTCACCCTCCGACGGCCACCGTTTAGACTAGAACCGCCGTCGGCGACCGGTGGGCGATTTCTAGGGTTAGGACCGGGAGAGGAGAGGGGCGGCCAGGGGGTAGGGCTAAGGCGCGCGCCGGAGCGGCCATGGGATAGGGCGAGGAGAGGGAGGCGCGTCCAGGGAGAAGAGGAGGGGGCGTACCTGGGCGCCGCCGCCGCCGCCGCCGACCGTCGCGTTCGTCTGGCCAGGGAGAAGAGGAGGGACGCGCGTCTGGAGTCGCTCGCCTCGCCAGGAGCCGAGTTCGCTCGCGGGGACGAGTAAATGACAAAAAACTACCACAATTGTGCCATAGATGACGCGGAACTACCAAATGGGACACGATTGTCACATGACTACCATGTTTGGGGCACGGTCGCGACGCGGAGCACTAATTGAACAGATCAAGCGTGCTAACGATGTTTCTGGCAGCCCTGGCCCACAGTCAGAGCTGACGTGGCTAGCAGCCGGACGGCCGTTAGGGCTCGCGTTAGGGCAACTCCTGGTTGACTTTCCCCCAAATCGAACGAGAAATGGAAGACGGAGGAGGCGGCGGCGACTGGTTCGGCGACCCAGGCGTGCACGGCGCATCTCCGGCGTATGATGGCATGGAGGGCTTCATCCTGCCCTCGCCGGTGTTGCAGCACTCGCTCGCCGGTGCTGCAGCTGACGCCACCAAGCCCACCGCGTCCAGAGTCCGAGAAGTGGTGGACATCTCAGGGCATGACGTCTCAGAATGACCCCATGAGCCATTACCTCTACAATGGTAGCGGGTAAGAGTTCTTTGCCCTCTGTAGACTACCTCTCTGTTGGATTTTGCCCTCTGTAGAGTAATCCCCTGTTCCATTTTGCCCTAGTGTTATTTCTGGCAATAATGTTGGTAGAATGACGATGTAGATTGACTAGAATTTTAATTTGGATTATAGGGAGAAGGCAGAGATGTGGGAGCTCTATTTTCAATTTGATGGAGCAAAATTTGTTCACAAAACTTTACATAGGACAGACATAAGGTTTCTGAAATTGTTGTCCATCATGGAGGAAGAGGGATATGGTCTGTGTGATTCCTTATACTACCTCTGTTTCAAGGAATAAGGCGCCCTCGTTTTACGAGCTTTTTGTTTGACCAAAAATTTCTTCAAATAGATAAAGATTGTTTGTATAAAATTAGTATCATTAAAAAGTACTTTTCAATACGAATCCAACGATACTATATACATATAATATAATTAAAATTTTGTTGCTCAATTTTTATGGTCAAAGTTCGTCTTGAAATACGTGTGCGCCTTATTCCTTGAAACGGAGGTAGTATTATGTTAAAAATGAAGGAGTAGGACTAAGTAGATTAGAGCTAGTGGACAGCAACTATAAGGTTGATGAAATGCTAGTGAAGTATGCAAGTACAAAGAAACTGGTGCTCACTGTGATGAAGGACAATAGGAAAGAGCAATTGTTTTATCACCATTGAAGAGAAAGCATGAAAGCACAATTGACCTTGATCCAGAGGAAGAAGAGCCAATTGCACCGAAAATACACATCGGAACCTGGCAACGCGCGAGGATGATATCACATCGTTCATTAATTCAAGATCTGTGCTTTATTTACCAAGGCTCATGTTTTTACCTTGCATGCATTTAATGAAGCACTAATCGTTGTAGCCCCACTGCATGTTGACTAACGGGTCCATTTAACTCCTCACAGAATTCACGTGCAACTAACAATGTGTACTATGAGTTAGTTAGTGCATTTGAATAATCTATTTTTTTTTGGATACTATTACAATTTGAATTACAAATTGGATTTTTTGGATACGAACGGGTCCATTTTTTTTGGATAATCTAGTTAATTCATATGAACAATAGTGTGCACTTTATGAGAAATTGGATACTATTACAATTTGAATTACAAAACATTAAACAATGGGGAGATACTTGTTAGAACCTTCAATAACCAATATATATTTAAAATTCAAACATTGATTTTGGACATAAAATAATACAAACATATATTTTTATATTTAAATATCCTTATATCATCAAAGTACAAGCCACGTATCTTTGGAGAAAACATGAAGCTTAGGACATTCAAAATCATTAGCCTTCATGTTTTTTAAAACTCATAATTTATAAAAAAAAGTCCATGAGTCACCAAATAAAATTAAGGGTCTAATTAAGTATGCATGTCCAATATTTAACCAAGATGTTAACCAAGAAATTAATGCACCATGTGTCCTGGTTTCAACATTCACTGACACATATTTAAGAGGGAGGGAGAAAAAATGACCATCAGACATGCATGCACATTAACTACAACAACTTTTGTTGACCTCTATGTTCAAATTCACCACGCATTGCTCTGGTAACTTTTCTGCATTTATGATCTCCTATATTAAAAGCTAATCTTGATGCTCATCTTAATGCTCATGATTTCATCCTCTCGCGTTGCCAGGTTCCAAACGTGCATGTCGCCAATTGCACACCCTTTTCTGAGCCAAGACAGTTCCTTTTGTGATGGTTGGCAGTCACAAATGGATCATCACAACTTTCCTCAGATGCACACACAGGAGAGTGTTAACTGTGAGAAGGGTAAACATGTACTGGGTCTAGAGACATGTATGGCAGAAGAAGAAGAAGAAGAGGAATCTGAAGATGAGGATGATAGTTGGCTATATCCAGGCAGATTTGACCCAATAGCTGCAGAGAAGGCAAGAAGAGATCAGGAAGAGGAAATGCACCAGAGAATTGCTGCTAGGAAGAAGAGCAATCTTACGCAACATAGCACAAAGATCATGGAAGTTTCTTTTAGTTAAGCGTAGCGTATCATAGCAAGCCGTCTCGGACCCATCATATGTTGTGGTGAGATATAAGAATGAAATTGCTACTGTATGGATGCTGCATAGTAAGGAATAAATGGAGTTGAGCAAGGCCATGGAGGGAGGCGGGTCCAGCAGGTGCTATTCACCCTCCGACGGCCACCGTTTAGACTAGAACCGCCGTCGGCGACCGGTGGGCGATTTCTAGGGTTAGGACCGGGAGAGGAGAGGGGCGGCCAGGGGGTAGGGCTAAGGCGCGCGCCGGAGCGGCCATGGGATAGGGCGAGGAGAGGGAGGCGCGTCCAGGGAGAAGAGGAGGGGGCGTACCTGGGCGCCGCCGCCGCCGCCGCCGACCGTCGCGTTCGTCTGGCCAGGGAGAAGAGGAGGGACGCGCGTCTGGAGTCGCTCGCCTCGCCAGGAGCCGAGTTCGCTCGCGGGGACAGTTTCCACGCGATTCCGAGGTCCAACCCTCGGAAAGTCTCGCGCGTGGTTAAGCGGTACCTCCGAATTTCACCGCATTTCCAGACTCTAATTCTCAGGCCCAGGCCACTCCAAACGGCGGAAATTGACCTCTAATTCCAGATTCTTTGATTCCAAGGCCAATTCTTTACATCCAAACAAACACAGCATTAAGGGTAAGCATGGAGGTTGAATGGGTTGATGCCAGGGCATCTCCACCGGTGCTACAATTTGACTAAAATCCTTGGAACTTGTCCTAGGTACAAAATACATAATTACGGCCACTAAATCAATGAAAAATGAAAGCACTATCTGGGAGGGTCTTTTGTCCATTGTAATAGCATCTCTAGCACAGCCCGTATTTCTCCGAATCAAAAACGCGGAGTTCGATCTTCTGCGCTGTTCAGTTTTGATGTTTTTAGTCACGGCCAAGATTAGAAACCGAACTCGTGAACTGAAAAACCGAAAATCAAACGATGATCTTGCAAAATTGAACTCATTCTTCCTCCGATCGAGCTACATTCGAAGATAATTTACATAAACTAGCCAAAATACTAGACTAATCCTAGTGCGCTCTTTAATTTGACTACTTAAACTACTGGATTAGGTCTCGGATTGTCACCGGGGCAGCTCTTGCGGCGGCGGAGGGTTTTTACGCGCCGGTGACTCCTATACGACGACGAGCGCGGCCACCTCGAACGTCGCCGCTGAAAGAACATCTCTCATATTATGTTTTGAGTGTTTGATGTCAATGTACGTGATATACTAATGTTTGGTTAAGTGGTACAGAGATTATATAGATACATGTGTGTGTGTATTGGATGTGGTCAGTGCTGTCAAAGAGATTCAGAAAAAGCACATCAGCCGGATAATCCGGGCGATATTTCCAAAATATCCGGTCCCGAATTTTGGCTAAGGACTTGAGAGAAATCAGCTCAGTATAGGGGCCGGACATTTGCCCGGATATTGTCCTGGTTTTGTCCCGGGGCCGGATTATCCGGGCCGGATATTTCAAGAATATCCGGCCCCCTCGAAAATGGCTAAGGACCTGAAGAAAAGTGGCTCTGGTATGGGGCCGGACATTTGACCGGACATTGTCCTGGTTTTGTACCTGGAGGCCGGATTATCCGGGGGGCGGATTATCCGGCCCTAACTTAGGTCGGATTATCCGGCCCCGAAGGCCCAACGGTTGGATTTTGGGGAGGGTATTTATACCCCTCTTCTTCTTCCTTACCCCTTTGCTCAATCATTGCACAAGAAATCTGCCAAGCTTCACCACCATTAGAGCCACCTCAAGAAACACAAGATTTGCAAGATCTCCTTCCTCCCCCAACCAAAGCTCTTGATCTTTGGAGATTCGAAGGAGAAGCCACCGATCTACATCCTCACCAAAGCGTTTTTCATTTCCTCATTTGTTTGAGGGATCTCATGCTAGTGTTCCTATTTGGTTCCCTAGTTGATTTGTGTTGATGTGTTGTTGTTGATTATTGTATTGTTACAGATTTGGGAGCCTCCAATTCAGTTGTGGATGTGTGCCCCAAGAACCTTGTAAAGGCCCGGTTTCCGCCTCGAGGAAATCCCTTAGTGGAAGTGGGCTAGGCCTTCATGGCGTTGCTCACAGGAGATCTGAGTGAAGCCGTCGTGGCTGTTGGTTTGGCTTGCGTAGCAACCACACTCCTCCAAACGTAGACGTACCTTCTTGCAAAGGAAGGGAACTACGGGAATCATCTCCGTGTCAACACGTGCTACACTCTCGGTTACCTCTATCCCACTCTATCTCCTATATATTGCGTAGCTATATCTTGCTTAGTTGGTAACCTTGTCATATAGGTAAATTCACTTAGTTGCATATCTAGAGAATTTACCTTTGTGTCAAACCTAAATTGAAAAAGAACTAAAATTGGTTAGCACCTATTCACCCCCTCTAGGTGCGGCATACGATCCTTTCAATTGGTATCAGAGCCTCGGCTCTTATTTCGGGCTTAACCGCCTAAGAGTATGCCGGACGATGTGCCTCCGGAAGAGGCCGGTAAGTTGGTCACCATGGAGGACATCAATTCGTTGAGATCCTCCATGGACGCTCAAATGGAAAGCATGAGAAATCTAATTTCCGAGCTTATGACTCCGGTCCCTCCTAGGGCTCCCGTCATAGAGGTAAAGGACACGGGTGTGTTAGAAGAGGGAGGTGCTTCGGCATTACCCTCCTCTACTAAACCCGTGGAAGGTGATAACTTAAATACTATCAAACCTCCCATTGCATCTCCTAGTGGAGGTGAGAGCTACAATCGAGTAGCTCCACCTTTTCAATCTCCCGATATACCGGTTCCTCATCCCCATTTGAACATCCGAGGCGACCCACCTAAGTTTTCCGTTGATAATTTCGATACTTGGCAATTTGAGTTTCGCTCTCATGTTTGCAGTGCCTCCAATGAACTTTGGAGAATCATCTTGGAAGACTTCAAGCCCTACAACCCCGACAAGTTGACTAGAAGAGAAGCGGTTGATAGTCAACTCAACAACACCGCCTTGCACATGATTCAAACTAGTGTGGGGACACAAGAGCTGCCTCGTGTTCGAACTACACCACCGCCAAGGAAGCTTGGGATGGTTTGGCCGCTAGTTGCATTGGAAGTGAGAGCACAAGAAGGAACAAGTATAAAGGAATCATGAGGCTACCGGATGAAGATCATCAAGTCATGTATGGAAGACTCCTCATTGTTGCCGATGCCTTCCGGCTTAGTGGTGCCACCCACATCAATGACTCTTGGATCAAGGAGAAGTACATTGAATGCATGATGCCGTTTGTACCCATTGATGTCAAGACCCTTGTTGGGAGAGAATGCTATTCCTCTCTCTCATCTCAAGATGCCGTGCACGAGATGCAAGCCCTCAAGGTGCTCGAGCAAAACTCTCATGATTCTCGTGTGCCATTGGTATGGCAAAAGGGAACAATCTTGCCTTGGTGGTCAACCCCGTTGAAGAAGTGTACCCTCAAGAACAATATAGGGCATCTTGGAGTATGACCTATCCGGAAGATTTGGAATGCCACTATCATGATCACATGGCCTTCCATGCAAAGTCATTTTGGGTTGATCCCTCCAAGGCCAAGGAAGACAACATCAAGAGAAACCACAAAAGTGGGTTCACTAGCTTTGGTCCAAAGACAAGGCCATGCTACAACTGTGATGACAAGCGCCACTTCATTGCCGAATGCCCCTATGAGAATAGAGAGCTTCATAATGGAAGGCTCATTCCCAAGGACAAGAGCAAAGACACAAAGGGCAAATATTCAAAGGCCCCCAACAAGAAATTCTACAACAACAAGACCAAGAAGGGCAAGAGGCCTCCAAGAGTTGTGCTAGTGACTAGGGAAGAGTATTCTACCGATGAAGTTCAAAGCTCTAGTGATGAAGAAGGAGAAAGCTCAAAGGAAGTGGCCGCCATTGTCACTACCAACATTCCCTCTTCATCTCTCTTTGAATCCCCCAATGAGAATCCTCATGAATGCACATTGCTTCATGGCAAAATCCTCCTTGGACACATCTATTGTGCTATCAACTCAAGAAGAATATACCTCCGGAGATGATGATGTTGATGATGAAGAAGATGCAACCTCTAATGGATTGGTCGCTCTTGCCTCCCTCTCCACTAACTCTTCATCACCAAGTGAATCCCCCAATGAGATCATTCATGTGGAGGAAGAAAGTTGTCTCATGGCTAAATCCTCCGAGGTATCATCTCCTAGCCCCTCTATGCCTAACATATCAAGTGATCTAGGGGTTGATGATGCTAGTCTAAAAGTGAAACAAGAAATGCTAGAGTTTGATGAATTCATTCTTAACCTACAAGGTATCAACAAAAAGCATGTTTCTAATCTCATGGCTCGTTTAGCTCAACAAAATGCTACTCTTGAGAAAAAGGGTCAAATAGAGAGAGAAGACTCTCTTGAAATCCATGCTCTTAAAAATGCTCTTGAGGAAAGTCAAGAAACTATAGCTTCTCTTGAGGAGAGGCTAGAAAATCTTGAAGAGCCTCAAGATGAAATTAACAAGCTCACTAAAGCTAGAGATCATGCTAGGGCTAAGACTAAATTGCTTAAAAAGGAAATGGCCCAATTTGGTGTTGAGCATGAGAAACTTGTGAAGGATCTAGATGAACTAGACAAAGCTCACAAAGCTTTGAAGAGTGAATACGCTCTCCTATCCAAGTCAAATGAGCAACTTCAAATTAGGCTTGCTTCATGTGATGTGCCTAGTTCCTCTACCCCTTCATGTGATCATGCAAATATTATTGAGGAAAATGTTAGGTTGAAGGATGAACTTGCTATGGCCTCCTCTCCCCAAAGTAAACTTTCTTTGGATGATCTCTTGAGTAAGCAAAGATCAAACAATGGGAAGGAGGGCCTTGGTTGTGGAGCCAAGGCAAAGAAGGCAAACAAGCAAAAGGCCAAGCCCGCACAAGAGAAGAAGAAAGATATCACTAACGGTGAAGCCCCTAAGGGCAAAACCATTAATGATGATGATGCGGGAAATGCTAACCCTCACTATGTTTTATTCAAAGATTATTATGGCGATGTTTATGCTAAATATGTTGGCCCATATGATGGTTATGTTGCTTGGTCTATTTGGGTCCCAAAGACCCTTGTTGCTAACAAAAGAGGACCCATTGAGAAATGGGTACCTAAATCCAAGCATTGATCTCATGTAGGACTATGCCGCCGGAGGTTCAAAATGGGTACTTGATAGTGGATGTACAAGTCATATGACCGGCGGCAAGAACCTCGTCAAGGAGTTGAGGCCCAACATAAACAATATCACTGTCTCCTTTGGCGATAATTCTACATCCGAGGTATTGGGTTTTGGCAAGGTTGTGGTTGCACACAACATAACACTTGTGGATGTCATGCTTGTCAAAACCCTTGGTTACAATTTGCTTTCCGTTTCCGCCCTTGGCAAGATGGGTTTCGCCGTCTTTATTGATAAAGATATTGTGGTCCTCTTGTGGAGCAAGACTCTAAAAGTCGCTTTCGTTGGGTATTGCGAACATAACTTGTATGTGGTGGACTTTTCGGGGACCACCACTTCAAGTGCGATGTGCCTATTCGGAAAGGCGGATGTGGGTTGGTTGTGGCATCGCCGCCTAGCCCATGTCAACATGAGAACTTTGCAAAGTCTTCACAAGGGGAACCATATTGTGGGACTAATGGAAAATGTTTCTTTTGCCAAAGATCGTGTTTGTAGGGCTTGTGTTGAAGGCAAAATGCATGACTCTCCGCATCCAAGAAAGACTATCATCTCTTCCAAGAGGATCTTGGAGCTCCTTCATGTGGATCTCTTTGGTCCCGTTACTCATGCAAGTCTTGGTGCGAAGAAACATTGCTTGGTGATTGTTGATGATTACTCAAGATACACTTGGGTCTACTTTCTCAAGACGAAAGATGAGACTCAACAAATATTCATTGACTTTGCTACCGAGGTGCAACGCCAACACAACCTCCTCATTATGGCAATAAGAAGTGACAACGGCTCCGAGTTCAAGAACTACACCTAAATGATTTTCTTAGTGATGAGGGGATTCGTCATCAATATTCCGCTGCTTACACCCCTCAACAAAATGGTGTTGCGGAGAGGAAGAACCGGACTCTTATGGATATGGCAAGATCTATGATGGCGGAGTATAAATCCCGCTATAACTTTTGGGCCGAAGCCATCTCCACCGCATGCCACTCTTCTAACCGGCTCTATATCCGCAAGGGTTTGAACAAGACTCCATATGAAATACTCACCGGCAACAAGCCTAATATCTCATACTTCAAGGTGTTCGGTTGTAAGTGTTTCTACAAAATCAAAGGAGTTCGTTTGTCTAAATTCGCTCCTAAAGCTTTGGAGGGTATATTTGTTGGTTACGGTGCCGAATCTCACACTTATAGAGTCTTTGATATAGCCTCCGGGATTATCATCGAATCTTGTAGTGTGAGGTTCGAAGAAAATGATGGCTCCCAAGTGGGGCAAGTTGATGTATGTGCAGGTGATGAAATACCTCAAGATGCCATAGTAAGAATGGGTGTGGGATTTTTCCGCCCCATTGAGGGACATGGTGTGGCGTCTCGGGAAGAACTATGCTCTACCACGGTGGAGCCCTCATCCTCTCAACATCAACAAACCCCATATCTTGAAGCTAATGATGCACCAACCCAAGAACAAGAAGAAAACCCTCCCTCTCATGAACAAGATCAAGGACAAGATCAACCAAGAATTCAAGATCAACCATTCGATATTTGCGCTTCACCAAATATTGTCCAAGATCAAGCACATGAGGATGAGCATTCTCAAGAAATTGAGGAAGCTCAAATTGAAGGTCAAGACGGGGACCCAAATGATCAAGTTGATCAAGTGACACCTCCAAGGCCTAAAAGAACCAAGGAGGAGATCGAGGCCCGTCGTCTAGCAAGAAGAGATAGGACCCTTGAAATTCGTGGACACACTCATGACAAGGTCCTTGGTGATGTTCGAGCTAAGGTCTCCACAAGAAGGCAATTGGCTAACTTTAGCAATCATCATGCTTATATCTCCGTAGTGGAACCCAAGAAAGTATTTGAAGCCCTTGAAGATTCGGATTGGGTGGAAGCCATGCACGAGGAACTCAACAACTTCAAGCGCAACAAAGTGTGGACCTTAGTAGAGAAGCCAAAGGAGTGCCGCAATGTTATAGGCACTAAATGGATATTCAAGAACAAGCAAGATGAGTTTGGAAATATTGTGAGGAACAAGGCAAGATTGGTGGCTCAAGGTTTCTCTCAAGTTGAAGGAATTGACTTTGGAGAGACCTATGCTCCCGTGGCTCGTCTTGAGTCCATCCGTATCCTTCTTGCTTATGCATCGCATCATAACTTTAAGTTACAACAAATGGATGTTAAAAGTGCATTTCTTAATGGTCCTTTGCATGAAGAGGTTTATGTTAAGCAACCCCCGGGGTTTGAGGATCTCAACTTTCCTAACCATGTCTACAAGCTTGATAAAGCACTTTATGGTCTCAAACAAGCTCCTAGAGCTTGGTACGAGCACCTTAAAGAATTGTTGGTAGACCGTGGGTTTGATGTTGGGCTAATCGATCCCACTCTTTTTACTAAGAGGGTTAATGGGGAGCTTTTCGTTTGCCAATTATATGTTGATGATATTATCTTTGGCTCTACTAACAAAGCTTTCAATGATGAATTTTCAAAGCTTATGACCGATAGGTTTGAGATGTCTATGATGGGAGAGATGAAGTTCTTCCTTGGTTTTGAGATCAAGCAATTGAGAGAAGGAACCTTCATCAATCAAGCAAAATATCTCCAAGACATGCTCAAGAGGTTCAAGATGACCGAGTTGAAGGGTGTGGCCACTCCTATGGTTACCAAATGTCATCTTGCACTAGATCCCAATGGTAAAGAGGTGGATCAAAAGGTATATCGCTCCATGATTGGATCCTTGCTTTACCTTTGTGCATCTAGACCAGACATAGTGTTGAGTGTTGGTGTGTGTGCAAGGTATCAAGCTTCTCCTAAGGAGAGCCACATTATGGCTCTCAAAAGAATCTTTAGATATTTGGTTGATACCCCAAGATATGGTATTTGGTACCCCAAAGGCTCAAGCTTTATTCTCAATGGATATACCGATGCGGATTGGGCGGGGGACAAGGATGATAGAAAATCAACTTCCGGGGCTTGCCAATTTCTTGGTAGGTCCTTGGTGTGTTGGTCTTCTAAGAAGCAAAATTGTATATCTCTCTCCACCGCCGAGCCGAATATGTTGCCGCCGCAAGTGGATGCACTCAATTGTTATGGATGAGGCAAACTTTAAAGGAATATGGTGTCATTTGTGACAAAGTGCCTCTATTATGTGACAATGAAAGTGTCATCAGCATTGACCAGGGTTATCGCGCGTTTGAACTTGTCCTGGTACAGTTCTGGATGGCGCTGTTCATATAAGGTCAGTCTATTGACCAGGTGCGTCAACGAGTTGTACTCAACCTGGAACGTCAGGTCCTTGAACGACGCTGCAAGGCCTGCCACTGCCAGCTCGATCGCCTCTTTCTCGTTAGGTGAGCCGAATAGCATCGGTTCTTGACACTGAAACGTTGGATGTATTCAGAGACTGTCTCTCCTCGCTTCTGTCGAACCTGAGCTAGTTCGGCAATACCAGCTTCAGTACCTTCGAATGGTATTGGGTGTGGACAGTTCCTCCAGCAGCTTCCATGATTGCACTGAATTTGGCGGCAACGAGGTGTACCATCCAAACGCTGGACCGGTGAGGGACTGCGAAAGAACCTCACCCGTAGCTGATCCGATACTGAAACCATGCCCACCTGGGCCAGGTATCGGCTCACGTGCTCGATGGAGCTTGACCCTTCGACCCACTGAATTTGTTGAAGTCCGGAAGCCGGTACTTAGGCGGTAGTGGGATCAGGTCGAACTCATTGGGGTACGGCTTGGAATAGCCGATTATCTTCTTCTTCGGCAAGATGCCGAACGATCTCTCAGACTGCGCTGATCTGATCTGCGGTGGAGGTAGCTGAGCTTTCCTGGACTGGTGCGTGGTATACTTGGCTAACCACGCTTGTTTCTCGCTCGCTCCTAAACTCCCCACTGCGCGTCTTCTGCCGGAACAATTGCTCCTCCGGCAATCCCTCCGGTGGAGCCTGGATCGCTGCGTCCCGCTGCTGCAGTCCGCACATACATGCACACGTATCCGTGTGGGATTTCCTTGGGCGGGTCATGCAAGAACTGATAGTCGCCCGGGTCACCCCCAACTTTGTAGACGACGTATGCCGGTGAGCCTTGTTGCTGTGGAGCCGCCATTGCGTACGGCAGGGGCCCGGTGTGGAGTTGCATCTCTCCCGTGAGTCCCTAGAACAGGTCCCGAAGGGGAGTATCGACGCTCCATGATCTCTTGCACCACACGGAGCGCAACGCGCTCCAAAGTGTTCACCAGGCTCAGAGTGCCGATGCGGTGAATGGGCCACCACGTAGTTGATCTCCTGTCGCAGGCTCGGCACGTTCCTCTAAAGGGAGAGCATCCAACCCATCGAGGATGCCTTGTGGTGCGAATCCTTTGAACCTGACGCCGTGCGACCTGGTCTTCTCAAAGGAGCCGATGAGTTCGGCCTCCAGGATGGCCTTCAGGTCATCGTACTTCTTCTTGTGCTCCGTGGGGAGATCCTCGTACGTGACCGGTTCCTCCGCCATCTCGGATGCCGATGTTGACGTGGATGTTGATGTGGATGTCGACGTGGATGTATGCAGAAGATTGTCCCACCGGGCGTGCCAGAATGTGTTACCCTCCAAAACCCACCGACGGGCGTTGGTTAAGCAACACGAAGAGCCGGAAGCTCCCGGGGCGCTTAGTGGATCCCTGGCACCTCGCGTCGTCCCGCAAATCTTCGGCCAACGTCCCGGGCTAGGGTGCCACCTGACCTAGACCCGATCAGGAGGTGTTAGTGCTTCGATTGTTCCTGCATGATAGACACGTAAACATTAAATACGAGCCCTATCGGCTCTCAGGTTTCCGTGGATCGGCTCAAGGAGCCGATCGCCCCATGTTTCACGTTGGATTTACAATGGCATGGGGATCCTGCTTGATCAGGACAAAGCTAAAACGATCCACGACAGTTTAGGGTTTCATAATCGGAACGTCCTACGTGCGATCGGGCCTAGCAGCTACGAGAGATGATGCAAACTACCCCTACGAGAGGCCTAAAAACCAACATAACGTTGATCCCGGAACATCCCTCGCAGGGACGGTAAACAACGCCTAACGCACCGGATCGTCCACCCCAACATAAGGCCTAACTATGCAGATATTAAACCTTGCGGAGCAAGGAGCAACTATAACGGATCGGATCTACTAAGTAACGAACAAGCAAGATGCTGCCCTTACGTCTGGATAGACGTAAGGGCAGCTAGGTGTCGAGGGACGGCATTGCCACGCAGATATGCACGTGAAAGCATCAATGCTAGCCCCTAAACACCTAAGGATAAATAGTACGCTCGCCATCAACAAGGCTTCAGCACGAGCAAGTACAAGGTTAACGAAAACGTATGCCTAGATCGCTAGATGCGATCTAGGCAGCATGGTGCTTACCCGGAGAAACCCTCGAAGAAAGGGGTGGCGATGCGCCTGATTTGTGTTGGTTGAACGATGATTGTCCTCCTTCTCCGATAACCCTAGATACATATTTATAGTCCAAGGGACTTTCTAATTGAGGCGTGCACCTAACCGTGCACGGGCCAGACTCTATCTCTTTAATCTAAATTACAATGCGATCTACTATATTACAGATACACGGGCAACTTAGCCCAAACTCTCAGCGCAAGGCCGCTTCGAAGATGCTCCATGTGTACGTCCTTCAAGCCCATCTTCACTTACGGCCCATCTCCGGATTTGGCCAAAATCGGGTGGTAACAAAGCTACAGTGATAATCCTTATATCATTGATTATAAAGAGAGACTCATTAATGCACAAGAATGCACTCACAATTTGCAGGAACCGGTGGAAGAAGAAATTGATGAACCTGAAATCTCATTGGATGAAAAAGAAGAGGAGAGTGACGAACAAAAGGAGGAAGAATGGATTAGCTACCCATGCCAACCTTCTAATGAGAGTAACTCTTTATCTCTTACACTATTTGATTGTCCTCCGTGCTTACTGAAAGAGGATGAATGTTATGTTCCTGTGGATTCTCTTGAAATATTACCTATGAGTAAAACTTGTGAGAATAATTATGCTACTGTTATTCATGATAATCCATGTTACTTTGATAAATCTTATGATAATGCTTTGTTTGTGCCTGATGTCGAAATGCATGGTACTAAAGAGTTTTGTTTGGCAAATGTTTATGATAAATCTCTAGATGATGGTCCTATGTTACTTGATAATATTAAGTGTACTACTAATGAAAATGGGATTGGAGAGTTATTGACTTTATCTATGAGTCCCATATCTTTTGAGATTGATCAATCATCTTGTTATATTATTGATAAAAGTGGGTTTGAAAGTTTTAATCCTATTATTTCTGAGCTTGATAAAAATTATGTGTTTATGGATCATGAAAAGTATGCTTTATGTGATAGTTATATTGTTGAGTTTATCCATGAAGCTACAGAAATTTATTATGAGAGAGGAAAATATGGTTGTAGAAATTTGCATGGTACTAAAACACCTCTCTATATGCTAAATTTTTTGAAGTTACTCCTGTTTTATTTTCTTGCGCTTGTCACTTTGTTCTTCATGAATTTATTTGTGTACAAGATTCCTATGCATAGGAAGTGGGTTAGGCTTAAATGTGTTTTGAATTTGCTTCTTCATGCTCTCTTTTGCTTCAACT
This sequence comes from Lolium multiflorum, assembly GCA_030979885.1. Taxonomy (NCBI): domain Eukaryota; kingdom Viridiplantae; phylum Streptophyta; class Magnoliopsida; order Poales; family Poaceae; genus Lolium; species Lolium multiflorum. Next base: position 69,515,859 of record CM061747.1, read on the forward strand.
CTTATTTCTTGCGAGAGTATCATTGAAATTACTGAGCCCATCTTAATGGCTATAAAGAAAGAACTTCTTGGGAGATAACCCATGTGTTTATTTTACCACAGCAATTTTTGTTTTGTTGCGTCTTGGAAGTTGTTACTACTGTAGCAACCTCTCCTTATCTTTATTTTATTGCATTGTTGTGCCAAGTGAAGTCTCTAATAGAAGGTTGATACTAGATTTGGATTTCTGCGCAGAAACAGATTTCTATCTGTCACGAATCTGGGCATATTTCTCTGTAGGAAACTCAGAAAAATCTGCCAATTTACGTGCGTGATCCTCAGATATGTACGCAACTTTCATTAGTTTTGAGTTTTCTAATTTGAGCAACGGAAGTACCATTTTAAAATTCGTGTTTACTGGCTGTTCTGTTTTGGCAGATTCTGTCTCTGTTTTTTGCATTGTCTCTTGTGGACTTTAAGTGAGGCTTTCTAGACGCGAGAGCTGTAGCTAATGTTTTATTGAGTTCTTGCAATGTGTCACTACAGGGCCAAGGTGGATTAAAGTTTTTTTTTGAGTACTAACCCCTCTAATGAAGTTTATGAGAAGTTTGGTGTGAAGGAAGTTTTCAAGGGTCAAGAGAGGAGGATGATATATGATCAAGAAGAGTGAAAAGTCTAAGCTTGGGGATGCACCCGTGGTTCATCCCTGCATATTTCAAGAAGACTCAAGCGTCTAAGCTTGGGGATGCCCAAGGCATCCCCTTCTTCATCAACTTATCAGGTTTCTTCTATTGAAACTATATTTTTATTCGGTCACATCATATGTGCTTTACTTGGAGTATCTGTTTGTTTTTATTTTTGTTTATGATTGAATAAATTCGGATCCTAGCAATCCTTGTGTGGGAGAGAGACATGCTCCGCTTTTTCATATGAACACTGGTGTTCTTCGTTTTACTTTTAATGTTCATGGCGGAGTTGAAAACCGCTGCACTTATTGTTATTTGGTTGGAAACAGAAAATGCTTCATATTGTCTTGGATAATTTGATACTTGGCAATTGTTTTGAGCTCTCAAGTAGATCATGCTCTTGCATCATGTAGTTTAAACCTATTAGTGGAGAAATATCGTAGAGCTTGTTGAAATTGGTTTGCATGATTGGTCTCTCTAAGGTCTAGATATTTTCTGGTAAAAGTGTTTGAGCAACAAGGAAGACAATGTAGAGTTTTATAATGCTTGCAATTTGTTCTTATGTAAGTTTTGCTGTACCGGTTCATACTTGTGTTTGCTTCAAACAACCTTGATAGCCCAAAGCCTTGTACTGAGAGGGAATGCTTCTCGTGCGTCCAAAACCTTGAGCCAAAAACCTATGCCATTTGTGTCCACCATATCTACCTACTATGTGGTATTTCCTGCCATTCCAAGCAAATACTTCATGTGCTACCTTTAAACAATTCAAAATTTACTATCTCTTATTTGTGTCAATGTTTTATAGCTCATGAGGAAGTATGTGGTGTTTTATCTTTCGATCTTGTCATTTACTTTTGACAGACTTTCACAATGGACTAGTGGCTTCATCCGCTTATCCAATAATTTTGCAAAAAGAGCTGCAACGGGGTTCCCAGCCCCAATTAATTAACTTTCATTAATAATTCTCTTCACGTGTTTTGCCCTGATCTATCAGTAAGCAACTTAATTTTGCAAATAGACACTCCTCCATGGTATGTGAATGTTGGAAGGCACCCGAGGATTCGGTTAGCCATGGCTTGTGTAAGCAAAAGGTTGGGGGAGTGTCATCTAATAAATAAAACTAAAATACATGTGTAAACAAAAGAGAAGAGGGATGATCTACCTTGCTGGTAGAGATAACGTCCTTCATGGGAGCCACTCTTGAAAGTCTGGTTGATGAGGTAGTTAGAGTGCCCACTACCATTCGTTGACAACAACAAACACCTCTCAAAACTTTACTTTTATGCTCTCTATATGATTTCAAAACTTGAAAAGCTCTAGCACATGATTTTATCCCTGCTTCCCTCTGCGAAGGGCCATTCTTTTACTTTTATGTTGAGTCATTACCTACTTCCTTCCATCTTAGAAGCAAACACTTGTGTCAACTGTGCATTGATTCTTACATACTTGCTTATTTGCATTCATCATATTACTTTGTGTTGACAAATATCCATGAGATATGCATGTTGAAAGTTGAAAGCAACTGCTGAAACTTATATCTTCCTTTGTGTTGCTTTGATGCCTTTACTTTGAACTTATTGGTTTATGAGTTAACTCTTATGCAAGACTTTTGATGCTTGTCTTGAAAGTACTATTCATGAAAAGTTTTGATATATGTTATCTATTTGTTAGCAAATATAGATCATTGTCTTGAGTCACTTCGTTCATCTCATATGCTTTGCAATAGTATGATTAAGATTATGTTGGTAGCATGTCACTTCAGAAATTATTATTTTTTATCGTTTACCTACTCGAGGGCGAGTAGGAACTAAGCTTGGGGATGCTGATACGTCTCCAACGTATCCATAATTTCTGATGTTCCATGCTTGTTTTATGACAATACCTACATGTTTTGCTCACGCTTTATAATGTTTTTATGCGTTCCGGAACTAACCTATTAACGAGATGCCGAAAGGCCAGTTGTTGTTTTCGTTGTTTTTGGTTCCGTAAAGGCTGTTCGGGCAATATTCTCGGAATTCGACGAAACGAAGACCCAACATCCTATTTTTCCCGGAACCTTCCAGAAGTCAAAGGGGGACCAGAGGAGGGCCACAGGGGGCCCACACATGTGCTGGCGCGGCCCAGAGGGGGGGGGGCGCCGCCCTGTTGTCTGGCGGCTCCGTACCCCCTCCGACTCCGTCTCTTCACCTATATAAGCCCTTTCGACCTAAAAACGCGATACCAATTGACGAAACTCCAAAAGACTCCAGGGCGCCGCGCCATCGCGAAACTCCAATTCGGGGGACAGAAGTCTCTGTTCGCACCGCCGGACGGGGTGCCCCCGGAAGCCATCTCCATCAACGCCACCGCCTCCATCATGCTCCGTGAGTAGTTCCCCCATGGACTACGGGTTCTAGCTGTAGCTAGTTGGTATTCTCTCCCCATGTACTTCAATACAATGATCTCATGAGCTGCCTTACATGATTGAGATTCATCTGATGTAATCGGTGTTGTGTTTGTTGGGATCCGATGGTTTGTTACATTGTGATTAGTCTATCTATAAAGTTTGTGAAGTTATTGTTGCTGCAATCTTGTTATGCTTAATGCTTGTCACTAGGGCCCGAGTGGCATGATCTTAGATTTAAGCTCTATAATTATTGCTTAGATTGTATCTACAAGTTGTATGCACATGTCTATGTCCGGAACCAAAGGCCCCAAAGTGACAGAAATTGGGACAACTGGAGGGAAAGGCTTAGATATGAGGATCACATGTTTTCACGGAGTGTTAATGCTTTGCTCCGGTACTCTATTAAAAGGAGTACCTTAATTTCCAGTAGTTTCCCTAGAGGCCCGGCTGCCACCGGCTGGTAGGACAAAAGATGTTGTACAAGTTTCTCATTGCGAGCACGTATGACTATATATGGAAAACATGCCTACATGATTAATAATCTTGATGTTCTGTCTTAATGCTATTTCAACCCTATCAATTGCCCAACTGTAATTTGTTCACCCAACACTTGTTATTGGAGAGTTACCACTAGTGTAGATAGCTGGGAACCCCGGTCCATCTCGCATCATCATATACTCGTTCTATATGTCATTGGAAGTATTATCAACTATTTTCTCGTGCCATTGCTCTCATATTACTCTATCTTGTTATCATATTACTGCTCTCATATTACTGCTACTTTCACATCACCCCTGTTACTAGTGCTTTTCCGTGCAGCTTGAATTGACAACTCAGTTGTTAAGGCTTATAAGTATTCTTTACCTCCCCTTGTGTCGAATCAATAAATTTGGGTTTTACTTCCCTCGAAGACTGTTGCGATCCCCTATACTTGTGGGTTATCAGTTCGCTGGAGCAGTCCCCGAGTGTGACGGAATAGTCCCCGGGTTTCCTTCGTCAATGTCCATTGGCACCACATGTGATTCCGGTACGAAAATTGATTCCGATTTCGGACTTGGTTTGATCGATGGAACACTTAAGTGCGCCAAAGCTATTCTGGGAGGAATTTCCTGCCTTGATGAGCCTAGCTTAGATAAAGCATCCGCGGCTTCATTTTCAGCACGCGGCACATGCTGAAACTCACACCCTTCGAAGAAGCCGGCAATCTTTTGCACATGAAACCGGTATGAGGCCATGTTGGCATCTTTTGCATCCCAATCTTCGGAACACTGTTGTACCACCAGATCTGAATCGCCGTAGCAAATGATCCGGAGCGCTCCGATTTCTTTTGCGGCCTTAAGCCCATGTATCGAGCTTCCAGCGAAATTGTTTGATGCCCTGAAGTGCCCTTGTAAAACATATCGGAGATGATCTCCCTTTGGTGAGGTGAGTACCACACCGGCACCCAGACCCTCTTTGAGCTTGGATCCGTCAAAGTGCATCTTCCAGTATTCTATCTTGTGTTCTGGCGGCTTGTATTGTATCTCCGCCCAATCGACCAAGAAATCAGCTAAAGCTTGCGATTTTATGGCATCTCTCCTCTCATACACCGGTACATATGGTGATAGCTGAATTGCCCATTTTGCAATCCGCCGCGGCCCTTGTTGCCCATGATATCGGAGATGGGTGCCTCACTCACCACCTTCATGGGGTGCTCCTCAAAGTAATGCTTGAGCTTCGTGGCGGCCATGAACACGCCATAAGTCATCTTTTGGAAGTGCGGGTAGTTCTGCTTTGAGGAGGAGAGCACTTCGCTCAGGTAGTATACCGGTCTCTGCACGGTTTTTCCTTCCTCTTCTCGCTCTACTACCACAACAACACTCACAACCCGGTTAGTTGCCGCTATATAGAGCAGCATAGGTTCCCTTTCCAAAGGTGAGGCCAAAATTGGTGTTGTAGCTAGCATTGTTTTTAGCTCTTTAAACACTGCGTCTACCTGAGGGGTCCAGACGAAAGTATCGGATTTTTTCATTAAGGCATAAAGCGGCAAGGCCTTTTCTCCTAACATGCTTATGAACCGGCTTAGCGATGCCAAGCTTCCGGTAAACTTTTGTACATCTTTGAGTTCTCGCGGTATTGTCATTCTTTCTATCGCCCGGATTTTTACCGGATTCACCTCAATGCCCCGGCTTGATACAAGGAAACCAAGCAGCTTACCGGCAGGGACACCAAAGGTGCATTTTGCCGGATTGAGTTTCATCCGGAACCGTCTTAGGTTATCAAATGTTTGCCGGATGTCATCGATTAAGGTGTCTTTTACCTTAGTTTTTATCACGATATCGTCTACATAGACTTGCACATTTTTTCCGATTTGATCAAATAAGCATTTTTGCATACAGCGCTGGTACGTTGCACCAGCGTTGCGCAAACCAAAAGGCATAGTAACATAGCAATAAGCCCGTGCGGGGTAATGAACGCATTTTTATTTGATCTTCCTTTTTCAGGGGATTTGGTGGAAACCGGAATACGCATCCAGAAAAGACAACAACTCACACCCAGCTGTAGAATCAATCACTTGATCGATCCGAGGCAGAGGAAAAGGATCTCTTGGGCAAGCCTTGTTGAGGTTTGTGTAGTCGATGCACATGCGCCACACCTTTGGAGCTTTTGCCTCCAGGTCTCATCTTTTTCTTTCGACCATCACCGGATTAGCCAGCCACTCTGTATGCGTGACCTCCACGATGAAACCGGCAACCAACAGCTTTGTCACCTCCTCTCCAATGATTTTCCTCCTGTCTTCAGCGAACCGGCGCAAGGGTTGTCGCACCGGCTTGGCATCCTTCCGGACGTTTAGAGAGTGCTCAGCCTCTCTCGGAACTCCTACCAAGTCATCAGTTGACCAGGCAAAGATGTTCGATTCTCACGGAGGAAGCCGACGAGCGCGCTTCCTATGCTTGATCGAGGCCGGCACCGATACGACGGTGCGCTCGGGTAAGCCGGATCCAGCACAATATCCTTTGTTTCATTTGTCGGCTTGAATGCCGGTGAGGCCAAGTTTCCACTCATTGCCGCTAAGCTCAACTTTGAGGGAGCCAGCAACAGCAGTTTGCATTCTTTTCTTCTCCTCCGCGATCACCAGCGATTCAGCCAGGTTTGATCCGGCGGAAGCGGTTTCCATTGAGACTTTATAGTTCCCCACCATAGTTAAGGGTCCGCGAGGTGCCGGCATCTTCATCTCGAGGTAAGCCGTATGGGTTGAGGCCATGAAAGCTGCCAATGCCGGCCTTCCCAGCAACGCATGGTAAGGACTGTCTAGGTCCACCACCTCAAACTCAATGTTTTCAACACGACAATTGTCACGTCCTCCAAACGATACGTCCACCCGAACCTTTCCTATCGGGGCGCAAGACAAACCCAGGACGATTCCGTGAAACGTCGTGCGAGTTGTTTGCAGCATATTCTCTGTTATGCCCAGTGTACGCATGGTATGCTTGTACATCATGTTTATGCTGCCGTTGTCTATCAGCACCTTGCTGAATTTTACTCGAGTTTCTGGCCCCTTCATGATCGGGTCCACAACAAGAGCGTATCCGCCCGGATTCGGCATGATCTTGGGGTGATCCTTGAATGACCAGGTGATTTCCTGATCTGACCATAACATGTACTTGGGTGCCGGCATCACGCGTTCACTTCCATGGAACGGCGATGCACGCTTGCCTGTCGGTTGGTTCAGTGACAAAGACAACCATACAAAAATGTGGGTCCTCGTAAACATTTCGGCCCAAAGGTGCCGGTGGAGGTGGTTGATCACGATTCTCCTCCACTCGGTTAGCTTGCTGGTACTTTTGCCTGTTTGGCTGAGGCTGTATCGGCAAAGCATTTGCTCCAGTAAGCGGTGGCGGTGGTGGTAGTTGTTGTTGGCGCAGCATATCTTGCGGCGGCGGCAACATTGTGGAGCACCCTTGTGCTTGCGCATCCTTCACGCCCTTTTGCATCAAGTACTTGGTCCAAGAACAATCCTTAGTCAGATGGTTTGACGGGTGATCTGGATTCGGCGTGTGCCACCGCAAGGTTGATCCATGGCGGCTTCCATGGTGTATTTTACAGGTTCTTGCCAATTCTTTTTCTGGCCCCAGGGTTTCTTTTCGACCCACTGCTTCTTAGGACCCGCCCACGGCTACGATCCGGTTTTCTGTCTCTGGCTGCCGCTGGCATCATAATTTTCTTGCACAAGAAGAACTTGCTGCTGCGTACCTTTGATCCGGAAATCTTCCCTTCTTTTGTTGTTCCGGTTGTCCCGGTATTGTTCTCGCTGAGGCTGGTTGACTGTTCCGACTCAGGTTACTGCCGGTTGCATTGGGTCTCCCAACGCCTAGTTTTCCGCCACTCGCATCATCTCTGCCAACGTGCTTGGCATATTCCTCTGCAGCCTTTGCCACAGTGGTGATCCCCTCCGGCATCCTTGACTGAACCAAGCGATTGCTTGTGCTTCAATCACTCCTTCACATGTGTTTCTCATTGAGTTCCACCGGGTGAGATAATCCCGGCCTGTTTCACCTGCACGCTGTTGGCACAGAGCGAGCTGCTGGGCCGGTTTGGCCTCTTGTAAGTGCTACTGAAGTTGCTCACAAAGGCTTCCTCAAAGTCCAACCATCCATTAACGCTTCCTGCCGGCAAGTTGTTAAGCGATCCGCGCAGGTCCTACTGTAGGACGGTATGATTCTTACTGCCCAACGCCGGTTTACTCCACCACCTGCCACGTAAACAGCTGTGACATAGTCTGCCAGCCAATCTTCCGGCTTGGTCGTGCCGTCATATGTCTTTGTATCCCGAGGCAACTGGAAATTGCGTACCGGTGGCTCTTCTCTCATGATTCGTGGGCCAAAGCACTTTGGACCAGGAGGACCCTCAGATTCAATCATTTCAGAGAGATACACTCTGTCCAGCCTGTGCCTCGCATCCTAGCTTGGCAAGTATCTTTCCCCCAGCCGTTCCCCCAAAGGGTTCCGGCGAGCTTTGGTTCATTCCACCTCAGAATCTGACTCATCATATTTCTCTGGTTCCGCGGCCCTCGCCTGCCGGTACCCTGGTGGTGGCATTTCTTCCTCAACATACGCTGCCCTTGCAGCTCGATAATTTTGCCCGGTTTCATATCTACCGGCATGATATTTTCCGGCATAGCCTCCTTTGGCGTAGCCTCGATCTGCCCCTTGGATTTTTCTACCGGCATCTTGTTGCCCAGCTTTTTGTTTTCCGGCAAGAACCGGATCATACAGTCATCTGCTGCGCGTTCTTTTCTCTTTCTCTTCGTCCGGATGGGGGACGAAGCCTGCCCATGGGACTTGCTTCCGGCATTCTTCGTTGAACGCACGGATTTTGAGGCCGCTGCCTCGTTCAGTTTGGCTAGCTGCTCAGCATTCTGCTGCCCTATAGTTTCCAGGAGCTCTCTAACACGCTCTTGCTTTGCCAAAGCGTCTCGGAAAGCGATTCACATAGCTCTACTGCGGCTTTAGCAGCTTTTATAGTTTTATCCGGCTACTGTACTTAGGCTTTTCTACAATGCTCACAGATACAGATGCACTCTTGCCGGCAAGAACTTCCTTGCGCAAATCCTGATCTAGATTACGAGCCTTAAGCCGGTTCTCCGGCACCCTAGCGGCATGTGCGCTAACAGAAGCAAAGCCATGGGCTGCGTTGTACTCACGTAGGGTTAGGTTTAGCTCGCGCTGAGCCGGATGATGTCGGCGCCACCGGTAAGCAGCGCCTTGCGTGTGGCCTCCAGCTCCTCCTGAGCCTTTGCCGGGTCGATGTTCTGCGCGATGGGCTTTGCCAGCGTGTGCATCGCCGCTTGGAGAGGAGTTGCGGTGGCGCTGAAGATGCTCCCGCGGCGCTCGCGCCACGCTCCGCGGTGGTTTTGCCGGACGGGTCGATGTCGCACGTTCAGCTCCTTCCTCTACAGCTCCTTTGCCGGTGTTGACCGCGCCAGCCATCATGACCTCCACGCTGCCGGTGGCATGGCCAGCACATAGCCACCTTGGTGGATCCGGCGCCACCAGCACCGGCGAGAGGCGCTGGCGCCCAGGGACGGTGCCGAAGTAGCGTGGTCGCCGAACTCGATGGTGCGGCCGCTGCGGGAACTTGCCGCCGTTGGCGAAGCAGCATGCGTTGTCATTGATGAAGTCCATGTTGTAGATGCGTTGCACGAGCGCGGACACCGTGCGCTCGCCGTTGATGTCGAGGATGCCCGCCCGAATATGAACTCCAAAAGCGCCACTTCATGCCCCACGGTGGGCGCCAACTGTCACTTCATCCTTCAGTAGTCTTCGTTTATTCTTTAGTTCCTGTTTCGAGTTACAAATATGAGCAACCGAACCAGTATCAAATACCCACGTACTAGTACGAGAACCAGTGAGATAAACATCTATAACATGTATATCAGATATACCTTCTTTCTTCTTCTTGACAAGGCCGCTCTTCAGATCCGCCAAATACTTGGAGCAATTACGCTTCCAGTGTCCCTTCTCCTTGCAGTAATAGCACTCAGCATCAGGCTTAGGGCCATTCTTAGGTTTCACAGGAGGCGTGGCAGCTTTCTTGCCGCTCTTCTTGTTCTTGCCTTTAGACTTGCCCTGTTTCTTGAAGCTGGTGGTCTTGTTGACCATCAACACTTGGTGCTCTTTCTTAATTTCAATATCAGCAGATTTTAGCATGGCGAAGAGTTCAGGTAACTCTTTGTTCATGTTCTGCATATTGTAATTCATCACAAAGTTCTTATAACTAGGTGGCAGTGATTGAAGGACACGATTAATCCCCAGTCTGTTAGGAATCACTATTCCCAAGTCACTGAGTTTCTTCGCATGCCCGGTCATGGCGAGCATGTGCTCACTAACGGAGCTGCCTTCTTCCATCATGCAGCTGAAGAAGTGTTTCGATGCTTCATAGCATTCCACGGCCGCATGAGTCTCAAAGATAGTCTTTAACTCATTGATTAACTCATGTGGATCGTGATGCTCAAAACGTTTTTGAAGATCGGCTTCCAGACTGCACAGGATGGCACACTGAACTTGAGAGTACCGAGTTTTCCGAGTCGCGTAAACATTCTTTACTTCATCGGTTTCAGTTTCTGCAGGAGGGTCACCTAGCGGTGCATCAAGCACATATTGCAGGTTTCCGCCATTGAGGAAGATCCTCACATGACGGAACCAGTCGGTGAAGTTGCTACCGTTGCTCTTAAGCTTTTCTTTCTCTAGGAACTGGTTAAAATTGATAGGGGACGCCATATCTACAACATATTTGCAATAGTTTAGACTAATGTTTATGACAAATTGAGTTCAAATTTTAATTTAACAAAATTAAAAACTAGGTGAACTCCCACTCAAAACAATATCCCTCGCATTGTCTTAGTGATCACACGAACCAAATCCATCACACCTATGCCCGATCATCACGAGACAAGATGTAATTTCAATGGCGAACACTCAAAGTGTTCATCATATCAATCATATGATTCATGCTCTACCTTTCGGTATCACGTGTTCCGAGACCATGTCTGTACATGCTAGGCTCGTCAAGGCCACCTTAGTATCCGCATGTGCAAAACTGACTTGCACCCGTTGTATGCACTTGTTGATTCTATCACACCCGATCATCACGAGATGCTTCGAAACGACAAGTCTTGGCAACGGTGCTACTAAGGATGAACACTTTATTATCTTGAAATTTTAGTGAGAGGGATCATCTTATAATGCTACCGTCGCGATCTAAGCAAAATAAGATGCATAAAAGGATTAACATCACATGCCTCATATGTGATATGATATGGCCCTTTTGTCTTTGCGCCTTTGATCTTCATCTTCAAAGCACGGACATGATCTCCATCATCAACGGGCATGATCTCCATCATCGTCGGCGAAGCACCAAGGTCAATGGCGCCGTCTTCATGATCGTCCTCCATGTAGCAACTATTACAACTACTTTGAAATACTACTCAACATGAAATTTAAAGACAACCATAAGGCTCCTGCCGGTTGCCACAATACAATAATGATCATCTCATACATAGTCATCATCACATTATGGCCATATCACATCACCAAACCCTGCAAAAACAAGTTAGACGTTCTCTAATTTGGTTTGCATATTTTACGTGGTTTAGGGTTTTCGAGCAAGATCCAATCTACCTACGAACATCAACCACAACGGTGATACTAGTGTTGTCAATAGAAGAGTAAATTGAATCTTCACTATAGTAGGAGAGACAGACACCCGCAAAGCCACTTATGCAATACAAGTTGCATGTCAAGCGTGGAGCAAATCTCATGAACGCGGTCATGTAAAGTTAGAGCCGCTTCATCCCACTATGCCACAAAGATGCAAAGTACTCAAGCTAAAGATAACATAAGCATCAACGCCCACAAAACCATTGTGTTCTACTCGTGCAACCATCTATGCATAGACACGGCTCTGATACCACTGTAGGATAACGTAGCATAGAAAACAAAAAATTTCCTACGCGAACACGCAATCCAAGCCAAGATGCAATCTAGAAGACGGTAGCAACGAGGGGATTATCGAGTCTCACCCTTGAAGAGATTCCAAAGCCTACAAGATGAGGCTCTTGTTGCTGCGGTAGACGATCACTTGCCGCTTGCAAAGCGCGTAGAAGATCTTGATCACGGCGCCACGAACGGCAGCACCTCCGTACTCGGTCACACGTTCGGTTGTTGATGAAGACGACGTCCACCTCCCCGTTCCAGCGGGCAGCGGAAGTAGTAGCTCCTCTTGAATCCGACAACACGACGGCGTGGTGTCGGTGGCGGTGGAGAAATCCGGCGGAGCTTCGCTAAGCGTGCGGGATATGGTGGAGGAGCGGGCGCTAGGGTTTGGGGAGAGGGTGGCCGGCCACTATAGGGGGCGGCCAAGGTGGTGGCTTTGTGTGGCCCCCTCCCCTATGCCCCTCATTATATAGGTGGAAGCCCCAAGTGTTGGACTACAAGTCTCCGAATAAGACCCGAACCCAAAACCTTCCATATGGTGGGAAACCTTCCCAAGCTAGGATTCCCACTAGAGGTGGGAATTCCACCTACCATATAAGGGGGTGGCCGGCCCCTTATGGGGGAGTCCACTTGGGACTCCACCCCACTAGGGTTGGCCGGCCATGGAGGTGGAGTCCCATGTGGACTTCACCTTCCTAGGTGGTTTCTTCCGGACTTTTCTAGAACCTTCTAGAACCTTCCATAGAACCTTCCGCATCATTTTTATTCACATAAAATGACATCCTATATATGAATCTTATTCTCCGGACCATTCCGGAACTCCTCGTGATGTCCGGGATCTCATCCGGGACTCCGAACAAATATTCGAACTCCATTCCATATTCAAGTTCTACCATTTCAACATCCAACTTTAAGAGTGCCACCCTACGGTTCGCGAACTATGCGGACATGGTTGAGTACTCACTCCGACCAATAACCAATAGCGGGATCTGGAGATCCATAATGGCTCCCACATATTCAACGATGACTTTAGTGATCGAATGAACCATACACATACGATACCAATTCCCTTTGTCACGCGATATTTTACTTGTCCGAGGTTTGATCATCGGTATCACACTATACCTTGTTCAACCTCGTCTCTGACAAGTACTCTTTACTCGTACCGTGGTATGTGGTCTCTTATGAACTTATTCATATGCTTGCAAGACATTAGACGACATTCCACCGAGAGGGCCCAGTATATCTATCCGTCATCGGGATGGACAAATCCCACTGTTGATCCATATGCCTCAACTCATACTTTCCGGATACTTAATCCCACCTTTATAACCACCCATTTACGCAGTGGCGTTTGATGTAATCAAAGTACCTTTCCGGTATAAGTGATTTACATGATCTCATGGTCATAAGGACTAGGTAACTATGTAATGAAAGCTTATAGCAAATAACTTAATGACGTGATCTTATGCTACGCTTAATTGGGTGTGTCCATTACATCATTCATATAATGATATAATCTTGTTATTAATAACATCCAATGTTCATGATTATGAAACTAATCATCTATTAATCAACAAGCTAGTTAAGAGGCTTACTAGGGACTCTTTGTTGTTTACATATCACACATGTATCAATGTTTCGGTTAATACAATTATAGCATGGTATATAAACATTTATCATAAACATAAAGATATATAATAACCACTTTTATTATTGCCTCTTGGGCATATCTCCAACAGTCTCCCACTTGCACTAGAGTCAATAATCTAGATTACATTGTAAGGTACCTAACACCCATGGCATTCTGGTGTTGGTCATGCTTTGCCCTAGGGAGAGCTTTAGTCAACGGATCTGCTACATTCAGATCAGTGTGTACTTTGCAAATCTTTACTTCTCCATCTTCGATGTACTCGCGAATCGAATGATAACGCAGCTTGATATGCTTCAGCCTCTTGTGTGACCTTGGTTCTTGTGCATTGGCGATGGCACCCATGTTGTCACAGTAGATGACTAGTGGGTCCAATGCACTAGGAACCACACCGAGCTCTACAATGAACCTATTCATCCATACCGCTTCCGATGAAGCCTCCTGCCGCTATGTACTCCGATTCTGTTGAGGATTTCGCCACCGTGCACCGCTTCGAGCTTGCCAGCTTACTGCAGCACCATTCAATATAAACACGTACCCAGATTGTGACTTAGAGTCATCAGGATCAGTGTTCCAACTTGCATCGGTGTAACTTGTTACAACGAGCTCTTGGTCACCTCCATAACAAAGAAACATATCCTTAGTTCTTTTCAAGTACTTCAGATATTCTTGACCGCTGTCCAGTGTTCCATTCCTGGATCACTTTGATATCTGCTAGTCAAACTAACAGATGTGCTATATCCGGTCTTGTACATAGCATGGCATACATGATAGAGCCCACTGCCGAGGCATAGGGGATCTGACTCATCCTTTCTCTTTCTTCTGCCGTAGCCGACCTTGAGTCTTACTCAAGACCTTGCCCGGTAACATAGGTAAGAATCCTTTCTTACTTTCGTCCATTCTAAACTTCTTTAGAATCTTGTCCAGGTATGTACTCTGTGATAGCCCTATTAGACGTCTTGATCTATCTCTATAAATCTTGATGCCTAATATATATGATGCTTCACCAAGGTCTTTCATTGAAAAACTATTATTCAAATAACCTTTACACTGCTTAATAGTTCTATATCATTCCCAATCAATAATATGTCATCTACATATAATATCAGGAACGCTACAGAGCTCCCACTCACTTTCTTGTAAATATAGGCCTCTCCATGACACTGTATAAACCCGAAGTCTTTGATCACCTTATCAAAGCGTCGGTTCCAACTTCTTGATGCTTGCTTCAGTCCATAGATTGAACGCTGAAGTTTGCATACTTTGTCAGCATTTCTAGGATCGACAAAACCTTTGGGTTGTACCATATACAACTCTTCCTCAATGTCTCCATTAAGGAACGCCGTTTTGACATCCATCTGCCAAATCTCATAATCGAAAAATGCAGCTATTGCTAACAAAATCCTCACAGATTTTAGCTTCGCTACAGTGAGAAAGTCTCATCGTAGTCAACACCTTGAATTTGTCGGAAACCCTTTGCGACAAGTCGAGCTTTATAGACAGTAATATTACCATCAGCATCTGTTTTTCTTTTGAAGATCCATTTATTCTCGACAGCCTTTCGGCTATCAGGTAAGTCTACCAAAGTCCATACTTTGTTATCATACATGGATCCCATTTCGGATTTCATGGCTTCTTGCCATTTGTTGGAATCTGGGCTCATCATCGCTTCTTCATACGTCGCAGGGTCTTCATCATTGTTATCCACAATCATGACATTTAGACAAGGATCATACCAATCAGGAGTGGCACGTTCCCTTGTCGATCTGCGAGGTTCAGTAGCTATCTCATTTGAAGTTTCATGATCATTATCATTAGCTTCCTCTGTTGCCGGTGTAGGCGGTACAGGAACATCTTCCGGTACTGCGCTACTCTGATCAACGAGTAGAGATTCTTCAATCTCATCGAGTTCTACTTTTCTTCCAGTCACTTCTTTAGTGAGAAATTCTTTCTCAAGAAAGGTTCCGTTCTTAGCAACAAAGATCTTGCCTTCGGATCTGTGGTAGAAAGTGTACCCTATAGTTTCCTAAGGGTATCCTATGAAGACGCATTTCTCCGCTTTGGGTTCTAGCTTGTCCGGTTGTAACTTTTTTACATAGGCTTCGCAACCCCAAACTTTTAGGAACGACAGCTTAGGTTTCTTATTAAACCATAATTCATACGGTGTCGTTTCAACGGATTTTGATGGTGCTCTATTTAAAGTGAATGCGGCTGTCTCTAATGCATAACTCCAAAATGATAACGGCAAATCAGTAAGAGACATCATAGATCGAACCATATCTAAGAGAGTTCGATTACGACGTTCGGACACACCGTTGTTGTGGTGTTCCCGTCAATTGTGAAAGTATTCCGCATTTCTTTAAATGCATGCCAAACTCATAACTCAGATATTCACCTCCACGATCAGATCGTAGAAATTTAATCTTCTTGTTACGTTGATTTTCTACTTCACTTTGGAATTCCTTAAACTTCTCGAAAGTTTCGGATTTATGTTTCATTAAATAGATATACCCATATCTACTCAAATCATCTGTGAAGGTTAGAACATAACGATAACCACCGCGCGATGCTACACTCATTGGTCCACACACATCTGTATGTATGATTTCCAATAAGTCAGCTCGCTCCATCATACCCGAGAATGGAGTCTTAGTCATTTTTCCCATCGACATGCTTCGCATCTATCAAGTGACTCAAAGTCAAGTGATTCAAGTAATCCATCGGTATGGAGTTTCTTCATGCGTTTCACTCCAATATGACCAAGACGACAATGCCACATATAAGTAGAATTATCATTCAATTTAATTCACTTAGCATCAATGTTATGTATATGTGTATCACTACTATCGAGATCTAACAGAAATAAGCCATTCTTTTGTGGTGCTCGACCATAAAAGATATTATTCATAAAAATAGAACAACCATTATTCTCATACTTGAATGAATAACCGTCTTGCATTAAACAAGATCCAGATATAATGTTCATGCTTAACGCGGGTACAAAATAACAATTATTTAGGCTTAAAACTAATCCCGAAGGTAGATGTAGAGGAAGTGTGCCGACAGCGATCACATCGACTTTGGATCCATTTCCAACGCGCATCGTCACTTCATCCTTCAGTAGTCTTCGTTTATTCTTTAGTTCCTGTTTCGAGTTACAAATATGAGCAACCGAACCAGTATCAAATACCCACGTACTAGTACGAGAACCAGTGAGATAAACATCTATAACATGTATATCAGATATACCTTCTTTCTTCTTCTTGACAAGGCCGCTCTTCAGATCCGCCAAATACTTGGAGCAATTACGCTTCCAGTGTCCCTTCTCCTTGCAGTAATAGCACTCAACATCAGGCTTAGGGCCATTCTTAGGTTTCACAGGAGGCGCAGCTTTCTTGCCACTCTTCTTGTTCTTGCCTTTAGACTTGCCCTGTTTCTTGAAGCTGGTGGTCTTGTTGACCATCAACACTTGGTGCTCTTTCTTAATTTCAATCTCAGCAGATTTTAGCATGGCGAAGAGTTCAGGTCTTTGTTCATGTTCTGCATATTGTAATTCATCACAAAGTTCTTATAACTAGGTGGCAGTGATTGAAGGACACGATTAATCCCCAGTCTGTTAGGAATCACTATTCCCAAGTCACTGAGTTTCTTCGCATGCCCGGTCATGGCGAGCATGTGCTCACTAACGGAGCTGCCTTCTTCCATCATGCACCGAAGAAGTGTTTCGATGCTTCATAGCATTCCACGGCCGCATGAGTCTCAAAGATAGTCTTTAACTCATTGATTAACTCATGTGGATCGTGATGCTCAAAACGTTTTTGAAGATCGGCTTCTAGACTGCACAGGATGGCACACTGAACTTGAGAGTACCGAGTTTTCCGAGTCGCGTAAACATTCTTTACTTCATCGGTTTCAGTTTCTGCAGGAGGGTCACCTAGCGGTGCATCAAGCACATATTGCAGGTTTCCGCCATTGAGGAAGATCCTCACATGACGGAACCGGTCGGTGAAGTTGCTACCGTTGCTCTTAAGCTTTTCTTTCTCTAGGAACTGGTTAAAATTGATAGGGGACGCCATATCTACAACATATTTGCAATAGTTTAGACTAATGTTTATGACAAATTGAGTTCAAATTTTAATTTAACAAAATTAAAAACTAGGTGAACTCCCACTCAAAACAATATCCCTCGCATTGTCTTAGTGATCACACGAACCAAATCCATCACACCTATGCCCGATCATCACGAGACAAGATGTAATTTCAATGGCGAACACTCAAAGTGTTCATCATATCAATCATATGATTCATGCTCTACCTTTCGGTATCACGTGTTCCGAGACCATGTCTGTACATGCTAGGCTCGTCAAGGCCACCTTAGTATCCGCATGTGCAAAACTGACTTGCACCCGTTGTATGCACTTGTTGATTCTATCACACCCGATCATCACGAGATGCTTCGAAACGACAAGTCTTGGCAACGGTGCTACTAAGGATGAACACTTTATTATCTTGAAATTTTAGTGAGAGGGATCATCTTATAATGCTACCGTCGCGATCTAAGCAAAATAAGATGCATAAAAGGATTAACATCACATGCAGTTCATATGTGATATGATATGGCCCTTTGTCTTTGCGCCTTTGATCTTCATCTTCAAAGCACGGACATGATCTCCATCATCAACGGGCATGATCTCCATCATCGTCGGCGAAGCACCAAGGTCAATGGCGCCGTCTTCATGATCGTCCTCCATGTAGCAACTATTACAACTACTTTGAAATACTACTCAACATGAAATTTAAAGACAACCATAAGGCTCCGCCGTTGCCACAATACAATAATGATCATCTCATACATAGTCATCATCACATTATGGCCATATCACATCACCAAACCCTGCAAAAACAAGTTAGACGTTCTCTAATTTGGTTTGCATATTTTACGTGGTTTAGGGTTTTCGAGCAAGATCCAATCTACCTACGAACATCAACCACAACGGTGATACTAGTGTTGTCAATAGAAGAGTAAATTGAATCTTCACTATAGTAGGAGAGACAGACACCCGCAAAGCCACTTATGCAATACAAGTTGCATGTCAAGCGTGGAGCAAATCTCATGAACGCGGTCATGTAAAGTTAGCCCGAGCCGCTTCATCCCACTATGCCACAAAGATGCAAAGTACTCAAGCTAAAGATAACATAAGCATCAATGCCCACAAAACCATTGTGTTCTACTCGTGCAACCATCTATGCATAGACACGGCTCATACCACTGTAGGATAACGTAGCATAGAAAACAAAATTTCCTACCGAACACGCAATCCAAGCCAAGATGCAATCTAGAAGACGGTAGCAACGAGGGGATTATCGAGTCTCACCCTTGAAGAGATTCCAAAGCCTACAAGATGAGGCTCTTGTTGCTGCGGTAGACGATCACTTGCCGCTTGCAAAAGCGCGTAGAAGATCTTGATCACGGCGCCACGAACGGGCAGCACCTCCGTACTCGGTCACACGTTCGGTTGTTGATGAAGACGACGTCCACCTCCCGTTCCAGCGGGCAGCGGAAGTAGTAGCTCCTCTTGAATCCGACAGCACGACGGCGTGGTGTCGGTGGCGGTGGAGAAATCCGGCGGAGCTTCGCTAAGCGTGCGGGATATGGTGGAGGAGCGGGCGCTAGGGTTTGGGAGAGGGTGGGCCGGCCACTATAGGGGGCGGCCAAGGTGGTGGCTTTGGTGTGGCCGCCCCCTCCCCTATGCCCCTCATTATATAGGTGGAAGCCCCAAGTGTTGGACTACAAGTCTCCGAATAAGACCCGAACCCAAAACCTTCCATATGGTGGGAAACCTTCCCAAGCTAGGATTCCCACTAGAGGTGGGAATTCCACCTACCATATGGGGGGCCCCATGGGGGAGTCCACTTGGGACTCCACCCCACTAGGGTTGGTCGGCCATGGAGGTGGAGTCCCATGTGGACTCCACCTTCCTAGGTGGTTTCTTCCGGACTTTTCTAGAACCTTCTAGAACCTTCCATAGAACCTTCCGCATCATTTTTATTCACATAAAATGACATCCTATATATGAATCTTATTCTCCGGACCATTCCGGAACTCCTCGTGATGTCCGGGATCTCATCCGGGACTCCGAACAAATATTCGAACTCCATTCCATATTCAAGTTCTACCATTTCAACATCCAACTTTAAGTGTGTCACCCTACGGTTCGCGAACTATGCGGACATGGTTGAGTACTCACTCCGACCAATAACCAATAGCGGGATATGGAGATCCATAATGGCTCCCACATATTCAACGATGACTTTAGTGATCGAATGAACCATACACATACGATACCAATTCCCTTTGTCACGCGATATTTTACTTGTCCGAGGTTTGATCATCGGTATCACACTATACCTTGTTCAACCTCGTCTCCTGACAAGTACTCTTTACTCGTACCGTGGTATGTGGTCTCTTATGAACTTATTCATATGCTTGCAAGACATTAGACGACATTCCACCGAGAGGGCCAGTATATCTATCCGTCATCGGGATGGACAAATCCCACCGTTGATCCATATGCCTCAACTCATACTTTCCGGATACTTAATCCCACCTTTATAACCACCCATTTACGCAGTGGCGTTTGATGTAATCAAAGTACCTTTCCGGTATAAGTGATTTACATGATCTCATGGTCATAAGGACTAGGTAACTATGTAATGAAAGCTTATAGCAAATAACTTAATGACGTGATCTTATGCTACGCTTAATTGGGTGTGTCCATTACATCATTCATATAATGATATAATCTTGTTATTAATAACATCCAATGTTCATGATTATGAAACTAATCATCTATTAATCAACAAGCTAGTTAAGAGGCTTACTAGGGACTCTTTGTTGTTTACATATCACACATGTATCAATGTTTCGGTTAATACAATTATAGCATGGTATATAAATATTTATCATAAACATAAAGATATATAATAACCACTTTTATTATTGCCTCTTGGGCATATCTCCAACACTTGGCCAGGGCCAGAGGTTGAAGAAGAAAGACACAAGGAAGAACTCACTCTAGATCATCTTCTCTATTGATTTCCACAGGTTACAAGTTTGTGCTTACAGGATCTCTCTCTTTCTCTCTCTATCTTCCGCTATCTCTCCGTGCCCGTGAAGGAGGCTGCCCCCTCTCCTTATATAGGGGAGAGGGTGGCTTACAGGGCAAGAAACCCTAATGGCATCTTTGACTAGACAAACTACTTTACAAAGATACTTTATAAAGCTACTTTAATCATAGATGACGTCGGGGTCTTCTTTAAACAGAGAGGGTGACGTCTTCCGGCTTCTTTGATCGTCATCCTCCTCTTTATCGTCAGGCCTTCGTTTAAAGCCACTTTGCTTAGCTCATCCTTGTCCTCTAGCTCTGGAGAGAATCTTTGACCAGTCCTGCCAACATGCTCTTCCTTCCGGTGTCCCGGTACCTTTTCCATCCGGTCCCGGTATACCCCTCTTGGGGATACCGGCTTAGCTTTACTCAGCCAAACTCTTATCACTGTGCTTCGGTATGAACATTAAACCGGTATCTTGATGGATAAGACCATCCGGTTTGGCATGCCTTTGGCATACCGGGGGTCATCCCCCCAACATATCTCCAACACTTATCACCATTGCCGATGCCTTTCAGAATGTGGGTGCCCAACATATTGATGACTTTTGGATCAAGGAAAAGTATATTGATTGCATGATGCCTTATGAACCCATTGATGTCTAGAGTCTCCTTGGAAGAGAAAGCTATCCTAAGCTAACCTCCTATCAAGTGGTGCACGAGATGCAAGCTCTCAAGGTGGCCGAACAAAACTCTCAAGATTCTCGGAATCGTGCTATAGGGATGGCGAGAGGTACAAATCTTGCTTTGAAGGTCAATACGGTGGAAGAGGTGGACACTCAAGAACCATATAGGACCTCTTGGAGCATGTCCTATCCGGAGGATTTCGAACACCACTACCATGACCGTATGGAATTCCATGCAAGAACCTTTTGGGTTGATCCATACAAAGCAAAGGAAGAAAACATCAAGAGAAACAACGCAAGTGGGTTATAGAGATCGGGCCCAAGATCAAGGTCTTGCTTCAATTGTGGTGACAAGTTCCATTTCATCGCTCAGTGCCCCTATGAGAATAGAGAAACTCGTGGTGGAAGGCTCATTCCCAAGGACAAGAGCAAAGATTCAAAGGCCCCCAACAAGAAACTCTACATCAAGAATAAGAAGACCAAGAGGCCATCAAGGATTGTGCTAATGACTAAAGAAGAGTATTCCTCCGATGACAATGATAGTGATAGTGATGAAGAAGAGACCTCAAAGGAAGTGGACGCCATTTCCACTACCAATATTCCCTCTTCACCCCTCTTTGAATCCCCCAATGAGAATCCTCACATCAAGAATGCACATTGCTTCGTGGCAAGGTCCTAATTGGACACATCTATTGTGCTCTCAACTCAAGAAGAATACACATCCGGGGATGATGATGGTGAAGAAGAAGATGAAACTTCCAATGGGTTGGTTGGTCTTGCTTCCCTCTCCACTACCTCTTCATCACGAATTGAATCCCCCAATGAGGATATTCACGTGAAGGAAAACAATGCTTCATGGCTAAATCTTCCGAGGTATCATCCCCTAACCCCTCTATGCCTAACATACCAAATGCTCTAGGGGTTGATCATGCTAGCTTAAAAATTAAACAAGAAATGCGTGAGTTCGATGAGTTCATGCTTAACTTGAAAGGTGACACCAAAAAGCATGTTGGGACTCTCATGTGTCTTCTAGCACAACTAGATGATATCCTTGATAAAAAAAATTCAAATAGAAAGAGAGGATTCTCTTGAAATTGCCTCTTTAAAAAATGCTCGTGAGGAAGAACAAGAGACTAGAGCCTCTCTTGAAGAGAAACTATAAACTCTTGAAGAGCCTCAAGATGAAATTGCTAAAATCACCAAAGAAAGAGATCTTGCTAGGGCTAAGGTAAAATTGCTTAAAAAGGAAAATGCCAAATTTGGTGTTGATCATGAGAAACTTGTGAAGGATCTAGATGATCTAGACAAGGCTCACAAAGCCTTGAAGAGTGAACACTCTCTCCTCTCCAAGTCTAACGAGCAACTTCAAATTAGGCTTGCTAAATTTGATGTACCTAGCTCTTCTACCTATACTTGTGATCATGCCAATATTGTTGAGGAAAATGCTAGGTTGAAGGATGAACTTGCTAAGGCCTCCTCTTCCCAAAGTAAGCTATCTTTGGATGACCTCTTGAGTAAGCAAAGGTCAAACAATGGGAAGGAGGGCATTGGCTATAATGCCAAGGCAAAGAAGGCAAACAAGAAGAAGGCCAATCCCGCACAAGAAAAGAAGAAGGTGGTCATTAATGGTGATGCCCCAAAGGCCAAAACCATTAATGATGATCATGCGGGAATTGCTAACCCTCACTATGTTTTATTTAAAGATTATTATGGTGATGTTTATGCAAAATATGTTGGCCCTTATGATGCTTATATTGCTTGGTCTATTTGGGTCCCAAAGACCCTTGTTGCTAACAAAAGAGGACCCATTGAAAAATGGGTACCTAAATCCAAGAATTGATCTCATGTAGGACTATTGAAAGAACAATTCCCGCCCTTTTGGGTTTTGTGTGTTTGATGTAAACAACAGGTACCTATTTATGTGTGTTGATGTAGACAGGTACATGGTTTCATTATACATATATGGCTGGTGGAATGGATTGACAAATCTGGAGACATTGCTGCCATTTTGCTCTAGGCGGAAGTTCCGGCCCCGTCACGAGAGCCGAGCGGCACTAGGTGGCGCGCCAAAAAATGTAGGGCGCGCCACCCTAGTCCGTTTGCGCCTCGGGTATCGTCTCAGTCCCCCTTTTATACCAGAGCCTCCATTTCGTCCAAAAACCTAAGCCATATTTTTCCCGAGATTTATTGAGGCGGAGGCGGAGGCGAAGTTCCTCTCCTACTCCGGGAGAGGACAGATCCCTGCCGCACCGTTGCATTAGGTGAAGGGGAAATTGACGCCATCATCATCACCACTCCTCCTTGGCTTGGGGGAGGCATCTCCATAGACATCAGCACCATCATCACCACCATCTCCATCTACGAGATCGACTTCATCCCCCTCATAGTTTGTGTTGAATTGAACCTTGGATATCGTTTTGAGGCTAGTTGCATGTTTGTTATTGGTACTTTATCTTTATTTAGTTTGAGAGATTATATATTTAGATTGTGGTGTAATCATTATGCCTCTGGTCCATATCATGTTTGTCACTTGTGAGTAGTTCCCCGCGTTCCTGGGAGCATAGGATGATCTCGCTATGATTCTATATGATGAGCAATGAGTATTTGGTCAAGTTTTCTATATTTTATGTTGTTCTATCAAGGTTTTATGCGAACTTCGATTGCATATTACTTCACCTATATGGGCTCGTAGGGCTGCACTTTAATGTAACGAATGTGTGTTGAAAGGGACGGACTGACAGAAACCATTTTCCAATACTATGAGTTGCATTAGAGAGGTTCATGTCGGGGGGCAATGATCTTATTGCTATGGTGGGACATTTATGTCTTAATAATTCCTTACTTGCTCATGAAAATGGCTCTAGGACCCATCCTAAGTGGTGTGTTTGCTCATATCTATGGCTGCACCTAATTTAGGCTTCGCCCCTAATTGAATTTTTTTGCACAAAGAAGGGGTCTAGAAGACCCCGGAAGAACCTCAATTAACATAAGTGGTGGGTAAAAATTTACAGACAAGCCCTTTTACAACACTCGCCCTAAAGAACCAGTAATTAGAAGATAAGGCATGCCTTCTTAAAAAAAACACCCTAGAACTTAAGATAGGAACGCAATCGAGTCCCTAGGCGTCTCCACCACGATTCGTCGGTGTCCTCCAGGCGTCGCCACCGTTGAACAGGGCGCAGATGTCCGAACACCCATTTCCAGCGAAGATTCGTCGTTGTTGGATGCCTTGAAGCCACCGGGGACGCACCACTTGGTAGCAGCAATGCGTCGAGCTCCAGCAGGAAGGAAGCTGCAGGGCCTCCGATCTGGAGGTTGAGGAAGTAAGGCCGCCATGCCGGCCATGGATAGCAGAGGAAGGAATACTTCTAGCTTTGAAGCTCAAGACGAAGCAGAACCACCGCCACCGGTGACGCCTCTCCGTCGATCTGTCAAAGACAGCGCCATCGAGGATCTCACCTTCTTCTCCACCACCTTGGTGGCCAGGAAGGGAAAGATCCGGGCCAGCATCATCCAGATCGAGAGAGAAGCCCTTGAGCTTTATTGTGGGGGGTTGTGGAAGTGCCGCCGCCCTCCACCTCCGGCTCCCACCATCGGAGCACCGCGGCCAGCAGCCACACGACCACAAGCCACGAGCAGCTCGATCTCCACCGTGGCCAGGCCCCTAAGGGCATAACGCCATACTCCACAGGGGTAAAACAAAGAACTAGACTAGATATGGACCTACACCTAATCCTATCTACTCCGGCGCCCTTCCTTACCAACTCCGGCCGGCTATTCCGGCGGAGAAGGCCTTGGAGCGGCCCAGCCGACGGTGGTCGACCCTCAAACTACTGTAGCTGCTAGAGAGAGGGGGAATGAGTGTGGCTCCCTAATTGAATGAAACTTCATAAAATATTTAGCATGTTGTGGAGAACTCCGATGCTAATAAATCCATGCCGCCCTTGGAACATTTTTCTCATATAAGCGCGCACACACACTTGAGCTTGTCCTCTTGTTGCATTAGATGATTGGATTTTTTTCTCATTGAGAGCACTTACATAAATTTACTTTCTACATTTTACTTTATTGCAAACTATACACACAAAACACCAAAACTACTGCTTTATTATTATTGTTTGCTTGTCAAATTCGCTAACCAATACCTTCAGCTCCTCGTGGGTTCGATAACCTTTCTTATTAAAAAGTACTACAATTGATCTCCTGCACTTGGGAGCCATGAGCTACGCATACCAAAATTTAAGAAAAATACTATTAGGATTTATACCCATGCCATAAATTATATGGTGTTATTTCAACAAATCATGATGGTGCTCCATCTTTTAGTGTAGAAGAGGTAGTCTCTAAAGCATAGATCTCGTAAATATAAAGGTAGCTTTCATTTACATCATTGATTTACCATGCTTAACAAGGCTCAGTTATTTTTTCTCAAACACTCCATACTTTTGTGGTGTTTTTCGTGAGGCATAAGTTGTGGAATTAACTCCGCAACACTTATGCTAAATCCATAACTTCAATATTTTTAGTATGATCCAATCATAGATTACTATTTTTCTTGGTACGATGATTTTCCATGTCATCGTTGAAATTATTTAAACCTATTTAAAAGTTTAAAAACTTATGTCTCATCAAATAAATATTCCCGTATATATCTATTCAATTCATCGATGGATGTTTATGAATAGAACAATCTACTGTATGTGGCTATGCATAATGGACCACATACATCAACATGTATAATTTTCAATAAGCTAGTCGCCCATTCAACTATTGGCAAGTGAACAAAGTTTTAGTCATTTTCCTTGTAGAAAAGATGTGCAAGTGTCAAATGATTCAAAAAATCATTTGTCCAGAGTTTCTTAGCGGCGATTTTACAAATAATTAAAATTCAAATCATTTGTCGTTTCAGCATTCAACATCACCATTATGGATGTGTATTTGACCAACAAGATTTATAATGATTTATCCATCGTATATGGAGCACAGTCATAAGTTGAGCAACTCATTGCTTTTATTAGACCGAAACAAAATAGCAATTATTAAGTTCTTAGAACAAATATCAATGGCTAGCTACGATGCCGACGACGAACACAATAACATTTTATTTGGTTGTTGACGTACATTGTTACCACATTCTTTGCTAGTTAGTTAGGTCATAGTGTTCCATTATATAACACTTCATACCAACCAATCTAGTACAATTACCAAAGAATTACCAACCAATCTAGTACAATTACCAAAGAATTACCAACCAATCTAGTACAATTACCAAAGAATTACGTTGTGATCAACAAAGAATATATTCGTAACATCTATATAATCTATACACAGATGAGCTAGAGTTTCTAAAAAAAATTCTGCCGGTCATATTAGAATTTTCACCCGTTAACTGCTTGAAAATATGATGGATACCCAACCATTTTCGCACGACCTACATGTTTGAGAAGTATCCATACAATGCCCTATACGTTATTCCCACAGGAAATCAAACATGTGAGACTCCTTACTAATGAGCCACTGGAACACTTGTAGCAAGGGCAAATTATGGCTTATCAAAAATTCTGCATGACATTACTTGTTCCTTATCATAAGAAATTAGAACCACCCATGTATAATACCGCATTGATACAAGTTGATAGTACTAGTCAAGCACAGGTACAGAATTTTGGTCAAGAGCACTGAAAACTACAAGCCTACTAACATAGCAAAGAATCATTGATTTGGACAAAGTTTTCATGCAAAGAATCACCAGAAATATAGGGGAATACGGCAGTGAACCTGAGTTGCTCCTGAACATAAAAGTTGTAACAAACTGAACTGAGAAGTAATAAGGCTTCCCAGTTTTTTTTTTAAAGATCTCCAAGTGAATCCCACCGAAATTAAACAAGTTGTCACGGAGCTACTAATAACATTATACTTTCCATTTCAAGCAGTCTACGCCTCCTATAAGCTTTCAGAATAGATGCAGATATGTGCCAGGCAGAAATAAACCCATTCCAATGTGTAATTAAAGGTTGTAATCTGGTAATGCATATTAGAAATTTAGTAACTCTCAGATGACAGAAGAAAATTACGACATAAATTACTTGCATACGTTTCTCAATCAAAAGCAGTGAAGAAGCAAGTGGAACAAGAAAATCCTCCACAATGTATTCATAGTGAAGATTATATACAATAATAATGCATTGGGTCGAAACGCAAGTCACCAAACAGAACAAGATGAACCCAAAACGACATGTTGATAAGAAAAAAGTGACATGATTTTGTAAGAGTTAAACAAGAATCGTCAGTTATACTTGCAAAGTGCTAAAGCTGTAAAAATGGCATGCATAATTTGATTAGACCGTCAATAAAACTGACATGGAACTATCGTGCAGGTAAGGATGCAGTACGGCATGCAAACAGCACAGAATTTGCACAATCATAATACCGGCACACATTGGACATCGTACTTGTGAATCATCCATGATTCTCACTCCTTCATTTCAACTTAGCAAAGTCTGGGTGTTCCACAGTGACGAGCATACCAGCTCCACATGACCAGCAAATCATTTCCACAGGCATAGATTAACGAGCACGAACGAAACTACTACTACTACTACGAAAGCTAGTACTGATGGTAGGTACGCCTTGCAGGAGGCAGGAGAGGGAGCGGAGGGGAGCACGGCAGTCAGATCTGAAGCAGGCATGGCCGCCTAGTAGTTCCTGCTGGTGCAGTCGCGGGAGATGTGGCCCTCCTCGCCGCACTTGTAGCAGCCACGGCCGCTGCCGCCGCCGCCACCACCTCCGCCGCGGTAGCCGCCGCCGCCGCCACCGCCGCCCTGAGGACAGTCGCGGGAGATGTGGCCCTCCTCGCCGCACTTGTAGCAGCCACGGCCACCGCCGCCACCACCTCCGTAGCCGCCGCCGCCACCTCCATAGCCACCGCCGCCGCCGCCCTGGGGGCAGTCGCGGGAGATGTGGCCCTCCTCGCCGCACTTGTAGCACCCACGGCCGCCGCCACCGCCCCCGTAGCCGCCGCCGCCACCTCCGTAGCCGCCACCCCCACCTCCGTAGCCACCGCCGCCGCCTCCGTAGCCGCCACCGCCACGGTCACCGCCGTAGCCGCCACCACCGTAGCCGCCGCCACCGCCGCGGCCCCCGCCGTCGCTGGGCGGGCGGGAACCACCCTCGAGCGCGGCGCCTCCAGGCGCGGTGACGTCCGAGGCCTTGGCGCGTCCGTCGCTCTCCTCGATGACGGAGTACTCGACGAGGTCGTTCTCGTTGAGGCTGCGGTAGCCGCCGTCGACGACCTTGACGGCGGACTGGTGCACGAAGATGTCGTCGCCGCCCTTGGAGGGGGTGATGAAGCCGAAGCCCTTGGTGACGTTGAACCACTTGACGGTTCCCTCGACCCTGTCCCCCATCTTGCGCCGCCGCCGCCGGGAAGGGAGGGAAGAACCCTAGCTGGAAGGAAGAACCCTAGATCGGTGTGGAGGCGGATGGAGAGCGAGGTGTTGTGGGTGGGAGGTGGGTGCGGCCGCGTCGTCTTTATAGCGGGCGGTCGACAAAACCCTAGAAGGGCGGGGGCACGACGCGCTGGACGCCGCTGACGTGTGGGGCATCACTTGGTTGTAGGATGTGGGGCTGGGTTGTCAGTGAGGAAGCGGCTGGTGGAGAAAGTGAGCATGCGAATCGTGGCCTGTTCGTCTCGGCTCCCGCACCAAGGTTAATTGCAGGGAGAAATATCTGGCGTGGAGAGCGGGAGAGGAGCGGGCGGAGTAGGTGGGTCAAAGACGGGTCTTAATTACTCTCGTCTCGTCTCTCTCTGCAGCACCCACCTGCTCTCTGTTGCCGTCTCCTGCTAAAAGCTTCCTCTTTTCCGTTTCTTTCCCTTTCTTTTTTTGGGGCCTTTGAGATATGAACGTTGGAGCAAAGTGCGGTAACTTTGGGAGGCTTGGAAGGACGCCGAAGGCCAGGAAAAGCTGATGCTCCGTGACTTTTACTGTGTGGCTCGTGAATCGGACGCTTTGCTTTTCGCTTCCATGGGGATCGGCAACGGTAACTTTTTTCCACTGCGGAATAGCGGAGGAGATCCTGGCTTTGTTTTACCATGATTTGCATTCAAAAATGGGCTAGTCTATGTAACGGTGGCATACACAACTAGCTTCATGTAAAAAATTATTAGAATAAATATGATTAATTGTATTCCTTCAATAGAAGTCACAACTTTAGTCAGTAAAAGAAAGAGAAATCCCACAAATAAAATACTACGTATCTCTTTCTCAATCTAAATACCATAATTTTAAGACTTAAGAACCCACTTCCTAGAGAGGAGGCTGCCTCCTCATCCGAACTTAGCTTAAGTTGTGGGGTGACACCCTAGGGCAGTGTGTTGGGCATGCCCTAAGGCCATCTTCACCGAGGCAAAAAAAAAAAAACCATGTGCGTCCGTTTGCGTAGGGAAATTGGCCTTCGGGCCACGACAAATTGTTTGCATCCGGGGTGCCCCAGCGGCACGACGCATTTCGTGGTTCCCACAACTTTTTTTCATTACATCGCATTAAAAATAAAAACATGGAAACAAAAAACGGTCATAACCTGCTAAAACCCTAACCCTAGCCTAATCCTCGTCGTCGTTGGGCAGCTGGGTCAGGTCAGCGAGGTCCGGGATCGCCCATGGCCAGTTGGGAATCGGCGGAGCATATGCCGGTGTGGCCGGTGGTGGAGGTGGAGCGGTCGCTGGTGCCCACGAGGGCAGAGGCGGCGAAGGGGGCTCCGAGTCATGCAAAGCCAGGTTGAATGCCTCTTCCTCTGACAGCCTGGTGGCCTAAGGTCGACGGTGTATTGGGGCATCGGCGGCTGCGGCATCTCCGACATGAGGAGGGCTAGATTCGTCGCCTCATCCTCGGTTAGCTCCTCTGGCAGCTCAGTTTGCCTGCCCTCCTATTGTGCCATCTGAATCACGTGGAAGACGCTGATGACGAAGTCGTCGGAGTCGTCCCGTGTCGGAGGCGATGGAGGAGGCGGCGTACGTGGACGCCACGTGAACTCCCGCCGCGGCGGCCGTAGCGGCGGGCCAAAGTTGAAGTCATTGTCACCGAGGAACCCCGCTTCCGCCGCTTGTCGAGCACCACGTCCCGGTGGTGAAGTCAGGGTCGCGGATAAGGTCCGGCGGGAAAATGGCACGCATGCGCTCGATCTTTGCGTCCCGCTACGGGTCGGAATGCGGCACTGGCGGGGAGGGCACCCGCGCCTTGCTGAGGCGCTACCCGCCCTGCAGGTGCATGTCGTTCCACCCCCCGCACGGCATCCAGATCTCGTAGAACATCCGAGCGACGGAGGAAAGAAGGGGGACCCTCATCTATGGTTTCTCCTCGTTCTCTACATGTGATAATCCCGCCTTGTGGTCGTTCCTCTTCTTGCCCATGGTGTTGCAGCGGTGTGATGTGGCTGTCGGTGCATTTGGATGCAAGCGTGGCCAGTGAGGTGTGGGCGATCGCAGGATGTTGTCGGTGCCCTTTTAAGGATGGGCGCAGGATACGAAGGCGTGTGACATTGATGGTGGCGCAGAAGGCTAGCCGCCGCCCGCCAGCCCTGGCGTGGCCTATGAAGACGAGGCCTTTGATGGTGAAGGTTGGGGCACACGTAGTTGCGAAAAGCGATGCGGCCGAAGCGACGGGACCTAGCGTGTGTTCGCTCAAATGTATTTGGGGCTCAAATTTGGATCGTGTTTGCGTCCCCGCGGACAGGCCGTTCATTATGCGTCGGGCCGCTGGGCAGGGGTGCGGACCCATTTTACGACCGCATGGCCACAAACAGACGTGTCGGGTCGCTGGAGATGCCCTTAGAGAGCACCGCCAGCCGTCTCCCTGACGAGGCCCCCAACAACCTTTTTTTCATCTCGACGGTGTTATTCGTCCCAACCGCGCCCCCGGTTACTCGTTTTCCGTTTTCCCCCGGAATAGGCCCTTAATCCATCCAGAGAGCCTAGGCCATCCGCGGCCCCCGGGGTGCGCTCGGAGACTCCAGACGAGAAAAAAGCGGGGACGGGCCCACTCTATCGGCAAGAGAACACGCGAACCCCACCACTTTCTCGTCGCAAATCCCCCTCCCCTCTTGTAGCTCTCTTGCCACCGGCACCACCCCTCGCCAATCCGCCGGCGGGTTGCCTGCACTCCGCCGTCCCTCCTCCCACCAGCCTATATTTTGTCGTCCCTCGTCCCGTCTGCCTATATTCTGCCGTCGGGCAACTCCTCGCGCCGCCCCTCGCGTCGACCACGCCCGACAGATGTTAGTGCATTTGCCTAGGCGGACATGGACTCGGACGACGAGGAGGAGCAGATGTTCGCCGAACTTTTTGAAGAAGAGATGGCAGCCGCCGCCCAAGACGAGGAGCACATGTTGATCCTAGCTTGCTTGTCCGGCTTGTACGTGGAGAAGGCCATTGGTCGTCGTGGTGGGTCGGCACCAGGTCGCCAGAAGTGCAAGCTGAGACAGCGAATGGAGGGCTACTGCATGCTCTGCGCCGACTACTTCACCGATAGTCCATTGCACGGTGAGGCTATTTTTAGGCGTCGTTTCTGGATGAGTCGGAAGCTCTTCCTGGAAATTGTGTTTGCTCTTTGGGACTACGACTCCTACTTCATATGAAAGTTGGATTGCACCGGCATGACAGGGTTTTCCGCCCTCCAAAAATGCACGGTGGAGTCCACCGCCCTTGATTGTTTCTACCGATGCCGGCATCGTGGGCTTCGTTCATCGCTATACGTCAGGAGATTCGAGACTCCACAATGTATCAACAGCTGCAGATATCTGGTGGAGCACATATGGAGGCTTTGAGGCAACACCAACTATTGATTTGTTTCAAAACTTGTTAAATTATTTGCTTGCTTTGTTGAACTGTAATGTTTATTTGTAATATTGGCCAAAATTTGTCAAATTCGTCAAACTGTGAGTTTATTTGTGAAACTAAAGCCAAAAACGCCGATTTTCGGATGTCAGGCTGGGAAGACGGCTGAAAATTTGGCGCTCCCCACGTCAAAGTTTTATCCAATCTAACGCTATTTATCACCGAATTTGGCCGTGGGGAGCGACACAAGGTGCTCTTAGAGCAACTCCAACAGCCATGTTTACATGGCCGGTTACATATCTGTGCTACATTAGACTAAATTTGACGCTAATAACCGGAAATTCAATTCGGAACATGGGAGCATATGCTCCTGCCACCGGAAAAATATTTTGAAATGTTCAAAAAATTCGAACAAAAAATTTCTTGCTTACGTATCAACATTTTACGTGCGCAGACCAAGTCTTGCGAAAAACCGACAATTTTTGTGACTTGTGCGAAAAAGATAAACAAAACGTCTCATACACAACCATTTTTTACAGAAAAATTTGTCTTTTTTACAGATGACACTCAAAATGTCGGTTTTCTGTGGAACCACTTTGTGAACGTGTAGAATTTCGAGATGTATCTACCAAATTTTGTGTTCAAATTTTTCAACATTTTAAAAGTGCATTTCAAATAAGTTTAAAAACCGGGAGCATATGCTCCCGGGTGCCAAAACGCCACTCCCGCTAATAACTTTGTGCTAATTATTTCTAACAGAGTAAGGGCCATTTTAGAAGAAGAAACCGTACGTCACTACATGTCTACATCTGCGAACTAATGAATAAATTGCGAAGAAGAAACTGGTTTCGCTGAACAGAACACTATTCCGGTGAAAGAATGCAACTATCAAGTGAAACCATCTTACTGAACGAACGGAGCTAAAAAAGAACACTAGAGAATTACATGAAAGTTACTCATATGACAAATCATATGGGCAAGGAGGAAGAACGATAAAAAAAAATACTAAGGTGGGTCTTGTGCCTCCACCTTAGCCTACCAAAATTTTGGTCACGTGGAAGGCTCTCTCTCTTGTTTGGTTCATTGCCAATTTTTTGGTGGCCAATGGATGGTTTGGGGCGAGTAAATTACATATAGGTACCACTTTTGGGGCAACGGTTACGAGTTGGTACCAACTCTGATAATTTTAACAAGTGCAACTTCTGGGGCAGCTTGTAACAAATAGAGCAACTCTGGAGTTGACAACGAATTAACCACGCGGTCCCACTTGTCATAGCTAACGTCCGTGTGCGAGCCGTTAGGGCACGAGTAGATAAGAAGTGGTGCGACTCGACCCGGTGGCAAACAGGCGTTGACTCACTCCAGTCCCACCTCTCTCTTCTCGCTACGATCGTTTGAAGCGCCGCCTGGCCGCACCCCGCCGCGCCTCATCGTCGCCATGCCCTCGTGAAATGACGGAGAGAGCAACCGGGCCTGCTGTCTGATTTCGACTACGGTCACAGCCTCAGTCCTCCCAAGCCGGTACGTGCTCACAGACTAGGGTTAGGGTTTTCTACGATTTGGGATTTGTCGATTGAAGCTTAGATCTTGCCTCCCTGTTCCTTCTCTTAGATCCCAGAAACAACTCTGGACACCGAGTTCACTGGGTACGACGATTGCGATTTGAGGTGCAACCATGATATGCCAATGTACAAGTTTGTTTGCTTCGAAGGAGAGAACACGGGCATGAGATTTCTAGCTTGTGGATGCAAGGTTGGGAACTATAATGCCTTTTTTATATAGTCATTGATATATACAAAATATAGTATGGCCATTGCAATTTGGTATGTCTATGTAGCAGAATTATAATATGACCATTGCTTAGATAAGTCAAGCAATATAGTATGGACCAGAATTTTAATATGCACACCATTTAAATAATAGTAGAATTAAAATATGCCCACAATTTAGTATCTGTATGTAGCATAATTTAATATTACATGCTTACTTTGTCATGACCAGAATAGTAAGCAATTTAATAAGAACAGAATTATAGTAGTAGGTACTGCACCTTTTGATGGATAAAGCTACTGCCTTTGTAGGATGACCATAATTTAATAAGATGGATATAGCTACTGCCTTTTTAGGATAACAAGATGGATATGGCTACTGCCTTTTTAGTATTTACATGCATTTTTGTTGATGGATGTAGCTACTGCCTTCATAATAAAATATAGCTACTGCCTAGCATAATTGTTGATGGATTTTCATGGATAATTTAGGATGAGGAGATGTGTGACAAGGTTGAGTAGGTAGATGGGCCATGGCCACCTCCACTGCAGAGGAGTTTGGTCAAGCTTTGGGCCATGCATGATGAAGAGAGGGACAGTAGGATACATGGTAATGTGGAGTATGCCACTAAGAATTACCAACTGATATTACAGAAAAAAAGAGTTGGAGAAGAAGAATATGGAGTTGCACAAGCAAGTGGGCAATGCTCTGGAGTATGTTTCACAGATAACTTCTCATAACCTTGATCTTGAAGTGGCAAAGAATGAGAAGACATAGCAAGAAGTGATATCATTGAGGGAAGAAAAGAAGAGGCTGGAGCATGAGCTGGCAAAGAGGCCCAAGACAGATGATGAATGTTCAACTTTGAAGGAGGAAAAAAAGAGGCTAGAGTACTATGTTGCAGAACTCCTCAAGCAATCCCATACTCAGAAAGACAAGATGAAGAAGATAGTTGAGATCTATGGAGAATGAGTTGTTTCCATGTAATAATTAAGTAGTTTGTGCTTTGGTGAACTATGTTAGCATGTAATGGAACTACTGTGCTTTGCTGAAGTATTGTAGTATGTAATGGATGCACTGAATGATGATGTAGCCCCGCTCGCCAACGACACTACATCAAGGCCAACAAGTCCCCCAAGCGGACCAATGACACGGGCTCGAGCCAAAGCGATACATGACAAGGTGAACTCGCTCCTCACCACCCTTGATCTTGGTACCCCTTTGGATGGATTGCTACCTCATGCCGACGTGCTATGTGTCATTAGGTACAAGGCGCACCAAGACCCCGGAGAGGAGGACAAGCCAAGGCCAAGGAGAGAAGCAGCTGGACATGGAGATGATCATGAAGCCGAAGCCGTCGTCGCCGCGAAGAGCTCCAAGGAAGAGACGGACGCTGGCCGGTCGAGGACCCGGTCGGACCGGACCCACGACCGGACGCCGCCACAGCCCGGTCAACCGGCGCAAACCGGGCCAGCTCCCTCGTACCGGACGACGACCGGACCCGGGACCGGATTCTTCGCAGATTCCCGTTGGCGACCGGTCGACCGGACCCATGACCGGACAGCCCGGTCACAGGCCCGGTCGACCGGACCCTGGCCGGACAGCTCGGTCATCGCCCGGCGACCGGACGCACAACCGGATCCGACGGAAGACCCCACCAAACTGCCTTAACTTATCCATTCGCGTACTGTTCGCCCTTGCGGCTGTGAGGCCCTATATAAGTAGCTGGAACCCCTCCTTTACTGTTCAGACTTGTTTAGAACTCAAACCTACCTTTGAGCTTAGTCTCCCTTGGGTATCATCCCTCTGTAATCAAGGCACTCTTGTTGTTGATTTGTGAATTGTTAAGTGAGATTCTAGTGCAAGGCACTCTCTCTCCCTTACCAATCCCCTTCTCTCCAACACCAATCTCTCTCCGGGAATTCTGCCGCGTGCCTCTTCCTTGGAGATTCTATTGGCGTGATCTACCGAGTCACGGGGGTAAGTATCGGGTGTATCGGGTTGGTGTGCGTGCGTGAGTCCCGTGTTCTTCGTGTTCCTCGTGTTCCTCACGTCCTCCCACCTTTTCCCCTTGGTTCTTGGGTCGAATCGCGAGATCGAGCCACATCCTCGATCTTAGATCGCATCATATGGTATCAGCAGCCTTTGGTTACCGCGATTTTGACCCTCCACCAACCCGATTTCGTTTCTAGAACATTTTCCAAAAAATAGCCCTAAATTGCCTTTGGACGGATCTGTGATTTGGTTGAGTTTTGAGTGGTTTTGCTCCGTGGATCTGGTGTTGTTGTGCTTGATCTACTATTTCCCAACTTTGAGCCTCCAATTCCATCGTTTCCCTTCGTTTTGGTCGATTTGGTTTTGGTTTGGGAAGAACAGGAGAGAGAAAGCTCCAAATCGTGAAACCCGGTTTCAAACCGGTCAACCGCCCCAGACCGACCGTCCGCAGAACCCGGTAACCGGCCGCCAACCGGACTAGCCGGCCAGAAGCCGGCCAACCGACCCAGACCGGAGCAGCCGGCGCAGACCCGTCCGACCGGACCACCGACCGGCACACGTCTTCGACATCGACTAACACCACCGCCGACCACCACCACCACCATCATCTCCACCATCGCAGACTTGCGTAACCCTTGTAGCCCTCTTCTTTTGCGATCTATCCCACGAGCGAAGCTTTTCGAGTGTTGTGAAACATCGCACGAGGTCCCGACCGTGAGGGTGTGCGTTGTGTGAGTAAAGCTCATAAGTGGAGCTCGTGCGTGGCAAGCAAAAGAGTAAGAGCATAGTGTGCTAGTGAAAAAAGAGAAAAGCAAAGTGCAAAGTGCCACCGATACAAAAAGAGTGAAAAGCTTTTAAGCAAGCAAGAGAGATAGAGAAGAGAGACCTCGTGCGAATCTTGGTGTTTCTACTCTATGCAACCTAGCTTCGATCTCTTCTTGCGTTAGTGTGACATTGAGCACCCTTGCTTAGGGGTTTTTCATTTTTCCGCTCGTTCCTTGGTTGCACTAACCCCGTTCATCTCGTGTGTGAGTTCCACATTTTTCCGTGTTTATAGTGATCTCCACTTTGACACTTGATTTTTGGACCTTACCCACTCTTAACAACATACTCGATTTTGGATTTCGTCTTTTGGCTTTCCACCATCCACACCTAACACCATATTTGCTAGCTTTTGCGTGTGCCTTTGTGTGTGTCCCGATACACTTGATCTTACCTTGGGTTTGGTTGATTGCCTCAATACTATCTTACCAAGGTAAGAGTGCGAGGTAGTCTCCTTCCACTAACATCCACAACATAGTTCTTGTCTTGTGATCATGGATAGGCACGGAGACCAAGCAAAGGAGGATGAGGTCCTACACCCTCCGAAAGGTTGGCCACTCAACACAACCTATGGGTGCAACGCCAAGAGTTCAAGGACCAACTCCACTTTTTCGAGACACGCATCGACGAACAATATGAAGAAGTGGCTCACAACTTCGGCCAAGTGAACCAAGATATGAATCTTCTTCGAGAAGCTACGGACAACTTGCATGACCAAGTGACGGCCAATGATGCAAACATGGAGCGGCGCATGGATAGCCTCGAGCGCGCCATCAACAACTGGGACGCCGACATCGACATCGCTCTACTTCCCCATCGTCATCGACCTCGTCACACGTGACTACTCCCATGATCGCCATTCCTCCTCAAGCTCCGACTCAAGGCATGGAGATCATCATCGACCTCGGCGCCCGCATGCTCGTCAAGATGACTCTCGCTCAAACTCAAGGCGCGGAGAGTTCCATCGCCATGCTCGTCCTCATGAACGTCAACAAGAACAATCTCTTCACCAAGATCGTCATCAAGCGGCTCGCCATGCCCACCATGGGCATGACGACCAACCCCAAGACAACGTCCTCCACAACATGGACCCGGCACCTCATCGTCAAGCCCATGTGGATGCTCAAGACCAAGGTCATCAAGATCCACCAAGGCGTGATCTCCGGAATCATCCTCGCCATGACCAAAGGGGCCGAGGACAACCACAACATGATCAAGATGAGAGGGCCATCATTGGGCAACGCCAACAACCTCGTCAAGATCCGCAACAACATCCTCAACATGAGCCAAGTGAAGCTAGTGTTCAACTCCACCGTCAACCCAATGCTATGGTTGGCCGTGGAAGACCTCCTCTACCACCCCAAGCCGCAAGAGATGAAGGTTTCCGTCCTCGTCGAAGGAACATGGAAGATGAAGAGAATATGTATGGAAAGCTCAAGTTCAACATGCCCAAGTTCAAGGGTGAAGACGATGCCGAGGCCTACCTCTCATGGGCACTCAAGGTTGACAAGATCTTCCGCATCCACAACTACTCCGGTGCCAAGAAAGTAGCCATGGCCTCCCTTGAGTTTGAAGAGTATGCCAACACATGGTGGGAACAAGTTGTTACTCAAAGGGAAGAAAAAGGTGAACCTCCAATTGACACATGGGAAGATATGAAGGAGGAGATGCAAGCTCGCTTTGTCCCTACACACTACAAGACCGATCTCTTCAACAAGCTCCAAAAGTTGAAGCAAGGCACCAAGACCGTTGAGGAGTTCTTCAAGGAAATGGAGTTAACTATGATGCGAGCAAACATCCAAGAGTCCGAGAACCAAACCATTGCTAGGTTCTTCAATGGCCTCAACTACCCCATCAAGAGGATAATGGAGTTCCAACAATACTCCAACATGGTTGAGTTGGTTCACCAAGCTTCCAAGGCCGAGCGTCAAGTGAATGAGGACATCAAGTACTCGAAGTCCAAGCAATACTTCGCCTCCAAACTTGCTACATCAACTCCCACAACAAGTGTCAAGCCAACCACATCCTCTACACCTTCCAAGCAACCTTCTATCCAAAGTCGCATGAAGCAAACGGTGTCATCCACCGCCTCCTCCAAAGCCTCTACGGGACCCTCCAATGTCACTTGTTTCAAGTGTGGCACTCAAGGCCACAAGTCTTTCGAATGCAAGAACACCAAGGTTATGATCACTATGGAGAATAGTGACATAGAGACGCTAAGTGAGGGCGAATATGAAGCCCTAGTGCAAGCCGCCGTTGCTAATGAGGAAGAGTATGATGAAGAAAGTGGAGAAGACCCTCTCTTATGCACCCACGACCCAAGCCCTTCACTTGTGGTCACTCGAGTGCTCACCACTCAACCCCAAGCTATGGAAGACCAAAGATGCAACATCTTCCAAACTCGTGTTGGCATTGGTGGCAAGTCAATCAAGGTCATCATCGATGGTGGGAGTTGCCACAACTTGGCAAGCACCGAGTTATGTGAGAAGCTCAACCTCCCACTTCGCAAACATCCTCATCCATACCATGTCCAATGGTTGAGTGACAAGGGCAATGTCAAGATTCAACACACCGTCACCGTCAACTTCAAGATAGGACCCTATGAAGACACCGTCGAGTGTGACGTGGTGCCTATGACCGTGTGCCACATGTTACTTGGCCGCCCATGGCAATTTGACAAGAAGGCCATACATGATGGTTACTCCAATGCATACACCTTCAAGGTCAAGGACAAGAAGTTCGAGCTTCGCCCAATGACTCCTAGCCAAATCATCGCCGACAATGCGAAGGCTTTAGCGAGGGCACAACACCACACCCACCATAGTGAGATGAGAGGAGAGGGAGCTACCCACCAAAAAGAGAGTGAGCGCCACCACCCACATATGAGTGAGAGAAAGAGTGTCCTCCTAGCCACAAAAAGCGAGTGGAGAGAAGTGAAAGACAACCCATCCACCACCATACACTACGTGCTCATTTGCAAGGGCCTCTCGTCGGAGACTAACGACTTAACCAACATTCCTTCGTCTTTGTTGTCTCTTTTGAAGGAGTTCCAAGACGTCTTCCCCGACGAGCTACCTCATGGACTACCACCGCTTCGGGGCATCGAACACCGCATCGACCTCATACCCGGCGCTCCCCTTCCAAACCGCGCCGCATACCGCACCAACCCCGAAGACACCAAGGAGATTCAACGCCAAATACAAGACCTCCTCGCTAAAGGGTACGTTCGAGAAAGCCTTAGCCCTTGTGCCGTTCCCGTCATTCTTGTGCCTAAACCGGATGAGACGCAACGGATGTGTATGGATTGTCGACCCATCAATGCCATTACCGTCCGTTATCGCCATCCCATGCGTTAGATGACATGCTTGATGAATTGAGTGGTGCCACCATTTTCTCTAAGATTGATTTGCGTAGTGGCTACCACCAAATTCGCATGGCAATTGGTGATGAATGGAAGACGGCATTCAAGACCAAGCTTGGTCTATATGAATGGCTCGTCATGCCATTTGGTCTTTCCAATGCTCCTTCGACTTTCATGCGTCTTATGAATCACATTTTGAGACCTCTCATTGGCAAGAGCGTGGTTGTTTACTTTGATGATATTCTCATCTATAGCAAAAATCTCGAGGACCATGTTCAACATGTGAGAGAAGTCTTATGCATCTTGCGCCACGAGAAGCTCTTTGCCAACCTCCCAAAATGCAACTTCGCTCAAAACAAATTGGTTTTTCTTGGTTTTGTGGTTTCCGCCAACGGGATTGAAGTTGATTCTTCCAAGGTTGAGGCCATCCACAATTGGCCCACTCCCACAAATGTTGGTCAAGTTCGAAGCTTCCATGGACTTGCCGGATTTTACCGCCGCTTTGTGAAAGATTTCAGCACCATTGCTTGCCCTTTAAACGAGCTTACGAAAAAGAATGTTCCGTTTGTTTGGGGCAAAGCACAACAAAAACCTTTTGATGAATTGAAAAAGAGACTAACCGAGGCACCACTACTTGCTCTTCCCGATTTTGCTAAAACATTTGAGATAGAATGCGACGCGAGTGGCCTTGGAATCGGTGGTGTTCTCATGCAAAATGGAAAACCCGTGGCATACTATAGCGAGAAGTTGGATGGCGCAC
Organism: Lolium multiflorum; assembly: GCA_030979885.1. Classification (NCBI taxonomy): domain Eukaryota; kingdom Viridiplantae; phylum Streptophyta; class Magnoliopsida; order Poales; family Poaceae; genus Lolium; species Lolium multiflorum. The sequence goes on from CM061747.1 coordinate 69,556,365, forward strand.
GCCTCAACTATCCTATATATGACAAGGAGCTTTATGCTTTGTGTTCTTGAAGTTTGGCAACATTACCTTTGGCCAAAAGAATTTGTCATCCACTCGGACCATGAGTCCTTGAAATATTTGAAAAGTCAACACAATTTGAACAAGAGACATGCTAAGTGGGTTGAGTTCATAGAGTCCTTCCCTTATGTGATCAAATACAAAAAGGGCAAGGAAAACGTGGTTGCGGATGCACTTTCCCGCAAGATTACTCTTCTACTCACCCGCTTGGAGTTTCACATTTTGGGTCTTGAGGAGATCAAAGAGCTTTATCCATCCGACTCTTTCTTTGGACCAATCTTTGCCAAGTGTTCCGTTGACCGAGGTTTTGATGATTTCTATTTGCATGATGGCTACTTGTTTAAAGCTAACAAAGTTTGCATACCCGAGTCTTCTCTTCGTAAGTTGCTTTTGCAAGAGTCACATGGAGGTGGTCTCATGGGTCACTTTGGACGCGACAAGACTCTCTCGATGCTATCCACACACTATTATTGGCCACGCATGAAGCGAGACGTGGAGCGCCTTTGCAACCGTTGTACCACATGCTTACAAGCTAAGTCGACATCCAATCCCCATGGTCTTTACATACCTTTACCCATTCCATATGCACCTTGGTCGGACATAAGCATGGACTTTGTGTTAGGCTTACCAAGAACAAAGCATGGGCATGATTCAATCTTTGTGGTAGTGGATAGGTTCTCAAAAATGGCTCATTTCATACCATGTCATAAGAGCGATGATGCTTCACACATTGCTTCATTGTTTTTCAGGGAAGTGGTTCGCCTACACGGAATACCGGCAAGCATTGTGTCGGACCGAGATGTCAAGTTCATGAGTTATCTATGGAAGTCGCTCATGGCCAAGTTTGGAGTGAAGCTCTTATTCTCATCGTCCTCGCACCCTCAAACCGATGGACAAACCGAAGTGGTCAATCGAAGCCTCTCCACACTCCTCCGCACACTTGTGAAGAAAAACTTGAAGTCATGGGAAGATTGCCTCCCCCACGCGGAGTTCGCCTACAATAGAGCCAAGCACTCCACAACATTACGGAGTCCCTTCATGATCGTCTATGGATTCGAACCTCCAACGGCACTCGACATCCTCCCACTACCTCTTCATCAAAGGACGAACATGGACTTCGACAAACGCACCACCGCCATGAAGAAACTACATGAAGAAACAAGAGCAACCATACAAGACCATGTCCTTCGCCAAGCTACCCGCCTCAACGCCAAGAAGAAAGAACGAGTGTTTGAAGAAGGAGACCTCGTTTGGGTTCACCTAAGGAAAGAAAGGTTCCCTCAAGAACGCAACTCCAAGCTCAAGCCAAGAGGAGATGGGCCTTTCAAGGTACTCAAGCGCATCAACAACAACGCCTACGTCATCGACATACCAACATCCAAGTACTTGGTGAGCAACACTTTCAACATCTCGGATCTATCCCCACATCATGGAGATGAGGAGGAACAAGAGTCGAGGACGACTCTCTCCCAAGGGGAGATGATGTAGCCCCGCTCGCCAATGACACTACATCAAGGCCAACAAGTCCCCCAAGCGGACCAATGACACGGGCTCGAGCCAAAGCGATACATGACAAGGTGAACTCGCTCCTCACCACCCTTGATCTTGGTACCCCTTTGGATGGATTGCTACCTCATGCCGACGTGCTATGTGTCATTAGGTACAAGGCGCACCAAGACCCCGAGAGGAGGACAAGCCAAGGCCAAGGGAAGGAGAGAAGCAGCTGGACATGGAGATGATCATGAAGCCGAAGCCGCGTCGCCCGAAGAGCTCCAAGGAAGAGACGGACGCGGCCGGTCCAGGACCCGTCGACCGACCCACGGACGCCCCGGCCACAGCCCGGTCAACCGGCGCAAACCGCCAGCTCCCTCGTACGGACGACGACCGGACCCAGGACCGATTCTTCGCGATTCCCGGTTGGCGACGGTCGACCGGACCCATGACCGGACAGCCGGTCACAGCCGGTCAGACCGGACCCGGCGGGACAGCCCGGTCATCGTCTGTCCGACCGGACGCACAACCGGATCCGACGGAAGACCCCACCAAACTGCCTTAACTTATCCATTCGCGTACTGTTCGCCCTGCTGGCTGTGAGGCCCTATATAAGTAGCTGGAACCCCTCCTTTACTTTCGACTTGTTTAGAACTCAAACCTACCTTTGAGCTTAGTCTCCCTTGGGTATCATCCCTCTGTAATCAAGGCACTCTTGTTGTTGATTTGTGAATTGTTAAGTGAGATTCTAGTGCAAGGCACTCTCTCTCCCTTACCAATCCCCTTCTCTCCAACACCAATCTCTCTCCGGAATTCTGCCGCCTCTTCCTTGGAGATTCTATTGGCGTGATCTACCGAGTCACGGGGTAAGTATCGGGTGTATCGGGTTGGTGTGCGTGCGTGAGTCCCGTGTTCTTCGTGTTCCTCGTGTTCCTCACGTCCTCCCACCTTTTCCCCTTTGGTTCTTGGGTCGAATCGCGAGATCGGGCCACATCCTCGATCTTAGATCGCATCATATGTAGTAGATGAAACTACTGTCAGTTTGATCTTATCATGTAATGAAACTACTGTCAGTTTGATGTACTATTGTTGTCTCTACTGAATTATTGTTGTTTGTACTGAATTGTTGTCTGGAACTGATTTACTATATCTGTGAATATATTGTCGCTGGCGGCGCCGCCCGTTTATGGTCGCCGAAGTTAAAACCGGCACGGTGGCACCGCCAATTTATGGTAGGCTCCATTTAATGGAACTACTACCAGTTTCAGTAACGGAAATGACAATGCAATGCACCATATACTGTCAGCTCATGAAATATATACTGACAATGATACTTGTAGGATATATACGGACAATGGAAGTACTTCCAGTAAAGGAAATGACTCAGCTCATCAAATATAGACTGACAATGATTAGCAATGCACCATATATACTGACAATGCAAAATTCAGTAGAATATAACTCAGCTCATCAAATATAACAAGTAATTCATCAAATGAAGCACCATTTGTGTACTGACAACTAATTCATCAATTCATCATCTGGACCACCATTTGTGTACTGAGAAGGCATAATTCATCAAATGCTGCCTTGTTTTTTTTTTAATTTCTTAGCAACACCATGTAGTCCCCTCTTAGTAGTTAAGTTTAACACCTTTGTTGAATCAAATGCAGTAGCAACTCATATATTTTAGCATTGTTCTCAACCAATTCCATTTCACTTTTCATTCTACAGTACATAGAATCCCCAAATCTATAGCCACGGGGCTCAAGCATTGAAACTACATTCATGTAATGTAAGTCAGGTCATCACGGCAAATTTGGTTCTCTAGCATATCCCGGCCATCCTCAAAATGTATCCTCACATCCAAACTTCAGTATCTAGGCTACAAAGAAAATAGAAATGTCCAAATGAGTAAAATTGGACCTACAGGCTTGAGAGGCATATATGTAACATCGGATTGATGGAGTAGATCAACTTACGCATCTCCTCCACCGGCATGGCTGCTTGTCCAGGTCGAGGTCGTCGCCGGGTTCTCCTCCCACATCTGGGCCAGGAAATCTTCCGACGAAACCCGGGCCGACCACAGGTCATCCAACCCGTCGTCGAAGACTCCGCCTTCTCCAACACTCCTCCCGCCTGCGCTGCGGCCCTCCTCCATCTCCGACCGGTCGAAAAAGAACCGGGGAGGGGGGGGGATGACCTGAGCCCTAACGGCCACATATGGATATCGAATCGTGCCCTAACGGCTGGCCGACGGACGGTTGCTATGACAAGTGGGCACGCGTGCTTAATTCTCGTTTAACTCAAGAGTTGCTCTATTTGTTACAAGCTGCCCCAGAAGTTGCACTTACTTGTTAAAATTACCAAAGTTAGTACCAACCCGTAACCGTTGCCCAAAAGTGGTACCTATATGTAATTTACTCGTTTGGGGCTTTGGGCCTTCACAAACTGATGCCAATTCTTTATGCCTTCCCTGGGCGGAAATTTTCCAAAGAAATAATTAATTGGCTCGCCAATGTTGGCGGGGCACGCACAGGCACAAACCAAACGTACCCTAATTCTGCCAATTTCTTTCAGAAGTCAGAGAACAGAACTCATTTGCTCAGTGATTAACAAAAAGAAGTTTGCTTCCTCACCCCGACCCTCAACATTTGCAAAGAAAGAAAACACAAAACTATATTTATGTATTTCCTCCCTTTTACACCATGCACAGACAATGGAAAGAATTATTTCCGCACCTTCGACATTATTAGCGTTGTACATATATCAGCATGAATAAAATTCCACATTTCTAAATGGTGGTATCTTTGAAACTAAAGGGAGAAACAAAAATCTCATCTCTGATGGTATTGTTTATTGATTCATAATAAATAGCTAAGAACATCATGGCTATAATCTCCCTCCAGTAGACATCAAAACTGAATCAACCACAGGACAGACGGTTAAAGATTTACAGCAGTGAGTTGCACTTACAGATATCTTTACTAAGTCAGAATCTGAGATTTCTGTGGCCATGTAGCAATCACATGGACAATGTAGCGCTACCAGAGTCCGTAGCTACCTTTTCACAGCCAGAAAAACAGTACGCCCATCAAGTAATCGGCCAATTCTACGTGGGGCGCATTGCACGAGACATAGCAGCAATCAGTTTCTCTCTTGTTTGCTGTTCAGAGCCAGGGGACTTGATAACGAAGGAATGCACAACAGTGCCGTTTGTAGATGCGATCTTTGATTCACCCACTTTGACTTCTGCCTCTTCAAAAGCTTGGAACACATTCTTTATCGGATAGTTGTCCATAGGAGACATTACACGAACTAGAACCTCGTCTCGGACCACCTGTATATCGATTTCTGGCCTAGGTGTTCGGACCCTTTGGTCTACTGTACCAGACTCATAGAACATCTCTCTCTCCGTCTCCATCTCTTTGAGCTTCTTCTGGAGATCAGTGATGTGCGTTATGGCATCTCCCAGGAGAGATGCTTTGTCCATTTTCGAGATGTTGGGAACAACAGCTCTCAGTGCATAAAACCTCTGATTGAGCTTTTCCCTCCTTTGGCGCTCAGCTTCAACATGGTTAAGTGCCTCCACCCTCCCATTTGCTGGTTTTCTTCCCCTCTTTCTTGGTTGCCGGTCATCCGTTGCATGCCCCCCTTGCTCCTTAAAGCCATCCACACTGCCATTCTCCCCATCATACAAAGCTGACTGTGAAGTCAAGATACCAGATTTTGAACTAGAGCCTACGCTAAAATCTATATGTGTTGGTGTTTGTGGCTGAGATGGTGGCTGCGTCAGTATCTGCAGTGGCTTCTGAACCTGAAACGGGCTCAATGCAGGGCTATGTGGAGCTCCATTACTGCGATGTGTAGCCTCATTTTTGACAACCAGTATACCATTGCCAAATTTCTGGTTATGAGAATTCAGGCCTCGAGCTTGACTCCATGTGAAGTTCTGCAAACCTTTACGGACATTGGGGAGCAACAGGCTCTCACCACCACAATGCTTCTGCATATCCCATGACCTTTCATCCAGCTTTGATGGACCTGCTGCCGTGTTGGATAAAGGTCGACTGAGATTCAAATCCTTCCCAAAAATCTTGGCCAAACCAGGTGATACTTGAGCAGAGCCATTCCCCTGATGATTCTCAGTTGCTGCCTTCTTACTGCTTGCCCCTAGAAACACAGACCTTATGGTTTCCAGAGCTTCAGCACTCTCAGCAACATTCTGCATTGAGCCTAACTCAAGTACACCAGTTTCAAATGGCAGTAGAACAATAGTCCTAAATCCTGCTGAACTTGCAAGGAATCCCCTATAGCAATAATTTGACGGGGAAACCTTGTGCGGATTGTTTGGAATCCAAAGGGGTGCACCTGTTGCAAACACTTTGCCAGGTCCACCGACATGACGTGGAAATGCAAAGTACATAGATGCTAGGAAGAACAGCTCAGTGTCAGTCACCTGGTCGATTCCCGGAGCATAGTCCTCCTCATCAGCCCCACCAAATGCTGTATGCAGTCGCTCCAATACCCGCTTACGCATCCTCTGCCGGGTCACTGAAGATGCATCATGAATACCACTGTGAGCAGTTGAGTTCATCTCGTTATCATGGGGTTCCCGACAAGATCCGTCACCCCAGCCAAGGACAAGGTCACCAGACTTGGTCCGGGAGAGCTGCCAGAAGATGGCATAGTTCCAACAAAGGCTTGGGCTATCAGCTTCAACCAGGTCCTGGAGTTTATTTTGCAAGCCCACCAAAACAGACGCTGCTACAAGACCCTCAGATATGGCACCACCACCTTTTGTCAGATATGCAAGCGCATCTGAGCCAAGCACAGAAGCACAAAGGGATTTGTCCTCCTGAGTCCAGGACCCTCCCGTGCCTTCCTCCTCAATCTCCGTCTTCATTGGTGCATTACCTACTCAAAGTGGTAGGAGTCAGGTTGAACAACAAAATGAAAAGAAAGCTTTGCAATATTCACCAACTAAACAACATTTTGGAAAACAAAATATCCCACGGCCTATATATGAAGGAGAACACAAAACAGGACCGCACTTCCTTTTATTTTGGCAAAGAAGAATGGGCTTCCTTAATCACCCACATCCACTGAAAAATGGCACAGTACCACCCAAATTCAAACAGCATGCAACTGATTCAGTATTGATTTGTTGTAATGTGTCAGTTACTACTAAAACAGAGGTAATTGTTGTATCCTACAGTACCCGCAAAAAAAAAAAAATTTGTTGTATCCTACAGAAATAGGTGGCAGCAACTGCAATACTCCCTCGGTCCACATTTACATGGCGTCCTTGTTTTGCATGCTCTAAATTTGACCATCAAATTGACCAATAATAAACAAGGATTATGCCATTTAAATTATACCATTAGAAACTTTATCTGATACAAAATCAGCGGTTTAATTTTTGTAGCACATAACTGAACCTCAGAATATGTGCGTGCCATGCAAATGTGAACGAAGGAGTAATACTACAATCATAGCACGAATACCATTCTATCTATGTTTAACACTGATTGCATGCAATCGAGCAGATTATCAAGCTATCATGTTATTTTCTGTATGGTTGCCATTAAACATCTATTTAAAGGTTTTAGCATATTCTACTTTATTATTAATAGAATGTCAATCAGGAAGGTACTGGATCTACAGCGGATCTAGATCTCGAAGGCTGCCTGGTGTGCACCGGCCACCCAGAAATAGTGGAGGTCAGTAGGAACTAATCCCAGGATGTAAGCAAGCTCATACCTCAAAACCTGATGGCAAGAGGTTGCGGCCGGGGCGTAGACCGCAGGGACGCGATGGCGAAGAACGGGAAAGGCGATGGAGCAGACGCGCGTGACAGGCGTCGGAGGAAACCGGGTGGGGATGTGGGATTCAGGCGACGGCGTTGACGCTAAGCTGCGGCACGGCGGACGGGGGCTGTAGGGCGCACGACTGTAGGCTGTAGGACGAGATTGGTAGGTCAAGACTAGCTAGGCCACTAGGCTAGGGAGAGGAGGAGGAGGGAGAGGAAAGAAAGGAACCTAGGTGGAGGAGATGGATCTGAGTGTGGAACTGTGGATGGGACAGCAGATATTTTTTAGAGCTGAAAACAATGTGTTATCACGAGTTTTTTCTTTGAGCTGATTCTTTTCATGATTTTGTTTTCTTGAAACTCTTTTAAGGGGATCATTGATTGGGCTTAATCATTGTTTTTGCCGTTAAGCCACGTGAATAGGACAGGCCTATTTTTGACATTCAGATTGGAAAATTCTTTAACCCTGCGCCCTCGGAACCTTGACGGCGGAATCATTTCCGCCTCTTCCTCTCGTCTAAGGCGACAAGGCGGGGGCGACTCTCCTTCCCATCTCCACCGGCAAGCCGTTGGTCCCATCTCCCTCCACTTTGTCGCTATGGCGGTAGGAGTGAGGAGGGCCTCGTTCCACTAGCCTAGTAGTTAGGGTTAGGGTTTGTTTGATGTGGATTGTCTAAGAATCATGCAAATCAAACATGTCCTAAATTTCTTAGGAAAAAATATTAGGTTAGATCGCATGGAAGATTTCTTGTTATGGTTATGCGAGGTCTAAAACGTGAAAAAGGGCTTAGGAAAAGGAGGTCATAAATTTTAACTTGCGTACATTAATTCTTTACCTGCTTATGTCTACATTAATTGCATATTTTATAGTTATTATATAAAAATTCAAACTCATGAATGGTGTTGGTAGCACATTGAAAGCATTAGAGGATGGACAACAACCCTATAGAACAAGGATATAGGCACGGCGATCAGCATCGGCGTGCCGGCTGACTCCACTTGATGGCGGTGCTGGGGAAGGATACAAAACGTCTTTCACATAGATGTGGTTGGTCGAGCTTTTTTTTCCACCAAAACCATAAAAAAACTTATTCATGTGGGGTCTAGTGGGGACTCTCTTGGAGATGCTCTCCTGCATTTCAACCAAACATTAACTCCTTTATTATCTGCCTATTACATACCTATATTTTGTTTTTCGAACCATGTAGAAGCTATGCATGTATTTGAATGGATGAAGTTCATAGTGACCATTAGCCTTACAAAGGCAGAAGCAAGGACAACAAGGACAACAACAACCGCAGTTTAAGACAAAACGACCTCGGTATGCAACTATGCATGCCCATATTAATTCCAGACTCTGTAGTTACTTTTGTTTAATTAGAACAATTTAGATCGTGGTGAAAATCTAATCTAGTTAAAAGAAATGGACAGAGATTTGGTGCACATAGGCACTAGTGATTTCTATTTAAAAAAGTAATTAAAAATTATATCTCTAAGTTTCAGAAAAATCTAAAAATAAATTATGATGTAGCCAGTATTGTATTCCACAAACGTGTAAATTTCCAGCTGGAAATAATTTGTATTTTGAGCTACACAAAAATAACAAATATGTGGATCTAAATATAGTGATTCAAATCTTTTAAAAAAATCATACTTTGTCATTTTTGTGTAGCTCAGAAAACAAAACATTTGTAATTGAGATTTGTACATTAGTGGGATAAATCACCACTCCTTTTAGAAATTTATTACATAATTTTTTAAACACAGAAGTCTAATTTTCGATTTTTTTAATACGGCAAGAGCACCGGTGCCCATGATTCAAATGACTTTTCGAAAAGAAATGCCCTATAGAAAACTCTAGCCTGTCCACGCTGTAGACATCTCTGAATCTTCTGATCTCTCCACTTCCTCTCCACTTCTCCACAGTCTCCGCCGGCCGGTACATTTCTTTCTTCCTCTCCCTAATCCTGACTTACCAACCCGACCCAACGCCGATCTGAATCTCTACTGGAGTTCCGACTTCCTTCTCCAGTCGACTCCGACGCCGACGCCTCAAGCTTCTTTCCCCTCCGCCGCCTCTCAGGCGCGTCGCCAGCATCGCCGTTCCAGCTCTTCGCTCTTCGCTCATCGCGACATCGCATCCTTGCTGGCCATCGGTTTTTGAGGTATGAGCCTGTTTTCAGCTGTAATTACTTCAACCCCACCGGTCTCCGCGATTTCTGCGTGCGCCGGTCCACACTCTGGCACACCTCTAGTTCCGCCCCTGCCGGCACACTACCAATGTGCTGATGCCTACCTGGAGGAGCTGGTTATGTGGGTTCTGTCCCGCACCTGCTGGATTGATGCTTGAATATAGGATGAGCTCACATAGTTTTGCTAGATTGCTCTGGTCCAATTGGGCCGTTGGCATGCTGATGTCAACGCCCTTAATCACGTTTGGAATACCATCAGATATATTTAGCTGCCGACCCATCCTATGACCCGTAAGCTAAAACACATTGTTTGTGCTCTGGTTTTTGTTTTCCGTTTGGTTTCCTTCCGTATTTCATCTACAGTATATTACTATATTAATCTTCTGCATAACATGTTGCTTGTATCTCATATCAATGTCTTCGTATTTTAACGCGGCCTCATGTGCAGGAGGCAGACAAGGAATGATGAATGCCGATAGCGCCATAAATGACGTTTCTGTCCAGGAAAATACCCTGCCTGGAGGAGATAGGATGAATTTAGTAGGAACCAACATGGAAAACCTTACAAGAGTAGAACTCGAACTTGCATTTGCCTCCGAGAAATTACTAAATTTGGAGATGTTGGTGATGGAAATAGCTCGCCGAGCTACGGATTTTGAGCCTCTTACCTGGGAAAACGAATCTGTTTCTTCCGAGACTGCTGAAAATGCTTTCGAGTTGGACCTCTTGTACGGTATCCTCGATGCAGAAGTCCAAGAGTTAGATGACATGATTAGTTCTCTTCAGATTGACGCTAAAAATGTCGAGCACAAGGTTTATGATGAAGAGTCTGGAGGCAAGGTTAAAGCTAAGCTGGATGCTGCTATGTCTTCTTTGAAGCAGATGCAGGATCTAATTGCTGATATCAGAAAGGAGTCTGCAAAGTTCGAGAAAGCCATTGAGTTTTCCAGCGACCAAGCCGGTAATGCTCACTTATCCCTATGTTCTGTATGCTTCAACTGCATCCCTTTCTAACTGCACTTGTACAGGAATTACTGAACATGGTGTGCGTGAAAATGGTCATATGCCATCCGACACTAGTATGCAGACTGAAGATCAAAGGAGAAATGTTCTGCAGATGCTAGAACAATCCATAGCAAGTGAGCTAGATCTTGAAAAGAAGCTCTCTGATTCGAGATATGTTGTAGAAGAACTTGAAATGAAGCTTCATCATCGAAAACAAGAAATATATTTCCTACAAGAATTGACAGAAACTAATTCGGGGAGATTGTTTGAAGCAGAAAATGCTTCTGAGTTACTCTTGGGGACTTCTAGGGAACTTATAAGTAGACTTAATACCACACAGTTCCATTTAAGTGCATCCATATCTAGAGAAGATGATCTCAACTCTAAGTTAGAAGACAGCTTGATGGAACTATCTTTTCTGAAAACAAACCAAGAGACGAGGGTGCAAGAAGATAGTAAAAAAGTTGGAGCTGAAGAAGCTGTGCAGAGTCAGGCGGTGTTGTCCTTGCAACATAAGGTGGAGGAACTAGAAAAACATATAAGGGAATCTGATTCACAGTTGTTGTTGGCAAAGGCATCATCAGAAGTACGTCAGGAAAAGCAGAATGTGCTGCACACTGAGCTAAGCACACTGGAAACTGTTGTTAAGAATCTCAAAGATGATGTCTTGAGAGCTGAAAATAGAGCACAAAATGCTGAGGTAAGGTGCATGCAGTTAACCAAAGATAATATTGAACTCAGTGGGGAGCTAAGCTCTCTTAAAAGCCAGGGTTCAGACAAGGTCAGTCTTCTGGAGAGGGAATTGATGGAGTCAAATGCCCAGTTGGAGCATGCAAAGGCATCAGTTGATGCCATAGTTGAACAGAAGATTATGCTGAAATCTACAATGTCTGACATGGAACATATGATTGAAGATCTGAAAGGAAAGCTTTCTAAAGCCGAAACCAGGGCTCTAAATGCTGAATCAAAGTGTACATTATTAACTGACACTAATTTGGAACTTAGTGAAGAGCTATCATTTCTGAGAGGTCGAGTTGAAAGTCTAGAAAACTCGTTACGTGAAGCCAACCATGTGAAAATATCCACTGTCAAGGACATTGGTATCAGAACTAAAGTTATTACTGACTTGGTCACAAAACTTGCAATGGAAAGAGAACGACTTCATCTCCAGGTATATGCACGATTGCATACACACCATTAAAGTTCTTCATTATTGACTCTTATTGCTGCTTCCTCATTCCTGTACATACATGTTTTTTTAGGGGTCCTGTACATACATGTTAACATGATTCAGTCATTCCAAAGAATTCTTAAATATGATAATTTGATTTTTATGTGCTGGGTTGATATTTCGAATTCCAACTTTAGATAGTTAATAAATTAACCATAACTTATAAGATTCCTAGTAACTCTTAAGAGTTTGCATGGAACTCTGTTTGAACGTTGAATGGCTATATTTTGGAGTTTGGACAGATGGAACCAGACATACTATTTTTGGTATTTGATTAGTCTTGTTGATGTTGGTACAAACTGTATGTGCTGGAACTTGAGATGATAGTTGATAACTCGGTATGAATGCGACTTGGACAGTTGGCGATATTTTTGTCAAAACTTCAGCGCATCATAGAATGAGCAACACACGTGCCCTCTTAAATTAGATTAATAATCCTTAAGCTTTATGGTCAAGAGTTATCCTATATAGAGGTACCTGTATAAGTCACAGAGCTCTTTTCATAATATTGTTTGGTATGCCTATTGAGCTATTCCTAATTGTCATGACCCTTTAGATTGGAACATATTCACTAAACATTAATTATGAGCTTCTGGTTTCAGTCTGCATGCTAAGGTACCTTAAGTAGCTTCGACCTTTTGACTTAGCAATTGTTGTTCTCTATTTCTGTCAATGGTTTTTCTTAATTATCGGTGTTCCATGTGATATTTGGATAGCATAAATTATCACAGATTTGGATACTGCTTTACATGTTCTTATATTGTGCAATAATCATTAGCTGGTTCGGTCTTAATTGTGCCTGCAGATTTCTATGTTAACAAAGAAGAACAAGATATTGGCTCACAAGTGCAAAGGAAGTGTTAAGGATGGTACGAAGTTGTACAAAAACACTGGTAAAGATGTTGAACTTCAGTTCAATAAATTGGCTGAGGGAATAGCTCCAGATTTTTCATCATCACAAAATGAGGTGAGAGTCTTCTGTAATTGACCTCTTCTTCAAAGTAGAGTTCATGAGCACTGACATCCCTTAGCATATAATGATGTGCTAAGGAGGATGTACAACCTCTCTCTCCACAGTGCCATTTTGAGCTACTTGTACTTCACCACCTACAGTTGCTACTACCTACTAAGCTTACAGAAAACTTAAATTTTTCATATTTAAAATACTCCCTCCGTTCATTAATATAAGATGTTTTGCTAAAACGTCTTATATCAGTGAACAGATGAAGTAGTATTTATGTCACTTAACTTTAGCAGCTAAGTTTAGCTTCATTGCCAGTCTGCCCTTAGCGTCGATGCCTACTATTTATTCGTCTTTAGTCTCTCATTAGCATCATGGGATGCGGATGCTCTAATAAGATCAACTGTTGCACCAGGTCTGATTGGCTCTGGTAGAACTTGGGCTAGGCCAATGCCATTGATCAAAAGGCTGGTTACTCTAGGTCAATCATCTTGTCACGCTAAATGCACATTGTAATATACTACTATGGAAAGGAACACCAAATCTCGTATCATATTTTTAGAATTTAACGTTTTAGCGAAGTTTCAGACCGTAGTTTGATGCAGTTTGGTCATTAATTTTTGAAAATGACTTCTGTACAGTTCCCCTTGCGAATGTTATATATGTGTAACTATTGCTCCACCGATCCGACTTTAGGAATGCAAACAGCTAACGGTGGAAGATGTTGCAGCGCATGGTATTAGATGCTACCTTGACTTGTGGCTAAAGAACCGAACTACTCTTGCATTGCTGTTTTTTTTTTGCGCTGGCGCGGCCTGCATTATAAGCACGCTCTCCTTCCAAATATTTACACTTACACGGTGCTAACATTCTGGATGCAATTGCTAAGTTGCCCAAACTGTCATTGTGTTATAGTATAAATTATAAATGTTTATCCATGTTTTACCGCAGGTGGAGAAACGTGCAGATTCTATCAACGAGGAGGAAACCAAGACAGACACACGAGGGGAGGGGGACTCCTCTGGTGATGGCACGCTGGAGGCAACACGAACCATAAAGCCTTCGCTGCTCAACTGGAAGTATGTAGCCGTGGCATTCGTAGCTGTGCTGGCTGCTGTCCTTGTATACCTGCTAGTTGAAGAAGACGTCAAGGGCCGCATGGCATTGTGATCTTGTTTTTGCTGTATGTTTCATCTTGTTTAATTATTTGGTGTTCCTTATTTCATTTGTGTTTTGTGGGATACGCAGTTTTGGGTGTTGTATATGCTATCTTGTGCAAGCGCTGCCAGCGGCATCCACTGTAATTAGGTGCCGGATACTGATGTTCACCGGTTTGGGACTTGTGAACACCTCGTTGTGGAGGTTAAGGAATGTCAGATAAGTGGGTATGATTATGCTTTTGGTTGTCCTCCATGTGCCTCTAATTTAGACTGGGCGAGCATTTGCTTGTTTTCTGGATAAGAGATATGAAATAGTATTCAACATTGGCTTGGCATAGATGAAACGCTTACAATTAGGAACAAATACTTCAATTCTGATATGAATCTAGCAAAATTTTGCTGTGTTGCGTTTAACTTTGTTACATAATATTTCAGTAGGAAAATATCCATAGGCAGTGGGGCCAAGGAGGGCCATCCACACACCCCCACTCAAAAACTTCACAATACTGAACATACGTTATCTTTTTTGTTGGCATATATTACCCTCTATATTGGTTGTAATAACATCTTATATTAAGGAACAGAGTATGGTCAAATCGTCACCCTCAACCCTTATTTAAATCTTTTAGCCCATTTTACGATGATGGTCAAAGCTCTGCCACTGCCTATAAGCAAACAGTTGGTTACCTAAACGGAAAATGAAGAAACATTGTGTGCTTCTTTCGCCACAAGACAGTGGTTTTGCCAAGCATTACTTTGTTAACAGCTTATGGTTATGCATGTGACCTGAACGTTTCAAAACAACATGCTTGATTGTGATTTTGTATCACATCTAATGTCGGCGGAGGAGCGAGCCGCCTATGCGCTGCTGTCACTGCTCTCTTATGGAGCCGGCCTGACGTTGTCGATGATAGCCACAAAATCTTTGTGCACGTGCCCCTAAGGACCATCTCTCAAGAGACGAAGTCGTCGTCATTGAACCTTTGAATTGATCAGAATCTTGTAACACCAAACCTATCAGACTGGACGAGATTTACTACTTCATGGGAACAGCGACCAGACGAATCATCGCCCTCCTCAACGCCACCTCAACGTCACCAACGAGATCGTCGCTGATGAGGTGGAAGAGGAGGCGGGTATACCTTATTATTGTCCCGCAAAACATCGTCAAGAGCCACCATAACGACGATAACGATTGACTAAACTCTCACTTTAGGGATCCTTCTGTAGCCACGAGCGCAGGTCCGAGGTTCCCACCTCCTCTAGCCACCGGAGTGGCAAGTAGAGAAGCGGGGACCCGTCGATTCCTAGTCGTAGACGACAAGGACAAGGAAGATCCCCGCCTATGTTTCTTTCATAGTAATACATATCCTTAAAACCATATAAAATTCTAATTTAACAAACTGTAAATATGTACAAAGGAATTATTAGGAACTGTAGAAAATGACTACAATTAATATTAGGTCAACTGCGCCGGGACAGAAAAAAAATTATCCACTAGTATAAGACTATCCGAGCATCTTCTGTATTCATGTCTTGTGCTGCAGCTTAAGAGTAGAACTTGAAAGTCTTGGCATCAAGGATGATTTGTCGCAATCCACCAATAGGAGTGAGCAACGTGAGCAGGACTCCGATGACGATGAATACCCAGTTGATGAACCAGGTGGCGCTGTATCGGGCGGGCTTGCGAAGCATGAGCCAGATGATGCATGGAATGAAGTAGGTGGTGGGCGCGAAGGCGAAGCCACCGAAGAAGCCGAGCAGGCCGTCGAAGAAGGGGAATGTCATGCCGACGAACATGGTGAGGGCAACGTAGGCGGAGCGGGCGGTGATGCGGAGAGGGAGGCCTGGGGCGAACTTGAGCTTCTTGACGAGCACGGTCTCCATCATGTCGTAGACGGGCATGGCGTAGACCTGGTAGCTGCCGATCACGTGGACGACGACCATGAGGTTGGCGGCGGCGATGAGCCAGCGCGGCTTGTCGAGCGTGATGAGGACGTTGGGGTTGACGGAGCTGCCGAAGGCGTAGTAGCCGCCGAAGGCGACGGTGAAGTAGCAGAGCGCGACGATGGTGTAGGCGACGACCACGCCACGCCACATGGGCTTCTTCGATGGCTGCTCTGGGGTAGATGGGATGGTGGCCTGGATCTCGAGCACCACGTTGTGGCCGGCGAAGGCGAACGCGACAGCGCCGAGAGCGTTGAGCACGCCGAACACCTGCCCTGCCGTGGACGTGGCCCTGAGCCCGTAGTCGACGGCGGCAGCCCCGACTGGGTGCCCCTTCAACACCGACGCGAAGAAGGCGACCATGGAGTAGCAGATGGACATGACGGCAGCGGCGGCGGACACGCCGGAGATGGAGTTGAAGTTGGGCATCTGGGCCAGGAGGAAGTGGACGGAGCCGAAGATCATGATGAAGTAGGTGAGTCTGATGTCCTTGCAGTGGCCGTTGCAGACGAGGTCATGGAACTTCTTGAGCGACTGGCCGCCCGTGACCATGTAGACGATGTCGGTGCTCACGTCGACGATGAGCTGCTGAGGCACGATGATCCACAGACCCAGCTTGTCGCCGAACGCGTGCTGCCCGAGCTCGTGGTACCGGTCGAACCGCTTCCCGGGGACCATCTCGTGCATCTCGACCATCTGCCACAGCGTGTACAGCGTGATCCCAAACGACGACACGATCACCACGACGCCGGGGCCCCAGCCCAGCTGAGACATGGCGAACGGGAGGCCGAGCACGCCGGCGCCCACCATGGCCGTGACGTTGTGGAAGGCCGAGTAGTACCACTTGGCGGTGCGCGACGACGTGATGGGGAGCCACTTGTCCAGGTTCACGTCCTTGAGCTTCTCCTCCACCTTCCGCTCCTTCACCGTCTCCACGTACTCCTCCATGATATCCGATTCCGGCGAAGACGACATCTTCGCTGCCGGTGATTCGATCAAGGTATCGATAAGGTCACGTCTCGACCTCTCGTCGCCTTCTTGCTCGATAACAGATCCGTCGCGGTTCGTGAGTTGTGTCAGGTAGTTTGCTATTGCTGCCGTGGCCCTGTCTGTCTGCCATATATAGTCACCGGCAGGTCGCTGGCAAGTCGTGAGACGTTCGGTCTTCCCAGACGACTCGGAGTGACGACGGTTGAGATACGTAGTACAGGTTATCTCATAAGTACGTGTCGGACACTACTCGATCAACGTGATCGCGTATAGTAGTAAGAGTTTGGTTCACGTAAAGATTGCGATAACCAATCAGATTGACCAGTTTTGATGTCCTTAGAGCATCTCTAACAGAGCCTGTAAATTCCGCCGGAATCGAACTTTTTCGGCGGATTTACGGGTTCGGTCTGAAACTGGCGCCGATCAGCGCTCGAAAAAGTGGGCCGGCCCGAATTGAAAGTTCAGGGGCCCGAACAACTCCCCGCACGGCCCCTATTAAAAGGGTTCGCGGAGGGGAGTTCGGTTCGCAAACCCTACTCCCCTCCGCCGTCTCCTCTCCCTCCGCCGCCGCCAGTCCCCCGCTCCGATGAGCAATCCACGCGCAGCCAGCCACCAATCATCCACCCTCCGTCGCGCGATGGCCTCCTGTGGAGGTGCGGGCAGCCGAGCCGCGGGATTGGGCGGCAGGGACTCGCCGCCGCGTCCACCCGTATTCCGCACCGAGGCGGAGTGGCGGAAATGGGTCCGCTCGGAGGGCGCGCGCAGCGCAGTGCCCGCCGGTGGACCAACAGGGCTCACGCCCGGGGAAGCTCGCAGTGCACGCGCTCGGAGGCGAGGGGTCCTCCTCGGGCGGTTCGCGACGCCTCCGTTGGTCCGAGTCGGAGGAAGAGGACGAAGAGTCGGAAGAGGAAGAGTCGGAGGAGGAGGAGGAAGTGGAGGAGGCGGAGATGGCTGTCGTCGCACAGACGGCGGCGACGGTCGTGTCCGCCGAGGACTACGTCCACGACGACGAGGAGGAGGAGGCGGTCGTCGCTCAGGTGGCGGCCGTGTCCGCTGCGGAGGCCCGTCGACACTGGCGCCGCGAGGAGGCCGACGCCATTCAGCAAGTCCAGGAATACGAGGCGGCGCGCCGTGAAGAACGCGCCCGCCGCGTGCAGTTGGAGATCGTCGAGCTCGACGACGACTAGGAGCTCCAAGCGTCCGCCGCCTCGCCTTCCACCGCCACCACCGTGATGAGGACATCCCTGCTACTACACTACTACCTCCGTCATTACAAGATAAAGATGATGCTGCTGTGAAGATCAAGTCTAATGAAGTCAGGATTGGACCAATGACACGAGCTCGTGCGAAGCTACTTAAACAACAGGTGAACTTGTTCCTATGTGATACTTTGATCGATGAGAACTTTATACTGCCTAAGTCGTATTACTTATGTATGATCAGGTATGAAGAGGAAGCAAGCATCGCACGAGGAGGAGAGGAGCAGCTGGACCAGAAGATGGACGTGAAGCTGGACATGAAGACATCCCATGGACGCGCGAGGGAGGAGCGGGAGGAATGCGCGAGAGGAGGAGTTGCAGCTCAAGCCTGCGCCAGGCCCGGTCAGACCGGCCGCACCACCGCGCCGCCCGGTCCCAGCCCCGGTCCAACCGGCTTCCACGCCGGACCAGCCCGGTCCAAACCGGGTTCCACGCTTGTGCCAACCGGGCGACTATCCAGGGGCTCTGGAGCCCTTGCCCGGTCACCACCCGGCGCCACATCCGGTTGAAACCGGGTGGCCCGGTCCCAGGCCCGGTCGACCGGCTCCTAGACCGGCCGACTCCGAGTCTGTCTCGACAAGATCCGATCTAGGTCGGTTTTCTATGTACTTTTTCCTGGTCGTCCTGAACCCCTATATAAGTGCCCAGGACGCCCCCAAATTAGGTTTAGACCATGTTTAAGATAAACCCTAGTTCATAGTTGATTGCTTTGTGATACGTCTCCAACGTATCGATAATTTCTTATGTTCCATGCTACTTTATTGATGATACCTACATGTTTTATGCACACTTTATGTCATATTTGTGCATTTTCTGAACTAACCTATTAACAAGATGCCGAAGTGCCAGTTCCTGTTTTCTGCTGTTTTTGGTTTCAGAAATCCTAGTAACGGAATTGGACGAAATCAACGCCTGTGTTCCTATTTTGCCCGGAAGCATCCGTAACACCCGAGAGCGCCGAGGGGGCCCGTGGGCCCAGATGATAGGGTGGCGCGGCCAGGGGGCCGCGCCCCTATGGTGTCGTCGCCCCTTCGACCCTCCCGCTGCCCTTCCGCCTATTTAAAGCCCCTGCATCGAAAACCCTTACGGAAGGCCACGGTACGCGAAACCTTCCAGCCGCCGCCATCGCAAGCCAAGATCGGGGGACAGAGTCTCTGTTCCGGCACGCCGCCGGACGGGGCCCCGGAAGGCTTCTCCATCGACACCGCTGCCATCTCCACCGCCATCTTCATCACCGCGCTGCTCCCATGAAGAGGGAGTAGTTCTCCATCGAGGCTCGGGCTGTACCGGTAGCTATGTGGTTCATCTCTCTCTATGTACTTCAATACAATAATCTCATGAGCTGCCTTACATGATTGAGATTCATATGATGATGCTTGTAATCTAGATGTCATTATGCTAGTCAAGTGAGTTTTACTTATGTGATCTCCGGAGACTCCTTGTCCCACGTGTGTAAAGGTGACAGTGTGTGCACCGTGTGGGTCTCTTAGGCTATATTTCACAGAATACTTATTCACTATTATGAATGGCATAGTGAAGTGCTTATTTATATCTCTTTATGATTGCAATGTGTTTTGTATCACAATTTATCTGTGTGCTACTCTAGCAATGTTATTAAAGTAGTTTTATTCCTCCTGCACGATGTAATGGTGACAGTGTGTGCATCCGTGTTAGTACTTGGTTTATGCTATGATCATGATCTCTTGTAGATTGCGAAGTTAACTATTGCTATGATAGTATTGATGTGTATTATTCCTCCTACATAAGCATGAAGGTGACAGTGTGCATGCTATGTTAGTACTTGGTTTAGTCGTATCGATATTTCATGCACTCTAAGGTTATTTAAATATGAACATTGAATTGTGGAGCTTGTTAACTCCGGCATTGAGGGTTCGTGTAATCCTACGCAATGTGTTCATCATCCAACAAGAGAGTGTAGAGTATGCATTTATCTATTCTGTTATGTGATCAATGTTGAGAGTGTCCACTAGTGAAAGTCTAATCCCTAGGCCTTGTTCCTAAATATCGCTATCGCCGCTTGTTTATCGTTTTCACTCGTTACTTACCGCATGTTTACTTCGCAATATTACTACCATCAACGCACGCCAGCAGCTATTTTCTCGCGCCGTACTACTGCTCTCATATTCATTCATACCACTTGTATTTCACTATCTCTTCGCCGAACTAGTACACCTATTAGGTGTGTTGGGGACACAAGAGACTTCTTGCTTTGTGGTTGCAGGGTTGCATGAGAGGGATATCTTTGACCTCTTCCTCCCCGAGTTCGATAAACCTTGGGTAATCCACTTAAGGGAAACTTGCTACTGTTCTACAAACCTCTGCTCTTGGAGGCCCAACACTGTCTACAAGAATAGAAGCACCCGTAGACATCAAGCACTTTTCTGGCGCCGTTGCCGGGGAGGGAAGGTAAACGGCACTCACACATTGGCAAGCCCGGCAACTAAGCACTTTTCCTCCCTCGTCAACTACGCGCCAAGCACTTTTCTGGCGCCGTTGTGTGTGTGCTCGAAGCTATTTCATTTAGACTATGCAATTGCGACATTTGGTTTCTTGTTTACACTAGTTAGGCATAATGGACAACAAAGAGCTTCTTATTCTATTTCCTGATTTAAGACATGGATGGTTTGATGCGAAAATTAAAAACCCATGGAACATATTAATATGAATGCTTTGAACACTATTGTTGCTAATGCTATGGAAAATTCTAAGCTTGGGGAAGCTGGCTTTGATGAGCATGATATTTTTAGTCCACCAAGCATTGAGGAGAAAATTTACTTTGATGATACTTTGCCTCCCATTTATGATGATTATAATGATAGTAGTCTTTTGTTACCACCTGTTATGGAGGATAAATTTGATTATGATTACAATATACCTCCTATATTTGATAGCTACTTTGTTGAATTTGCTCCCACTACAATTAATAAGAATGAATATGCTTATGTTGGGAGTAGTAATAATTTTATGCATGAGACTCATGTTAAGAATGCTTTATATGATAGTTATATTGTTGAGTTTGCTCATGATGCTACTGAAAGTTATTATGAGAGAGGAAAATATGGTTATAGAAATTTTCATGTTACTAAAACACCTCTCTATGTGCTGAAATTTTTGAAGCTACACTTGTTTTATCTTCCTATGCTTGTTACTTTGCTCTTCATGAACTTGTTTATTTCCAAGATTCCTATGCATAGGAAGCATGTTAGACTTAAATGTGTTTTGAATTTGCCTCTTGATGCTCTCTTTTGCTTCAACTTCTATTTCTTGCGAGTGCATCATTAAAACTGCTGAGCCCATCTTAATGGCTATAAAGAAAGAACTTCTTGGGAGATAACCCATGTGTTTTTTACTACAGTACTTTGTTTTATATTTGAGTCTTGAAGTTGTTTACTACTATAGCAACCTCTCCTTATCATGTTTTTGTGCCAAGTAAAGTTTCTATGTTAAAGTTGATGTTATATTTGGGATTGCTGCGAAACAGCATTGCTGTCTGTCACGAATCTGGGCACAGGCCTCTGTAGAAAATTCGAAAAAATCTGCCAATTTACGAGCGTGATCCTCAGATATGTACGCAACTTTCATTAGTTTTGAGTTTTTCCATTTGAGCAAGTCTGGTGCCATCTTTAAATTCGTCTTTACGGACTGTTCTGTTTTTGACAGATTCTGCCTTTTATTTCGCATTGCCTCTTTTGCTATGTTGGATTCATTTCTTTGATCCATTAATGTCCAGTAGCTTTATGCAATGTCCAGAAGTGTAAAGAATGTTTGTGTCACCTCTGAATGTGTGAATTATTAATTGTGCACTAACCCTCTAATGAGTTTGCTTGAAGTTTGGTGTGAAGGAAGTTTTCAAGGGTCAAGAGGAGTATGATATACTATGATCAAGAGGAGTGAAAGCTCTAAGCTTGGGGATGCCCCGTGGTTCATCCCTGCATATTTTAAGAAGACTCAAGCGTCTAAGCTTGGGGATGCCCAAGGCATCCCCTTCTTCATCGACAACATCATCAGGTTCCTCCCCGAAACTATATTTTTATTCAGTCACATCTTGTGTTCTTTGCTTGGAGCGTCTCGTATGTTTTTGTTTTTGTTTTTGTTTGAATAAATGCTTGTGTGGGAGAGAGACACGCTCTGGTTCGTATGAACACATGTGTTCTTAGCTCATAATATTCATGGCGAAGTTTCCTCTTCGTTAAATTGTTATATGGTTGGAATTGGAAAATGCTACATGTAGTAATTGGTAAAATGTCTTGGATAATGTGATACTTGGCAATTGTTGTGCTCATGTTTAAGCTCTTGCATCATATGCTTTGCACCCATTAATGAAGAAATACATAGAGCTTGCTAAAATTTGATTTGCATATTTGGTCTCTCTAAGGTCTAGATAATATCTAGTATTGAGTTTTGAACAACAAGGAAGACGGTGTAGAGTCTTATAATGTTTACAATATGTCTTTTATGTGAGTTTTGCTGCACCGGTTCATCCTTGAGTTTGCTTCAAATAACCTTGCTAGCCTAAACCTTGTATCGAGAGGGAATACTTCTCATGCATCCAAATCCTTGAGCCAACTACTATGCCATTTGTGTCCACTATACCTACCTACTACATGGTATTTCTCCGCCATTCCAAAGTAAATTGCTTGAGTGCTACCTTTAAAATTCCATCATTCACCTTTGCAATATATAGCTCATGGGACAAAATAGCCTTAAAAACTATCGTAGTATTGATGTACTTATGCACTTTATATTTTATTAAGTTGCTTGTTGTGCGATAACCATGCTTCTGGGGAACGCCATCAACTATTGTTGAATATCATGTGAGTTGCTATGCATGTCCGTCTTGTCTGAAGGATCTATCATTTTAGTGGTTGGAGCATGCAAAATTGTTAGAGAAGAACATTGGGCCGCTAACTAAAGCCATGAATCATGGTTGAAGTTTCAGTTTTGGACATATATCCTCAATCTCATATGAGAATAATAATTATTGCTACATTCTTATGCATTTAAGAGGAGTCCATTATCTGTTGTCCATGTTGTCCTGGTATGGATGTCTAAGTTGAGAATAATCAAAAGAGAGAAATCCAAAATGCGAGCTTTCTCCTTAGACCTTTGTACAGGGCATGAGGTACCCCTTTGTGACACTTGGTTGAAACATGGCATGCAAAGATCCGGTAGTCCAAGCTAAGTAGGACGAGGTGCGGGCACTATTAGTATACTATGCATGAGGCTTGCAACTTGTAAGATATAATTTACATAACTCATATGCTTTATTACTACCGTTGACAAAATTGTTTCATGTTTTCAAAATAAAAGCTCTAGCACAAATACAGCAATCGATGCTTTCCTCTTTGAAGGACCATTCTTTTACTTTTATTGTTGAGTCAGTTTACCTATCTCCTCCACCTTAAGAAGCAAACACTTGTGTGAACTGTGCATTGATTCCTACATACTTGCATATTGCACTTGTTATATTACTTTATGTTGACAATATCCATGAGATATACATGTTATAAGTTGAAAGCAACCGCTGAAACTTAATCTTCCTTTGTGTTGCTTCAATACCTCTACTTTGAATTATTGCTTTATGAGTTAACTCTTATGCAAGACTTATTGATGCTTGTCTTGAAACTACTATTCATGAAAAGTCTTTGCTTTATGATTCACTTGTTTACTCATGTCATTACCATTGTTTTGATCGCTGCATTCATTACATATGTTTACAATATGATCAAGGTTATGATGGCATGTCACTTAAGAAATTATCTTTGTTATCGTTTTACCTCCCGCGAGCGAACTAAGCTTGGGGATGCTGATACGTCTCCAACGTATCGATAATTTCTTATGTTCCATGCTACTTTATTGATGATACCTACATGTTTTATGCACACTTTATGTCATATTTGTGCATTTTATGGAACTAACCTATTAACAAGATGCCCAGTGCAGTTTTCTGCTGTTTTTGGTTTCGAAATCCTAGTAACGAAATATTCTCGAATTGGACGAAATCAACGCCTGGTTCCTATTTTGCCCGAAGCATCCAACACCCGAGAGCGCGGAGGGCCCTGGCCCAGATGATAGGGTGGCGCGGCCAGGGCCGGGCCGCGCCCTATGGTGTCGTCGCCCCTTCGACCCTCTCCGCTGCCCTTCCGCCTATTTAAAGCCCCCGCATCGAAAACCCTACGAAGAAGCCACGGCACGCGAAACCTTCCAGCCGCCGCCATCGCGAAGCCAAGATCCGGGGGAGAGTCTCCGTTCCCGCACGCCGCCGGGACGGAAGTGCCCCGAAGGCTTCTCCATCGACACCGCTGCCATCTCCACCGCCATCTTCATCACCGGCTGCTCCCATGAAGAGGGAGTAGTTCTCCATCGAGGCTCGGGGCACCGGTAGCTATGTGGTTCATCTCTCTCCTATGTACTTCAATACAATAATCTCATGAGCTGCCTTACATGATTGAGATTCATATGATGATGCTTGTAATCTAGATGTCATTATGCTAGTCAAGTGAGTTTTACTTATGTGATCTCCGGAGACTCCTTGTCCCACGTGTGTAAAGGTGACAGTGTGTGCACCGTGTGGGTCTCTTAGGCTATATTTCACAGACTTATTCACTATTATGAATGGCATAGTGAAGTGCTTATTTATATCTCTTTATGATTGCAATGTGTTTTGTATCACAATTTATCTGTGCTACTCTAGCAATGTTATTAAAGTAGTTTTATTCCTGCACGATGTAATGGTGACATGTGTGCATCCGTGTTAGTACTTGGTTTATGCTATGATCATGATCTCTTGTAGATTGCGAAGTTAACTATTGCTATGATAGTATTGATGTGTATTATTCCTCCTACATAAGCATGAAGGTGACAGTGTGCATGCTATGTTAGTACTTGGTTTAGTCGTATCGATATTTCATGCACTCTAAGGTTATTTAAATATGAACATTGAATTGTGGAGCTTGTTAACTCCGCATTGAGGGTTCGTGTAATCCTACGCAATGTGTTCATCATCCAACAAGAGAGTGTAGAGTATGCATTTATATTCTTGTTATGTGATCAATGTTGAGAGTGTCCACTAGTGAAAGTCTAATCCCTAGGCCTTGTTCCTAAATATCTATCATTTTGTTTACAAACGTTAAAATGCTATTGGTTACATTATCTATATTTTACCAATATTATACCATCAGCGCACGCAAGCGCGCTTTCATGCGTCTATATTCATTCATACCACTTGTATTTCACTATCTCTTCGCCGAACTAGTACACCTATTAGGTGTGTTGGGGACACAAGAGACTTCTTGCTTTGTGGTTGCAGGGTTGCATGAGAGGGATATCTTTGACCTCTTCCTCCCTGAGTTCGATAAACCTTGGGTAATCCACTTAAGGGAAACTTGCTACTGTTCTACAAACCTCTGCTCTTGGAGGCCCAACACTGTCTACAAGAATAGAAGCACCCGTAGACATCACTTTGCAACTCTATTGAATCTCTACACCATATTGCATCGATTTGGTGTTGAACCCCTGAAAGTCTTGTGTGATCTGCTGTTCCATTGGGAATTAGAAGGTTGCAACTTACCGCTTCGTGGTCGGCGGCTACGTGCGCAAGTGTGTGGAGTTGCGAATATCTTGCAGGGTTGAGAGTTGTTGCATTGGCGACAGGATCGATCGAGAGACTCGACAACGTCATACAAGTTATCATCCACTTCATCATCGTGTATCTCCGTTGTGTTCATCCCGTGATCATCATCACCACCGTTGCTTACTGAGAAGATCGGGCCACCCCTTATCATCTTGGTATCAGATTTTAGTGTTTCCTCGGTAAGTCATCCACAATCCACCCCATAGTTGAGTTGTGAGTGTTTCCTATCCAGAAAATGCCATAAAAAGTTAGGGTTAGGGTTTGCCATAGCCTTAGATTGCACTAATTTCGAGTTTTAGTTGCCTTTCGTAGTTGTTTTTGCGTATCTTTTTCTTCTATCTAGTATTGTTAGGGTTTGAATCTCCGCTATCATCTAGTTTTAGTGTTTGTTTCTCCGAGTCCACATAGCGTACAGTGTGCTTGTTCCCAACCATAGCCACAGCCTTTCGATATAAAGTGACTAGGAACTTCCCCAGAAGAGACTAGTTTTACCGCTCGACAGGCTACTCGTTAGGGTTTTGGTGCTTTGCAATTTCTGTTGGCCGTGTTATCAAGGAGTTGAGTCAGAAAATCAAAAAAAATATAGAAAAGAAGCAAAAAGAGCTACATAGCTGTGTGTGTTACAAAAAGAAAAATTCAAAAAGAAAAAGTGAAGTGCTAGTAAGATCCAAGTGAAGGCCTAGTTTACTTTTCTGCACCTGTAGTTGAGCAATCTTGTGCTTGTTTTGTTGAGCTTTGCTAGTGTCTCTCTAGT
This sequence comes from Lolium multiflorum, assembly GCA_030979885.1. Taxonomy (NCBI): domain Eukaryota; kingdom Viridiplantae; phylum Streptophyta; class Magnoliopsida; order Poales; family Poaceae; genus Lolium; species Lolium multiflorum. Next base: position 69,582,878 of record CM061747.1, read on the forward strand.
GCATTGCAACCTTTCATCCATATAATTGCATTGCCACATTTATCGCCTTGTGTGGGTATCATTGGTTGTCTACGGTCAGCGCTAGAGCTTGTTATTGGTGCAAATAGGTAGCCTACCTACAGCCCCACATATCCTGCTTTGTCGTGTGATTGTTCTTATACCCTTGATATCCGCTTCGCTACATCCGTGCACTAGTTGTCTCTACAAGTGGTAAGCAACACTAATTTACTTTGGAACGGTAAGATTTCCATTTCTTATCAGTTTTGAGTGAGTTGTGAGAGTACCACCACATATATTTTTGATCTAGTGCACTAACCTACTAACCATGTCTTCTAGTGATGCCAAAATTGTTAACCAGAAAGACAAGGATGCTGCTGATTTGATGACATGGAGGGATTATGAAGCTCTTCGCAATAAGATGCGACGTGAATTCCGCACTCAGGATGATGAGCTTAGGGGGTCTGTTCAGGAGATCTCCCAGAAGCTGGATGCTACTAATGAGACCGTCACTATAATTACCGATCAAATGACCAGCGAAGTCTTCAAGCTTTGCAACTAGCTGTTGATAATCTCACTCAACAATAGCAACAAGAAGATGAAGACCCTGAGCTTCAGGATGAAGCACGTGGAGTTGGTCGTGGTGTTGGACGTGGTAACCGTGGTCGTGGCTTTGTTGAACTCGGAGCTCGCCGTGTCCCTCCACAACAACAAGACGATGGTTTGGGTAAGCCCAAGTTCTCCATACCCAAGTTTGAAGGAGGAGCTGATGTTGAAGAATACCTCACTTGGGAGCTGAAGATTGAGAAGTTATGGCGCTTACATGATTATACTGAAGATAGGAAGGTGAAACTCGCTTCCTCAGAATTTGATGGTTATGCATTGCGTTGGTGGGATGGAGTTACACGTGCTCGTCAAGAAGACAACGAGTTGCCAGTTCTTACATGGCGCGAGATGAAGGCCATTATGCAAGCTCGTTTTGTCCCCACTAATTATTTGCGTACGATATATGATAAGTTGACCCTATTAAGACAAGGTGTGAAGACTGTTGATGTTTATTTCATGGAGATGGAGATGCTTATGCAGCGTGGTCGTGGCCGTGAGTCACTTGAGATGACAATGCAGCGTTTTCTACATGGCTTGAAGTATGATATCAAAGGCATTGTTCGTCATCACAGTTACACCACTATGAATGAGTGGCTACATCATGCTAGAGAAGTTGAAGCACAGTTGGCTGAAGAAGCTCAAATCAAAGGTCGTGCTACGGGAGCTGGGCGCTACACGCCTAGGGCGCCCCAACCTACGGCGTCGGCGCCATCTTCGTTCTCCGCACCTTACTCGCCTCCGTCTAGCAAGCCGGTTTCCAATGTGTCCAACACAAAGAAGTCTGAATCTGCTGCAAGTACGAGTGGTTCTAGCATGTCTACTGCGTGCAACCGCGATATGAATTGCCATACATGTGGAGGCAAGGGTCACTTCAAGAGAGATTGTCCTAACCGCAAGGTCATGATTATTAATGAGGACAACGAGTATGAGACTGGAGATGATGTTGATCCAAATGCTCCAGAAGATGATGACTATGACAGTGATGGTGTAGATGCTTTTCCATCTGAAGCTCACACTATTGTTGTGTCATAGCGTGCGCTTAATGTGCAACCGAGCGCATCTACTGAACGCTGCAATTTGTTTCAAACAAAGGCACTAGTTGGTCCTGATAAAGCTTGCAAGGTCATTATTGATGGCGGGAGTTGTCGCAATCTAGCAAGCAAGGAGTTGTGTGCCAAGCTGAAGTTGAAGTATCTACCGCACCCGCATCCATATTATATTCAGTGGTTGAGCGACAATGGTGAAATGAAGGTAAACCACATGGTGCGTGTTGAGTTTGCGATTGGGCCGTATAAGGATTCCATTGATTTTGATGTGGTTCCTATGACAGTGTGTCACTTACTGTTGGGTCGGCCATGGCTCTATGACCATTCTGTGCAACACAATGGCCATTCCAATACTTATCACTTGGAGTTCAAGGGCAAGAAAATCAACTTGCAGCCTATGTCACCACAGCAAATTGTCAATGAATCTCGTCAGAAGACTGAAGTACACTTGGAGGATGCAACTCTAGATAGGCGAGAGAATTGTAACGTCGTGAGTGATATAACGAAAAGTGAGAGAGTGAATTCCTTAGTCTTATTAGCTACTAAAGAGGACATGAGAGAATTTAGTGAGGATCCTACAACCATGCCTCTTGTGCTTATGTACAAGGGTGAGGCTTTGGTTTTTAACGACATGACCCCTATTTCACTTGGTGTCTCTAGTGTTTTACAGGAATTCAGCGACGTGTTTCCGGAGGAGGTACCCGCAGGATTGCCACCATTGCGTGGTATTGAGCATCAAATAGACTTGATCACCGGCGCCTCGCTGCCCAATAGGGCGCCATATAGGACGAACCCGAGAGACGAAAGAGATACAGAAGCAAGTACAAGCGCTACTCGACAAAGGTTATATGCGCATAAGCCTTAGTCCTTGTGTTGTTCCTCTTATTCTAGTTCCTAAGAAAGATGGTACATGGCGCATGTGTGTAGATTGTGGAGCGATAAACAACATTACTATTCGATATCGTCATCCTATTCCCCGTTTAGAGGATATGCTAGATGAATTGAGTGGTGCTGCTGTTTTCTCTAAGATTGATTTGTGTAGTGGTTATCATCAAATTAGGATGAAAGAAGGGGATGAATGGAAAACAACCTTTAAAATAAAATTTGGTTTATATGAGTGGTTAGTAATGCTTTTTGGTTTAACTAATGCACATATCACTTTCATGAGACTAATGAACCATGTTTTGCGTGATTTTATTGGCAAGTTTGTGGTTGTGTACTTTGATGATATATTAATCTACAGCCGCAATGAATCTGATCATACTATACATATTCGACATGTTTTGCAAGTGTTGCGTGATAATAAACTCTATGGTAATCTTGAGAAGTGCACATTTTGCAAAGATAAGGTCATATTTCTGGGTTATGTTGTCTCTAAGCATGGAGTAGAAGTAGATGTGTCTAAAATTGAAGCTATTCAAAATTGGCCTACTCCCATGAATGTGAGTCAAGTACGAAGTTTTCATGGTCTAGCTGGATTTTATAGAAGATTTGTGCCCAATTTTAGTACTATTGCTGCACATTTGAATGAATTAACTAAAAAGGATGTTGTCTTTGAGTGGGGCGCAGCCCAAGATCATGCTTTTGATGAACTGAAGAGATTGTTAACTTCTGCACCGTTGCTTGCACTTCCTGATTTCAATAAGCAATTTGAGATTGAATGTGATGCTAGTGGTATTGGAATTGGTGGTGTGTTGATGCAAGAGGGTCGCCCAATTGCATATTTTTCTGAGAAACTTTCTGGTGCTAAGTTGAACTATCCAATATATGATAAAGAATTGTATGCTTTAATTAGAGTTCTTGAGGTTTGGCAACATTACTTGTGGCCAAAAGAATTTATCATACATTCTGATCATGAAGCTTTAAAATATCTGAAAGCTCAATCTAACTTGCATAGGCGTCTTGCTAAGTGGGTTGAGTTCATTAAGTCTTTTCCATACATTATTAAGCATAAGAAGGGAAAAGATAATATTGTTGTTGATGCTTTATCTAGGAAGAATATGCTATTAATTCAAATTGATGTTAAAATTCCTAGATTGGAGATACTATGTGATTTGTATGGTACCGATCATGATTTTGCTGAACCATATCGCTTGTGTGCTATTGGTAAAGCATGGGAAAAATATCACATACATGATGGGTTCTTGTTTAGGGCTAACAAACTATGTGTTCCAGAATCGTCTGTGTTATTGCTCTTATTGCAGGAATCTCATGCTGGAGGTTTGATGGGTCACTTTGGGCGTGAGAAGACGCTACTCATGCTAGCTGACCACTTTTGTTGGCCAAAGATGAGGCGGGATGTGGACAAATATGTGAAGAGATGCATTACTTGCAACAATCGTCCATTGACCTCCACGTTTGTATACTCCTTTACCAGCACCTACTACACCATGGGAAGATATTAAGAACAAGCAAGTGCGTGTATGTTAGCCCCCTCCCAGAGCGCTCCACGCATGCCGCGTTGCTCGATTCGTTTGGCCGAAGGATTGGCTTCTGATTGATTCCTCTCAGGCATGGTGGTTTGCTGAATCTAACAAACACCGCAGGTGCTCTATCTTATACACACTGTCCATGGGCCATAGCTATTTGTGGGCCGGCCTGTCATTGGCTAGCGATGGTTCGATATGCCGTGCTGATCATATATATGCTGCGGCCGGTGCCTGTGATTTTCGTCAGCCGTACTGCACGCTGCATCGTCTGTTTGTTCGGTTCCTTGTGCAAACTCGTCTGTTGTGTTCTTGTTGAGTCTGCATATAGGCCCTCTTCTCCTCTGGCCCTACATGATAGTCCTCTAGGTGGGTGAGCGACTCTGTGCAATGGTTGTTTCCCTCCGTTTCAGGTGGGTCCAGCGACATGCCCGTTTGTATCTAGCGGCTTTTTGGTTTTAGATTACGCTTCTGAGACCGCCGCTCTCTGCAGGTGGACCTGATTACATTCTGGGCCCGATGTCTGTGTCGTTTTGGCTTGAAAAACAGGTCAAGCAGAGCAGAGTTTCTTTGCGTGTACACATGCTTCTATGCATGTTCTCTGGCCCCTTTTGACTGAGACCCAGACCCATCCGATCGTCCCCGTTCTCTATTTGTCTTCCTCGAGCTCACCTGCTCGCTGGGATACTAGACCGCGCCGCCGCACCCGCATGATCTCCTACCCGCCGCCATTTCGTGCCCCCATGGAAGGATTTAGTTGAGGTGCGTCGGTTTCTTTTTAGGGATTTCTTCTCCAGTTTTATGTTGGTTTTGTGCCTCACCGTTCCCTATTTCCCCCCCTTCAGATTGGTCCGTACAAGAGGCGCACAACTGCAGATGCCAGGCCGTGAGAGCCGCCGCCGAGGATGGAAAGGAGGAGCACGCGATGGTAACGGGCACACCCACGCCGGCCGAGCTCCACACCATCCAGCCCACCCCTCTTCGTCTTTCACGGCCGAACGAGGGCGACTTCATTGGTGGTCTGCAACCCAGGCGAGGCGACAGCCAGCGGTTGCGACGTCGTCATCATGTACCCTCCCAGCTCACGCTGGTCTGCGGCGAAGGGGTGCCATGGCGGCCGACGGTGATGTATTACTGAGGTACTTGGCCCACTGTCCTCATGCCCTCCGCCTTGGAGAACGGCGCCATCTCCTTCTCCTCCCTCCAGGCTGCAACTCTCCATGTGAGCTAGCTCCTTTCTAATTATCCCCTCCATAATTTAATTCCGTAGGTAGGGTGTTGGTGGCCAGTCTCCAGATTTTAGACCAACGGTGAGCAGGCATCAGCAGCCGGTGTTGGTTGGAGAGACACACCGGGATGCATTTGCTGCGGCTCGGGGAGTCGTCCTGCTCCTGGAAGCTGTTGTGCTGCCTCTCAGCATGACTGATGGCCTGCATCTTCATCACATGTAGGTTAGAGTTGAGGACGATGTGTTCGTTGGTGATGCTTTTGAGTCACTTTTTCTGGCGCCATCAAGAACCAGACCTTGACAGGTTCTAGATGTCTCTCCTGTTCTTGTTTTAAATTTTCGTGATAAGTCACTCCGGCAATGCTTTCTGATGACTTCATTGCTTATATGTTTTCTTTTTCAGTTTCATAAGTTACGGCCTTCATAGTACTTCCATAGATACATTGTAGCCGATACGCTTGTGATGTCCAGCGACAAGAGACCGGGAATCCTAGAAGCTCATGTATGTCCATGGATTCTCGACAAGCATCCCCGTGAATTTCGTAAATTATAAATGTTGATAAGTATTATGTCCATAGCCTCATGTATATGTAGTTTGTCATTTGCGCAATGAATGGCTAGCAAAATTGCAAGCTTAATGATTCATCTCATATATCCAATATTATTGTGATGAATGTTGTACTTTTTAATCAGGAATCATGCACAAAATTTTGTTGGTATCCTGATTGCCATTGTGGAAGCCGTGACCTGTGTCCTGTGGGAGCCAACTTGGATCTGGGAATGCTATTCTCATTACGCTTTGTTTGCTGGATCATTGTCTTATGTGATATGTCTAGATAAACTTCTTAGGTGCTGACACGCATTAATTGTTTCTTGCAGCTTCTACACAGGAAGTACAGTGGAAATTTCATTATTAACCTTCTCGGCAAATGGAAATAATATGAATATTCTGGCCATTCTGTTACTACTAGTGGTCTTGCTTACAATGTGACTGCACCATCCAGGTGAATTATTGGTTATTTTGCATTGCTACCTTTTTTCCATTTTGTCGTCTAAGTTTTGGTTACCCTAGAAAATGCTGTTACACTAACCATGTTATGTAAACTGCTGTTTAGCTGATATTCTGGCGAATCCATTCCATTAATTATTAATTTTATTAACCTGAATCTGTACAGGTTCTTCACCGGCTATAGATTATTGCAGTGAGTATATTCACTAATTGGCAATGAATAGAGAAAAGTATCTTCACGTGGCAGGGTGTCGCCTTGTTGCAGATAACCATCTGGAGTTCATCACTAAGAATGTATCGCCTCTACCTGGAGTTCAGCATTCAAAACCGGGTTGCCTAAAATTTAGTACGACCTCATGCCCATGTTCATAAGCACATATGTTTTTATACTTTGCTCTAATATGTTATGCCCGTCCAAAAAATTATTATTCTTCATGCTTTGCCTACTAAACATGTATGATGATGGCATAATGCTTTACTTGGCATGATGATTTGCTTTCTATTGACTGTTTTGTCCGCACAGACTTCTGTATACGGCTCATACATTACATGCTAATCTACAGAGCAGCTTCCTTTAGAGATTTTGTAATGAAAGATGGAAGAGGTACTGAATGAATTTTAAAGCAGGATCCAGATAGTTATGCTTTGGATTAGTTATTTTTATTAGGATCTCTCTAGGAACTTTTCCCTCTGTACTGTGTTGTTGCCGCTGCAGGCCAGCAAGACGGTTGGTGTCGATGATGAAGATTGCTTGTTTTGTATGATTATGAAATGATTTGGACACATATAGAATGAAATGATTTGGACACATATAGAGTATTACCGCCTTTAGCTTGCAAGGTATGTTACCATCCCATGCCCCATCTTCTTACTTAACTTTTTTTGCTGAACTAGGATTCTGGGATTAGCTAAATACATGTATCCAAGAAGGAGATGACCCTCTTACAAGACCTCTGATTGGTGGATTCTGTTGTTGTCACTGTATTGCATCATTCAGTGAAAAGTCAATTTATTTTTAGTGTTGTTTGCATGAAAATTTAAATATATAACATGGCAATATGTGAAGTGGAACAATTTATCAGTCCTCATAATGCCAGATTTGACTCCATTAACTCTGTAGGTTGCGCCAGTTTTTCAAGCTTCGATTATTAGGAGAACAGTGTGATAGGTGTTAATCATACAAAATACTGATCTAGCCTCATCAACGGTACTTAGGAAAATACAAATTTCATGCATTTACCAGTATAAAGCTCAGATAACATTGTTTAATATTCTACTCCCTCTGTTCGGTAACTGGCAATCGAAGTAACCCTACTGTTGTATTTACTCCCTTGTTTACACATATAAGAGCCATATTCTAACTGTATGCCATGTGGACATGTGGTACTTTGATTGCCTGTGCCCAAAAGCAAGGCCAGTGCCCAATTATGGCTCGACGTGTGGACCAATGAAAAACACAGAAGCAAGGCCAGCGCCCAGCTCTTGCGAGGTACATGAGCCTCTCAAGATAAACCTTGATGTAAGCACAGTTACTGTAAGCACTTCATTTGATATGTCAAAATGCTCACTTATTGTTAGCCCGGTCGATTTAGCTTCCATAAATTTAATCGATATTAAGTCCCAGATTTTACTGTGGTGCTTGTATGTTCACAAAGAACCATTGACATATGGTTTAGTGACAATATTAAATACAACATTATTGTTTGTGGATGAAAAAATTATGCGTGGTTTTCAGTTTATGGTGATCTTTATTGTTATGTTCATTAACTTTTAGCGTTTGGGTATATTTGCTATGCTGGCATCTGCTTACAGGAAGGTGACTGACTGGTTACTTTTTTCACCTGCTAATTATCAAATTGTTGATAAAGAAACAGTCCATTTATACAGCTAGCCTTATCTCTTCATGCTACAAAACGAAAGAGATTTGGCTTTTTCCTTATCTGAGAATGCGCAGCAGCAATGTGTTATTTCTGTACACAATGATTGTTGTCTTTTGGTCACAACCGACTCTCCTCTTTTTATCTCAATTTTTTGTATTCAGATGTATTAAAAAGTTTACTCCTATATTGATGAAGAGTTCAGGTAGTCAGCTGGATGAACATGCATCTTTTTTTTATTGCTGAAGAACATGCATCTATCTTTACCAAGATGTGTAGATTTCATTACTTGTCAGAATATCCCTCTGATCCTGTTGTTGATTTCTGTTGTAGGTATCAGTATCATTTTCATACCACGATGATAATCTGCAAGACCAGCTTAGTTCAGAGTTTAATTCATGTGTGCATCTTTTGTCAATGTAAACTTGTAAAGCACGTGTGGTAGCTTAGTTCAGCTTTGATCCACTTTTCCATACATTTTTTTTCATGTAAGATTGTTGGTTTATGTAAACAACTAGGTCCCCATTTGGTATTTCATTGGATACAAACCTGAATGCAAGTGTGTGTAGAATTCTGTGTGCAAGCAGAGCAGACGAGAACTTCATGAGCCAGAGGAGAACTTCATTAATTGATAGCTTTTCCATTGGACCATGATTGGCCTGCCACTGACCGGTGAGGAGGCGCCCCAAGGGGCGCCCCAACCACTAGTTAGTATAGATTATGTGTTGGGTTTGCCGCGTACTAAGAGAGGCCATGATTATATATTTGTGGAAGTGGATAGATTCTCTAAGATGTCACACTTTATTGCCTGCCACAAGAGAGACGATGCGTCGCATATTGCTAACCTGTTTTTCAGGTAGATTGTACGTCTACATGGAGTCCCGAAGACTATTGTTTCTGATCGTGACGTGAAGTTTATGAGCTACTTCTAGAAGACGCTGTGGAGAAAGATGGGGAAAAAGTTACTTTTCAGTACTACTTGTCATCCCCAATGATGGTCAAGCGAAGTGGTGAATAGAACATTGTCACAACTATTGAGATCCATGATCAAGAAGAACCTGAAGGAGTGGGAAGATTGTTTGCCGCATGTGGAGTTTGCTTACAACAGGGCGGTACATTCTACCACAGAGTTGTCCTTTTGAGGTGGTGTATGGTTTCAAACCCATTACTCCACTTGATTTGTTGCCTTTGCCCATACATGAGAGAGTCAATATGGAGGCATCAAAGAGGGCAGATTTTGTACGGAAGATACATGTGAAGACTAAAGAGTTGATAGAGAAGAAAGGCAAGAGCAATGCTGCAAGGATGAACAAGAAGCGCAAAGAGATGTTGTTCAAGCCTGGTGATATGGTCTGGGTACATTTTAGCAAGGATAGGTTCCCGAAGCTATGGAGGTCTAAGTTGCTTCCGCGTGGTGCTGGTCCTTACAAAGTGCTTGCCAAGATCAATGATAATGCATACTCGATAGATCTTCCAATTGATGAGTTTGGTGTCAGCAATTCTTTCAATGTGGCTGATTTGACACCATATGACGGAGAAGACCTTGGAGCGTCGAGGTCGACGCCTTTTGAAGGGGGGAGATGATGAGGATATCCCCGCTACTACACTACTACCACCATCATTACAAGATAAAGATGATGCTGCTGTGAAGCTCAAGTCCAATGAAGTCAGGATTGGACCAATGACACGAGCTCGTGCGAAGCTACTTAAACAACATGTGAACTTGTTCCTATGTGATACTTTGATCGATGAGAACTTTATACTTCCTAAGTCGTATTACTTATGTATGATCAGGTATGAAGAGGAAGCAAGCATCGCACGAGGAGGAGAGGAGCAGCTGGACCAGAAGATGGACGTGAAGCTGGACATGGAGCTGGACATGAAGACATCCCATGGACGCGTGATACGTCTCGAACGTATCTATAATTTCTTGTGTTCCATGCTACTTTTATTACAATACTTGAATGTTTATACATACTTTACATCATTATTATACATTTTCCGGCACTAACCTATTAACAAGATGCCGAAGTGCCAGTTCCTGTTTTTCTGCTGTTTTGGTTTCAGAAATCCTAGTAAGAAATATTCTCGGAATTGGACGAAATCAACGCCCAGGGTCCTATTTTTGCACGAAGCTTCCAGAAGACCGAAAGAGAGACGAAGTGGGGCCACGAGGTGGCCAGACACTAGGGCGGCGCGGCCCAAGCCCTGGCCGCGCCGGCCTAGTGTGTGGGCCTCGTGACGCTGACCTACCCTTCCGCCTACAAATAGCCTTCGTCGCGAACCCCCGTGCCGAGAGCCACGATACGGAAAACCTTCCCGAGAGGCGCCGCGTCGCGAATACCATCTCGGGGGATTCAGGAGATCGCCTCGGCACTGCCGGAGAGGGGTCATCATAGGAGGGGCTCTACATCATCATGCACGCCACCGGATTGATGCGTGAGTAGTTCATCCTTGGACTATGGGTCCATAGCGGTAGCTAGATGGTTGTCTTCTCCGCTTGTGCTATCATTGTTTAGATCTTGTGAGCTGCCTAACATGATCAAGATCATCTATTTGTAATGCTACATGTTGTGTTTGGCGGGATCCGATGAATATAGAATATTATGTTAAGTTGATTATCAATCTATCATATATGTGTTGTTTATGTTCTTGCATGCTCTCCGTTGCTAGTAGAGGCTCTGGCCAAGTTGATACTTGTAACTCCAAGAGGGAGTATTTATGCTCGATAGTGGGTTCATGCCTCTATTTAATCTGGGACAGTGACAGAAAGTTCTAAGGTTGTGGATGTGTTGTTGCTACTAGGGATAAAACATCGATGCTTTGTCTAAGGATATTTGTGTTGATTACATTACGCACCATACTTAATGCAATTATCTGTTGTTTACAACTTAATACTGGAAGGGGTTCGAATGATAACCTGAAGGTGGATTATTTAGGCATAGATTCATGCTGGATAGCGGTCTATGTACTTTGTCGTAATGCCCTGATTAAATCACATAGTAATCATCATTGATATGTATTGAATCTTTATTTGTCAATTGCCCGACTGTAATTTGTTCACCCAACATGTTAGTTATCTTATTGGAGAGACACCTCTAGTGACTGTGGACCCCGGTCCATTCTTTTACATCTGAATACATTCTAGCAATCTCTCTTTTTGTTCTTTGCAAACAAACACCATCTTCCACTCGATACGCTTAATCCTTTGTTTCGACAAGCCGTTGAGATTGACAACCTCATTATTACGTTGGGGCAAAGTACTTTGATTGTGTTGTCGAGGTTCCACGTTGGCGCCGTTTCACGGTGTTGCGCCGCACTACATTCCTCCACCAACAACCTTCACGTGCTTCTTGGCTCCTCTGTTTCGATAAACCTTGGTTTCTTTCTCGAGGGAAAACTTGCTGTGCGCATCATACCTTCCTCTTGGGGTTCCCAACGGACGTGTGCTTTACCGTCACAAGGAAGTTGTTGACTACACGCCAGCAGCCATTTTTCTGGCGCCGTTGCCGGGGAGATCAAGACACGCTGCAAGGGGAGTCTTCACTTCCAATCTCTTTACTTTGTTTTTGTCTTGCTTTACTTTATTTTATTTATTGTCTTGCACTACAAGAAAAGTTCTGATAGACAACGTCTCAAAATCGTCCGCTAAGGGGTATTTTTCGTCGCCTATGGGCCTAACCCGACGATATGGGTTCTGTTGTGGAAACTGCGTCAGGCAAAGTCCTACGACGATTTTTTCGGTCCGTCGCGCTTGGGCGCCCTTCCTCCACGGAAAATCGGACCGTTGCCCAAGTGTTTCCGGGAGCCCGTTGACTGCTGACGTCATGCAAACGACACGTGGCGACGCCGTTAACTGGCAGTTAACGGCGTTAACCGGCTGAAACCCCGTGGTAGATGGTAGGCCCACACGAGGCCTGCCACGTCTTATGCGGGCCGGCCCATTAAGTTTGCGGGCCGGGCCAGCTGACTTAGTTTGACCGGTCAATTATATAGCTGGGCTGGTCCATTAGTTACGTGGGCCGGGCCTAACCTCTAAGGTTGACTGGTCAAATCTTTAATGGGCCGGCCCACTAAGCATGTGGGCGGACCGAATGCACTCGTTTGACCGGTCAACAGGCAAAAGGGCCGGCCCACAAGACATGTGGGACCCACTTTCTGTTATCGGGCCGGCCCATTTAGTGGGGTCCACCTTAAAACAACGGGCCGGCCAAGAAGTTATTGGGCCGGCCAATTAGCATGTGGGTCCCACTTTCCGCTATCTGGCCCATTTAGTACGTGGGGTCCATAATAGATCAAACAGTGGCCCAACAAGAAAGTGGGCGGGCCAAAAAACAGTGGGTCCCACTTTCTGTTAAAGGCGGCCCATTTCGTACGTGGGGTCCACATTAGATCAAAAAGCCGGCCCAACAAGATAGTGGGCGGGCCAAAACACAGTGGGTCCCTTTCTGTTAAAGGGCACCCATTTAGTATGTGGGGTCCACCATCTAGCAAGTTGGCCGGCCAAAACACAGTGGGTCCCACTTTCCTGAAAAGGTCCCCATTTAGTATGTGGGGTCCACCATCTAGCAAGTGCCCCAACAAGATAGTGGGCCGGGCCAAAACAGTGGGTCCCACTTTCCTCTTAAAGGGCCGGCCCGTTTAGTATGTGGGGTCCACCATATAGCAAGTGGGCCGGCCCAACAAGATAGTGGGCCGGGCCAAAAACACGGTGGGTCCCACTTTCGTCTTAAAGGGCCGGCCCATTTAGTATGTGGGGTCCACAAAAGCAATTGGGTGGCCCAAGTAGTGGGCCGGCCCAGTAGTGGGTGGGGTCCACCTTAAAGCAAGTGGGCCGGCCCAATTAGATTGTGGGGTCCACCCTAAATCAAGTGGTGGCCCAATAAGTAAGTGGGCCGCCCGTTTAGTTGCTGTTTATATGCCGGCGTAATAGGCGCTTTAGGATTTTGCGAGCCGGCACATATGTGATTTCGCTTAATTGGGCCGTTTAAGGGATGGGAATTCGTGATTTAGATATTGAGAATATTTACGCAGCATTGATTTCTGTCGGATAGCCTCACTTACCACAAGCACCAAAGAAATAATGCGCGAAAGAACTATAAAAACTAACTAAATATTACATCAGCTGCAAGGCTTTGAAAAAATATTACAGAACCCAGAGAAATTGAATGGTAATTAAACCTAGCAATACAATGAAGCGATCCGGCAATCTTTTAAGTTGTCCATGCAGCACCTATATCTGAAACAAAGACATTACAAGTTAAGACAGCAACAATGGAAACGCAAAGACACTGCAATATTGTTTGCCAAAGAATTTGGAACTCATCATTTCGTCGTTATAACAAGATCATTGTAATGCGCACAATAAGCAAACAAAGAGTGCATGCCGCATACCAACAGCCAATATAACAGAGCATGTTAGAATGAAACGCAGACTTACTACTGTCGAGTCCCATGCAAACCAACATGTTCAGGGAGTACAAAATTGGCATGAACAACATAGTAGCAGGCTATAAATTTTGTAACAACGACTGAGCAAGATGAAGTTATGATGATGGCTACATCTACAGAGCAGGAAATGTAAACCAAAAATAGAAGTTACGATGGCAAAAGCTAAAGAGGAGGGAATGTGAACCAACATGTGCCAAGTGCAATTACTTCATTTTGGCCGTGAACTAAATAATACTCCTGAACTTATAGTGAAGGGGATGCAAATCAAGATGTTTCGGGATATAAACTTGTAATGAGCAACACATAGAGGATAGTTAATGTTGGAGCTTAGGATGGACCAGATACAGAATATAGTGGGATCACCTGTGAACTTGTATAAGAGGGAATGCAAACCAATATGTTCAGCTTTCCATATGTGAGCGTCATGCCAAGTCAGAGAAACAAGTCAATAATGCAGCTTTTGAAGAACAAGATGGCACGCAAAATTATTATCTAGTAGTATGACAAGTTTATTTGTACTACAGGCTAGATAGAAGAGTGATAGCATGCCAAACTAAGTCCTTACTTTGTTAGCTTACAATGAACTAGATACAAAACAATGGCATCACCTGTAGTACAGGGAATGCAAGCCAACATGTTCATGGAGTAAAAAATTGGCACAAACAACATAGTAGCAGGCCATAATTTTTGTAACAACGACTGAGCAAGATAAAGTTATGATGGCTAGATCTACAGAGCAGGGAATGTAAACCAAATATAGAAGTTACGATGCCAAAAGCTATAGAGCAGGGAATGCGAACCAACATGTGCAATTACTTAAAATTGGCCATGAACTAAATAATAGCAGGATGTTACTATAATACCTATAATTTTTGTAACAACGACTGAGCAAGATAGAAGTTATGATGGCTACATCTACAGAGCAGGGAATGCAAACCAAAATGTTCAATCGCTTAAAGTTAGCAATGAAGTAGAAAATAGCAACGTGTTACGGTCATAGCTAGGAATGAACTAAAAGAGCTTCAGACAAACAAGCATCTGAACCCAGAACATGGCGCTAAAACAAGGGACTTACATTAGGAGAAGCACTCTGTGGGAGTCACAGCAGATCTTCCTGGGGTTGATAGATCCGGTGATGAAGTACGCTACATGTGCTACTTGGGGTTGGAGAGACGGCCATTACACTTCATGATTACTCATCTCATCTGCAAAAACGTAACGGCGCGTCGTTAGCACAAACAGGTTCCCCCAAGATTAAACAAGAACTTGCAGGCAAGCAATAGAAAAGCGACAGTAGAAGAGTTTAGATCATGCACAGCGCCGGTGAAGCAGATCCGGTTCATGCACAGCGGTGTCGGTGAGCAAGATCCGATGCGGTGGACGACGGATCCGGCGAAGCGGCTCATGAAGCGACTGCGGTAGACTGCTGGATGAGCATATGGTTTCGAGGTACGGCGGGGATGATCCGGTCCGGTGATGACGGCGTCGGAAGTGGCTCCGGCTGACGAGGATAGCGAGGGCTCGGGTAGACCAGGGAAGTCCGGCGGGGATGTTCCGGTGCGGTGGTCGTGGAGGTGGGAGAGAGGGACTTGGGAAGTTCCGGTGGGTGGTCTGAGGGAAATGAATTTTTTTTGGGAGGGTCTCCGGGCTAGGGAGGTGGTGATCCAAAAAATGACGGGCATACCCCCCCACCAACCGACTTTGCTGCCATCTCCACAGGGGTAGAATGGGAATTTGGAAGCGTGTGAAATTTTTGTATTTTGTGGGCGGGAAGTTTTGCCGCTATGAGATTTTGAATTTGGCTCCAAGTATAATGATAAAAAATTGTGACACCGTACTAGTACCTCTGTTCAAGGCCGAGTGCAAAATCGAATCATCATCACATTAAATACCGGTTACTATCATCGTGATCTATCTTCTTATCCCATTCAAAAACCCGTCTGAAATATTTCAGGATTGGCGGGAGATTTTGCCGCCCGACTGAGATTTGATTTTGAATATGGCTATGGTCAAGTAATATAATATAATACTAATATAAAGACGGTACACCTGGTTAAGTACTAATTGCTCTGCTCCGGCAGTTAAGGCCAGCAGCCACATCAAGCCATCATCATTACAAACAAAATCAGTCAAATCTAGAAGCTAGTATAGGAAAAATCACAGCAGCATAATAAATCCAGAAAACTAAGTACGGAGTATAATACATCAACTGCATACAACAGCCAAAAGCAGCCAATAACAATGTTAATGTTCACGACAAACTAATCTGAAAATAATACAAGACACAATGTATGGCCAACATGAAGATTAGGATACCCCAAGATGAATGAATCTGATCTTCATTCAGCATATATTTCTTCGTCACTCCGTTCTCTGATCTGAAGGAAATATTCATTGAACTCCTTCCGTCTGCAGTGTGCAGCCAATACATCCTCCAAACGGTATGGCCTTTGTTCATTTCTCATACCATAGTTTCCTAATCTATCCACACGTATTGGCCACTCATCCCAGGCCTTTATATCATCAAAGTACTCTCTGATATAACCCAAATCAGCGTAGTAGATGCAGCCAGGTCGAAGTGTCGGGTGCACTCTGGTGTCGACGGAGATACACCGGATATAATGGACGAAGAAGGCACGACTGCCAATGTTATTGACGGCATGGAGAGAGCGGCTCTCAGTGTCCACACGGTACACCAATGGTTGACCTTCCTCCAAATGCTTGTTGTCCAACAACACAAGCAGCAGAGCACCATCCGACTTCACAAGGTAGAACTTGTTATTTCCAAGTTCTGGAAATGAAAATAGTGTATCCATGTTGACACTGCTCGCGCGCTGCTCCAACTGGACATTGTTGGTGCACACTAATTTTCCGAACTCAAAATTGTTCACAGCTATTGCATACAATTCACCATTGAACGGGGTAATGCAACGCAGAGAATGGTGCTCGGTCGAAAATCTTCCTTCTCCCCAGTCTTCATCTATACCCTTAGTTGGAGTGCTCTCATCGACCCAAGCAATTTCCGCCGGGTAATCTTTGGAAACGAAGACCATAGTCGGGGACTTCATTACAGCGACTGACTTCAGAATAACATATGGCATATGCGCCTCAAACCTAGTATTCAATGTCTTTGTGAGTGGGTTCAGAAGCCGTATCTTGTGCGGCTGGTTCTTCTGGGCAAGGACGATGACGCCACGGTAAAAGCCGACGAAGTAGTATCTAAAATATATTGATGAAGATAACATTCAGCACTAAGATGTTTACGATTGAAAATAAAAATAGATTAACTCTATAGATATGGAGGAATTTGAACCTTGCATGAACTTCCGTTAGATCGATGGTGACGTAGCGGGATGTGCGGAGGTGGAGGAAGGTGAAATCAGCAGCGCGTGGAAGGACGTGTTCTACCATGATCCATTCATGCAGGTGCACGTCGGGCTCAGGTAAACCTGAGCGCCAATTTCTACAAACTTGCCTCAAAGCAGAGTAGGTGTCCATGTACTCCTCGTTCGCCAGTAAGCAGTCCCCGATCTTGTGAAGTGGTCCATCAGCCGAGAGAGAGGCCCAGTTCACGGAGGCGCCGCGCTTGGATGCGCCGCCCTCGGAGGCGACGGTCTCGGGGGCGACGGCCGCCGGCGCATTCTTCTTGTCCATCGCCGGCAGGGAACGCGCGTAGGGCGGTTGGTGTTTTTTCATTCGATTTGGAGAAGTTGATGGGACGTGAGAGGCGTGGTTGCGTGCGTGAGTGAGAATGAGACTGTGTGCAGAGGGAGGGACAGAGGGGCTCTGTACAGGCAACGTGACGGTTGGTCTCGGCAGTTTCTCAAAAAAGCTAGACGTTTGGTCTCAACACGCGCACCGCCTAACCGCTGCGCACCACGACACGCGTCCGTGGTACTGCACGTCTGCACCGTTACGTGTACTCAGTTCTACCGTCGAGCCTTACACTGGAAAAATATATGTACTCCGTACTCAGTTTTCCCCTCGAGTACTAATAGTGGCTAGTGCAATATACTCAGTTTTACCCTCAAGTGGCTGGTCAACAGAGAGTCAACAAATGGGATTAAGTTGTCTAATTGAGTAATTTCATGCGCAAAAAAATAAAATCATAGTGCCTCCTACTCATGGAGTCTTGTTAAGAAGAGGAGGTCTAACACGTGGAAAACAGAATAGCACACCACAGGTCCGAAATGATGGAAAGGGCTAGGCAATCCACTTATTATAGATCTCAACAAAAACCACATGGAACTAGTATATTAAACTTATGCAGTAGCCAACGCAACCAAAAGTCAGAAGTGCAGGCTGAGTCCCAAAGGCACAACACAATACGGAAACTTGCAAACTTATATAAAAGGGGCTATGCAACCCACTTATACACACATTAACAGCCATCCTCGTGTGTGACAAGAGAAATTCAACACTGGATTCGGAGGTAGGCACATGAAGCTTTACAAGGGCCAATGGGGCACCAACAAATTAAGGATGAATTGAACCACACCATCAACAATTCAAACTCGAGACCTTGGCTCTAATACCATTTAAGTTCAAACTGATTGAAAAGGCTAGGCAACCAATTTATAAAACATCCACAGAGTTGATCCCAGCCGCAGATAAATGCATCCACCAACAAAATAGGAACATTGCCTCAGTCTCAGGAAAATTTCACAATACCAAGGTACTCACATGTCAATGTCAGTGTTCATCTCCAATTATCTATGGCATTTTGATGACCCACAAGTATAGGGGGTGTATCGTAGTACTTTCGATAAATAAGAGTGTCGAACCCAACGAGGAGCAGAAGGTGTTGACAAGCAGTTTTGATGAAGGATTCACTGTAAATGCTCACAGACAAGTTTCAGGGGGTTTTGATATAGCAGATAAATAAAGTACAAGTAAATAAAATGCGAGAGAAATAATTGCAGCGAGTGGCCCAATCCTTTTTAGCACAAAGGACAAGCCGGTTTGTTTACTTATAATGACCAAACGTTCTTGAGGACACACGGGGATTTTAGTCTAGTGCTTTCGCTTCATACGGCTGATTAATCTTCATTGTTTTGATAAGTGTTGTGTGGGTGAACCTATGCTAATGCACCGCCCTTCCTAGGACTAATACATACTTGTGATTATACCCCTTGCAAGCATCCGCAAATACAAGAAAGTAATTAAGATAAATCTAACCACAGCCTTAAACTGAGATCCTGCTATCCCTCCTGCACCGATATACTAACGGGGGTTTAGGTTGCTGTCACTCCGGCAACCCCACAATTAGCAAACGAATACAAGATGCACTCCCCTAGGCCCATAAAGGTGAAGTATCATGTAGTCGACGTTCACATGACACCACTAGAAGAGTAACACCACAACTTAAATATCATAACATTGAATACTACTCAACAATAATTCACTACTAACATCCAGACTTCACCCATGTCCTCAAGAACTAAACGAACTACTCACGAGACATCATATGGAACATAATCAGAGGTGATATAATGATGAATAACAATCTGAACATAAACCTTGGTTCAATGGTTTCACTCAATAGCATCAATAACAAGTAGTAATCAACACCGGGAGAGTTTCCCCTATCAAACAATCAAGATCCAACCCAAATCGTTACAGCGGTGACGAGATGCAGCGGTGGAGATGGCGGTGTAGATGATGGAGATGATGGTGATGATGATGGAGATGATGTCCAGCTCGATGACGATGGCGATGGCGTCGATTTCCCCCTCCGGGAGGGAATTTCCCCGGTGGATTCCTGCCCGCCGGAGAGCTCTTTTCTCTCTGGTGTTTCTCCGCCCCGCAGAGGCGGCTCTGTCAATTCTCCGTCACTCCCCAGGTCTTAGGTTTTCGGGCGAAGAAGTACGCGAAGAGAGGCGGCAGAGGGGTTTGTGGGCCCCCTCCCCACAAGGCGGCGCGGCCAGGCCAGGGCCCGCGCCGGCCTATGGGGGGCCCATGGTGGCCCCTCTCGGCCCCTCCTTTTGGCTCCCTTCGTCTTCTGGAAAAATAGGAATTTTCGTATAACTTTCGTCAATTGTTGATCTTCAGAAATATGGTGTCCTGACGGTGCTTTTTCCAGCAGAATCCTGACTCCGGTGAATAATTCTCCAATGATCATGAAACATGCAAAATAGATGAAATAACATAAGTATCATCTCTAAATATGAAATATATCAATGAATAACAGCAAATTATGATATAAAATAGTGATGCAAAATGGACGTATCAACTCCCCCAAGCTTAGACCTCGCTTGTCCCCAAGCGAAACTGAGCTCAATAAACAAGACCACATGTTTATGGAGTGAGGAGTCGATAAATAAAATACGGACAAGAAGCATCATATTGATTCACACAAGACATTCTAGTAAACATTCTCTTCATATAACTCAACTTGAAATAAGTAAAGAGAAATCACAAGTAAAGGTGCATAGGAAATCATAAATGGTTATGGCAAACTTCGTTCTTGGTCAGAGAACTACTAACGGATTGCACTTATCTTCTAAGCAAAGCTTTCATATTAGAATTTATATAGCAGGGCTTTCATCCTCAATCATAACAATCTCCTCATAATCATTGATAACTTTCAAAGTCATATTCAATCAGATAAAATTTGTACTAAACAAGAAAGCATAAAAGACATGATTAACTGAATCATAGCATAAATGGTTGGTTCACAACAACTCAATTGCTTGCTTAAGATAGAGGGAAATAGGTTTACTGACTCAACATAAAAGTAAAAGATAGGCCCTTCGCAGAGGGAAGCAGGGATTAAATCATGTGCTAGAGCTTTTCAAGTTTTGAAATCATATAAAGAGCATAAAAGTAAGATTTTGAGTGGTGTTTGTTGTTGTCAACGAATGGTAGTGGGCACTCTAACCCCCTTGCCAAACAGACCTTCCAAGAGCGGCTCCCATGAAGGACGTCATCTCTACCAGCAAGGTAGATCATCCCCCTTCTCTTTTGTTTACACATGTATTTTAGTTTTATTATGGATGACACTCCCCCAACCTTTGCTTTCACAAGCCATGGCTAACCGAATCCTCGGGTGCCTTCCAACATTCACATACCATGGAGGAGTGTCTATTGCAAAATTAAGTTGCTTACTGATAAATCAGGGCAAAACATGTGAAGAGAATTATTAATGAAGGTTATTAATTGGGGCTGGGAACCCCGTTGCCAGCTCTTATTGCAAAATTATTGGATAAGCGGATGTGCCACTTAGTCCATTGGTGAAAGTCCGCCCAACAAGATTGAAAGATAAAACACCACATACTTCCTCATGAGCTATAAAACATTGACACAAATAAGGAGTAATATAGTTTGAATTATTTAAAGGTAGCACATGAAGTATTTACTTGGAGTGGCGCAAAATACCACATAGTAGGTAGTTATGGTGGACACAAATGGCATAGGTTTGGTCTAAGGTTTTGGATGTATGAGAAGCATTCCCTCTCAATACAGGTTTTTGGCTAGCAAGGTTTGATAGCAAGCATAAAGGTTGAAGGAAACAAGCAAATATACATGTGATAGAAACAATCATGCATCTTTCTCATAAGCACAAGCAATTTTAACTTCAGAATACTAAACTCATTAGCATAAAGATAATAGAGTAATATATCTACATGTATTTCCTTTTTCTAATTAAACATCAAGGTGTTGTTGCTATTGACCAATGCTAAGTTTGCCAAAACCAAATAGATTTACTTGATGCTCCCAAAGTGATATCAATACTAATGTCAAGAGTGATCATATAATAGAGATTGCAAACTAAAATAAGATGTGCAAAAAGTAAATGATAAGACTTCTCATTAATATTCCATAACGATAACTCACACCAACGGATACATAGATAACCAACTAAGAGAGATACTTCCACACTGCAAACTATTCTATATGATAACTTCCCTACTCATGATATGACTCTACTTGATAGTAAAAGATAAAGATAGTGATGATGTGATACCGCGGCACTCCCCCAAGCTTGGAACAAACCAAGGGGATGCCAATACCGATGATGAATTACTCCTTCGGCGGTGATGGTGATGGATTCTTCTCGCGCTTCTTAAGGATCTCCTTCAGCTTCAGCTTCTCAGTTTGGCAGTTCTGCACTAAAACTCGAAGAGATTCATTGTTATCCGAATGTGGCGGTGGCGGCCTTGTGATGGGAATCGAGTAATATTCCAGCATTCTGCGAAGTCGCTGGTTCTCCTCCTGAAGTATCTCCACTTCCCTTCTTAGAGCACGATATTGATCACAAAACTCATCGGCAACCCGTATTGCTTCCTCCACACAAGGGAAAGAGTCGAGGCTAAGAGCAGGCGGAAGAAGTCCCTGCAAGTTATGAGAAAAAGAACGCCCAGTGTTAACCGATCCCACCAAGATTGGCTTACTCTCCATAGTTTCCCACTCTCCTTTTGCTGATGCTTCTTTACTCCCTTATTGACCCCTTCATCCATCTCCTCTTCCCAAGGTTCCTTGTCTTTGTTGTTGGAGACCATGGTGCTTCTAGATCAAAACAGATCCTGGCAGAAAACAGCTCGAAACAAAACACGACGAGAAAACGATATACGGACCTCTGGAGATCCGGGGGATTATATAGCAAATATTTTTACGACAAAAGGAAGGTTCCAGGCCGAAAACGAGTGGAAACGGGACGCCGAGGGGCTGTCACCATAGGGCGGCGCGGCCAGGGTGGGGCCCGCGCCGGCCTATGGTGACGGGCCCTCGCGCGTCTCCTCCACTCCGTTTCGATCCCGTAATTTTTCATATTTTCCAAAAACAGCAGAAATATTGTTCGGAAAGCTAAACGCGGACTTTTTATTACTAAAACTGTTACCTATTCAAAGTCGGACTCTGCAGAACTGTCAATTTGATCTTTGATGAAAGCTTCCGGAGTTATCACTTGAATAATATCAATATCTTCATTATAAGAATCTCCAGAAATATAATGCTTGAGTCTTTGTCCATTCACTACTTGTGTGGCGTTACCTTCCAAAGAGCTAATTTTTATTGCTCCTGAACGATAGACTTCCTCAATAACATATGGTCCTTCCCATTTTGAGAGTAATTTCCCTGCAAAAAATCTGAGACGAGACCGATACAATAGAACTTTATCTCCAACATTAAATTCTCTTTTAATAATTCTTCTATCATGCCACTTCTTAACTTTCTCTTTAAAAAGTTTAGCATTTTCATAAGCTTCACTTCTCCATTCATCTAAAGAACTCAATTGTAGCAACCTCTTCTTACCGGCAAGTTTAAAATCTTTATTAAGTTCTCTTACAGCCCAATAAGCTTTGTGCTCTAGTTCTAAAGGTAAATGACAAGCTTTTCCATAAACCATTTTATAAGGAGACATTCCCATAGGGTTTTTATAAGCAGTTCTATAAGCCCACAATGCTTCCTTTAACTTACTAGCCCAATTCTTTCTAGATTTATTAACAGTCTTTCCCAAAATAGCTTTAATTTCTCTATTTGATAATTCTACTTGCCCACTAGTTTGAGGATGATAAGCTGAAGCAATTCTATGATTAATACCATATTTGGCAAGAGTTTTTCTAAAACCACCATGAATAAAATGAGAACCTCCATCAGTCATAATATATCTAGGTACTCCAAATCTAGGAAATATAACATCTACAAGCATTTTTAAAGAGGTCTCACCATCAGCACTTTTTGTAGGTATAGCTTCTACCCATTTAGTAACATAATCAACAACGACAAGTATATGAGTATTACCTTCTGAAGAAGGGAAAGGACCCATGAAGTCGAATCCCCAACAATCAAATGGTTCAATAACAAGAGTATAATTCATAGGCATTTCATTGCGTCTAGAAATATTACCAACTCTTTGACATTCATCACAAGATAAGATAAACTTCCTTGCATCCTTGAAAAGTGTTGGCCAATAAAAACCTGATTGTAAAACCTTTTGTGCGGTTCTATCTCCAGCGTGATGTCCTCCATAAACACTACCATGGCATTTACTCAATATCTCTTGTTGTTCATATTCTGGGACACATCTTCGCATAATACCATCCACTCCTTCTTTATATAAGTGTGGGTCATCCCAAAAATAATGCCTCAAATCATAAAAGAATTTCCTCCTTTGCTGAGCTGAAAAGGTTGGAGGCAAATACTTCGAAACAATAAAGTTAGCATAATCAGCATACCAAGGGCTCTCTCGCGAGCTCACCTTTATTACAGCCAATTGTTCATTTGGAAAACTATCATTAACAGGAACAGGATCATAAGTAATATTTTCCAATCTAGACAAATTATCAGCAACAGGATTATCAGCACCTTTCCTATCTACAATATGTAAATCAAATTCTTGCAAAAGAAGAACCCATCTAATAAGCCTTGGCTTAGCATCTTTCTTTTCCATAAGGTACCTAATTGCAGCATGATCAGTATGAATTGTGACTTTTGAATCAACAATATAAGGTCTAAACTTGTCACATGCAAAAACTACGGCTAATAACTCTTTCTCAGTTGTAGCATAATTTCTTTGAGCAGCATCTAGGGTTTTACTAGCATAATGAATAACATTCAATTTTTTATCTACTCGCTGTCCAAGAACAGCACCTACAGCAAAATCACTAGCATCACACATAATTTCAAAAGGTAAATTCCAATCAGGAGGTTCAACTATAGGAGCAGTTGTTAAGGCTTTCTTTAGAGTTTCAAAAGCTTCCTTACAATCATCATCAAAAACAAAAGGTACATCTTTTTGAAGAAGATTAGTAAGAGGCTTTGAAATTTTAGAGAAATCTTTAATAAACCTCCTATAAAAACCAGCATGACCAAGAATACTACGAATACCTTTAACATCCCTAGGATAGGGCATCTTCTCAATTGCTTCAACTTTAGCTCTATCAACTTCAATACCTCTTTCAGAAATTTTATGTCCCAATACAATTCCTTCATTAACCATAAAGTGGCATTTCTCCCAATTAAGAACAAGGTTAGTTTCTTCACATCTCTGCAAAACTTTATCAAGGTTTCGCAAGCAATTATCAAAAGAATTCCCATAGACAGAAAAATCATCCATGAATACCTCAACAATCTTTTCACAAAAGCCATGAAAAATAGCAGACATGCATCTTTGAAAAGTAGCAGGAGCATTACATAAACCAAAAGGCATACGCCTATAAGCATAAGTTCCATAGGGACAAGTGAAAGTGGTTTTCTCTTGATCTTTAGCTCTAACAGCAATTTGTGAAAACCCAGAATATCCATCAAGAAAACAGAAATGAGTATTTTTAGACAACCTTTCTAACATTTGATCAATAAAAGGTAAAGGGTAATGATCTTTCTTAGTAACTTTATTAACTTTTCGAAAATCAATACACATTCTATACCCTACAACTACTCTTTGAGGAATAAGCTCATCATTATCATTAGGCACAACAGTTATACCTCCTTTCTTAGGAACACAATGCACAGGACTAACCCATCTACTATCAGCAATAGGATATATAATACCTGCTTCAAGAAGTTTTAATACCTCATTTCTTACCACATCCTTCATCTTGGGAATTAGACGACGCTGATGTTCAACAACAGGTTTTGCACCATTGATACGTCTCCAACGTATCGATAATTTCTTATGTTCCATGCCACTTTATTGATGATACCTACATGTTTTATGCACATTATAGGTCATATTTATGCATTTTCTGGAACTAACCTATTAACAAGATGCCGAAGAGCCAGTTGCTGTTTTCTGCTGTTTTTGGTTTCAGAAATCCTAGTAAGGAAATATTCTCGGAATTGGACGAAATCAACGCCCAGGGTCCTATTTTTGCACGAAGCTTCCAGAGGACCGAAGAGGGAAGGAAGTGGGGCCACGAGGCGCCGCCACACTAGGGCGGCGCGGCCCAGGCCCTAGCCGCCGCCCTAGCGTGTGGGGCCCTCGTGTGGCCCCCCGCGTTGCCTTCCGCCTACTTAAAGCCTCCGTCGCGAAACCCCCGGTGCGAGAGCCACGATACGGAAAACCTTCCAGAGACGCGCCGCCGCGAATCCCATCTCGGGGATTCGGAGATCGCCTCCGCACTGCCGGAGAGGGGATTCATCTCCGGAGGACTCTACACCGCCATGGTCGCCTCCGGGGTGATGAGTGAGTAGTTCACCCCTGGACCATGGGTCCATAGCAGTAGCTAGATGGTCGTCTTCTCCTTGTTGTGCTTCATTGTTGGATCTTGTGAGCTGCCTAACATGATCAAGATCATCTATATGTAATTCTATATGTTGTGTTTGTCGGGATCCGATGGATAGAGAATACTATGATTATGGTCATTATCAATCTATTGTTTATGTGTTTTTTATGATCTTGCATGCTCTCCGTTATTAGTAGAGGCTCTGGCCAAGTTTTTACTCTTAACTCCAAGAGGGAGTATTTATGCTCGATAGTGGGTTCATGCCTTCATTGACACCTGGGACAGTGACAGAAAGTTCTAAGGTTGTGATGTGATGTTGCCACTAGGGATAAAACATTGATTCTATGTCTAAGGATGTAGTTGTCGATTACATTACGCATTGCTTAGCAACTTAATACTGAATGGGGTTCGGATGATAACCTGAAGGTGGACTTTTTAGGCATAGATGCAGTTGGATGGCGGTCTATGTACTTTGTCGTAATGCCCAATTAAATCTCACTATATTTATCATATCATGTATATGCATTGTTATGCCCTTCTCTATTTGTCAATTGCCCGACCGTAATTTGTTCACCCAACATGCTTTTATCTTATGGGAGAGACACCTCTAGTGAACTGTGGACCCCGGTCCTATTCTTTACATAGCATACAATCTACTGCAATTGTTCTTTACTGTTTTCTTTGCAAACATCTTCCACTCAATACGCTTAATCCTTTGTTACAGCAAGCCGGTGAGATTGACAACCTCACTATTTCGTTGGGACAAAGTACTTGGGTTGTGTTGTGCAGGTTCCACGTTGGCGCCGGAATCCCTGGTGTTGCGCCGCATCACATTTCGCGACCATCAACCTTCAACGTGCTTCTTGGCTCCTCCTGGTTCGATTAAACCTTGGTTTCTTTCTGAGGGAAAACTTGCTCTGTGCGCATCATACCTTCCTCTTGGGGTTCCCAACGAACGTGTGAGTTACACGCCATCAAGCTCTTTTTGGCGCCGTTGCGGGGAGATCAAGACACGCTGCAAGGGGAGTCTCCACTTCTCAATCTCTTTACTTTGTTTTTGTCTTGCTTTATTTTATTTACTACTTTGTTTGCTGCACTAAATCAAAACACAAAAAAATTAGTTGCTAGTTTTACTTTATTTACTATCTTGCTCTCTATATCAAAAACACAAAAAATTAGTTACTTGCATTTACTTTATCTAGTTTGTTTTATCTACTGTTGCTAAAATGAATACCCCTGAAAATACTAAGTTGTGTGACTTCACAAATGCAAATAATAATGATTTCCTATGCACACCTATTGCTCCACCTGCTACTACAGCAGAATTCTTTGAAATTAAACCTGCTTTACTGAATTTGGTTATGAGAGATCAATTTTCTGGTGTTAGTTCTGATGATGCTGCTGCCCATCTCAATAATTTTGTTGAACTTTGTGAAATGCAAAAGTATAAGGATGTAGATGGTGATATTATTAAATTGAAAGTGTTTCCTTTCTCATTAAGAGGAAGAGCTAAAGATTGGTTGCTATCTTTGCCTAAGAATAGTATTGATTCATGGACTAAATGTAAGGATGCTTTTATTGGTAGATATTATCCTCCCGCTAAAATTATATCTTTGAGAAGTAGCATAATGAATTTTAAACAATTAGATACTGAACATGTTGCTCAAGCATGGGAGAGAATGAAAACTTTGGTAAAGAATTTCCCAACCCATGGACTGACTACTTGGATGATCATCCAAACCTTCTATGCAGGACTAAATTTTTCTTCGCGGAATTTATTGGATTCAGCTGCTGGAGGTACCTTTATGTCCATCACATTGGGGGCGGCTACAAAACTTCTTGATGATATGATGATAAATTACTCTGAATGGCACACGGAAAGAGCTCCACAAGGTAAGAAGGTAAATTCTGTTGAAGAAACCTCTTCCTTGAGTGATAAGATTGATGTGATTATGTCTATGCTTGTGAATAGTAGATCTAATGTTGATCCAAATAATGTTCCTTTAGCTTCATTGGTTGCTCAAGAAGAAAATGTTGATGTGAATTTCATTAAAAATAATAATTTCAACAACAATGCTTATAGGAACAACTCTGGTAATAACTATAGGCCATATCCTTCTGCTAATGGTAATGGTTATGGTAATTCTTATGGGAATTCTTACAACAATAATAGGAGTGTACCCTCTGGTCTTGAAGCTATGCTTAAAGAATTTATTAGTACACAAACTGCTTTTAACAAATCTGTTGAGGAAAAGCTTGATAAAATTGATATTATTGCTTCTAGAGTTGATAGACTTGCCTCTGATGTTAATCTATTAAAATTGAAAGTTATGCCTAATGATGATTTTGATAATAAGATTACTACTACAGCAAATGCCATCCAAGTTAGAATTAATGAGAATATAAGATTAATGGCTGAATTGCGTGCTAGGTGGGATAGAGAAGAAAATGAAAAACTAGCTAAAGAGAATAATGTAGCTAAAGTTTGGACTATTACCACCACTAGTAATGCTAATTCTTCACATGTTGCTGCACCTCCTACTATCAATGGTAAAATAATTGGTGTTGGCAATGTTTCTACTCCTAGTGCAAAGCGAACAAAACTGCCTGAAATTGCTAAAACTGCTGAAACTGCTTGTGATAAAACTGCTGAAATTTTTTCCAACCTTGGGAACAATGATCCCATTGCTGTAGCTCATAATGATTTAGATTTTGATGATTGCCACATCTCTGAAGTTATAAAGTTCTTACAAAAACTTGCTAAAAGTCCTAATGCTAGTGCTATAAATTTAGCCTTTACAAAACATATTACAAATGCTCTCATAAAAGCTAGAGAAGAGAAACTAAAACTTGAAACTTCTATTCCTAGAAAGTTAGAAGATGGTTGGGAGCCCATCATTAAAATGAAATTCAATGACTTTGAATGTAATGCTCTATGTGATCTTGGTGCAAGTATTTCTGTTATGCCTAAAAAGATTTATGATATGCTTGACTTGCCACCATTGAAGAATTGTTATTTGGATGTTAATCTTGCCGATAATGTTAAAAAGAAACCTTTGGGGAGGATTGATAATGTGCACATTACGGTTAACAATAACCTTGTCCCCGTTGATTTTGTTGTCTTGGATATCGAATGCAATGCATCTTGTCCTATTGTGTTGGGAAGACCTTTTCTTCGAACCGTTGGTGCTGTTATTGATATGAGGGAAGGTAATATTAAATATCAATTTCCTCTCAAGAAAGGTATGGAACACTTCCCTAGAAAGAGAATGAAGTTGCCTTTTGATTCTATTATTAGAACAAGCTATGATGTTGATGCTTCTACTCTCGATGTTACTTGATTTGCACTTTCTGCGCCTAGCTGAAAGGCGTTAAAGAAAAGCGCTTATGGGAGACAACCCATGTTTTTACTACAGCAATTTTTTTGTTTTGTTGAGTCTTGGAAGTTGTTTACTGTAGCAACCTCTCCTTATCATGTTTTTGTGCCAAGTAAAGTTTCTATGTCAA
This sequence comes from Lolium multiflorum, assembly GCA_030979885.1. Taxonomy (NCBI): domain Eukaryota; kingdom Viridiplantae; phylum Streptophyta; class Magnoliopsida; order Poales; family Poaceae; genus Lolium; species Lolium multiflorum. The sequence goes on from CM061747.1 coordinate 69,612,189, forward strand.
AGTTGATGTTATATTTGGGATCGCTGCGCAGAAACAGCATTGCTGTCTGTCACGAATCTGGGCACAGTTCTCTGTAGAAAATTCGAAAAAATCTGCCAATTTACGAGCGTGATCCTCAGATATGTACGCAACATTCATTAGTTTTGAGTTTTTCCATTTGAGCAAGTCTGGTGCCAGCTTTAAATTCGTCTTTACGGACTGTTCTGTTTTTGACAGATTCTGCCTTTTATTTCGCATTGCCTCTTTTGCTATGTTGGATTCATTTCTTTGATCCATTAATGTCCAGTAGCTTTATGCAATGTCCAGAAGTGTAAAGAATGTTTGTGTCACCTCTGAATGTGTGAATTATTAATTGTGCACTAACCCTCTAATGAGTTTGCTTGAAGTTTGGTGTGAAGGAAGTTTTCAAGGGTCAAGAGAGGAGAATGATATACTATGATCAAGAGGAGTGAAAGCTCTAAGCTTGGGGATGCCCCGTGGTTCACCCCTGCATATTTTAAGAAGACTCAAGCGTCTAAGCTTGGGGATGCCCAAGGCATCCCCTTCTTCATCGACAACATCATCAGGTTCCTCCCCTGAAACTATATTTTTATTCAATCACATCTTGTGTTCTTTACTTGGAGCGTCGGTTTGTTTTTGTTTTTGTTTTTGTTTGAATAAGATGGATCCTAGCATTCACTTTGTGGGAGAGAGACACGCTCCGCTGTTGCATATGGACACATATGTCCTTAGGCTTTACTCATAATGTTCAAGGCGAAGTTTCTTCTTCGTTAAATTGTTATATGGTTGGAATTGGAAAATGCTACATGTAGTAATTCTAAAATGTCTTGGATAATGTGATACTTGGAAATTTTTGTGCTCATGTTTAAGCTCTTGCATCATATGCTTTGCACCCATTAATGAAGAAATACATAGAGCTTGCTAAAATTTGATTTGCATATTTGGTCTCTCTAAGGTCTAGATAATATCTAGTATTGAGTTTTGAACAACAAGGAAGACGGTGTAGAGTCTTATAATGTTTACAATATGTCTTTTATGTGAGTTTTGCTGCACCGGTTCATCCTTGAGTTTGCTTCAAATAACCTTGCTAGCCTAAACCTTGTATCGAGAGGGAATACTTCTCATGCATCCAAAATCCTTGAGCCAACTACTATGCCATTTGTGTCCACCATACCTATCTACTACATGGTATTTCTCCGCCATTCCAAAGTAAATTGCTTGAGTGCTACCTTTAAAATTCCATCATTCACCTTTGCAATATATAGCTCATGGGACAAAATAGCCTTAAAAACTATCGTAGTATTGAATATGTACTTATGCACTTTATCTTTTATTAAGTTGCTTGTTGTGCGATAACCATGCTTCTGGGGAACGCCATCAACTATTGTTGAATATCATGTGAGTTGCTATGCATGTCCGTCTTGTCTGAAGGATCTATCATTTTAGTGGTTGGAGCATGCAAAATTGTTAGAGAAGAACATTGGGCCGCTAACTAAAGCCATGAATCATGGTTGAAGTTTCAGTTTGGACATATATCCTCAATCTCATATGAGAATAATAATCATTGCTACATGCTTATGCATTTAAGAGGAGTCCATTATCTGTTGTCCATGTTGTCCCGGTATGGATGTCTAAGTTGAGAATAATCAAAAGCGAGAAATCCAAAATGCGAGCTTTCTCCTTAGACCTTTGTACAGGCGGCATGGAGGTACCCCTTTGTGACACTTGGTTGAAACATGGCATGCAAAGATCCGGTAGTCCAAGCTAAGTAGGACGAGGTGCGGGCACTATTAGTATACTATGCATGAGGCTTGCAACTTGTAAGATATAATTTTCATAACTCATATGCTTTATTACTACCGTTGACAAAATTGTTTCATGTTTTCAAAATAAAAGCTCTAGCACAAATACAACAATCGATGCTTTCCTCTTTGAAGGACCTTTCTTTTACTTTTATTGTTGAGTCAGTTTACCTATCTCCTCCACCTTAAGAAGCAAACACTTGTGTGAACTGTGCATTGATTCCTACATACTTGCATATTGCACTTGTTATACTACTTTATGTTGACAATATCCATGAGATATACATGTTATAAGTTGAAAGCAACCGCTGAAACTTAATCTTCCTTTGTGTTGCTTCAACACCTTTACTTTGATTTATTGCTTTATGAGTTAACTCTTATGCAAGACTTATTGATGCTTGTCTTGAAGTACTATTCATGAAAAGTCTTTGCTATATGATTCACTTGTTTACTCATGTCATTACCTTTGTTTTGATCGCTGCATTCATTACATATGTTTACAAATAGTATGATCAAGATTATGATGGCATGTCACTTCAGAAATTATCTTTGTTATCGTTTTACCTGCTCGGGAGCTAAGCTTGGGGATGCTGATACGTCTCCAACGTATCGATAATTTCTTATGTTCCATGCCACTTTATTGATGATACCTACATGTTTTATGCACATTATAGGTCATATTTATGCATTTTCTGGAACTAACCTATTAACAAGATGCCGAAGAGCCAGTTGCTGTTTTCTGCTGTTTTTGGTTTCAGAAATCCTAGTAAGGAAATATTCTCGGAATTGGACGAAATCAACGCCCAGGGTCCTATTTTTGCACGAAGCTTCCAAGACCGAAGAGCGAAGGAAGTGGGGCCACGAGGCGCCGCCACACTAGGGCGGCGCGGCCAGCCCTGGCCGCGCCGACCTAGCGTGTGGGGCCCTCGTGTGGCCCCCGCGTTGCCCTTCCGCCTACTTAAAGCCTCCGTCGCGAAACCCCGACCGAGAGCCACGATACGGAAAACCTTCCAGAGACGGCCGCCGCGAATCCCATCTCGGGGGATTCAGGAGATCGCCTCCGGCACTGCCGGAGAGGGATTCATCTCCCGGAGGACTCTACACCGCCATGGTCGCCTCCGGAGTGATGAGTGAGTAGTTCACCCCTGGACCATGGGTCCATAGCAGTAGCTAGATGGTCGTCTTCTCCTTGTTGTGCTTCATTGTTGGATCTTGTGAGCTGCCTAACATGATCAAGATCATCTATATGTAATTCTATATGTTGTGTTTGTCGGGATCCGATGGATAGAGAATACTATGATTATGGTGATTATCAATCTATTGTTTATGTGTTTTTTATGATCTTGCATGCTCTCCGTTATTAGTAGAGGCTCTGGCCAAGTTTTTACTCTTAACTCCAAGAGGGAGTATTTATGCTCGATAGTGGGTTCATGCCTTCATTGACACCTGGGACAGTGACAGAAAGTTCTAAGGTTGTGATGTGCTGTTGCCACTAGGGATAAAACATTGATTCTATGTCTAAGGATGTAGTTGTCGATTACATTACGCACCATACTTAATGCAATTGTCTGTTGCTTAGCAACTTAATACTGAATGGGGTTCGGATGATAACCTGAAGGTGGACTTTTTAGGCATAGATGCAGTTGGATGGCGGTCTATGTACTTTGTCGTAATGCCCAATTAAATCTCACTATATTTATCATATCATGTATATGCATTGTTATGCCCTTCTCTATTTGTCAATTGCCCGACTGTAATTTGTTCACCCAACATGCTTTTATCTTATGGGAGAGACACCTCTAGTGAACTGTGGACCCGGTCCTATTCTTTACATAGCATACAATCTAAATTGTTTTTACTGTTTTCTTTGCAAACATCTTCCACTCGATACGCTTAATCCTTTGTTACAGCAAGCCGGTGAGATTGACAACCTCACTGTTTCGTTGGGACAAAGTACTTGGGTTGTGTTGTGCAGGTTCCACGTTGGCGCCGGAATCCCTGGTGTTGCGCCGCATCACATTTCGCGACCATCAACCTTCAACGTGCTTCTTGGCTCCTCCTGGTTCGATTAAACCTTGGTTTCTTTCTGAGGGAAAACTTGCTACTGTGCGCATCATACCTTCCTCTTGGGGTTCCCAACGAACGTGTGAGTTACACGCCATCACCATCTTCTATATTAATAGCATGTTGGCAAATAGCGGGAGAAATCCCCTTCAAATCATCAAGAGTATAGCCAATAGCTCCTCGGTGCTTCTTCAATATTTCCAATAATCTTTCTTCCTCAATATCTGAAAGCTTAGCACTAATAATAACATGATATGTTTTCTTCTCATCAATATAAGCATACTTAAGATTATCAGGTAATGGTTTCAAATCAAATACAGGATCTTCTTTTGGTGGTGGTGTAACACCTAAATCCTCAACCGGTAAGTCATGTTTAAGAATAGGTTGACGAAGGAAAATTTCATCAAGCTCATCCCTTTCTTCCCTAAAAACTTCACTCTCACTATTCTCCAAATGTTGCTGCAAAGGATTACTAGGAGCAAGAGCAATAGATGCACACTGTTCAACTCTAAAATCTTCATTAGGCAAATCAGCTTTATAAGGAGTTTTGGCAAATTTAGAGAAGTTAAACTCATAAGATTCACCAGCAAATTTAGTAACAATTTTCTCTTTCTTGCAATCTATAATAGCTCCACATGTATTTAGAAAAGGTCTACCAAAAATAATAGGACAAAACTTACTAGCAGCAGAACCAAGTACCAAAAAGTCAGCAGGATATTTAATCTTACCACATAGAACTTCAACATCTCGAACAATACCAATGGGAGAGATAGTTTCTCTATTAGCTAGCCGAATAACCACATCAATATCTTCAAGTTCACAAGAACCAATTTCATGCATAATTTCCGTGTAGAGCTCATAAGGAATGGCACTAATACTTGCACCAATGTCGCATAAACCATAATAGCAATGATCACCAATTCGAACAGAGAGCACAGGAACACTGGCTTTCATAGACTTATTAGGATGCGAAACAATATTAGAAGCATCTTCACAAAAAATAATATGACCATCTTCCACATTTTCAGTAACAAGATCTTTAACTATTGCAACAGCAGGTTCAACTTTTATTTGTTCTTCAGGTTCTATGGGTTTCTTTGCACTTTTATTAACTACACTAGTTATAACAGAATACTCCTTCATTTTAGCAGGGAAAGGAGTTTTTTCAATATAAGCTTCAGGAAGAACATGATCAACAGTTTTAATTTCAATACATTTACCTTTAGGCGAATCAACTTTATCTTTATATGGTTCATGATACTTATCAAAATTCTTCCTAGGCAATTCAAAATGAGAGGCAAAGGCTTTATAAATATTTGCAACAACTTGAGAGTCAAGACCATATGTAGCACTCATATTACGATATTCATCAGTATCCATAAAAGTTTCAATGCATTCATAATTATAATTTATACCTGACACTCTACCTTTGTCGTTCTCCCATCCTTCAGTATTTTCTTGGATTCGATCAAGAAGGTCCCATTTAAACTCTTCTTTATTGCGTGTGAATGATCCAGAACAAGAAGTATCCAGCAAGGTTTTATCTTGAAAAGACAGTCTTGCATAGAAATTATCAATAATAATATTACCAGGAAGCTCATGAATGGGGCATTTGAGCATTAAAGACTTCAATCTCCCCCACGCTTGGGCAATACTCTCTCCATCATGAGGCCAGAAATTATATATTCGGTTGCGGTCTTTGTGAATTTCACTTGGAGGATAGAATTTAGAGTAAAATATAGGCACAATATCCTTCCAATCAAGAGAACGCCCATCCTTCAGCAGTTTATACCAATGCGCCGCTTTACCAGATAGCGACATAACAAATAATTTCTTCCTAACTTCATCCATTGAAATACCTGCACATTTGAATAACCCGCATAATTCATGTAAAAACAGTAAATGATCTCCAGGATGAACAGTTCCATCCCCTTCATAGCGGTTATCCACAACACGTTCAATAATTTTCATAGGTATTTTATATGGTATTACTTCCTCACCTGGCGCCTCATCCACTACCATTGCAGTAGTAGTAGATTTCCCAAATAGAAATTCAAGGGAGGATCTCTCCATAATGACTTATAGTAGCAAGCAGAAACAAAATCAGCACGTACAGTAAAAGTTTCCTTACCAATTCCACTTACCAATAGCGCTTCACTCCCCGGCAACGGCGCCAGAAAATAGTCTTGATGACCCACAAGTATAGGGGTGTATCGTAGTACTTTCGATAAATAAGAGTGTCGAACCCAACGAGGAGCAGAAGGTGTTGACAAGCAGTTTTGATGAAGGATTCACTGTAAATGCTCACAGACAAGTTTTCAGGGGGTTTTGATATAGCAGATAAATAAAGTACAAGTAAATAAAATGCGAGAGAAATAATTGCAGCGAGTGGCCCAATCCTTTTTAGCACAAAGGACAAGCCGGTTTGTTTACTTATAATGACCAAACGTTCTTGAGGACACACGGGGATTTTAGTCTAGTGCTTTCGCTTCATACGGCTGATTAATCTTCATTGTTTTGATAAGTGTTGTGTGGGTGAACCTATGCTAATGCACCGCCCTTCCTAGGACTAATACATACTTGTGATTATACCCCTTGCAAGCATCCGCAAATACAAGAAAGTAATTAAGATAAATCTAACCACAGCCTTAAACTCTGAGATCCTGCTATCCCTCCTGCACCGATATACTAACGGGGTTTAGATTGCTGTCACTCCGGCAACCCCACAATTAGCAAACGAATACAAGATGCACTCCCCTAGGCCCATAAAGGTGAAGTATCATGTAGTCGACGTTCACATGACACCACTAGAAGAGTAACACCACAACTTAAATATCATAACATTGAATACTACTCAACAATAATTCACTACTAACATCCAGACTTCACCCATGTCCTCAAGAACTAAACGAACTACTCACGAGACATCATATGGAACATAATCAGAGGTGATATAATGATGAATAACAATCTGAACATAAACCTTGGTTCAATGGTTTCACTCAATAGCATCAATAACAAGTAGTAATCAACACCGGGAGAGTTTCCCCTATCAAACAATCAAGATCCAACCCAAATCGTTACAGCGGTGACGAGATGCAGCGGTGGAGATGGCGGTGTAGATGATGGAGATGATGGTGATGATGATGGAGATGATGTCCAGCTCGATGACGATGGCGATGGCGTCGATTTCCCCCTCCGGGAGGGAATTTCCCAGTTCCTGCCCGCCGGAGAGCTCTTTTCTCTCTGGTGTTTCTCCGCCCCGCAGAGCGGCTCTGTCAATTCTCCGTCACTCCCCAGGTCTTAGGTTTTCGGGGCGAAGAAGTACGCGAAGGAGAGGCGGCGAGGGGGCTGTGGGCCCCCTCCCCACAAGGCGGCGCGGCCAGGCCAGGGCCCACGCCGGCCTATGGGGGGGCCATGGTGGCCCCTCTCGGCCCCTCCTTTTGGCTCCCTTCGTCTTCTGGAAAAATAGGAATTTTCGTATAACTTTCGTCAATTGTTGATCTTCAGAAATATGGTGTCCTGACGGTGCTTTTTCCAGCAGAATCCTGACTCCGGTGAATAATTCTCCAATGATCATGAAACATGCAAAATAGATGAAATAACATAAGTATCATCTCTAAATATGAAATATATCAATGAATAACAGCAAATTATGATATAAAATAGTGATGCAAAATGGACGTATCACATTTTATTAGTCTTTGAGAGATTATAACGAACTTGATTGGCCTCCTCCAGTAGGGCATCACATGCTTCTGATCTCGATCTCAACATATCAACTTGGTTTCTTAACACATCTGCTGCAGCTCGTTCTATTTGGAGTTGTTCCTCCAGAACTTGTGCAGAGAAAGACTTGGACTTGGACTTGGACTTGGACTGCAAAAACCCAGCATTTCGCAGGAAAGTGTTTTTGGTGATATCTTTATTTTTAAGTACCATGGTAAATGTCTCCATACATTCTTCTAGAGTTTTTTCCATACCGTCTTTCCCGGGTTTTGCCATCTCCAATTTCATATTTGCCTGAAAAGTTTTCAGTCGTGTAAAAATTAAAGTTATTACAGAGAAACATGCAGACGGTAGATTTAATGTGTATGAACTACTTTTAATCCTACAAGTTGGTATGCCTGATTACACATCAAATGCATTTTCACAAAAACGCCTAAAAGATCATATTGACATGCCCATTATTGCTCCTACAAATTGGCAAGTGTGTCGTTAAAAAAATTAAATCATAAAGAAGACTTACAATAACACTTTCTGCGAGTTCTCCTATCACATTATGTTTGTTCTTCTGGCATGCCTCGAACTGCTCTGCCAGAGTCATCTCTTTGTCTGGTTGCATGTTGTTTGCATGATCTACTTTCTGCATTTTTGTACAATCATATAGAAATCAAATAACGTGGTTAAAATGGAGGATGGAAATATAACATGCACATGGAGTTCTACACAATTTACGAGTAACATATGTAGCAGTACAGACCAGCGGGGCATTACTTTTTGCCAGAGATGCCCAACCAAGTGACGAGATCCTGTACGGCTTGGTAAACGTTGTTTCAAGCGGTTAGCCTGGTTCCTTTTAGACAACGTCTGCAAAAGGAGACTAGTGAGACACTGGCGCAAAATAAGTATTCGGAATTTAATCTGGTTTCACGGTCCTCATAAGCCATACCACATTCTTTGGATCAGACCAATGCTTGACAAGATCTCCCCACTGCTCGTCAGTCATACAGGGTGCAGGAGACTTTGTTCGAACATTGGCAGTAATCTGGCCAGTGAAGTATGTCGCCTTAAGCTTATAGCGGTGCTGGCGCAACAATTCTTTGAATATGGAAGCGATGACAAACTTTACATCCTCATTATCCTCATCGAATTCAAACCTTAACTGCTCACAACGGTGGAATGATTGGTGAGTTATATAGCATAGAAACAACAGTAAGCTACAAGAAATGGGACAGATCAATGTGGAATAATTTATCATTACCAGGAGAAGCATGACTTACATGTAAATTATGCACTAAACTCTCGAACTGTGAAGGGGTGTCAACGTGCTGCTTCCACAATGGGAAGGTAGGAAGTTCATTCCTGATAAAATAGCCAATATGTGATACAAGATATGAAGATTCATGCGGATGAAGTGGCCTTCTGCCACCTACAATAGATGTGATGCGAAATCTTGAACCCATTCCGGAAATCTTAGCTGCAAGTTTTCTTCCTACCGTTGGCCCCCTCGTTTTTATTGATCGTGGCGAACCTACCAAGTTAATCATTACATCAAGCTATCATGGTATATAGATACATAAGGGAGCATTAAACTACAAGTCTTGAAAAAAGTATTACCTTTTTTGGCGTGGGTCTCGTCATCGGGAGAGGAGTTGTCTTTCGCAGGACTAAGGGTCGGAGGGAGATCATCACCAGTTTGCTGGTGTTGTGGCAGCACTGTTTGGACATTTGAGGTTGTATCATCTGGGACTAGCATCATGTGTCCTTGGCCATTATTACCTACCACCACTCCTGATGATGCCAATTGTTGGCTCGAATTTGCTGTGGAAACTGGTTCTGTTGGCAATTGTTGCTGAGAAACAGTATTGGCAACTGGTGGTTGTGGAATGTGTGGGCTGGTACATGCTGGGGCTACTTCTGTCTGATTCGATGGTTTGTGGTTTTTACGAGACCTTTTACTGTTATCATTCTCGGCCTGTTCGCCACCTCGTGTCAGTCTTTTGTTAGACCTTGTAATAGGAGGAGCAGCACGAGCATCAGGCTTAACCCTTTTTTTATTACGCACTGTCACCCATCCTCCGGTATCAGCCTGAGGTTCCTGTTGAGTGTTCTTCCTCCTGTTCGTTCTTGAAAAGTTCTTGCCCGAATCTGCAGATGCCTGTCACACATAAATGATATTTCAATGTACAATATTATATGATGATGATATGCAGATGGAATGGAAAAACAGTAAGGCAACATATGCAAAAACATATATGATGCGTTAACTAAGCAGGAAAAATGTAGTAATGAGATTGAACATGGCATGGGTAACATATTTGGTAGGACTGGGATACAACAAATGGAAGTTGGGACAAATAATTCGATGACAGGACAGAGAAAACTCACCTTGTTGTGTTGCAGAGGATAGTCGACCAGGGCATCTTCCTGAGTCAGCTCGCCATGACTATAAATCCACTTTTTCTCCTTTTTAATCTCAATAGAAAGAAAATAGAAAGAAACAGAAAGTTTTATTGTGTTAACAATGTATGTTTTAAGATAGAATCTATTGAAGAGAGTAATAGAAACTGGAGCAAAAAAAGCAGGAATCTTTTTTTTTTTTTAGATTGGAAAAAAGTAAGTAGAATTATATTCAAAATAAAAGGAAAATTCTGAATCAGAGGAATGTTCCGTATCCTTTGTGAGGGACGTGGGTGGCGTTTTTGCACTAGACCTTGTAGAAGGATGTAGTGTTAGGCCCAACGAGGCTGCAACTCGGCTATTATGCAGGATAGTTTGCCTCCGTTGCTCTTCGTACTCATTCTCGAGTGGAAGACCTAACATGCATTGGCGAGAAATGCAGATGAGATTTATCATGGAACTGTGCATGTAAGAACAAATTAATAGTAGCAGTGAGACTGCTCAAAAGGTGTAATGACAAACAAACTATGGCTCAAAAATAATTGATGTTCATATTGTCAAGCTTCATGCACTAGCCAACGCAACCGGAAGTCCGGACTGATGGAAAGGGCAAACAAATTATGGCTCAAAAATAATTTACGTTGGGCAACAGAGGGCAGCAGCAACAATTTTTAGGATAAGTATGAATGTCAAGCTTCATGCAGTAGCCAACGCAACCAAAAGTCCGAACTGATGGAAAGGGCTAAGCAATCCACATATAGACTCAAACACATATAAGTGTCATTTCATGCCAATGGTTAACCATATGGAATGGCGTGTGCTTAATATAATTGCCTAGGGTCTTCCAAGTTCCAACAGATCGGTCTATTGGATGAACTTGCTAGAGCATGCAATTCGAAATGGTATCAGACCTACAAGGTCCTGAGTTCAAATCCTAGCAAGTAGCAACGCAGTATTCAAAATAAATATTTCCAGCCTTCCTAAAAAAATATCTAATGATACATGCCTAAGGCTCGGTCTATTGAATGAGCGGTTTTATCACTTAGCACCACAAGTTGGGGATTTTTAATCACAAAACACCAACATTTGGGGAAATTATTTCACATAACACATTATTTGTCATTAGTTGGCTTGACAAGAGCATCACCCTACAGCGTGACACCAATTTACAGTACGTGAGCATGTTTGCTACAAACAAATGAATTTTGGTGTGAAATTTTGTAGACACTCTGTGGAAATGAGAATATGAGTCACACTTGTTACATATGCTACACACAAAATGAATTACCATATGACAAATATTCATTGAAATTATAACCACACAAGAACATGAGATTTGGGTAATATATTCTGTACCAGCATAAGGTTTTGATAATGTGTACCAATACAACTACCCTGGACATAAGATTTTTTTGAACTGTCTGGACATAAGATTAAACTACTAGTGTTGACAAACAGCTTTGTATTTAGCGTTTAACAGAAAATACCACAAAATAAAGTCTAATTGTCTTTCACCTGCTGTCACTCTTAAACTGACGGTGGCCTGAAGTCACTAATGGGCTATCAAACAGAGATCATGTATTCTGCGAAACAATTACCCCAAATGTTGGTGTTTTGTGATACAAATTTCTAGGGTTGTGGTTCTGTGATAAAATAAAATCCCGAACTTCTGGTGTTAAGTGATAAAACCTCATTGGATGAACTGGCTAGAGCATGCAATTCCACATGGCGCACAAAGAGTTGCAAATAGAAAAAATACAGGCAGTTTAATACTATCAATAAATTGCTCTGCTAGCTTGACTGCTATCATAACCTTTGTAAAACGTACTACCACCATCCCGAAGTTTTTACCAAAAATCATTATTAACATGCAAAATACAAATTTAATATCATTAAATAGATAACGAATATATTTTCGTACGGTATCTACAAAATATTATATTTCTTGATAGATTGTTCTGAAAGTTTGGTCAAACTTTACTTGGTTTGACTTTTATAAATAAGCCTTCAGGTTTGGGGTGGAGGTAGTATACTTCAAACCCCAAAAAAGTACCGCACAGATGTGATATTTGGAAAAGAAAAGCGTAACGAAAGCGGACATAAGCTCTGCCTCTTCATCAGCAGATGTAAGGTTACGATCAGCAGAGTTCCGAGATAAAAAAAATACAGGCAGTTTAATACTATCAACAAATTGCTCTGCTAGCTTGACTGCTATCATAACCTTTGTAAAATGCATACTTCAAACCCCCAAAACATATCACACAGAAGTGATTCTCGGAAAAGAAATGCATAGCGAAAGCGGACATAACCTCGATCTTCCTCTCGATCAGCAGATGTAAGGTTGAGATCTCATATAGCTACGCGGCAAACAACTATCTACACTGATCTAATATCAGCAAGAATGCATTGCAAGAAAGCAACGAAAACTAGTGTCAGAAATCAAATGCATATAACAAAAGCGGACATGTAAAGTATTCATCAACCTTCGTCTGAGGCCCGGGCGGATTTACTCTTTGGTTGGGGGTGGTCGACTTTGGGGCCGCGTTTTTTGCCCATCTCGATCTCCGGTGAGGTGGACTACAGAGTCGGGGAAGCAGATCCGGAGCAGATATGGCGCGGTCAACGTCGGCGTCGAGGAAGCAAATCCGGCTTGCTAGACAGCAAGGGAGGTCCGCCGGTAAAACGTGGTCGGTCACTACGGTGGCCGGTGAGGAGGCAGTGATGGTGAGGAGGGGCGGTAGGCACGGCCGTCGTCGTGGGAGTGTGCCTGGTAGAAGCATGAGAAAGATGTGGTGTTCGAATTGTGCTCTACAGGGAAATATCCTCTGTTGACCGATGTTTTATAGGCCGACGGGCAAACCGCAGGTTTTGGGGTAGCTTGAAAATGGGACGCGCCAACAATTTCGGCGCGTGTTTTGCGGCAGAGACGAAAGTCACCCATAAGAAACTTTCCTCATGGAATACCTTTTGCTTGTTGGTTGGTCGTGTGGACAACATATATAGTGGGAGATGCCCATAGCTAGCTAGGCCATTCATATCAAACTCGAGTGATTATCACTAAGTTTACAATGAATATATTTCATGACACTCGCTATTGGCCGGATAGTAGAAAATATATTTCATGAATATCCCATATTAGTTAATTTATATTATTTCAATTGCTAAAATATTTTCATATTCTTTTAGAGTTCTAAAAACACACTACACAATGACAATGGATATTACCACTACCTTCTAGGTCCCGGCCATCAGATTTAGGGCTCCTTTGATTCATAGGATTTGCATAGGAATTGTGTAGGATTTGGTTCCTATGGAAAATTTTCCTATACATGTTGTTTGATTCATACGAATATATCCTATAGGAAAAATTCCTATGGAAATCTTGTAGTGTAATTCCTATAGGAAAAAAACATTAGCTCATACCTCATGAAAAATTCCTTTGCTTCAATCAAACATACTTCATCTTCCTATGGGATTCAAATAGACATGCCATTTAATCCTATGACTTTCCTATTCCTATGCTTTTTCTATCCTTTGAATCAAAGGAGCCCTTAGAGAAAAGTAGCTTAGCCAGAGATTTAGACCTTTGTGCAACAAATACATGAGTTGGTGATATGTGCAAAAGAACAGGTTAAGTGAGTGTTCTGTGCAACAATGACAACAATAAGTGGAGTTTCGTGCAAAGGATAAAAGGTGCAAAAGGGATCACACGGAAGGAGAAAGAGAAAGGGAGAGCAGTGCCTCACGGGGCCGCTGTTATTTATGGTGAAAAGAAATGCTTCACTTTTTTCGGTGAGTGATGTTGACTGGCACACAGGGTTTCAGTTCTGTAGACCTGCAGTGCAGGCTACGCGCCCGTCTAATATTCTTTTTTTTTCAGCGACAAATGGGAGAGAGAGAGAGAGTCTTGACGATGCGTCTTTACTTGACAAAGAAGATTGCTGGGAGTTTGCCTACCTACCGCACGTGACTTGTGCTCACTGATGTGTGGGACCTACACGCATGGGAACCACACGTAAGTGACCGACCTACTTTATTCTAGGGGTGCCCGTCAAGCTAATACATAGTCTGCAACATGAAACTCTATTCGCTTATAAAATCTGAACTTTGAAATCCAATTTAATTTAAGTCTATTATTGGTCATATCAAGTATAAAATTACATTCTGAAACTTGTTCAACGCTTTCTCATAAATTATTATGGTAGTTTTTTAAAATCAAATGCTAATTGATTTGAGATAAAAACATATATTATTGCACAACAATGGGATATTAAAATATCTATTTGTAAATAAAATTAAGAAGTCAATGTTGTGGTAAGTTAGGAGGTTCAAAGGGTAAACCAAATATAACGTTTTGTTCAATCTCATAGTTAATATTACCAAGTTTGATTCTCCCTGGACAGCTTTGTTATAGTGTTCCCTAATTGGGCATGGTGGTGCATCTTGCCATTTCTAACACTGTTGATGACTAGACTTTTCAAGTTTTCGGTATAAAAAATCGTTTTTCATTTTCTAGATGATAAAATATGTTTATTTTGTGCATGGGGTAGATAAAATATGGGTCAAAATGGCGCATCTACATTTTTAAAATAAATTAGGCCATATTTTAATGCCAATTCCCAAATTTACGGTTTTTAGTGCTTTCTAGCTAGTTTCGCACATTTAAATGACTGTATGCTGATTTATTGAAAGTAAATCAAATTTGAATTGTAGGTGTGTTATAACTTGGTCCTACAAGTCCCCACAAATCATTTTTAGATACATATTACTTACTATATATAGAAACCAGTGATAGTACTAAAATATTCAACCCCTTTGCAAGGATAATCATGTCGACCATTTTGACCTGGTTTAGAAATAAATAAATGAAAATGAAGAAAACCTCAAAAATGAAACCCTTCCGCATGGAGTGTGCTTGTATGTGTTAGTTGACAGGGAAAATAATAAACATGTGATAGGGTAGTGAAAAACAAAATGTCTTCACACAAAGCAGACTATCGTGTATGAAGATTCCTGGTTTGCAAGCCAAATGATATAGTTATGGCCATATTTGTGGCATAGTTTGTTACAATGTGCCCAAATTGGGCATGGTGGTGCATCTTGCCATTCCCAACAATGTTGCTGACTAGACTTTTCAACTTTTCGGTATATAAAACTCATTTATCAATTTCTAGATGACAAAATAGGTTTATTTTGTGAATGGGGTACATAAGATATGGCTCAAAATGGCGCCTCTACATTTTTAAGATAAATAAGGCCACATATTAGTGGAAATTCCCAACGCTTTACGTTTTTTAGTGCTTTCTAGCTAGTTTCACACATTTAAATGACTTTATGCTGATTTATTGAAAGTAATTCCAATTTGAAATGTAGGTGTGTTATAACTTCGTCCTATAAATCCCCAAAAATCATTTTTGGATACATATTACTTACTATATACAGAAACATGTGATAGGGTAGTAAAAAACAAAATGTCTTCACAAGACGGACTATAGTGTGTATGAAGATTCATGTGCTTTGGTTTTCAATTTTTGATTTTTTCTGAATGTTTATGCCCATTTGAATCTTGGTCAAATCCTAGGTTTGATCAAGATTTAAGCAAGTTTAAAACACATGAAAATGAAAAGGTAAGCTTGGATCCTTCTTAGTCATTCTAAAATGAAGCTTTTGGGGGGTTTTTGAAATCTCAATGTTTGAAACCCAAAACCACTTCTCTTCATATGGTTGGCTTCATAAGAAAGAGTTTAGGGTTAGGGGTAGATACATGATTTGTCGGGTTTGAATATGTCTAGAACTTGTTTATCAATTTGAATGCTTACTATATATATGACTTAAGAATACTATGTGCTTTGGTTTTTCTTTTCTATTTTTTTGATTTTTTTCTGAATTTTTATGCTCATTTGAATCTTGTTGGTCAAATCCTAGGTTTGACCAAGATTTAAACAAACTTAAAACATGAAAATTAAAAGGTAAGCCTATATCCTTCTTAGTCACTCTAAAATGAAGCTTTTGGGAGGTTTTTGAAATTTCCATGTTTGAAACCCAAAACCATTTCTCTTCATGCTTGACTTCATAAGATAAAGTTTAGGGTTAGGTGTAGATACATGATTTGGATGGTTTGAATATGTCTAGACCTTGTTTATCAACTTCAGTTCTTACTATATGACATAAGAAGACTATGTGCTTTGGTTTTTCATTTTTTTATTTTTTCTGAATGTTTATGCCCATTTGAATCTAAAGGTGAGAGAACACGTTAAAGGTTATTCTAACAAAGGTCATGCTTGGAATCTTACCTATGTATTATTGTACATCACAAATGTGAAATGAAAATATGTGCATCGATCTCTATAAACCATAAACCCTAACCCTAACTATATAGAAAAAGGTGAATGTTTATCGGGTTTGAGTTTTTATGCCCATTTGAGTCTTGGTCAAATCCTAGGTTTGACCAAGACTTAAGCAAGTTTAAAACACATGAAAATGAAAAGGGTAAGCCTGGATCCTTCTTAGGGTTAGGGCCAGGGTAGATACATGATTTTTCTAGTTTGAATATGTCTAGACCATGTTTATCAACTTGAGTGCTCATGCATTATATGACATAAAAAGGCTATGTGCGTTTTTTTATTTTTTATACCCATTTGAATCTCGTTCAAATCCTAGTTTTGATCAGGATTTAAACAAGTTTAAGACATGAAAATGAAAAGGTAAGCCTGGATCCTTCTTAGTCATTCTAAAAATGAAGCTTTTGGGGGTTCTTGAAATCTCAATGTTTAAACCCAAAACCACTTCTCTTCACGGTTGACTTCATAAGACAGAGTTTAGGGTTAGGAGTAGATACATGATTTGTCGGGTTTGAATATGTCTAGACCTTGTTTATCATCTTGAATGCTTACTATATGACATAAGAAGACTATGTGCATTGGTTTTTCATTTTTTCGTTTTTTTATTTTCCTGCCCATTTGAATCTTGGTGAAATCCTAGGTTTGAGCAAGATTTAAACAAGTTTAACACGTGTAAACGAATAAGTAAGCATGGATCCTTCTTAGTCACTCCAAAATGTACCAATTGATAGATGTGTTAACTTTGCTTCATGGAAAAATTAATGTCATGTAAATGAGTTAACTTGGATTTCCTACCCTTTAGTCCATAGGTAACTTTGTTCTAATGCACTATAATAATCAACCGAGTTTTTACACAACAGGTCTGTCACTTACGTGTGGTGCCCATGCGTGAGGTCCCACACTTCAGTGAGCACAAGTCACGTGCAATAGGTACGCAAACTCCCAGCCATTTTCTTTGTCAAGAGAAGACGCATCAGGATGCGTATTGGAAGTCTGTGGGTCCTTTGGATCCTTCGGTTGTCCCTCTCACAAAAAAAACAAATCTCTCTCATTCTCGGCCTTGCTCGACTCGCTCCGCACCTCCTGCTCACTGACAAAACCTGCACAAAAGTCAATATCATCACCCGAAAAGGGGAGACACCATAATGCACTCCCTTCTTCACTCCTTCCGAGTGATCCCTCTTCCTTCGAGTTTCACTCGACGGGCAAACACACATGTGCTGCATAGTAATAATAAAAAATTAGAAAAATCAACCTACGAATCTATGATTAAATAGGTTAATCTAGGGTTTTGCCCACTACTACAGATCAAGTTCAAAAATATCCAACTACTGGTTCGATTTTGGGCTACTAATGTGCGTTGGTTTTTTATTTTTTATTTTTTTCTGAATGTTTATGCCCATTTGAATCTTGGTCAAATCCTATGTTTGACCAAGATTTAAACACGCATAAACATGAAAATGAAAAGGTAAGCTTCGATCCTTTTTAGTCACTCTAAAATTAAGCTTTTGGGATGTTTTTGAAATTTCCATGTTTGAAACCCAAAACCACTTATCTTCATGCCTGACTTCATAAGACATAGTTAAGGGTTAGGGGGTAGATACATGCTTTTTCTATTTTGAATATGTCTACACCTTGTTCATCAACTTGAAGGCTTACTATATATATATGACATAAGAAGGCTATGTGCTTTAGTTTTTCATTTTTTTATGTTTTTTGAATTTTTATGCCCATTTGAATCTTGGTCAAATCCTAGGTTTGACCAAGATTTAAACAAGATTAAAACATGAAAATGAAAAGGTAAGCCTGAATCCTTCTTAATTAGTCACTCTAAAATGAAGCTTTGGGGGGGTCTAGAAATTTCCATGTTTGAGACCCAAAACCACTTCTCTTCATGTTTGACTTCATAAGACAGATCGAGTTTAGGGTTAGGGACATGGTAGATACATGATTTTTCTTGTTTTAATATGTCTAGACCATGTTTATCAACTTGAATGCTCATTATATGACATAAGAAGACTATATGTGTGTTGGTCAAATCCTATGTTTGACCAAGATTTAAACAAGCATAAATCCTGAAAATGAAAAGGTAATTAAGCTTGGATCCTTCTTATTCACTCTAAAATTAAGCTTTTGGGGGAAGTTTTTGAAATTTCCATGTTTGAAACCCAAAACCACTTCTCTTCATGCTTGACTTCATAAGACATAGTTAAGGGCTAGGGGTAGATACATGCTTTTTCTGTTTTGAATATGTCTAGACCTTGTTCATATCGATCAACTTGAATGCTTACTATATATATATGACATAAGAAGGCTATGTGCTTTGGTTTTCATTTTTTGATTTTTTCTAAATGTTTATGCCCATTTGAATCTTGGTCAAGTCCTAGGTTTGACCAAGATTTAAGCAAGTTTAAAACACATGAAAATGAAAAGGCAAGCGTGGATCCTTCTTAGTCATTCTAAAATGAAGCTTTTGGGGGGGTCGATCTTGAAATCTCAATATAATGTTTGTAACCCAAAACCACTTCTCTTCATGCTTGACTTCATAAGACAAAGTTAAGGGTTAGGGGTAGATCGATACATGCTTTTTTCTGTTTTGAATATGTCTAGACCTTGTTGATCAACTTGAATTCTTACTATATATGACATAAGAAGGCTATGTGCTTTGGTTTTCATTTTCTGGTTTTTTTGAATTTTATGCCCATTTGAATCTTGGTTGAATACTAGCTAGGTTTGATCGACCAAGATTTAAACAATTTCAAAACATGAAAATGAAAAGGCAAGCATGGATCTTTTTTAGTCACTCTAAAATGAAGCTCGTGGGAGGTTCTTGAAATTTCCATGTTTGAAACCAATAGACTTCGTAAGATCGACCGACTTTATGGTTAGGGGGTAGATACATGCTTTTTCTGTTTTGAATATGCCTAGAACTTGTTCATCAATTTGAAATTTCCATGTTTGAAACCCAAAACCCCACTTCTCTTCATGCTTGACTCCATAATACAGAGTTTAAGGTTAGGGCCAGGGTAGATACATGATTTTTCTAGTTTGAATATGTCTAGACCATGTTTATCAACTTGAGTGCTCATGCATTATATGACATAAAAAGACTATGTGCTTTGGTTTTTCATTTTTTTTTATTTTTTCTGAATGTTTATGCCCATTTGAATCTAAAGGTGAGAGAACACGTTAAAGGTTATTCTAACAAAGGTCATGCTTGGAATCTTACCTATGTATTATTGTACATCACAAATGTGAAATGAAAATATGTGCATCTCTATAAACCATAAACCCTAACCCTAACTATATAGAAAAAGATGAACAATCCATGCTTTTCGATTGCCTTTTTTGATCCACCTTTGGCTGGATTTCAAATTGGGGGGGGGGGTAGGGGACGAGTGTGTTTCTTTGGATGCCTCTCTCGTATTTGCTAGTTTTGGGGGTCACAAAAATTCAGGGTAGCATCATGCCCACCCCCTCCCTTCACGCGCGGAAAAAGTGGTAGGCGAGTAGTAAAATGGCATGAACAACAAGTTTCAAGTAAAATTTCGAATATAACCAGAATGTACCAATTGATAGATGAGTTAACTTGGCTTCATGGAAAAAATAATGTCATGTAAATGAGTTAACTTGGCTTTCCTACCCTTGAATCCATAGGAAACTTTGTACTAATACAGTATAATGATCACCCGAGTTATTACACCAACAGGTCTGTCACTTACGTGTGGTTCCCATGCGTGAGGTCCCACACTTCAGTGAGCACAAGTCATGTGCGGTCGGTAGGCAAACTCCCATCTTCTTTGTCAAGAGAAGACGCATCAAAACTCCCCCTCTCTCTCTCTCTCCAGTTATCCACCTCCGCTGGCTGCTGGTTTTGGCATTGCGTTTCTACCTCAGCTCGGAGGCCATGGTGTGCACGCACAGTAGGCCATGGCGATTTGGTCGCGCTAAGTGGTTCGTCCCCGGCTGCGACGAGGATCAATCTGGGCGGTGGCTGTTAAGGACCCGATCGCATTTCTTGCTTTCAGCGTGGGGTCTTCCATGTAAAAGTTAGGGATTTAGATGAAATTTCCTGTTTATTCTGTGTCTTGTTGTAAACTGTGCTCTGGTGCGTATTGGAAGTCTGAGTCCTTCAGGATCCTTCGGTTGTCCCTCTCTCTCTCAAAAAAAGAAAAAACATCTCTCTCATTATCGGCCTCGCTCGCTCGCACCTCCTGCGCACTGACAAACCCTGAAAAAGGTCAGACACCATAAATAAGAGGGCCCCACTCACTTCTCTCCCTTCGTCTCCTTCCGTGTGATCCCTCTTCCTCCGAGTTTCACTGGACGGGCAAACACATGTGCTGCCTAGAAATATTCGACCCCTTTGCATGGATAATCATGTCGACCATTTTTACCTGGTTTTGAAATAAATAAATGAAAATGAAGAAAACCTCAAAAATGAAACCCTTCCGCATTGAGTGCTTATAGGTGTACTAGTTGACAGGGAAAATAAGAAACTTGTGATAGGGTAGTAAAAAACAAAATGTCTTCACAAGACGGACTATAGTGTGTATGAAGATTCATGTGCTTTGGTTTTCAATTTTTGATTTTTTCTGAATGTTTATGCCCATTTGAATCTTGGTCAAATCCTAGGTTTGACCAAGATTTAAGCAAGTTTAAAACACATGAAAATGAAAAGGTAAGCCTGGATCCTTCTTAATTAGTCACTCTAAAATGAAGCTTTGGGGGGGGGGGTCTAGAAATTTCCATGTTTGAAACCCAAAACCACTTCTCTTCATGTTTGACTTCATAAGACAGATCGAGTTTAGGGTTAGGGACATGGTAGATACATGATTTTTCTTGTTTTAATATGTCTAGACCATGTTTATCAACTTGAATGCTCATTATATGACATAAGAAGACTATATGTGTGTTGGTCAAATCCTATGTTTGACCAAGATTTAAACAAGCATAAATCCTGAAAATGAAAAGGTAATTAAGCTTGGATCCTTCTTATTCACTCTAAAATTAAGCTTTTGGCGGGAAGTTTTTGAAATTTCCATGTTTGAAACCCAAAACCACTTCTCTTCATGCTTGACTTCATAAGACATAGTTAAGGGCTAGGGGTAGATACATGCTTTTTCTGTTTTGAATATGTCTAGACCTTGTTCATATCGATCAACTTGAATGCTTACTATATATATATGACATAAGAAGGCTATGTGCTTTGGTTTTCATTTTTTATTTTTTCTGAATGTTTATGCCCATTTGAATCTTGGTCAAGTCCTAGGTTTGACCATGATTTTAGCAAGTTTAAAACACATGAAAATGAAAAGGCAAGCCTGGATCCTTCTTAGTCATTCTAAAATGAAGCTTTTGGGGGGTTCTTGAATCTCAGTATAATGTTTGAAACCCAAAACCACTTCTCTTCATGGTTGACTTCATAATACATATAGTTTAGGGTTAGGGGTATATACATGATTTGTCGGGTTTGAATTTGTCTAGACATGCTTGTTTATCAACTTGAATGCTTACTAGCTATATGACATAAGAAGACTATATATGTGCGTTGGTTTTTCATTTTTTGTTTTTTCTGAATGTTTATGCCCATTTAAATCTTGGTGAAATCCTAGGTTTGACCTAGATTTAAACAAGTTTAAAACTAGGTATTTAAAAAGGTAAGCCTGTATCTTTCTTAGTCACTCTAAAATGAAGCTTTTGGGAGGTTTTTGAAATTTCCATGTTTGAAACCCAAAACCATTTCTCTTCATGCTTGACTTCATAATACAAAGTTTAGGGTTAGGTGTAGATACATGATTTGTCTGGTTTGAATATGTCTAGACCTTGTTTATCAACTTCAATTCCTACTATATGACATAAGAAGACTATGTGCTTTGGTTTTTCATTTTTTCATTTTTTCTGAATGTTTATGCCCATTTGAATCTAAAGGTGAGAGAGAACACGTTAAAGGTTATTCTAACAAAGGTCATTCTTGGAATCTTACCTATGTATTATTGTACATCACAAATGTGAAATGAAAATATGTGCATCGATCTCTATAAACACCATAAACCCTAACCCTAACTATATAGAAAAAGGTGAATGTTTATCGGGTTTGAGTTTTTATGCCCATTTGAGTCTTGGTCAAATCCTAGGTTTGACCAAGATTTAAGCAAGTTTAAAACACATGAAAATGAAAAGGGTAAGCCTGGATCCTTCTTAGTCATTCTAAAAATGAAGCTTTTGGGGGGTTCTTGAAATCTCAATGTTTAAACCCAAAACCACTTCTCTTCACGGTTGACTTCATAAGACAGAGTTTAGGGTTAGGAGTAGATACATGATTTGTCGGGTTTGAATATGTCTAGACCTTGTTTATCATCTTGAATGCTTACTATATATATGACGTAAGAAGACTATGTGCTTTGGTTTTTCTTTTCTTTTCTTTTTGTTTTTTTCTGAATTTTTATGCTCATTTGAATCTTGTTGGTCAAATCCTAGGTTTGACCAAGATTTAAACAAACTTGAAACATGAAAATTAAAAGTTAAGCCTGGATCCTCTCCTAGTCACTCTAAAATTAAGCTTTTGGAAAGTTTTTGAAATTTCCATATTTGAAACCCAAAACCACTTCTCTTCATGCTTGACTTCATAAGACAGAGTTAAGGGTTAGGGGTAGATACATGCTTTTTCTATTTTGAATATGTCTAGACCTTGTTTATCAACTTGAATGCTTATTTTATATGACATAAGAAGGCTATGTGCTTTGGTTTTTCATTTTTCTGGTTTTTTTAAATTTTATGCCCATTTGAATCTTGGTCAAATACTAGCTAGCTAGGTTTGACCAAGATTTAAACAATTTAAAAACATGAAAATGAAAAGGCAAGCCTGGATCTTTTGTAGTCACTCTAAAATGAAGCTCGTGGGAGGTTCTTGAAATTTCCATGTTTGAAACCAATACGACTTCTCTTCATGCTAGACTTCATAAGATCGACCGAGAGTTTATGGTTAGGGGGTAGATACATGATTTGTCTGGTTTGAACACATGTCTAAACTTTGTTTATCAACTTGAATGCTTACTATCTATATGACATAAGAAGCTAGACTATGTGCTTTTGTTTTTCATTCTTCTATATTTTTTTTTGAATTTTATGCCCATTTGAATCTTGGTCAAATCCTAGGGTTGACCAGGATTTAAACAAGTTTAAAATATGAAAACGAAAAGGCAAGCCTGGATCCTTCTTAGTCACTCTAAAATGAAGCAGCTTTTGGGATGTTCTTGAAATTTTTATGTTTGAAACCCAAAACCACTTCTCTTCATGCTTGACTTCATAAGACAGAGTTTAGTGTTAGGTGTAGATACATGATTTATCTAGTTTGAATATGTCTAGACCTTGTTTATCAACTTGAATTCTTACTTTATGACATAAGAAGGCTATGTGCTTTGGTTTTTCATTTTTCTGATTTTTTTGAATTTTATGCCCATTTGAATCTTGGTCAAATACTAGCTAGGTTTGACCAAGATTTAAACAAGTTTAAAACATGAAAATGAAAAGGTAAGCCTCGGTCCTTCTTAGTCACTCTAAAATGAAGCTTTTGGGAGGTTTTTGAAAATTCCATGTTTGAAACCCAAAACCACTTCTCTTCATGCCTTACTTCATAAGACATATTTTAGGGTCGTTAGGGAGTAGATACATGATTTGTCTGGTTTGAATATGTCTAGACCTTGTTTATCATCTTGAATGCTTACTATATGACATAAGAAGACTATGTGCATTGGTTTTTCATTTTTTTCGTTTTTTTATTTTCCTGCCCATTTGAATCTTGGTGAAATCCTAGGTTTGAGCAAGATTTAAACAAGTTTAACACGTGTAAACGAATAAGTAAGCATGGATCCTTCTTAGTCACTCCAAAATGTACCAATTGATAGATGTGTTAACTTTGCTTCATGGAAAAATTAATGTCATGTAAATGAGTTAACTTGGATTTCCTACCCTTTAGTCCATAGGTAACTTTGTTCTAATGCACTATAATAATCAACTGAGTTTTTACACAACAGGTCTGTCACTTACGCGTGGTGCCCATGCGTGAGGTCCCACACTTCAGTGAGCACAAGTCACGTGCAGTAGGTACGCAAACTCCCATCCATCTTCTTTGTCAAGAGAAGACGCATCAGATGCGTATTGGAAGTCTGTGGGTCCTTCGGATCCTTCGGTTGTCCCTCTCACAAAAAAAATCTCTCTCATTCTCGGCCTCGCTCGACTCGCTCGCTTGCACCTCCTGCTCACTGACAAAACCTGCACAACAGTCAACATCATCACCCGAAAAAGGGGAGACACCATAATGCACTCCCTTCTTCACTCCTTCCGAGTGATCCCTCTTCCTTCGAGTTTCACTCGACGGGCAAACACACATGTGCTGCATAGTAATAATAAAAAAGTAGAAAAATCGACCTACGAATCTATGATTAAATAGGTTAATCTAGGGTTTTGCCCACTACTACAGATCAAGTTCAAAAATATCCAACTACTGGTTCGATTTTGGGCTACTAATGTGCGTTGGTTTTTTATTTTTTATTTTTTCTGAATGTTTATGCCCATTTGAATCTTGGTCAAATCCTATGTTTGACCAAGATTTAAACACGCATAAACATGAAAATGAAAAGGTAAGCTTCGATCCTTTTTAGTCACTCTAAAATTAATCTTTTGGGATGTTTTTGAAATTTCCATGTTTGAAACCCAAAACCACTTATCTTCATGGCTGACTTCATAAGACAGAGTTAAGGGTTAGGGGTAGATACATGCTTTTTCTATTTTGAATATGTCTACACCTTGTTCATCAACTTGAAGGCTTACTATATATATATGACATAAGAAGGCTATGTGCTTTAGTTTTTCATTTTTTATGTTTTTTGAATTTTTATGCCCATTTGAATTTTGGTCAAATCCTAGGTTTGACCAAGATTTAAACAAGATTAAAACATGAAAATGAAAAGGTAAGCCTGAATCCTTCTTAATTAGTCACTCTAAAATGAAGCTTTGGGGGGGGGTCTAGAAATTTCCATGTTTGAAACCCAAAACCACTTCTCTTCATGTTTGACTTCATAAGACAGATCGAGTTTAGGGTTAGGGACATGGTAGATACATGATTTTTCTTGTTTTAATATGTCTAGACCATGTTTATCAACTTGAATGCTCATTATATGACATAAGAAGACTATATGTGTGTTGGTCAAATCCTATGTTTGACCAAGATTTAAACAAGCATAAATCCTGAAAATGAAAAGGTAATTAAGCTTGGATCCTTCTTATTCACTCTAAAATTAAGCTTTTGGCGGGAAGTTTTTGAAATTTCCATGTTTGAAACCCAAAACCACTTCTCTTCATGCTTGACTTCATAAGACATAGTTAAGGGCTAGGGGTAGATACATGCTTTTTCTGTTTTGAATATGTCTAGACCTTGTTCATATCGATCAACTTGAATGCTTACTATATATATATGACATAAGAAGGCTATGTGCTTTGGTTTTCATTTTTTGATTTTTTCTGAATGTTTATGCCCATTTGAATCTTGGTCAAGTCCTAGGTTTGACCAAGATTTTAGCAAGTTTAAAACACATGAAAATGAAAAGGCAAGCCTGGATCCTTCTTAGTCATTCTAAAATGAAGCTTTTGGGGGGTTCGATCTTGAAATCTCAATATAATGTTTGTAACCCAAAACCACTTCTCTTCATGCTTGACTTCATAAGACAGAGTTAAGGGTTAGGGGTAGATCGATACATGCTTTTTTCTGTTTTGAATATGTCTAGACCTTGTTGATCTATATATGACATAAGAAGGCTATGTGCTTTGGTTTTCATTTTCTGGTTTTTTTGAATTTTATGCCCATTTGAATCTTGGTTGAATACTAGCTAGGTTTGACCAAGATTTAAACAATTTTAAAACATGAAAATAAAAAGGCAAGCATGGATCTTTTTTAGTCACTCTAAAATGAAGCTTTTGGGAGGTTCTTGAAATTTCCATGTTTGAAACCAATAAGACTTCTCTTCATGCTAATAGACTTCATAAGATCGACCGACTTTATGGTTAGGGGGTAGATACATGCTTTTTCTGTTTTGAATATGCCTAGAACTTGTTCATCAATTTGAAATTTCCATGTTTGAAACCCAAAACCACTTCTCTTCATGCTTGACTCCATAATACAGAGTTTA
Organism: Lolium multiflorum; assembly: GCA_030979885.1. Lineage (NCBI taxonomy): Eukaryota > Viridiplantae > Streptophyta > Magnoliopsida > Poales > Poaceae > Lolium > Lolium multiflorum. The sequence goes on from CM061747.1 coordinate 69,638,706, forward strand.
AGGTTAGGGCAAGGGTAGATACATGATTTTTCTAGTTTGAATATGTCTAGACCATGTTTATCAACTTGAGTGCTCATGCATTATATGACATAAAAAGGCTATGTGCGTTTTTTTATTTTTTATACCCATTTGAATCTCGTTCAAATCCTAGTTTTGACCAGGATTTAAACAAGTTTATAACATGAAAATGAAAAGGTAAGCCTGTATCCTTCTTAGTCACTCTAAAATGAAGCTTTTGGGAGGTTTTTGAAATTTCCATGTTTGAAACCCAAAACCATTTCTCTTCATGCTTGACTTCATAAGATAAAGTTTAGGGTTAGGTGTAGATACATGATTTGACTGGTTTGAATATGTCTAGACCTTGTTTATCAACTTCAATTCTTACTATATGACATAAGAAGACTATGTGCTTTGGTTTTTCATTTTTTTGATTTTTTCTGAATGTTTATGCCCATTTGAATCTAAAGGTGAGAGAACACGTTAAAGGTTATTCTAACAAAGGTCATGCTTGGAATCTTACCTATGTATTATTGTACATCACAAATGTGAAATGAAAATATGTGCATCTCTATAAACCATAAACCCTAACCCTAACTATATAGAAAAAGATGAACAATCCACGCTTTTCGATTGCCTTTTTTGATCCACCTTTGGCTGGATTTCAAATTGGGGGGTAGGGGACGAGTGTGTTTCTTTGGATGCCTCTCTCGTATTTGCTAGTTTTTGGGGTTCACAAAAATTCAGGGTAGCATCATGCCCACCCCCTCCCTTCACGCGCGGAAAAAGTGTTAGGCGAGTAGTAAAATGGCATATATGACCAACAAGTTTCAAGTAAAATTTCGAATATAACCAGAATTTACCAATTGATAGATGAGTTAACTTGGCTTCATGGAAAAAATAATGTCATGTAAATGAGTTAACTTGGCTTTCCTACCCTTGAATCCATAGGAAACTTTGTACTAATACAGTATAATGATCACCTGAGTTATTACACCAACAGGTCTGTCACTTACGTGTGGTTCCCATGCGTGAGGTCCCACACTTCAGTGAGCACAAGTCATGTGCGGTAGGTAGGCAAACTCCCATCTTCTTTGTCAAGAGAAGACGCATCAAGACTCTCTCTCTCTCTCTCTCTCTCTCTCTCTCCCTCTCTCTCTCTCTCTCTCTCCAGTTATCCACCTCTAAAATCGATGCATATGAAGCTACATATATATGAAGCTACATATATATTCTTGGTCATAGTCCCCTTATCTAAAGAGGATGGATGCATGGCTTCACGTCGTCGTCGCTTTCATCGTCAGTATCATCGTCGTCCGAGTAGTAGTACTTCCTGCACATTGTTCCGTCGAACACCTTCACTGTGAGCACATCATCGCCTTCATATTTGAAGTGTACGAAGCAGCCGAAATCCACACCGTGCGCGATGGCGAAATTCTCCCAGCCCTTGTCGAGGTACATCCGGCCTTGTCCGTCAAATAGGACCTCCACGGTCCAGAGACGAGGACCGCAGTCAGCTGCTCGCAGATACACCTTAGCTGGCTCCTGGCCGTCAAGATAGTCCGCAAACTTTTTTGGGAGAGCCTGCAAAGAGATCGAGCGCCGATCGTTTGAAATTAAATGTTTTTTAGAACATGCCCATAATTAATCACATGCATCATATATGTGGGAACGCGTACGTACCTTCTTGACCAAAGGGTCTTCATAGACGACGATGAAGAACTCCTCTATGATCAAAGACAGTGTTGACGGTGGTGGTGGCAATGATGATGATCCATCACCCCGGCCGCCCCTTCCCCTTCCCTTTCCCCTTCCCCTTCCCCTTCTGGTCGGTGTCCGAGACGTGGACGCCATGGCAATGGATCAAGTGTATGTGAACGAAGAAGAGAGAGGCAGAACCTATTGACACAAGGGATGGCCGTTGTGGTTGTTTATAAGGAAGAGATGACCGTTGTAGGGGTTTACACAATAAATTAAGGAGGAGGTGACCGTTGTGGGGGTTTTACACAATAAATTAAGGAGGAGATGGCCGTTGTGGGATAGAGATCAGGTGACATGCACCTTTTGCATGTCCCGTGGGACATGCGGCCTAAATCCAAATTTAAACATTGCCAAAAAATCTGAAAAAAATCATGCATGTTCAAAACACATATTAAGATAACCCCTAAAAATTTCAGATCAAAATTCGAAACATACATCGAGAAACAAAAAAGAGAAATCACAGTGATTTCTCTTTTTTGTTTCTCGATGTATGTTTCGAATTTTGATATGAAATTTTTAGGGGTTATCTTAATATGTGCTGTGAACATGCATGATTTTTCCAGATTTTTTCGCAATGTTTAAATTTGAATTTAGACTGACATGCAAAAGGTGCATGTCACCTAATCTGTGTCCGCCGTTGTGGGGGTTTATATCTCAACAAAAAAGTAATGCGGACTATCTTGACGGAAATGGAACTTCGTGATATAGTTTATCATTTTTACCGTGAAAAGTAATGCCTAAAATAAATGGTAATTCGTGATAGTTTATCATTTTCGAGTGGGGTACATAAGATACGGGTCAAAATGGCGCCTCTACATTTTAAAGATAAACTAGGCCATATTTTAGTGCCAATTCCCAACTCTTTACGATTTTTAGTGTTTTTAGCCAGTTTCACACATTTAAATGACTATATGCTGATTTATTGGAAGTAATTCAAATCTGAAATGTAGGTGTGTTATAACTTGGTCATAGAAATCCCCCAAAATCATTTTCAGATTCATATTACTTACACTATATACATAAACCAGTGATAGTACTGAAATATTCAACCCCTTTGAATGGATAATCATGTCGACCATTTTGATCTGGTTTTGAAATAAAAAAATGAAACCCTTCCGCATTGAGTGCTCATATATAGGTGTACTAGTGGACAGGGAAAATAAGAAACCCGTGATAGGGTAATAAAAAACATTTTTTCTTCACAAAATGGACTATCGTGTATGAAGATTCATGGGTTTCAAGCCGAATAATATATATAGTTATATATGGCCATATTTGTGACATATTTTATTATAATGTGCCCAAATTGGGCATGGTGGTGCATCTAGCCAGTCCCAACAATGATTTAAAAGTTTGCCTTGGTTCTCGTAGTAACATGTGCACGTGGGAAATTGAAGAAGCAAGGCAAACTCCAACATATATGAATGGTGAGAGAACATGTTAAATGTTATTCTAACAAAGGTCATGCTTGTTTAATTTCTTACTTATGTAGTATTGTACATCACAAGCGTGAAATCAAAATATGTGCATCATCTCTATAAACCCTAACCCCTAACCCTAAACACTTATAAATCTATATATCACTACAACAAAAAATCAGTCATGGGATTCAAAGGTTTGCCATTGTTTTCTTGTAGTACTTAATACAATGCTCACACACTTTTGGGAAGTGAGTGGAACTTGTACTCAAACACACATGTGGTGCCGAAAACTGTGCAGGGTTCTTCTAAAAGAGGATATACAAGTGTGTATATATATGCCACGTTCATTTGGTATTGTCATATATATATATATATATATATATATATATATATATATATATATATATATATATATATATATATATAGGTAGTATGTAAACCACAAATGATATGACTCAATATTCATGCTTTGTTTCGAGCTTTTTTATATCGAGCCCCACAATAACTTTGGCATGTTCTGAAATTGATGTCGATCAATCTCATGACGCTCACCCTTGTTTTGTGCTAGCTAGTTGGACGAAGGGGCTCGTGTGGTTAGCCATTATATCTCTTGTACCATGGCTCCAGACATTCGGGTCACACACCTCTGTATTTTTTTCAGTTATTTGTTTGATATGTACTTCATCTATGCACTGTTCAAATTTGCATTTAAGCAATTTAGCCCCCAAAAATGGTACATATATGGATTCACATTGAGATAATTCATGAAACTTTGGAAATGGCCATCTAGTGTCATGTTTCCCCACAAATGAGAATTGGATTAATTGGTGGCAGACAAGTAAAAGCACATTTATGCGCGACAACCCAAAATGCACAAGTAAAAGCTCTCTTTTCTAAAACATTGGTATGGCATGTCTGCTATTTTCCCTAGCTATATAGAAAAAAGACGCACAATCCATGCTTTCCGATTGCCGGTTTTGAACCACCTTTGGCTTGATTTCAAATTTAGGTCAAAATCATGGGGTGGTGGTGGTGGTAGGGGACACGAGTGTGTTTCTTTTGGATGAAGCGCTCGTATTTGCAAGTTTTTTGGGGTCCCACAAATTTAGGGTAGCATCACGCCCACCCCATCCCTTCACGCGCGGAAAAAGTGTTAGGCGAGTAGTAAAATGGCCAACAGCACGGAAACAGACTTGCTCGCAAGAGTTTATCAGTAGTAACATTTTATAGCAGTAGGAATAGTAAAATAACAGCAGCGGTGAAATAAAGACAGCATTAGTGATTATAGTAAACAGCAGGATTAAAATACTGTAGGCACAAGGACGGATTAACGGGCGTTGCATGGATGAGAGAAACTCATATAACAATCAAAGCAGGGCATTTGCAGATAATAATAAAACGGTATCCAAGTACTAATCAATCAATAGGCATGTGTTCCATATATAGTCGTACGTGCTCGCAATGAGAAACTTGCACAACATCTTTTGTCCTACCAGCCGGTGGCAGCCGGGCCTCTAGGGAAACTACTGGAAATTAAGGTACTCCTTTTAATAGAGTACGGAGCAAAGCATTAACACTCCGTGAACACATGTGATCCTCACATCACTACCATCCCCTCCGGTTGTCCCGATTTCTGTCACTTCGGGGCCATTGGTTCCGGACAGCGACATGTGTATACAACTTGCAGGTAAGATCATAAACAACAAATATCTTCATGAATCAATAACATGTTCAGATCTGAGATCATGGCACTCGGGCCCTAGTGACAAGCATTAAGCATAACAAGTTGCAACAATATCATAAAAGTGACATCTACGGATACTAGGCACTATGCCCTAACAATCTTATGACTATTACATGATCAATCTCATCCAATCCCTACCATCCCCTTCAGCCTACAGCGGGGGAATTACTCACACATGGATGGGGGAAACATGGCTGGTCGATGGAGAGGCGTTGGCGGTGATGGCGGTGAAGATCTCCTCCAATTCCCCGTCCCGGCGGAGTGCCAGAACGGAGACTTCTGGCTCCCGAGACGGAGTTTCGCGATGTGGCGGCTCTCTGGAGGGTTTCTGGCGACTTCGACTTCTCTTCGTGCGTTTTTAGGTCGAGGGCGATAAGTAGTCCGAAGGAGGGCGTCGGGGGCCAGCCGAGGGGGCCACACACTAGGGCCGCGCGGGCCTAGTGTGTGGGGCCCTCGTGCCCCCACCTGGCTTGCCCTTCTGGCTCCGTGAGTCTTGGAAAAATAGGGCCTTCGTATAAATTCCGAGGTTTTTCTTGAAAGTTGGATTTCTGCACAAAAACGAGACACCGGAGCGATTCTGCTGAAAAGCGTTAGTCGTGTTAGTTGTATCCAAAATGCACAAATTAGAGGCAAAACAATAGCAAAAGTGTTCGGGAAAGTAGATACGTTTTGGACGTATCAACTCCCCCAAGCTTAGCTTATTGCTTGTCCTCAAGCAATTCAGTTAACAACTGAGCGATAAAAGAACTTTCACGAACACATTTGCTCATATGATGTATATATTCTCATGCTATGGCTAATACTTAAGCAGTTCATAATGAGATACATGCAAATAAGATCATCCAACAGCTATGTCAATCATGGAGAGGTACCAACAATTAATAATAAGCATCATAAATCATGTATATAAGCAGGATTGCAATGTTCATAAGAGAATATGATAAAGTGGTATCTCGCTTGCCCGTATTTGATCGGCAAAACATAAATGCCCAGGCACCTCTGGAGTTCATAGAAAGACTAGAAGTAGTGATTGTCAAAGATAAAAGCATCAAAGTTATACCACAATCAATCATATTTTGAGACAAGCATATTATACTAAGAATGACAGTTGTGCTCTCAAGATAGTACTCAAAGAAAGAATGGAGACACAACATAAAAGTAAAAGATTGACCCTTCGCAGAGGGAAGCAGGGATTAACATGCGCTAGAGCTTTTCATTTTTAAAACAGGAGTAAAATTATTTTGAGAAGTGCTTGTTGTTGTCAACGAATGGTAATGGGTACACTAACTACCTCATCAACCGGACTCCCAAGAGCGGCTCCCATGAATTATTTGCATGTTTATGTGGCACTCCTTCCAACCTTTCTTACACAAACCATGGCTAACCGAATCCTCGGGTGCCTGCCAACAATCACATACCATGAAGGAGTGCCTTTTTATTTAAGTTTTATTATGATGATGACACTCCCCCCAACCTTTGCTTACACAAGCCATGGCTAACCGAATCCTTCGGGTGCCGTCCAACAATCACAAACCATGGAGGAGTGTCTATTTAAGTTAATTAATTTGGGACTGGGAATCCCATTGCCAGCTCTTTTTGCAAAATTATTGGATAAGCGGATGTGCCACTAGTCCATATGAGAGTCCGTCAAAAGTAAATGACAAGGTTGAAAGCTAAACACCACATACTTCCTCATGAGCTATGAAACATTAACACAAATTAAGAAGCATTTTGAGAGTTTTAAAGGTAGCGCATGAGAATTTACTTGGAATGGTTTGAAATGCCATGCATAGGTATTTATGGTGGACACTTTGGAACAACTTGGTTTTCAGGTGTTTGGAAGCACGAGCGGTGTTCCCGCTCAGTACAAGTGGAGGCTAGCAAAAGACTAGGGAGCGACAAATCAAGAGAGCAGTAACTGTCATAATCATGCTTGCGGCAAAATAAATTAATGGAGGCATAAAAGTGATACAAGAACTCTGGAGCAATATAAATCATCGAGGCTTAATTGACTTTTTGTTCAGTCATATGCATGCGTGAGCATGTGCCAAGTCGATATAAATGAATTATTCAGAGGGGGATACCACAATGCCATACTTACTTATGAATAAAACAATGCAAGCGAACATCCATGACATGCTACTCATATTAATAAATTGGAGCTAAACATGAGAGATCATGAACTACTAGACTTTCTCAAATAACATATACCTCACATGAACCAACTAAGCATGCTCATATGGATGAGTATATGTACAAAAATGAAAACAAATAGAGTTCATACCAGCCTCTCACCACAGTCCAATTGTTGTAGATCGTCATTATTGCCTTTCACTTGTGTAGCTTGGATAATATGAAATGAAAACCACGCTCCAGCCACCGAAGACCATTGAACTCATGATGAACTTTACAAACCAAAGAAGAACAACAAATATTTTTGGTGTTTTCGAATTGGAAACAAGAACAAAAGAAACAAGAAAACAAAGCAAAATCTTTTTGGGTTTTCTCATAGCAAACCAACGATAGCAAATAAAGTAAACTAAGAGCAAAGAACCAAATAAACAAATGGTGAAGAGAAACAACAGAAATATTTTTGGTCTTTTTGTGTTTTAGGAAAGAAACAAAGCGAAAACAAAAGAATGCAAACTAACAGAAACACAGAAAAGCAGGATGACAGAAATCTGCCAAATCCTGACAGCAGTACAGAAATCGAAATTAACAAAAATCTTCCATTGCTCAGCTCAAAAAGTGTTCAACTAATAAAGTTAGATAACAACCTGGGGCACATGCTCAAAAATTGGAAACTCAAAATAACGTTCTGGCTGTGCGTACGAATTTTTTGGTAACAGCCCAGAATCTGTTTTTGGACAGCACTTCCCCAAATATCATCTCCCTCTCATTAGAAAACCACTCTAAGAAACTAAACAAGTATGTACAAGTATCCAGCAACCATAATATGCAAAGAATGAGTGATGCCGGTATACCTCCCCCAAGCTTAGGCTTTTGGCCTAAGTGGAGTTCATTCCCAACGAGGGTCGGAGTTCCACGCCGGTGGATCATACATGGAGTGATAATAGGGCCCCTGCGCAGAAGAATGTCGTGGAGGTTCCACATGACCATAATGTTGATATGAGGAGCTCGCTGCATCGGATGAAGAGTCGGGGTGCTCCTCGGCCTCCTCCATGCCTTCCCTTGCACGATGGCTTTCCCTTTCTATGTATGCGTTTAGCTCATTTTCTGTGATCGACCACCCTTTCCTGGCATCAAGGTTAAGCAGAGCAGGTGCAGGCAATCGTACTAATTTTTCAATTTTCTTAGTTATTCTCCAATTTTTCTTATACAAAGTTATCCTATAATACAGGTTGTTCAAATTAGATGCATCTGAAATAAACTCATGTTTAATCATGGAAACAACATCAAGCTTCTCTATAGAAAGCGGAATATCTAAATGGTGAGGTCCTACACCATGCATAGCTAATAAGCGAGAGGCGATAAGACCTCCACAAATTCCTCCTTTCTCACGGTTAGTAGAAAGTCTACAAGCTATTAAAGCACCCAAATTATAGGTCCTATCCTGTTGCAAAGCGGCAGCTAAGAAAGCCATATCTTGAACAGACAACTTACTCGCATTCCTTCTAGCAAGAACACACTTTGTAACGAAGTAAGCGAAGTAGCGGATAGCTGGTTGTTGAATGCTACTAATCTTACCACCATCATCGGAGAAGCTCCTCCCATTACAAATCATGGTATAAAGATTCGAGAGCTCCCGCGGCGTTCCCCTGATCTTCTCGCAGGATCCCCACCGCGGCACTCTAATTGCTGCACAGAAATCACTGAAAGGCAAGTTGATAATTTTGTTATAAATCTTGTACCGGACCATGGGGTTAGTTTGAGACCGATGAAATTCGAAATCCTGCACAACCGACACCGTTAGTTTAGCATATTGGTGAGGTTCACCAACAGTAAAACCTTCCAACCCTGCATTGGAAATCAGTGTTTGAACATCTTGCAGGATTCCTGCATTCCGCATAAAATCCGTGCATGGGTAATAAGAGGGGTATACTCCCTCTTCACGATGAACTCTCATGACTTGCTGTACCTCCAATTCTTGTTGATTTAGTTGGTGCCTACTCCCTTCCATTTTCTGAAATTTTTCAACAATCATTATAAAATTTGATTTCAAGGTATATAATTGAGGGGAACTACTATAGGAACTTGCTAGAGTACTAAACATGCATCAAAACTAGTTTCTTCCTCTTAGAACAAGCATGCAAGCTCACTAAACATGTTATCTACAGCAGCAAAATATTCAAGATATACTCAACCAAACAAAATTCTAATTGGACAATCAAAGGAGTCACATACCAAGGAGCAAATGTGCCAAATTTCAGACAGAAATCTGGGCTGAGCAAGGAGAGATCGAGAGCAGAAACGCGAGTGAGAGGAACTTGGTGCGAGTTTTTTCGGGAGAGAGAAGAGCATGGGAGGAAGAGATGCTGAAGTGGGGCAAAGGGGGGCCCACACACCAGGGTGGCGCGGCCCCCTTGCTGGCCGCGCCGGCCTAGTGTGTGCCACCCTGGGGTGCCCCACTGGTCAGCTGCTTCGAAAAATAGGACTACCAGTATAATTTTTGTAATTTTTAGAGAACTTCGAAAAATGCACATTTCTGGGTGTTAAATTAATTATTACTGCGCAGGAAAATGATTTCCAAAATCTTAAACAACTAAAACATATTGCAAAACAAAAAGTGCTACAGCAAGTAAAATAAGTGGAGGGAGAAAGAAAGAAAGAAATGTTGTTTAGCTCTCTTATGCATTAAAATATACTTGTTAACAAGGTTGATCAAGTCTTGCTACCAAATAAATTTTATATGACATAAGAAGAAGTAAACCTCAAATCAATCATGTTACCTTATATTGAATTGATATGGATCCAATCACAAGAGTTTGATATTCTTCTTTAGGCTCATATATAGGACAATCAATGGATCCCACTTTGATAGTTTTCACATTAGAAATTGTATTAACTCCATATACTTTATCAATCCTCTTGGGAAAATAGACAGTATGTTCCTTATCATCAACATTGAAAGTAACCATGCCTTTATTGCAATCAATAACAGCCCCTGCAGTATTAAGAAAGGGTCTTCCAAGAATAATGGACATATTATCATCTTCAGGCATTTCCAACACAACAAAATCAGTTAATATCAAGCAATGTTGAGTAACTTGAACAGGAACATTTTCACATACACCAACAGGAATAGCAGTAGATTTATCAGCCATTTGCAAAGATATATCAGTTGGTATCAACTTATCTAAATCAAGTCTCTTATAAAGAGAAAAAGGCATTACACTAACTCCTGCTCCCAAATCACATAGAGCAGTTCTAACATAATTATTCTTGATGGAACAAGGAATAGTCGGTATACCTGGGTCTCCAAGCTTCTTTGGAATCTTACCATTGAAGGAGTAATTAGCGAGCATAGTGGAAATCTCCTCATTGGGAATTTTCCTTTTGTTAGAGACAATATCTTTCATATACTTTGAATAAGGAGGCAATTTAATAGCATCAGTCAAAGGGATTTGCAAAAATAAAGGTTTCATCCAATCACAAAATTTATTATAATGTTCCTCCTCCTTTGATTTTAGTTTCTTAGCAGGAAAAGGCATTTGCTTTTGAACCCAAGGTTCTCTTTCATTACCATGTTTCTCAGCAATAAAATCTTCTTTAGTGTACTTTTTATTTTTAGCATGCTTTTCAGGTTCTTCTTCAACCTCTTCTTTATCAGGAGTATCATCCTTATCATTATCTTTATCATGTTCATTACCACTTTCAGTTTCAGCATCAGAAATAGAAATACTATTAGGATCATTAACAGGTTCAGAGGATTCTACAACATTCTTATGTTTCTTTTTCTTTTTCTTAGATGGAGCACTAGTTTTAATTAGTTGAGAATCTTGTTCAACTCTTTTGGGATGCCCTTCAGGATATAGAGGATCCTGGGTAGAAACACCACCTCTAGTTGTTACTTCATAAGCATGTTTTTCTTTAGAATTATTTCCCAACAAGTCATTTTGCACTTTAGTAAGTTGATCAATTTGAGTTTGAACCATATGAAAATGTTTAACAAGTATCTTAACATCATTGGAGGTTCTCTCCACAATATCATGCAATTCACTAATGGCTCGAGAATTTTCCATTAAATGATTCTCTACTCTCATATTAAAGTTTTCTTGCTTAACAATATAATTATCAAACTCATCTAAGCATTGAGCGGGAGGTTTTGAATACGGAATATCTTCCCTAGTAAAGCGTTGAAGAGAGTGTACCTCAATCATGGATGAAGGGGGAGTTATCTCACATAAATCTTCTATAGGAGGTAAATTCTTCACATCTTCAGGTTTAATACCCTTCTCTTTAAGAGACTTCTTGGCTTCCCTCATATCTTCATCATTTAATTTAATCATACCCCTCTTCTTCAATATCGGTGTCGGGGTTGGTTCAGGTGTAGACCAATCATCATGATTCCGGCCTATTTTAGCCAATAATTCTTCAGCGTCGTCTGGAGTTCTTTTCCTGAAAACACAACCAGCACAACTATCCAGGTATGCCCTAGACTCAATGGTTAGTCCACTATAAAATATATCAAGTAAATCATGCTTTTCCAAATCATGGTCAGGCTGAGCTCTAATAAGAGAGCAAAATCTCGCCCAAGCCTCAGGCAATTTCTCTCCATCTTCCTGGTCAAAATTATAAATTCTCTGCAAAGCAGCATGTTGAGCACTAGCAGGAAAGTATTTCCGGAAGAAAACATCAAGCAATTCTTTTGGACTTTTAATAGAACCAGGAGGCAAATTATTATACCAAGTTTTAGCATCATCCTTTAATGAGAAAGGAAAAATTTTAGCGACAAAATAAGTACGCATCTTGACATCATCAGAAAACAAGCCACTAAGAGTAGATAACTCAGTCATGTGTTCAACAGCACTTTCTTTTTCAGTACCACAAAAGGGAGTTTTCTCAACAATAGCTATATGAGATAAATCAAGAGAAAAATCATAATCTTTATCCCTAATGTTTATAGGAGATGTGGCAAATTTAGGATCAGGAGATAATTTATATCTAACAGCATGTTCTGCAAGCAACTTTTTAATTTTTCTTGCATCAGTAGTAGCATTGCATTTTTCAATAAAATCATCATCAAGCTCTACATAATCTTCATCAAGATCATCACTAGAATATTCAACAGACTCAGGTGAATTAACAGGTGTAGCAGCATTTTCATTAGGAGTTTCAGTATTTTCAATTTGCCTAGACCTAGCAATTGTAGCATCTAGAAAAGATCCTAACGAACCATCATTATCAAGCACAGCAGAAGCATCATCACAATTATGAGAGGAATTTTCAGATTCAGCAGAAGTACCAGCATTTGAAGCTTGTGGTGGTGAAACAAGTTTACTTATCACAGATGGTGAATCAAGAGCAGCAGAGGTACTAAGAGTTGTACCTTTTCTTGTAGTGGATGGTAATATGGCGATCTTAGTATCGCGAGGTTTACCCATGATGGAGAATTGCAGCGAACAATATCAATCCAAGTGAACTTCCAAATAAAGCTATGCTCCCCGGCAACGGCGCCAGAAAATAGTCTTGATGACCCACAAGTATAGGGGATCGCAATAGTCTTCGAGGGAAGTATTACCCAATTTATTGATTCGACACAAGGGGAGACAAAGAATACTTGTAAGCCTTAACAGCGGAGTTGTCAATTCAGCTGCACCCCTTGCTCGCAAGAGTTTATCGATAGTAACAGTTTTATAGCATAGGAATAGTAAAATAACACGGTGAAATAAAGACAGCGGTAGTGATTATAGTAAACAGCAGGATTAAAATACTGTAGGCACAGGGACGGATTAACGGGCGTTGCATGGATGAGAGAAACTCATATAACAATCAAAGCAGGGGCATTTGCAGATAATAATAAAACGGTATCCAAATACTAATCAATCAATAGGCATGTGTTCCATATATAGTCGTACGTGCTCGCAATGAGAAACTTGCACAACATCTTTTGTCCTACCAGCCGGTGGCAGCCGGGCCTCTAGGGAAACTACTGGAAATTAAGGTACTCCTTTTAATAGAGTACCGGAGCAAAGCATTAACACTCCGTGAACACATGTGATCCTCACATCACTACCATCCCCTCCGGTTGTCCCGATTTCTGTCACTTCGGGGCCATTGGTTCCGGACAGCGACATGTGTATACAACTTGCAGGTAAGATCATAAACAACGAATATCTTCATGAATCAATAACATGTTCAGATCTGAGATCATGGCACTCGGGCCCTAGTGACAAGCATTAAGCATAACAAGTTGCAACAATATCATAAAAGTGACATCTACGGATACTAGGCACTATGCCCTAACAATCTTATGACTATTACATGACCAATCTCATCCAATCCCTACCATCCCCTTCAGCCTACAGCGGGGGAATTACTCACACATGGATGGGGGAAACATGGCTGGTCGATGGAGAGGCGTTGGCGGTGATGGCGGTGAAGATCTCCTCCAATTCCCCGTCCCGGCGGAGTGCCAGAACGGAGACTTCGGCTCCCGAGACGGAGTTTCGCGATGTGGCGGCTCTCTGGAGGGTTTCTGGCGACTTCGACTTCTTTTCGTGCGTTTTTAGGTCGAGGGCGATAAGTAGTCCGAAGGAGGGCGTCGGGGGCCAGCCAAGGGGGCCACACACTAGGGCCGCGCGGGCCCCCCTGGGCCGCGCCGGCCTAGTGTGTGGGGCCCTCGTGCCCCCACCTGGCTTGCCCTTCTGGCTCCGTGAGTCTTCTGGAAAAATAGGGCCTTCTGTATAAATTCCGAGGTTTTTCCTGAAAGTTGGATTTCTGCACAAAAACGAGACACGAGCAATTCTGCTGAAAACAGCGTTAGTCCATGTTAGTTGTATCCAAAATGCACAAATTAGAGGCAAAACAATAGCAAAAGTGTTCGGGAAAGTAGTGTGTTTCTTTTGGATGAAGCGCTCGTATTTGCAAGTTTTTTGGGGTCCCACAAATTTAGCTCGTATTTGCAAGTTTTTTGGGGTCCCACCATCCCTTCACGCGCGGAAAAGTGTTAGGCGAGTAGTAAAATGGCATGACCAACAAGTTTCAAGTAAAATTTCGAATATATAACCAAAATGTACCAAGTGTTAGATGAGTTAACTTGGGTTCATGGAAAAAATAATGTCATGTAAATGAGTTAACTTGGCTTTCCTACCCTTGAATCCATACGAAACTTTGTACGGAGTTCTAATACAGTATAATGATCACCCGAATTATTACACCAACAGGTCTGTCACTTACGTGTGGTTCCCATGCGTGAGGTCCCACACTTCAGTGAGCACAAGTCACGGACAATTTTTTGCAAATGTTGCAAAGGATAAAAGGTGGAAGAGGGTCACACGGAAGGAGAAGAGGAAGGGAGAGCAGTCACGGCCTCGAAATGCTTCAACCTTTCCGGGAAGTGATGTTGACTGGCACGCAAGGTTTTTCAGTGCTGCAAACCTGCAGTGCGGCGATTTTGACAGAAATAACCCTTTTGGCAAAGAAAAGCACGGACTGACCCTCTGAGCAATCTATTTCACTGGACTAACCTTTTTGTGTGGCTCATTCTGTGTTTTTCTTCGCCAAAAGGGTTACTTTGTCAAAATCGCCCCCTGCAGTGCAGGCTACGCGCCCGTCTAATTTTTTTTTTTCAATGACAAAAGGGGGGAGAGAGAGAGTCTTGACGACGTGTTTTCACTTGAGTACTTGACAAAGAAGATTGTTGGAAGTTTGCCTACCTACCGCACATGACTTGTGCTCACTAAAGTGTGGGACCTGCATGTATGGGACCCTGCAGCCCTCTTAGGGCAGACGTGTGAGACGCAAAATATGTTTTTTAGTTTAGTAAGGCAAAAAAAATAAGCCTTGGAGGGCCGAGGCGGGGCGGCCGTCCGCCATTTTTATACCTTACGCCCCTCACACCTCGTTTCATTTGTCATGTCTACCAAGGAAGAGCTCGGAGGAGAAGATGCAGTCCTAGCTTCTCGACCCCCTGGCGCCCCACGCATAAATACTACTACCAGAAGTACACTGTCTCTAACAATCCTGCCTCCGAAGGGAGATCTCGGAGGAGACGATGCGGGCTCAGCGTCCCCGCCGTTGATGAGCCAGGACACAAGGGTTACTACGCCTCTTTTAATTACCTTCGTTTTGCTGCTAATACTCGGACTTATATCTGTTATCTTCCGCAGGAGAGTGTCGATATCGCCGGAGAAGATGATGTGAGGCAGATGATCAAGCTCGCAGTAGAAGATGATGTAAAGGAGATGGTCAAGCTCGGAGCAGAAGATGATGTAAAGGAGATAGTCAATGTCGGAGAAGATGATGTAAAGGAGTTAGTCAATCTCGGAGAAGATGTGGTGGCATTGGACCAACCGCGGTCGTTGGGCGAGATCCCGGAGATTCACTTACCTCGTTTGCACTGGTAATGATATGCCTGATCTGTAACATTTTGAACGTTTTTCGTCGGCTTACACAGGAGCTATCTCGGCTTAGGGTCAACAAGGCCCCGGGAGCGGAACTTCCGCATCTCGGCGCCGAGAACTCCGAGTTACGCCAGAAGCGCCCTGGTGAATCGCACGCGCAGGCGCAGCACATCCGTTCGCAGGATCTCTCATCCTTCGACGTCAGGTTCCAGCGAGAGGTCGTAGAAGAAGATAAGTTGCCAGCTTCCCCGCCGTTCAAGAGGATGAAGGAGCTGAAGACGGAGGTTAATATTAGCTGACTTTGGGTTGCTGGTTTTTGGGTACTTCGAGTCACTGACATGTAGACACCACTTAAGTCTGTCCTACATGTTTGTGACCACATTCGTTAATCAGCCAATTTGTGCCCTTCGTTTGCCGGTAACGCTCGATATGTTTGTTGTTACCTTTGGCAGGATCACTCCCCTTGCTTATCCTGTCGAAGGATGAAGTTGGATCTTGCCAGCATGCGGGAGGAGAACAGAGAGTTAGGGATCAAGATATTTCGGTACAGGCAGGCGGTGTCTTTCCTAGAAGTGGATGAGATCACGGCCTGTGCTCGTAGGAGTTGTGACGAGGCCATTCATCTGGGAGAACGGATCAAAGCTCAGCTTGTCTCTTTGATGGAAGTCGCAGAACGCGTGATTTTCAATGCTAGAGAGGCGCGGGAACGACTTCTGGTGGCTGAAGATCTCGCATAGCAGTTTAATCATGTGCGCTTATTAGTTGCCTACTACTTTTGTAATTATTCACAATTAAGTATGTATCAATGGCTTGCCTTTTGTGTGACGGAGGAAATTGCACATACCACCACTTGTTGGTGCAGTTTTTGCACATAACACAATTTGAGATTCTTTTTACACAAATAACCAGATTTTGACGTAAACTTTTGCACAAAAAACAACCTTACTCCATGTTTTCTTTTGTCTTCTAAAGACATGTAGGTGCTTCGAAAAATACCTCCGTTCCAATGCTTAAAGCTTAGTATATTTATCTTGAAAAGTCAAACCAAGTAAAGTTCGACCAAACTCTTAAAAGAATCTATCAGCACATATAATATTTTGTAGACACCATATGAAAATATAATTTATTTTCTATCTAATAATATTGATTTTGTATCTTGCATATTAATGCTTTTGGTAAAAACTTAGTCAAACTTAACTTAGTTTGACTTTCGAAAAATCAATTTAATCCTTAAGCTTTGGGACGGTGGTTCTAGACGTGGTCTAGACGTGTTTCAACATATTGCCTTCGCATTTTCTAAACGCATGGAGTTTCTTACAAAGTTTATTTTTCGAAATATTTTCGACTTTGTATTATTTTTATTCATTTCCCCCCTGGTTGTCATGTTTTCTGTCCGGCTTCCCCAGCCCATCCATCCGTAACCCACATGCGCGCGTGACACGAGTAGTGGGAGACATGGTGCCCAAAGGGATAGCTTTTATTAATGGTGGCGACGGTTCCCTAGGCCAATGCTGGCGATACGTCTCATCGTCGCTAGTTGTGCCTTCCCCATGCGGCCGTATTAATGCACACCACTGCTCCTTTAGTCCTTTGCGCCTCCGCGGCTGATCAAGTAAGTTTGATCATAAAAGATGATCACATAAGCTCGATGATTACCTATAACCTAAAAATTATCTTAATTTGTAAACGAAGACATAAAATAACTAGTTGTTTGATTAGGAAAGACAAAGGAAATTTCTATTGAGATTGAGTTCATTTCATAGTTGTTATAGACACATAGCAATATTACCAAGAGATAGGATTGTAGAGAAAGCAATCCATAGGTATTTTGGAGGGTTCTCAATCCTTTGAATCAAGCAAGCTTTATAGGAAAAATCCCTATGTGTAAAAATCCTACTCCGTACAAGATACCTTTAGAAATCCTTTGAACCAAACAAACTCCGATTCATATTAGTAGACTATAATATGGATATATCTAGACACATTTTAGTTCAAGATTCATCCATATCATTTGACAAGTAATATGAATCGGAGTGAGTATATTAAATGGATTAGTATATATTGTTCGAAAAAATTAAGTTATACTGTACTAATAAAGAAACCATTTCTGTGGTCAAACTGATTTGACGGGACAGTAACTGCACCAGGACGTAGTGGCGTGCTATCCTAGCCGAAGTTTTACTCGGCGCATCGATGCAGCTGCTGAAGAATAAAAAAAGTCATATCCACTCCTACTCTTCACCTCCATCGTTTCCATCCTTGGCTCTCCACTTCCATCATCGTTCTCCACTCGCCAAGCGCTGCTAGCAAATTTTTTCATCCTCTAGATCTCCCATTT
The DNA here is from genome assembly GCA_030979885.1 of Lolium multiflorum. NCBI lineage: Eukaryota > Viridiplantae > Streptophyta > Magnoliopsida > Poales > Poaceae > Lolium > Lolium multiflorum. Next base: position 69,656,493 of record CM061747.1, read on the forward strand.
GCATAGCTTTCTCTCCTCACCCCTCCGCAGAACCGCAGCACTCCTCCTTCCCGCTCGACTCTCCTACAAATCTCCAATCACACATACTTGCTTCCGCCCTCTTAAATCCATCTCGTCTCCATGGCGGCATCGAACGACGACCAGCTGTATGGCGACTGGGGGAAGCTCCCCGCCGAGCTGTTCAATCTCATTGCCCAGAGTCTGGACGTTACAGTCGACGTCCGGCTGGCCGCATGCTCCAAAACGCTGTGCCGCCATGTCGCCGACAACATGAATCTACACCATTGGGATGGACCCTGCTTGCTGATGCCCGATTCTGCCCATTGGCACTATGATGATAGTAGTGCGCACCACACGGTGTACCACGTTGTGCCCCTCGACCATCCTCGGCGCACAGCCATCCTGCCGTTCATGGACAATAGATTCTGGGTTGGCATGAACGGCGACTGGATCGCCGGCGTGGACAGTGGTGGGAACTGGTTCCTCGCGAACATCTACACGCACCAAGAAATCTCCCTACCATCGTCGGAAACTTGCAACATTTTTCGGGAGGAATGGATTGGCTTCCCCGACTTGCCTCCTGAAAGGTACATGACGTATGGGCGTGCCATGTTTTTGTTGAAGATTGTAATTTGCGAAGTGCCCACAAAAGCTGGACATTACTCAGATTACAAGCTCATCGCTCTATTCAATTCTGGACTCGCTTACCTGGCTAATGGTAGCCAGGAGTGGAGGTTATTCTCTCTTGCTAGTTGGGGTGTAGATTACAGTGACGCCATCGAGCACAACGGCTTCATTGTTGCGGTGGATGGGTGGACCGGCACCACATATTGCTGGGATCAATCACAGGCCGGTAATTCTTCAATCCATATGATATACTTCGCAATAAATTTTAATATCAAGCGCATTCATGATATATTGTAACTGAATTAACTAATTGCTCAATAAGATTTTTTTCACCTTTCAAATGACTGTGCACCATTTAATTATCCAAACCTGACTGAACCATTGCTACAAACGAATTACAGTACTATATGCAGTGCACTAATCTGTCAACCCAAACCAGATTATTGCAGTATATGAATGCATTCCTGAATTAGTTACTGCATGCTCTTGTCAGAATATGAATAAGGAGCTTAGCCCTGGCCTCTTCATCAATTGATGCATGCAAACTTTCAATTTATTTGAATATTCGATGTACTCAAAGCTTTACAATCATGGATCAGATAAGGTTGAGACATGTATCTACCATCAATGAATATGAGTGTAATTAACATACATCTCAAATGGGAACAATTTTATTTCTTCGAGTTTTTATACAAGTATAATGACTGCATCCTCCATTTGATCCTACAAATGTGAAGTTGCAGCTACTGGTATTATTGTCTTCCTGAGCCATTCAAACACTAATTTTTTTTGGTCTCCGTTTACAATGCAGATGCACACCTTGCCCCGCCATTCGTGATCCCATCACCGATGGAGGATCCATTTGGCAGATGGTTTTTAGCTCGATCAGCCGATGGCAAGCGCTTGATGATCATCCATGAAGATCGGTATATACGTAGCAATGATCACCTTGAGCCTGCAGAAGTTCTGCATGATGGTAATGGCCTTATCCTGCGGGAGTGTCCTGCCCCTGTCATACATATTTTTGAGAAAGATCTATCCCTGATTGGACCCAATTGGAGTCGAGTTGACAGCCTTGGCACACACTCTCTGTTCATTGGACTGAATTATCCAATGAACCTGAAGATAAATGATGGCAATGCTCCTGATGGAACATTGACTCCATTCATGAGGTCAAATTGTGTGTACATCGCGTACTATGCATTTCGGGAACCAGCATTTAGTTGTATTTGTCGTTGTAACCTGCAGCAAGGGGAAAATGAGCTCATGGGAGTTATCACCCTTCCAAAAGAAGGTTGGGGATTTCCCCGACAGGCGACAATGTGGTTTAAGCCTAGTCTGAAAAATATCCGCATGTTGATGCAACCCTAAACTGAGCCATGAATCTTTCTGGAGAAAATAATCTTTTTTGTACGATATATTTGAACAATTCAGTAACCTGTTCCGTATCTTAATATGCTCTTCCTTTTTTCTGAATCTTATATACCTTGACCCATTTCAGTGTGTCTGTTTACTCATTTTAGTGTGTATGTAGCCCACATTGAAGTAATCTAATCTTATTTAAACGGATGGTGATGAACTCTGTATTTCCATCCTTCGTAAACCGTGCATGTCTGTTTATTTTTAGTTTCATTTCAGCAACTATTATTAGTATATGCACACCTTTTTTTAATGTTGAGAGGAGTATAAGGGCATTACAATGCTATATACTATATGGCGCTAATAGAGAACAAATGAATGTCAAAAGATTGTAAAATCCTCCAGGTACTCTCCTTACAGCGCTAATTGCTGATGGCAGACTGACTTCCTGTTGGTTCCGGTGCTGTAGCTAGGACTGGTGAAAAGAGTTTCACGCCCCTTGCAGTAGCGCCTGTGTTGGACGTGCCCTAATGTTTTCCTGCTAAAAGTTGCAATCTTTTAAGCACTTGGGTACGGTATTTCCCCACCAGCCTGGATGCAGGCCGCCAAACGCGTCTTAACCAATGTTTAAAATAGCGTGTTAAATGAATTAGCGGCAGCCTCCTTCAAACGATATGAACGCTATATCATGGTAATAGTGTGGTATATTTTAAATAGCATTTTCAAAATAATACTAAATATAGCCTAAAAATAAATAATTTTACTAGAGCGAATAGATATATATAGTCCAAAAGTGACTGAATCATACATACATAACCACATATAGAAATAGATCTCAAGTATTTTAGAAGGCTAACATCAACATTTCACAAGGCAACAACATAGTATAAATTATTTATTAAAACATATTAGCATGAGCGATATTATCTTCTGACTTAGAAGTGGAACCAACAGATTGTAGTTCATCACCACGAAAAAGTGAAAGCAACTTGCCTGAAAAAAATAGCGCGCTAACACTATGAAGTAGGGCGATATAGCATGCTGTTTCGCAAATAGCGCCACAGCGTGCAAAATTACTAAGCGTGGACCCTCTAGATATGCTATAGCGCGCTTTTAGCGGAGAAATAGTTAACTGGGCTTCATTGAGGCCCTGGTTTGACAAAGCAGCCTGAGTACGCATCTAAAAAAAAATCTGCCTGAGGACGCATGCTTGTAAAAATGAGAGAGCAGACTACAATTACTTCAGTCCCGAACCCTCTATCTCTCCCACCTACTTCACCTCTTTTACACTAATGACTGCCATGAACGGCTCGCCTCCTCCCTCCACCGGCAGCTGCCTGGCGGTAACGGCCGCCGACACAGATGAACATCGCCGATATTTCCTGAACTCAGCCGATTTGATCCACCGCATCCTCCAGCAGCTTGATGGACGTCCAGTCTCTTCTATCCAGATCGTGACTAGAGAAGGATCTACGAGTACATCCGTTTCTTACCCTTTGGCAGCGTCGGTTCCATCTCTCGCGGTACTTTCTTCTCCGCTGGAAGCACCATCTGGCTCGGCACTGATTTCCCTGGCGGCGGCACCAGCTTCTCCGGCTGCGCCGACCCCAACCCCCGCGGCACGGTCTTCTCCGGTGGCGGCACCACCAAAAGTGGCTGTAAGTTGTCCTGAACTCACTAGGATGCAGGTGTAAGTAGTCAATGATAGTTGGGGTTTTAAACAAGTTCTTTTTTCTTTAATGATGGGAAACTAGTATTCTTCTGCAAATGTTTTTTTAATGACGGGAAACAGTAGATGTTAAGTACTAGTTCTGGCAAAAAAAGATGTTAAGTAATAGTATCCATCACAGAGCAGGGTTTGGCAGTCTGAACATACAAATATATGCTCCATGTTACCTGTTTCAGAAAGTCTGAAAGCTTGCTCAGTACCTGTAAAATCAAATTGTCTTGCTGCTGCTAGATTTTGTGCAAACTAATTAAAGAGATAGCTAGATGCATTTTCTCCATGTATGTTACGTTCTGATTTATATGCTGTTGATTGATATATACCGTGCTTAACTAGATGCAGAAGCAAACTCGCTCCAACGTCAATGAGCAACTACGTCTTAGGACTGTCGATTGTACATGTCCTCTGCACCCCCCCGAGTTCAGAATTCAAAGAAACTCACTAGCCAAAAAGCCAAAGGTGACGGGCAGGCGTGATGCAGCAATTCAACGTTTTATATTAAAAGGGCGAGGGAAAGGCCGCCCTAAACGGGTTGGTCACTCGGCGGACCCTCCTCAGCCCTCGCGCTTCTATGTGCAACTGGATGGCAACGATGACATGTATATGTTGGTCATCCCCAGAGAATTCAAGCAATGTCTGAAAGGGATTCTTCCCAGGCCTATCAAGCTCAAGACGAGCGTAGGCTGCGCCTGGTATGTGCACATCGATGAGTACCAGGGTGAACTGGTCTTGAAGGATGGTTGGTTCGGGTTTGCAGAGGCGCATGAACTGCAGCTCGATGACATTCTCGTCTTCGAGGTGAAAGACACTTCCTTGATGAATGTGTTGATCTACGACTGTAACACCTCCACCCAGAGGGTAATATTTTGTGCTGATCACCCTTAGTTGCATGCATGATCTGCAGTGCTTTTAGGAAGAGGGGATCAGAAACACCTCAATATTTTATTGAATTAACTAGATGCTGCTTTTGGACCTGGGGTAGTGCCCTGCTGATGTTCATGCTGAACTTGGTTTTTGTATTAAGCTGAACTGGGGATCAGATACACTGTGATGAGACTTTGTTAATTAGCTAATATAGTATATGTTAGACATGTTTTATTTTACTTTAATTTACTGTGATATGCTGCGGTAGTTTCAATGTGCGGTCTGATGATTTGTATTATACCTAGCTACATGGAGCTCAACATTTTGAAATATTCATAGATTTGTAAGTGTAAATGTGATATATCCCATATGTAGTCAATGCTATCTTGTACGAGCTTGTAAAATCTCAGGGAAAAATACATTTTATTTTAGGAAGTGTAAAAGTGACCAATTTTTTTGATCTGATTGTAGCGAACGATTGTAGCGAACACAAGTGCAGATGGTCAAACCCCCAAAACTTCTCATATTCATTGTTACATGGTCGAGATATAAAGGTATTTTACGCACTGGTTTAATACTCAACTGCTTACATCCATGTTTGTTTGCAGTTTTTTTTGACACCTCTTAATGCTCCCTCCGATCCATATTTTTTTGAGATACACAGTACAAACACAGACGCTCTCATATAGATGTATCTAGACACATATTAGTTGTAGAGACATCCATTTTATCATCAAGTAATGAGGATCAGATGGAGTATCGTTTTCATTTTACCAAAAGAAACGGATATACTGTATAGTACAACGTAGTCTGAGGCCCTTAGCTCTGAATGCAATTTCTGTGTGCACACTGATCGGATCATAACCCACACGACCTGTCTCACTGGTATGTAGGTCCGGGCCCCACCAGATACTGATAAAGCCCAGTGACCCGCCGGGTGAAGTTTTCTGTGTGGATTCCTGCGTACCTGGCTTCGTTCCTCCAAGAAACGCGCATTTTTTTGACCGGGGGGACACGCGCATTTATTCCCTTGCTGATGTATCATTCTCAGTTTCTCACAGCCCCCTCATGTTCAGATCTCCCCAGATCCCTCGCCGTCCATCTCCCCTGAGTCCTCTCCCTACACCACCGGCGTCCACCACCGCTCGGACTACGCGGCTTGGACTCCGTCCTCTACGGATGCGGCGACGTCGCACCTAAAAACTCCACTAAGGCGGCGCGGCATCCCCGATTCTCTCGGTCCATGGCTGCAATGGCGGTATGTTTCCCCCGAATCACTAGGGTTGCCGGTCACATCTTTATTATATCTAAGCTGTATTGCCGGTTGCTTAGCATTGTTTGATATAGACTATTTCTCTCATCCAGTGTATATATTAATCCTCTGGTAAAGACTCGGGTTACACATGCACGCATGCTAGCTAGGTTGGGACTGGATCTAATGTGTGCAATAATAATCGTTCAAATATGATATTGGTCAATCCACGGCCGATAATCACATATGAGGACACCGAGCATGCATGTCTGGCTTATGGACTCTTTAGGCCGACGCTGATTTTTTTTGTTTGCTTGGTCGATCTGTACTGGCGGATGATGAACTGCAGATGCATTACTCTGATGCTAGACCTAGCCAGCAAGCATGCATGGCTCATGCTAGCTTGATTTCTATTCTCATAGCTACTATTTATATCGATTTGGCTTCTGCGATACAATGATACACTATGCTGAATAATTTGATGATACAAGGTTGTACATATCAGCCTAGCTAGATTCAGAAGCTTATTGTTCAGACTGTGTGTTCGATAAGAACAATGATCCGCTGACTTTGCTAGGTGCCTTTGATTATGCATTTGCTTGGAATTACGGTCAGAAGCTAGAGGCATTATCTAATTGAGGCCTCTTTTTTGCAGTGTTCAAACAAGAAGCTCAAGCTTGGAGAGAGCTTATCATGGAAGGAGACATCTGTAGAGCCAGCCCCAGTGTGCAAGGTGTTTAGGCGCATCGATGAGGAGAATACCGCTGACAGCTTCTGCAAGGTACTATGTACATCGGAGTTAGAGGTGATTACCATCCCCAGTCGTGTTCTACCCTGGTTTTACGGTGGGTGTCCAGAGTCCATCAACCTGAAGATGTCCACTGCATGCACCTGGATTGTGGACCTGAAGCAACAAGATGGCAATGTTTTAATGGACGCAGGATGGCCAGAGTTTGTCAAAGCACATGACTTGAAGGTAGGATACCTCCTGACCTTCAAGAAGATTGACACCAAATCATTGCAGGTGCTCATATTTGGTTACAATTGCTGTGAGAAGGTTATATGGTGTTCAGGTTATCACCCATCGCTGGGGCAACAAAATGAATCACAGCTGTATTAAGTTGTCTTACAAATGTTCTGTAGTATAATGATGATGTATTGTGGTGAACATGATGGTACCATTACTGGATTGTGGTCACATGTGAGGGGGGGTGTTGATATGTATAAGTGGATTGCCTAGCCCTTTCCATTAGTTCGGACTTTTGGTTGCGTTGGCTTGTGTATGAAGCTTGGCATGGTATCAGAGCCCAGGGTCTCGAGTTCGAGACCTGGCTTTCGTAATTTATCCTAAAAATTGGTGCTGCCCTCCGTTGCCCTCCTCGGAGTCCACGTATATGCCTCCAGGATCCAGTGCCTTGACATCAGCAAGCACAGATGAACAGTTGGTTGACTTGTAGATTTGGACGTTGGATCGAAAATAGATAGCTAAGAACTAAGTACTGTAGCATGTAGCATATGTATGAAGGATAACGTAGCATAGAAAACAAAAATTTTCCTACGGCGAACACGCAATCCAAGCCAAGATGCAATCTAGAAGACGGTAGCAACAAGGGGATTATCGAGTCTCACCCTTGAAGAGATTCCAAAGCCTACAAGATGAGGCTCTTGTTGCTGCGGTAGACGATCACTTGCCGCTTGCAAAAGCGCGTAGAAGATCTTGATCACGGCGCCACGAACGGGCAGCACCTCCGTACTCGGTCACACGTTCGGTTGTTGATGAAGACGACGTCCACCTCCCGTTCCAGCGGGCAGCGGAAGTAGTAGCTCCTCTTGAATCCGACAGCACGACGGCGTGGTGTCGGTGGTGGTGGAGAAATCCGGCGGAGCTTCGCTTAAGCGTGCGGGATGTGGTGGAGGAGAGAGACCGCTAGGGTTTAGGGAGAGGGGGTGGCTGGCCACTATGGGGTGCGGCCAAGCTATGGCTTTGGTGTGGCCGGCCCCCTCCCCTTGGCCCTCATTATATAGGTGGAACACCCAAGAGTTGGTGTACAAGTCTTCGAATAAGACCCCAACCCAAAACCTTCCATGTGTAGGGAAACCTACCCAAGGTGGGATTCCCACCTCAAGTGGGACTCCCACCTTTCCATGAGGGGGGTGGCCGGCCACCTTGGGGGGAAGTCCACCTTGGACTTTCCCCTCTAGGGTTTGGCTGGCCAAGCTTGTGGAGTCCTTCCGGGACTCCACCTTCCATAGTGCGTTTCTTCCGGGACTTTTCTAGAATCAAAGTACTTTTCCGGTATAAGTGATTTACATGATCTCATGGTCATAAGGACTAGGTAACTATGTATCGAAAGCTTATAGCAAATAACTTAATGACGTGATCTTATGCTACGCTTAATTGGGTGTGTCCATTACATCATTCATATAATGATATAATCTTGTTATTAATAACATCCAATGTTCATGATTATGAAACTAATCATCTATTAATCAACAAGCTAGTTAAGAGGCTTACTAGGGACTCTTTGTTGTTTACATATCACACATGTATCAATGTTTCGGTTAATACAATTATAGCATGGTATGTAAACATTATCATAAACATAAAGATATATAATAACCATTTATTATTGCCTCTTGGGCATATCTCCAACAGTCTCCCACTTGCACTAGAGTCAATAATCTAGTTTACATATGTAAAGATATAACACCTTGGCCTTCTGGTGCTTTATCATGTTTTGCTTACGGGAGAGGTTTTAGTCAACGGTTCTGACACACTCAGAAACGTATGTATTTTGCAATTCATTTGCGTCTTCACGCATCACTCATTTTCCAAATGAGTTGGCATATATGCTTAGTCCTCTGGTGGAACCTTAATTCCGTGGTCTGAAATATGTCACTAATATTGTCACACACAATATAGCTTCAAAGTTCTGACTCTGTCGGAACTACACCAAGTTCTCAAAGAACCTCTTGACTTAACATCCTTTGTCATTGTCAAAACAATGACATACTCTGCCTTCTTTTGTAGAATCCGTCACAATATTTAGAACTCTTCTAAATCTAGCATAGACAACTTCTAGCTCATTGTGCTACCTTTTAAACAACACTTAGTCTAATTTGAGATTGAAATTATATTTTATATGTGACAAAACCAATATCGGTGTAACACCTTACAGCGATTTGTTTGTCATTTCCTCATACAAAACTATATATATATATATCCTTAGTTCTTCTAAAGTACTCAAGGATATTCTTACTGTCGTCCAATGATCATCATATGAATCATTCTGGTATATGCTCATAACACTTTATAGCACATGACATCTGATTGTGTACATATTATTCGTGATCTATAATCACTCATGTGTTTTTACTCATTGAGTGTCAGATACATTCAAGTCTTGTTAAAACTTAACATGACAAGAACATTTTCTTAATATTTATATATTGAACTACTTCAATATCCATTCTATGTACTTTGACTTAAACTTATTTATGTGTTTCAATCTATCTTCATAGATCTTGACATTAAATATGTTTCAGTCCATATCCTTTCATTGAAATTAATTTCTCAATGAAACCTTTTAATCAAGTATATAATTACATCATTTATAACCAACTATATGTCACCTACATAAAGTATTATAAATATGTCTCAGCGCTCCCACTTAATTTCTTGCAAATACAAGCCTCTTCATCGTCTCTTGATGAAATCAAAAACTCTTTGACTATTTCATCTGGTGAAGATTCCAACTCCGTGATACTCACTTCATCCAATTGAAGTTTGTATACCTATCTAGTATTCTACGGACAGGCAAAACTCTTGGTTGTATCTTGTATACACCTTTAATACATACTTCTGTTAAGTAATATATTTTGCTATCCTACTAGCATATCTCATAAAGAAATATGTAGTGATTACTAGAATAATCCACATAGACTATAAGCATTGCTACGGAAGATCTAATCTTATCGTAGTCAACTCTTTGAACTTTGTCGTAAACAACTTTTCGACAAATCGTGCTTATTCAAGGATATTGCATCCAAGTCCATCAATTTTATATATCCATTTACTTTCAAAAAGTATTTATCTATCTTGGATTTCATGGCGCATAGCCATTTTAACGGAGTCAGGGCCCATCATAACTTCTTTGTATGTAGTTGGTTTATTATTGTTCAAAATCAATCCTTTGTCCACAAATCATTTATTTGATTACAAAGTAAACCAAACCTACAAGGTTCAATAGGTACTTCGATCTCCATGGCTAAAACACTTTGTAGTCATGGGAGTCATGATTGTCGTAGCCGCTTCCGGAACCTATTTCCGATGCTGCGCTACTCTGATCATTATGCTCAGGTTCATAAACCTTATCAAGTTCTATTGTCCTCCCACTCAAATACTTCGCTAGAAAACAATTTCTTGGAAATAAGCAAGTAATATTAACAAACACTTTTGTCTTTTACTTCATAGTGGAAAGAATTCCCAATCAATTCTTTGGGATAACCAACAAAGATATTCATCCGATTTTGGTTGTAAACTCATTTACTTATGCTATGCATACCAAAATTTAAGAAAGGACTATCAGGGTTCATACCCATGCCATAACTCATATGGTGTCATTTCAATGGATCATGATGATGCTCTATTTAGTGTAAAAGCGGTAGTCTCTAAAGCATAATCCACAAAAATATAATGGCATCAATATTTTATCTCATCATTGATCCAACAAGGTTTGGATACATCTCTCGGATACTCCATCATCACTATGATACTCCAAGAAACGTGAGTTGTAGAACAACTTCATAACTCTCTTAGATGTTCGCTAAAACTCGTAATTCAAATATTTCCACTATGATCCAATCATAGATATTTGACTTTTCTATTACGATGATTTCCACTTCATGCTGAAATTTATTTGAATCCATTCAAATGTTTCAAACTTCTTCCTTATCGAATATATCCACATATATATACTCAATTCATTGTTGGAAGTTTTCATGAAGTAGAAGAATCTCCCGCACATAACTTTGTCCAGTGAACCACATATATCATCATATATGTTTTCACTAAGTTAGTTCCCGTTCAACTCTTGGCCTATGAACGGTATTTTAGTCATTCTCTTTAGAAAAGATTTGCAAGCGTCAAACGATTCAAAAATCAAATGACTCCAAAAATCCATTTGCATGGAGTTCCTTCATGCGTTCCTCTCTAACATGACCTAAATGGCGGTTACACAAATAAGTGGAATTCAAATCATTTGCCTTATGGCATTTTAGCGTCAGTGTTATGTATGTGTGTTTCACCATTAAGATTTATAATAACTTATCCATCGTACATGGAGTAATGTCATAATTTGAACAACTCATTGTTTTCATTTGACCAGAGCAAAATAACAATTATTAAGTTCTTTATTATAAATTCTAAGGGCTAGATAGAATACCAACGACGAACATAATAACACTTTATTTTTGTTCCAGACGTGTATTCCTATCATATTCCTTGTCAGTCACTTAGGCCATTGTATTCTTGTATTGTGTTGTTTTGCATGACACTTCATACCAACCAATATGGTACAAATACCCAAGAATTTCATTGTGTGACCAAACTAGGAATACAACCATAACATGTATATCATTTATATACACCTGAGCTAGACTTTCTAGTCTTTTCTTTTCTTTCTGCCAAAATTTCTTTTATAATTTCTCTTTTAGCTTTCCTCATTATTCAGAAAAACACTTCAACATCATAGACTTCTAGATTTGTTGGTCAAATACCAATAACCTTGAGGTTCTTACTTTGAAGTTGATCATCATATGACAAGTGTTCCTGATTTCACTATTAGTAACTTTGTAATATGATGAACAATTTCACTCATAATTTTATCCATCATATCATGACGACTTTCCGAGACCATGTCTGTACATGCTAGGCTCATAAAGTTTAACCTTAGTATTCGCATGTGCAAATCTGGCTTGCACCCGTTGTATGCACTCGTGGAATCTATGACACCCGATCATCACGAGATGCTTCGAAACGACGAGTCTTAGCAACGGTGCATACTAAGGATGATAACTTCATGGATATGCGAATATTATTAGTGCCCCAATAGTTGGAGGATTGTGACGCCTGGCGTCTTCAACCTTCATACATTCCCATAAAACTTATGAGTTTATGTAGTCTCACCAAATTATATTCTATCATCTTGCAATAAGGTCTTAGATATCATATATATCTCATACCTTGATTATTTCTGAAAACTAAATTTTCAGCTCCTTACTTTTCAAACAAATTTGAACTTCAAGTTTGACGGAGACAAGATAACTTTAGGTACTAATTGAAACCATAGCTCTTTGACTCAACAATATGAGGTTTACTAAAAGTTTGCAATAGGACTTAATCAATTCTTGATTCTTTAACAATACGGTACCAATCCGTAAAGTTTCTTGTCAGATTTTAACAGTATTTCTATCTCAATAATAAGACTAGCGCATGGTAGAAAAACGGATGCCAATACTACAAAATTAATTCAAAATACTACTCAGACTATGTTTATGATAATTAGTTCATGTTTTAATCTAATTACTAATGAACTCCCACTTAATACAACATCCCTCATAGTTGTTAAGTGGTACACGATCCAAATCCACTACACCAAAACCGATCATCACGTGAGATGATGTAGCTTCAATGGTGAACATCAACATGTTGATCATATCATCCATATGACTCGTGTTCAACCTTTCGGTTTCCGTTGTCCCGAGGCCATGTCTGTACATGCTAGGCTCGTCAAGCAAACCCAAGTATTCCGCGTGTGCAACATGGCTTACACCCGTTGTATGTGAACGTTGAATCTATCACATCCGATCATCACGAGATGCTTCGAAACGACGAACTGTACAACGGTGCATACGAGGGGAGAACACTTTATTATCTTGATATTAATGTGAGGGATCATCTTATAATGCTACCGTCGCGATCTAAGCAAAATAAGATGCATAAAGGATTAACATCACATGCAGTTCATATGTGATATGATATGGCCCTTTAGTCTTTGCGCCTTCGATCTTCATCTCCAAAGCACGGACATGATCTCCATCATCAACGGGCATGATCTCCATCATCGTCGGCGTAGCGTCAAGGTCCATGGCGCCGTCTTCATGGTTGTTCACCTCATGTATCAACTATTACAACTACTTTGAAATACTACTCAACATGAAATTTAAAGACAACCATAAGGCTCCTGCCGGTTGCCACAATACAATAATGATCATCTCATACATATTCATCATCACATTATGGCCATATCACATCACCAAACCCTGCAAAAACAAGTTAGACGTCTCTAATTTGGTTTGCATATTTTACGTGGTTTAGGGTTTTCGAGTGAGATCTAATCTACCTACGAACATGAACCACAACGGTGATACTAGTGTTGTCAATAGAAGAGTAAATTGAATCTTCACTATAGTAGGAGAGACAGACACCCGCAAAGCCACTTATGCAATACAAGTTGCATGTCGAGCGTGGAGCAAATCTCATGAACGCGGTCATGTAAAGTTAGCCCGAGCCGCTTCATCCCACTATGCCACAAAGATGCAAAGTACTCAAACTAAAGACAACATAAGCATCAACGCCCACAAAACCATTGTGTTCTACTCGTGCAACCATCTATGCATAGACACGGCTCTGATACCACTGAAGGATAACGTAGCATAGAAAACAAAAATTTTCCTACGGCGAACACGCAATCCAAGCCAAGATGCAATCTAGAAGACGGTAGCAACGAGGGGATTATCGAGTCTCACCCTTGAAGAGATTCCAAAGCCTACAAGATGAGGCTCTTGTTGCTGCGGTAGACGATCACTTGCCGCTTGCAAAAGCGCGTAGAAGATCTTGATCACGGCGCCACGAACGGGCAGCACCTCCGTACTCGGTCACACGTTCGGTTGTTGATGAAGACGACGTCCACCTCCCCGTTCCAGCGGGCAGCGGAAGTAGTAGCTCCTCTTGAATCCGACAGCACGACGGCGTGGTGTCGGTGGTGGTGGAGAAATCCGGCGGAGCTTCGCTAAGCGTGCGGGATGTGGTGGAGGAGAGAGACCGCTAGGGTTTAGGGAGAGGGGGTGGCCGGCCACTATGGGGTGCGGCCAAGCTATGGCTTTGGTGTGGCCGGCCCCCTCCCCTTGGCCCTCATTATATAGGTGGAACACCCAAGAGTTGGTGTACAAGTCTTCGAATAAGACCCCAACCCAAAACCTTCCATGTGTAGGGAAACCTACCCAAGGTGGGATTCCCACCTCAAGTGGGACTCCCACCTTTCCATGAGGGGGGTGGCCGGCCACCTTGGGGGGAAGTCCACCTTGGACTTTCCCCTCTAGGGTTTGGCTGGCCAAGCTTGTGGAGTCCTTCCGGGACTCCACCTTCCATAGTGCGTTTCTTCCGGACTTTTCTAGAACCTTCTAGAACCTGCCATAAATGCACCGGATCATTTCCAAACTTGGAATATGACTTCCTATATATGAATCTTATTCTCCGGACCATTCCGGAACTCCTCGTGATGTCCGGGATCTCATCCGGGACTCCGAACAAATATTCGAACTCCATTCCATATTCAAGTTCTACCATTTCAACATCCAACTTTAAGTGTGTCACCCTACGGTTCGTGAACTATGTGGACATGGTTGAGTACTCACTCCGACCAATAACCAATAGCGGGATCTGGAGATCCATAATGGCTCCCACATATTCAACGATGACTTTAGTGATCGAATGAACCATTCACATACGATACCAATTCCCTTTGTCACGCGATATTTTACTTGTCCGAGGTTTGATCATCGGTATCACTCTATACCTTGTTCAACCTCGTCTCCTGACAAGTACTCTTTACTCGTATCGTGGTATGTGGTCTCTTATGAACTTATTCATATGCTTGCAAGACATTAGACGACATTCCACCGAGAGGGCCCAGAGTATATCTATCCGTCATCGGGATGGACAAATCCCACTGTTGATTCATATGCCTCAACTCATACTTTCCGGATACTTAATCCCACCTTTATAACCACCCATTTACGCAGTGGCGTTTGATGTAATCAAAGTACTTTTCCGGTATAAGTGATTTACATGATCTCATGGTCATAAGGACTAGGTAACTATGTATCGAAAGCTTATAGCAAATAACTTAATGACGTGATCTTATGCTACGCTTAATTGGGTGTGTCCATTACATCATTCATATAATGATATAATCTTGTTATTAATAACATCCAATGTTCATGATTATGAAACTAATCATCTATTAATCAACAAGCTAGTTAAGAGGCTTACTAGGGACTCTTTGTTGTTTACATATCACACATGTATCAATGTTTCGGTTAATACAATTATAGCATGGTATGTAAACATTATCATAAACATAAAGATATATAATAACCATTTATTATTGCCTCTTGGGCATATCTCCAACAATGTACTGTTCATGGTCTCATTCCGGGTTCAAGTGCTACCCCATGTAGCACCACTTTTTTTTGGGTTAGCCCAGACAACCTTCCCAATAAAAAAAAGTACTACCTTCCCTGCATGGGCCAATTGTTTGTACTTTTGGGCTGCCGCCGGCCATGTACATGGTGATTGCTGTCAGCCTGCTTGCTTCGCTGATAACAATCCAAAAACATTTAATGGGCCTCCGACTCATGCCATTGGGGCCCTTCCTAATTTAAACACGGAGATCCTATGATTGGCCCTCAAGAAACCGAGATTCTAAATATAAAGTTATTTTTATTTCGTATCAATTATGATTATGATTCTTTTTTAAATGCGCATAGCCAGTATGCGCATCTACATGGGCTCTATATTTTGATATATTCATATAGTTGATTTCAAAATTTTCATAAATTATTTAAAGTTCCAAGATTTATTCTATCAGTTTGCAAGATCTTAGAGTGTATTTGTAGTTTAAAAAAATGACAAACCTCTTCATCAGATTGTTGTTAACAAGTGTAGTGTTGTGAACCCAAAATATATTACATACTTCCTCGTAGATCAAATTTGAACTAATTAAGTTGAACTAAAACCCGGATCAACAGTTAGTATGGATTATGTGCATGGAGTACGAAAAACAAATGAATAGGCAATATTTCAGTTTTTCCTTCAGTTGAGAATGCTAGAGCAGGACCCATTTGCCAGTAGCGTCCCTCAACATTTGAAGGTAAAGACAAACAAAAGGGATCGAAAAAAGCAAGTATCCTACATATCTCGGGTTAAAACATATCGAGAAATCACATATTTCTTGTACATAGAGGCTGACATCGTGGACCCATCGGCCAGCCGTGGAAAAAAATCCAAGAAAGGAAACAATTATCGTACAGAGAAGCTGACATGTGGGACGCATTTTGCAGCAGCGTCCTCAACTTTTACAAAGGCGGCAGGGGATCTAAAGAAAAAGCAAAGTTCCCAGAAATCAGCGGTCAAAAATAAATCCAAGAAATGAAATGTTTATTGTTCATAGAGGCTGACATGTGGGACCCACGAGCCAGCAGCGTCCTCAACGTTTCAAAGGCGGCAGGGGATCGAAAAAAAGGCAAGTGACCATATATCAGGTGCCAAAAATAATCCAAGGAAAGAAACTTTTATTGTACATAGAGGATGACATATGGGTCCCGTTTTGCAGGAGCGGTCTCACATTTTCCAAGGCGGCACGGGATCGAAAAAAAAGAAAGGAAAGGTTTATCGTTCAGAGAGGCTGAGATGTGGGACCCATGGGCCAGCAGCGTCCTCTTAGTTTCAAAGGCGGCAGGGGATAAAAAAAGGCAAATAGCCAGTAATTAGGGTCAAAAATAAATCAAACAAAGGAAACTTTTACTGTTCATAGAGGCTGACAGGGACCCATGAGCCAGCAGCGTCTCAACGTTTCAGAGGCGGCATGAGATCGAAAGAAAAAGGCAAATACCAAGAAATTATGGGTCAATAATAAATCAAACAAAAGGTTTATTGTTCATAGAGGCTGACATGTGGGACCCTGATACGTCCCCGACGTATCCATAATTTATGTCGTTCCATGCTTGTTTTATGACAATACTTACATGTTTTGCTTGCACTTTATGATTTTTATGCGTTTTCCGGAACTAACCTATTAACAAGATGCCACGGTGCCAGTTCCTGTTTCTGTTTTTGGTTCCAGAAAGGCTGTTCGGGCAATATTCTCGGAATTGGACGAAATCAACGCCAAAGATCTTATTTTTCCCGGGAGGCTCCAGAACACCGAAGGGGAGACGGAGAGGAGGCCCAGCCCCCACACCATGGGCCGTGCGGGCAGGCCCCGGCCGCGCCGGCCTATGAGGAGGGCGCCCTGGTGCCCCTCGACGCCGCCTCTTCGCCTATTTAACCCCTTTCGACCTAAAAACACCGTACCACTTGACGAAACTCCAGAAAGACTCCAGGGGCGCCGCCACCATCGCGAAACTCCAATTCGGGGACAGAAGTCTCGTCCGGCACCTGGGGACGGGGAAGTGCCCGAAGCCATCTCCATCAACGACATCGCCTCCATCATGCTCCGTGAGTAGTTCCCCATGGACTACGGGTTCTAGCTGTAGCTAGTTGGTATTCTCTCCCCATGTACTTCAATACAATGATCTCATGAGCTGCCTTACATGATTGAGATTCATCTGATGTAATCGGTGTTGTGTTTGTTGGGATCCGATGGATGATACATTATGATTAGTCTATCTATAAAGTTTGTGAAGTTATTGTTGCTGCAATCTTGTTATGCTTAATGCTTGTCACTAGGGCCCGAGTGGCATGATCTTAGATTTGAGCTCTATAATTATTGCTTAGATTGTATCTACAAGTTGTATGCACATGTCACTGTCCGGAACCAAAGTGACAGAAATCGGGACAACCGGAGGGGATGGCGGTGATGTGAGGGACACATGTTTTCACGGAGTGTTAATGCTTTGCTCCGGTGCTCTATTAAAAGGAGTACCTTAATATCCAGTAGATTCCCTTGAGGCCCGGCTGCCACCGGCTGGTAGGACAATAGATGTTGTGCAAGTTTCTCATTGCGAGCACGTACGACTAAATATGGAAAACATGCCTACATGATTAATGAATTGATGTTCTTTCTTAATGCCTTATCAATCCTATCAATTGCCCAACTGTAATTTGTTCACCCAACACTTGTTATTGGAGAGTTACCACTAGTGTAGATAGCTGGGAACCCCGGTCCATCTTTCATCATCATATACTCGTTCTACATGTCAACTATTTTCTGGTACCATTGCTCTCATATTACTACTACTGCTGCTGTGTTACTGTTACTATTGCTCTCATATCACTGCTACTTTCACATCACCCCCGTTGCTAGTGCTTTTCAGGTGCAGCTGAATTGACAAAAAAAGGCTTATAAATAAATTCTTGGTCAATAATAAATCAATAAATTTGGGTTTATTGTTCATAGAGGCTGACATGTGGGTTACCCCTGAGCCGGCAGCGTCCCCAACGTGTTAAAGGCGGCAGGAGATAGAAAGACAAAGGCCAAAAATCAGTTGGTAAAAAAATCCAAGAAAAGAAACATTTACCGTTCTGAGAGGCTGACATGCGGGACCCATGAGGCAGCAGCATCCTCAACGATTCCAAGGCGGCAGGGGATCAAAGAAAAAAAGGAAATATCCAGAATCTAATTAGGGGTTCAAAAGAAATCCATCAAAGGAAAGTTTTATTGTTCATAGAGGATGACATGTGGGACCGACCTGCCAACAGTCCTCATCGTTTCAAAGGGGCGAGAGATCAAAAGAAAAAGGCAAATAGCCAGAAATTAGGGGTAAAAATAACTCCAAGAAAGGAAACTTTTATTGTTCATAGAGGATGACATGCGGGACCCATGAGCCAGCAGCTTACTTAACGTTTCAAGGCGGCATGAGATCGAAATAAAAAGGCAAGTGACAAAGTATCAGGAGCCCAAGATAATCCAAGAAAAGAAACTTTATTTACATAGAGGATGACATGCGGGTCCCATTTTGCAAGCGGTCCCAACGTTTCAAATGCGGCTTGAGATCAAAAGAAAAAGAAAATAGCCAGAAATTAGGCGGTCAAAAAATCCAAGAAAATAAAGTTGATGGACATAGAGGATGACATGCGGGTCCCATGAGCTAGCAGCTTACTCAACGTTTCCAAGGCGGCGGGGGATCAAAAGAAAAAGGAAATAGCCAAAAATCGAGGGTGAAAAAAACAAAGAAAATGAACTTTTATAGTACATAGAGGATGACATGCGGGTCCCATGAGCCAGCAGGTTCCTCAACGTTTCAAACGTGGCATGAGATCGAAAGAAAAAGGCAAGTGACCAAATATCAGAGCCAAAAATAATTCAAGAAAAGAAACTTGATTGTACATAGAGGATGACATGCGGGTCCCAATTAGCAGCAGCGGTATCACCGTTTGAGAGGCTGCAGGGATCGAAAGAAAAAGGCAAGTGACCAAATATCAGGAGCCAAAAATAATCCAAGAAAAGAAATTTTATTGTACGTAGAGGATGACATGTGGGTCCCATTTTGCAGCAGCGGTCTCAACGTTTCCAAGGCGGCACAGAACCAAAAGAAAAATGAAGTAGCCAGAAATCAGGGGGTGAAAAAAATCCAAGAAGAAATATTTCAATTGGGCTGCATCTGGACATCTGGGCCTTCGAACTATCCTGCTTGGCCTTTTGACTCGTACAATTTCAGCCCACTCCAAAACAGGAAAGTTCCGAATTTTCTAAAAAAACAGGAAAGTCCTATGCTTCGCAAAGACAAAAAAACAAGGAGATTCAACATATAAGTTTGTTTATGTAAAAATAAAGATTTAATTATCCGTTTGAAATAGCTCAGAGCGCAATACATTGTTTATTGTCTGCAAAATAATCAAGATATCATATGTTTCTTGTACGGGGAGGCTGACATCGGGGACCCATGAGCCAACAGCGTCGTCAACGTTTAAAGGCGGCGGGGATGGAAAGAAAAAATAAACCAAAAATCTGTTGGTAAAAAATCCAAGAAAAGAAACATTTTCGTTCAGAGGATGACATGCGGGACCCATGAGGCAGCAGCATCCTCAGCGTTTATTGTTCATAGAGGTTGACATGTGGGACCCGTGAGCCAGCAGCGTCCTCAACGTTTTAAAGGCTGCAGGTGATCGAAAGAAAAAATAAGCCAAAAATCGTTTGGTCAACAAAATCCAAGAAAATAAACATTTACGGAGAGGATGACATGCGGGACCCATGAGGCAGCAGCATCCTCAACGATTCCAAGGCGGCCGGAAATATCCAGAAATTAATTAGGGGTTCAAAATAAATCCATCAAAGGAAACTTTTATTGTTCATAGAGGATGACATGTGGGACCGACCTGCCAACACGTCCTCATCGTTTCAGAGGGGGCAGGAGATCAAAAGAAAAAGGCAAATAGCCAGAAATTAGGGGTAAAAAATAACTCCAAGAAGCAAACTTTTATTGTTCGTAGAGGATGACATGCGGGACCCATGAGCCAGGCTTACTCAACGTTTCAAAGGCGGCAGGAGATCGAAAGAAAAAGGCAAGTGACAAAATATCAGGGGCCAAAGATAATCCAAGAAAAGAAACTTTATTGTACATAGAGGATGACATGCGGGTCCCATTTAGCAGCAGCGGTCTCAACGTTTCAAATGCGGCTTGAGATCAAAGAAAAGAAAGTTGATTGTACATAGAGGATGACATGCGGGTCCCATGAGTCCACCCAACGTTTCCAAGGCGGCGGGGATCAAAGAAAAGGAAATAGCCAAAAATCAGAGGGTGAAAAAAAATAAAAATAAACTTTTATAGCACATAGAGGATGACATGCGGGTCCCATGAGCCAGCAGGTTCCTCAACGTTTCAAACGTGGCATGAGATCGAAAGAAAAAGGCAAGTGACCAAATATGAGGAGCCAAAAATAATTCAAGAAAAGAAAGTTTTATAGTACATAGAGGATGACATGCGGGTCCCATTTAGCAGCAGCGCTATCACCGTTTGAGAGGCAGGGGATCAAAAGAAAAAAGAAATTGCCAAAAATCAGAGGGTGAAAAAAACCAAGAAAATGAACTTTTATAGTACATAGAGGATGACATGCGGGTCCCATGAGCCAGCAGGTTCCTCAACGTTTCAAACGTGGCATGAGATCGAAAGAAAAAGGCAAGTGAAAAAATATCAGGAGCCAAAAAAAATCCAAGAAAAGAAAGTTTTATAGTACATAGAGGATGACATGCGGGTCCCATTTAGCAGCAGCGGTTCCTCAACGTTTCAAACATGGCATGAGATCGAAAGAAAAAAGCAAATGACCAAATATCAGGAGCCAAAAATAATCTAAGAAAAGAAAGTTTTACATAGAGGATGACATGCGGGTCCCATTTAGCAGAGCGGTATCACCGTTTGAGAGGCGGCAGGGGATCGAAAGAAAAATGCAAGTAACGAAATATCAGGGAGCCAAAAATAATCCAAGAAAAGAAAGTTTTATAGTACATAGAGGATGACATGCGGGTCCCATTTAGCATCAGCGGTATCACCATTTGAGAGGCGGCAGGGGATCGAAAGAAAAGGCAAGTGACCAAATATGAGGTGCCAAAAAATCCAAGAAAAGAAAGTTTTATAGTACATAGAGGATGACATGCGGGTCCCATTTAGCGGCAGCGGTATCACCGTTTGAGAGGCGGCAGGGGATCGAAAGAAAAAGGCAAGTGACCAAATATGAGGTGCCAAAAAAACTCCAAGAAAAGAAAGTTGATTGCTCATAGAGGATGACATGCGGGTCCCATTTAGCTGCAGCGGTCTCAACGTTTCCAAGGCGGCAAGGGATCAAAAGAAAAAGGAAGTAGCCAGAAATCAGGTCAAAAAATCCAAGAAAAGAAAGAAATTTGGTTCATAGAGGATGACATGCGGGACCCATGATCCTGCATCGTAAACGGCTCGATCGGAGAGCGTTGAACGAGATGGCGCGATCGAGAAAAAAACAATGCTAGAGAGGCTGCCATCTGGGCCCTACATCCCTGGGCGGTGCGGATTTGCGTTGACTCGACCGGCGAACCCGAGAATTCGCGATGCACCACGTCCCGGGCCACCATACGCGACGTTTTGGCCGCTTTCGTCGGGCTAGGTGGCCTCAAAAACGAGAAAAAAAGTTTTGACATGAACCACGGAGGGACCAAAAATCGTCGGCCTTGGTGCACCACCAACCACGGCGCGACTTCAACTTCGTCGGCCATGGCAACTTTTCTTGTAGTGTTGTTTGCTTCATATTAAAAAAAAACACAAAAAATTAGTTACTTTACTTATTGTCTTATTTACTAGTTCTATATCAAAACACAAAAAATTAGTTACTTGTCTTTACTTTATTTGCCTAGTTTACTTTACTACTGTTATAATGGGTACTCCTGAAAATACTAAGTTGTGTGATTTCACTAGCACAAATAATAATGATTTTATATGTACTCCTATTGCTCCACCTTCTACTACAGCAGAATTCTATGAAATTAAACCTGCTTTACTGAATCTTGTTATCAGAGAGAAATTTTCTGGTGTTAGTACTGATGATGCTGCTGCCCATCTTAATAATTTTGTTGAACTTTGTGAAATGCAGAAGTATAAGGATATAGATGGTGATATTATAAAACTGAAATTGTTTCCTTTCTCCTTAAGAGGAAGAGCTAAAGATTGGTTGCTTTCTTTGCCTAAGAATAGTATTGATTCATGGACCAAATGTAAAGATGCTTTTATTAGTAAATATTATCCTCCTGCTAAGATTATATCTTTGAGAAGTAGCATAATGAATTTTAAACAATTTGATAATGAACATGTTGCTCAAGCATGTGAGAGAATGAAATCTTTGGTAAAGAATTGCCCAACCCATGGACTGACTACTTGGATGATCATCCAAACCTTTTATGCGGGATTGAATTTTTCCTCGAGGAACCTATTGGATTCAGCTGCTGGAGGTACTTTTATGTCCATCACCCTGGCGCCGCAACTAAATTACTTGATGATATGATGATCAATTACTCTGAATGGCATACTGAAAGAACTCCTCAAGGTAAGAAGGTAAATTCTGTTGAAGAAACCTCTTCTTTGGGTGATAAGATTGATGCTATTATGTCTATGCTTGCAAATGGTAGATCTCATATTGATCCTAATAATGTTCCTTTAGCTTCATTGGTTGCTCAAGAAGAAAATGTTGATGTGAATTTCATTAAGAACAATAATTTCAACAACAATGCTTATAGGAATAATTATGGTAACAACTATAGGCCATATCCTTCTAATAATGGTAATGGTTATGGTAATTCTTACAACAATAATAAGAGTGTACCCTCTGGTCTTGAAGTGATTCTTAAAGAATTTATTAGTACACAAACTGCTTTCAATAAAACTGTTGAAGAAAAGCTTGGTAAAATTGATGTTCTTGCTTCTAAGGTTGATAGTCTTGCTCTTGATGTTGATCTTTTAAAACTGAAAGTTATGCCTGAGGAAGTTAAAGATGCTAGGTTTGCTAAAACAAATGCCATCCAAGTTCAAATTAATGATAATATTAGAATGTTGGCTGAATTGCATGCTAGGTGGGATAGAGAAAAAAAAGAAAAACTTGCTAAAGAAAATAATGTAGCTAAAGTATGAACTATTACCACCACTAGTAATGTTGATTCTTCACATATTGCTGCACCTCCTACTATCAATGGTAAAATAATTGGTATTGGCAATGTTTCTACTCTTAGTGCAAAGCGTACAAAATTGCCTGAAACTGCTAAACTGCTTGTTTGTGATAAAACTGCTGAAATTTTTCAAAATATTGGTGACAATGATTCCATTGCTGTAGAACATAATGGTTTAGATTTTGATGATTGTCATATTACTGAAGTTATAATGTTCTTACAAAAACTTGCTAGAAGTCCCAATGCTAGTGCTATAAATTTAGCCTTTACAAAACATATTACAAATGCTCTCATTAAAGCTAGGGAAGAGAAATTAAGACTTGAAGCTTCTATTCCTAGGAAGTTAGAAGATGGTTGGGAGCCCATCATTAAAATGAAATTCAATGACTTTGAATGTAATGCTTTATGTGATCTTGGTACAAGTATTTCTGTTATGCCTAAAAAGATTTATGATATGCTTGACTTGCCACCATTGAAGAATTGTTATTTGGATGTTAATCTTGCCGATAATGTTAAAAAGAAACCTTTGGGGAGGATTGATAATGTGCGCATTACGGTTAACAATAACCTTGTCCCCGTTGATTTTGTTGTCTTGGATATCGAATGCAATGCATCTTGTCCTATTGTGTTGGGAAGACCTTTTCTTCGAACTGTTGGTGCTGTTATTGATATGAGGGAAGGTAATATTAAATATCAATTTCCTCTCAAGAAAGGTATGGAACACTTCCCTAGAAAGAGAATGAAGTTGCCTTTTGATTCTATTATTAGAACAAGCTATGATGTTGATGCTTCTTCTCTTGATGTTACTTGATTTGCACTTTCTGCGCCTAGCTGAAAGGCGTTAAAAAAAGCACTTCTTGGGAGATAACCCATGTTTCATTTTATTTACTGTATTGTTGAGTCTTGGAAGTTGTTTACTACTGTAGCAACCTCTCCTTATCAAGTTTTTGTGCCAAGTAAAGTTTCTATGCTAAAGTTGATGCTATATTTGGGATTGCTGCGCAGAAACAACATTGCTGTCTGTCACGAATTCTCGCAGAAGTCTCTGTAAAAAAATCAAAAAAATCTTCAAATTTACGAGCGTGATCCTCAGATATGTACGCAACTTTCATTAGTTTTGAGTTTTTCCATTTGAGCAAGTTAAGTGCCCCTGCCAGATTCATCTTCACGGACTGTTCTGTTTTTGACAGATTCTGCCTTTTATTTCGCATTGTCGCTTTTGCTATGTTGAATGAGTTTCTTTGTTCCATTAACTTTCAGAAGCTTTGTGCAATGTCCAGAAGTGTTAAGAATGATTGTGTCACCTCTGAATATGTGAATTTTGGTTATACACTAACCCTCTAATGAGTTTGCTTGAAGTTTGTGTGAAGGAAGTTTTCAAGGGTCAAGAGAAGAGGATGATATACTATGATCAAGAAGAGTGAAAGGTCTAAGCTTGGGGATGCCCCGGTGGTTCATCCCTGCATATTTTAAGAAAGACTCAAGCATCTAAGCTTGGGGATGCCCAAGGCATCCCCTTCTTCATCGACAACATTATCAGGTCACTTCTAGTGAAACTATATTTTTATTCCATCACATCCTATGTTCTTTACTTGGAGCGTCGGTTTGCTTTTATTTTTGTTTTGGTTTGAATAAAGTTGGATCCCACCATTCTTATATTGGAGATATTACGCTCCACTTTTTCATATGGAACACTTGTGTTCTTAATTGTGCTTTAATGTTCATGGCGAAGGCTGAAATTGCTTCGTTAAATTGCTATTTGGTTGGAATCAGAAAATGCTGCATATGGTTTGGAAATTTGGCAATTGTTTGAGCTCTCATAGATCATGTTTAAGCTCTTGCATCATGTAGTTTAATCTATTAATGAAGAACTACCGTAGAGCTTGTTTAATTTGGTTTGCATGATTGGTCTCTCTAAGTCTAGATATTTTCGGGTAAAGTGTTTGAACAACAAGGAAGACGGTGTAGAGCCTTATAATGCTTGCAATATGTTCTTGTGTGAGTTTTGCTGTACCTGTTCATACTTGTGTTTGCTTCAAACAACCTTGCTAGCCCAAACCTTGTACTGAGAGGAAATGCTTCTCGTGCATCCAAACACCTTGAGCCAAAACCCATGCCATTTGTGTCCACCATATCTACCTACTATGTGGTATTTTTCCATTCCAAAGTAAATTACTTGAGTGCTACCTTTAAAATTTCATTCCTTTACCTTTACAATATATAGCTCATGGGACAAATAGCTTAAAAACTATTGTGGTGATGAATATGTAGTTATGTGTCTTAATTCTTATAAGTTGCTTGTTGAGCGGTAACCATGTTTCGCCATCAACTTTACCTTTGTTGGATATCATGTGAGATGCTATGCATGTTCGTCTTGTCTGAAGTAAGTGCGATTTCATGATCAAATGGTTTGAGTATGCATATGTTAGAGAAGAACATTGGGCCGCTAACTAAAGCCATGTATCATGGTGGAAGTTTCAGTTTGGACATACAACCTCAATCTCTTATGAGAATATTAATTGTTGTTGAATGCTTAAGCATTAAAAGAGGAGTCCATTATCTGTTGTCTATGTTGTCTCGGTATGGATGTCTAAGTTGAGAATAATCAAAAGCGAGAAATCCAATGTGTGCTTTCTCCTTAGACACTTGTACGGGCGGCATAGAGGTACCCCTTTGTGACACTTGGTTGAAACATATGTTATGCAATGATAATCCGTGTCTTCCGAGCTAAGTAGGACAAGGTGCGAGCACTATTAGTACTCTATGCATGAGACTTGCAACTTGTAGGAAGTATTATGCATAGCACATATGAATTATTACTACCGTTGACAAAATTGTTTCTATGTTTTCAAAACAAAAGCTCTAGCACAAAAATAGTAGTCCATGCTTCCCTCTGCGAAGGGCCATTCTTTTACTTTATTGTTGAGTCAGTTTACCCACTTCTTTCTATCTTAGAAGCAAACACTTGTGTTAAATGTGTGCATTGATTCTTACATGTTTACTTATTGCACCTGTTATATTACTCTATGTTGACAAATATCCATGAGATATACATGTTACAAGTTGAAAGCAATTGCTGAAACTTAATCATCCTTTGTGTTGCTTCAATTCATTCTACTTTGAATTTATTGCTTATGAGTTAGCTCTTATGCAAGTCTTATTGATACTTGTCTTGAAAGTACTATTCATGAAAAGTTTTGCTATATGATTCATTTGTTTAGTCATTATCTTTGTTAGCAATCTTTTGTTCAGATCACTCCATTCATCTCATATGCTTTACAATAATGTTGATCAAGATTATGTTGGTAGCATGTCACTTCAAAAATTATTTGTGTTATCGTTTACCTACTCGAGGGCGAGTAGGACTAAGCTTGGGGATGCTTGATACGTCTCAAACGTATCTATAATTTCTTATGTTCCATGCTACTTTTATTACAATACTTGAATGTTTTATACATACTTTACAGCATTATTATATATTTTCCGGCACTAACCTATTAACAAGATGCCGAAGTGCCAGTTGCTGTTTTCTGCTGTTTTTGGTTTCAGAAATCCTAGTAAGGAAATATTCTCGGAATTAGACGAAATCAACGCCCAGGGTCCTATTTTTGCACGAAGCTTCCAGAAGACCGAAAGAGAGACGAAGTGGGGCCACGAGGTGGCCAGACACTAGGGCGGCGCGGCCCAAGCCGCGCGCCGGCCTAGTGTGTGGGCCCCGTGACCCCTGACCTACCCTTCCGCCTACAAATAGCCTTCGTCGCGAAACCCCTGTACCGAGAGCCACGATACGGAAAACCTTCCAGATGCCGCCGTCGCGAATCCCATCTCGGGGGATTCGGGAGATCGCCTCCGGCACCCTGTGGGAGGGGAATCATCACCGGAGGGCTCTACATCATCATGCCCGCCTCCGGATTGATGCGTGAGTAGTTCATCCTTGGACTATGGGTCCATAGCAGTAGCTAGATGGTTGTCTTCTCCGCTTGTGCTATCATTGTTTAGATCTTGTGAGCTGCCTAACATGATCAAGATCATCTATTTGTAATGCTACATGTTGTGTTTGGCGGGATCCGATGAATATAGAATATTATGTTAAGTTGATTATCAATCTATCATATATGTGTTGTTTATGTTCTTGCATGCTCTCCGTTGCTAGTAGAGGCTCTGGCCAAGTTGATACTTGTAACTCCAAGAGGGAGTATTTATGCTCGATAGTGGGTTCATGCCTCCATTTAATCTGGACAGTGAGAGAAAGTTCTAAGGTTGTGGATGTGTTGTTGCTACTAGGGATAAAACATCGATGCTTTGTCTAAGGATATTTGTGTTGATTACATTACGCACCATACTTAATGCAATTATCTGTTGTTTACAACTTAATACTGGAAGGGGTTCGGATGATAACCTGAAGGTGGATTATTTAGGCATAGATGCATGCTAGATAGCGGTCTATGTACTTTGTCGTAATGCCCTGATTAAATCACATAGTAATCATCATTGATATGTATTGAATCTTTATTTGTCAATTTCCCAACTGTTCACCCAGCATGTTAGTTATCTTATTGGAGAGACACCTCTAGTGAACTGTGGACCCCGGTCCATTCTTTTACATCTGAATACATTCTACTTTGCAATCTCTTTTTTTGTTCTTTGCAAACAAACACCATCTTCCACTCGATACGCTTAATCCTTTGTTTTCAGCAAGCCGGTGAGATTGACAACCTCACTGTTACGTTGGGGCAAAGTACTTTGATTGTGTTGTGCAGGTTCCACGTTGGCGCCGGTTTCACTAGTGTTGCGCCGCACTACATTCCTCCACCAACAACCTTCACGTGCTTCTTGGCTCCTCTGGTTCGATAAACCTTGGTTTCTTTATGAGGGAACTTGCCGTGTGCATCATACCTTCCTCTTGGGGTTCCCAACGGACGTGTGCTTTACCGTCACAAGGAAGTTGTTGACTACACGCCAAGCGCGCGAGGAGGAGCGGGAGGAATGCGCGAGAGGAGGAGTGCGGCTCGCTGCGCCGGGCCGGTCGGACCGGCCCGCCGGCCGCCGGTCCCCCCGACCGGCTTCTACGCCGGACCAGCCCGGTCCAAACAGGGTTCACGCTTGTGCCAACCGGGCGACTATCCGAGGCTCTGGAGCCCTTGCCGGTCACCACCCGGCGCCACATCCGTTGAAACCGGGTGGCAGTCCCGAGCCGGTCTGCCAGCCCCAGACCGGCCGACTCCGAGTCTGTCTCGACCAGATCCGATCTGGGTCGGTTTTCTATGTACTTTTTCGACCCCTGGTCGTCCTGAACCCCTATATAAGTGCCCAGGATGCCCCCAAATTAGGTTTAGACCACGTTTAAGATAAACCCTAGTTCATAGTTGATTGCTTTGCAACTCTATTGAATCTCTACACCATATTGCATCGATTTGGTGTTGAACCCCTGAAAGTCTTGTGTGATCTGCTGTTCCATTGGGAATTAGACGGTTGCAACTTACCGCTTCATGGTCGGCGGCTACGTGCGCAAGTGTGTGGAGTTGTGAATATCTTGCAGGGTTGAGAGCTGTTGCATTGGCGACAGGGATCGATCGAGAGACTCGACAACGTCATACAAGTTATCATCCACTTCATCATCGTGTATCTCCACTGTGTTCATACCGTGATCATCATCACCACCGTTGCTTACTGAGAAGATCGGGCCACCCCTTATCACACCGCCGCCGTCGCGCGTAGAGGCTGCCAGGCCGATTTTTGGGCAAAATTAGCTCGCGCTGCTGCGGATAGTAGTTAATTTAGGTTATTAGTCCTAAATTATGTAAAGTTTGGTGCTCAATCGGAGCTATAACTATCGTCTATATGTGTTCATCGATGAAATCTCCCGCGAGATTTCTAATTTCATGTTTTCAGTTCGTCTTTACGGTTTCTATTAACGTCACGCCAAAGCACTAACTCACATTTTAGAGTGAATCCTTTGTTTCGGTTTCAACTTTTCGGGCTCATAGAGATGCTCTTAGAGCATCTCCGTCGCGTCCCCAAAGCAATTTGGGGTGCGCCGGACAAACCCGTTCCGGCCGCGTCCCCAAAGCCCAATTTTGTGCGGCGCGGCCGTACGGTGTCCGGCGCCGAGCCGTCCCCGTCCCACGGGGACGCACACGCCGGAAACAACAAAAGCGAGGCGGGGAGTGGCGGGGCCGACCCGTCAGCGGCACAGGGAATTTCCCCCCCCCGCCTGCCTCGCCCAAAATCTTCCCGCCACGCATTTCAGCCTCCCAACACATATCGCCGCTGATTCATCTCCTATCCCGCCTTCTCTGCGTCCCACCCGCCGCCGCTACCCTCTCCACATGGCGCCGCCGACAGCCCCCAAAAGATGGCCAAGAAAGCGTCCCAGAAGCCGCCGGGCAATGTGACGAAAGGGGAGAAAGCACCGTTCGCGAAGCCGCGGAAGGCGCCGGCTCCGAAGAAGAAGCCGGAAGGATGGACCGACGATCAATGGCAGCAAGATTGTCTGCGCCGGAAGCTATCGACGGCGGAGCGGAAAGGACGGAGGGCGGCGGAGCTGGAGAAGAAGGCTCAGGCGGCGCGCCAGCACCAGCACGTAATGGCCGGGTGTATCGCCGCCACCAACGCGAGCCCATGGAGTACGTCCATGCCGGTGTACGTTCCGGGAGTGATCTCTCCGTCGCAAGCCGCCTTCTACAACGACGGCCCCTCCGCCACTCCCGGGTGCGTGACGCCTAACTTGTCGCCCCACTACCAGGATGCGCTGCCGCATGGCGGCTTCAACCCCAACAACCTCTACTCCCCGGCGTACGAGCAGCGCGAGCCAGGACCCGGTCCGGACGGCGACCCTTTCACCGGCCGCAGGGGTCCGCTCGAATTCGACGGCGCCGGTGCTGAGGAGGACGACGGGGTTGAGGAGGAGGACGACGAGGAAGAGGAGGGGTGGAGGACGACGACGAGAACGAAGAGGGCGGCGAGGAAGAGGACGACGAGGGTGCCGGTGACGATGATCTCGTGGAGGTAGACGCGGACGGCGTGAGGACGAAGAAGAAGAAGTCGGGCACACGAGGCCCCAAGTGGACGGCTTTGGAGGATCTTTGTCTGTGCGAGTCGTGGGCGACGGTGAGCCATGACTCCATCATCGGCGCCAACCAAAAATACGGGAAGTATTGGGCGAGGATCAAGGCCGAGTTCGATGAGCGCAAGCTCATCAACAGCGACTACAACAAAGTGACAATGAAGAGGAGCCAAAAGGCAATGTCGACGCGATGGGCCATCATCCAGGCGTCGGTGAACTCCTTCCATGGATACCATCACGACTTAGTGACCAGAGCCGACAGCGGCGCCGACGTCGCCCAACTAGTACGACTCTTTATTCCATAATCTGTAGCGCCTACATTGTGTTCGATGAAATGATTCCGCTTCCTTTGGTTAGTTTGACAAGGCCATGGATTTGTACCGGAAGAACTCGGAAGGTCACAAGTCTTTCGCGCTGATGCATTGCTATAGCAAGCTCAAATTGAACGAGAAATGGCGGTTGACGCGCTTGTCGCTGTCCAAGGGGAAGGACGCCATTGATCTGGACGCGCCGCTGGCAACTTCGACAGGGCGTCCTACTGGCAACAAGGCTGCCAAGGCCGCCTTGGCCGACGCTGCGTCGTCTGAGAAGACGCAGGCGTCGATCACGAAATGCCTCGCCGACGTCTCCTCGACCTTTCTCTCCCGCGACAAAAAGGCCGACGAAAGGTGGGCCGAGCTGCTCAAGAGGCAAGAGGAGAAGTTGGAGCTCAAGAAACGCAGGGACGACATGTCCCTGCTGAGAACG
Source organism: Lolium multiflorum (assembly GCA_030979885.1). NCBI lineage: Eukaryota > Viridiplantae > Streptophyta > Magnoliopsida > Poales > Poaceae > Lolium > Lolium multiflorum. The sequence continues at coordinate 69,687,821 of CM061747.1, forward strand.
TCGACAGAGGGAATGTCTCCCCGGACGCGGGCGGCGCACAACTTCTTCAAAGGCCAGATCCTCGACGACATCGAAGCCAAAATGGCGGCGGCGGACGCGGCGGCCCGGGCAGCGGCATCGGCGGCAGCGGCAGCGCAGCAAGACCGGCGACGCGTCTTCTACTGCTACACCTGCGCGGCGACGGAGCATGCACAGCACCGGGCAGATCGCGACGAGGTCATCGTGATCGACGGGCCTGCGTCGACTCAGGATACGTCGCCGTCGCCCAACCCCTTCTTCTAATTACCATGCACCATCGGTCTGTAATATGATCGCGCGCCCAGTACTTTGATCGCCGCTACTCTGATCGCGACGATTCGGCGGGAACGATCTCTTTTGAATGCAACTATTTGAATTTCTGATTGGGGGACGCGTTTGGGGGATGCGGCTGGGGAGCTACGTCCCCCAAACGCGACATAAACAAAACACGTCCCCTAAATGCTCGATCCGACGCGGTTTGGAGGACAGTTTGGGGACGCGACTTAAGATGCTCTTATACCGCAGCAGAAATCACAATGACGTTCGGCTTACAAACACGTGGGGTTCGGCAACGGCGATACGTAGACCGGCCAAGTTATCTCACCCAAGTGTGTCCAGATCAACCTCATTGTTTCACTCCGAGAGAGTATCTAGTGCTACAACCTATTTGTATGCTACCTCCAGGCCAATCTGGACCATCTATCCTAGTTCAACGGAAGAAATTGAAAGTACCTCATGATGACTTTTCCACCTGTGCACATATTCATATAGGACCCTGGTGTGTACCTAATTTCGGCACATGATGCATCAGCTGCAATGTCTTTTTGCCGCTGGCAGAGTTCAACTCGAATCGATGGACTATTTTTGAAGCGGTGAATATCAAATCAATAGCTAGATTTTTATGTCCTGCTTAGCAGTTTTTCCTGGATCTGAAATAAAAGTACCTGAAGTTGGATCATGTACGGTTTGCCGCTGCCTCACGAATCACATGCTTTTAATAATAAAGCTTCGGCCAGATTCCACCATTGGCGGTGAAAGGAGTAGGCGAGCATGCAGAATGGTGGTCGATTGGCAGAACACATGGCATCAAGATCCATCCTCGGCGGCGATGTATTAAGCTCCGGTTGTGTCTAAACTAGAGGAGATTTTGGGGAATCAGTGAGGAGAGAGACATTACAATGCACTGGTAGAAAAAAGGGCTTCCGTCCAGCTCCATTAGTCGCGGAAATATTCGAACCGCGACTAAAGGGGGATTTAGTCGCGGTTCGGGAGGCAACCCGCGACTAATGCTCCATCCGAGATGAAAGGGTACCCCTTTAATCGCGGTTGGTAACACCAACCGGGACTTAAAGGGCTATGGGAGGATGCGGCCGGCGGAAAAACCTTTAGTCGCGGTTGGGGACACCAACCGCGACTAAAGGGGCCCTTTAGTCGCGGTTGGTGTCCCCAACCGCGACTAAAGGTTTTTCCGCATTTTCACTCCCCACGCACCCTGCACCCCCCCCGTGGATCGCCTTTTTTTGCTTTGTAAAATACAAAAGAAAATGATAGAAAATTCAAAAAAAAATTGTTTTCAGATTCTTGTATGTTATGCAACCTACTATTCGGAGAAATTAAGAAATTCGAATTTTCATTTTTTTTGCAAATTTTTTAAAAAATGGTAAAACCGCAATAACTTTTGCATACGACGTTGAAAAAAACATAATGGGAAAAAGTTACATCCGAATTCACCGGGGTTTACCCGGTTAGCCAATTTTTAGATTCTCAAAATTCCAAATGAAAATATGAAAGCAGGAAGATTTTAGTTTTTGCCAGAAATTTAGTATTTTATATTTTTTAAAATTTTAAATTAATAATTGCATCTTGCATAAAGATTACTATTACTTAACCATAAAGTTAGCCAATTTTTAGATTTTCAAATTTTCAGGTTTTAGGTTTGGCAAAAAAATATTAAAAAAATAAAAAATTAATTATAATATAAATTTAAAAAGTTAATATTTATTTATTTATTCAAGATTATTATTACATCATTACTTTTGTTTATTAAAATAATTATTTGGCATTCAAACAATAAAGAAGTGTGACATCGACCAACATGTTAATAGGATTGATATGATACTAGTATCAACAACATGCGCGCGAAGCACTTGGAAGGAGGATGGGAAAGGAACTTGGAAGTTAAGCGTGCTAGTGCTAGAGTAGTGGGAGGATGGGTGACCGAGCGGGAAGTTTGACCACAAGTAAGAAATTTGACTAGAGATTAAGTGTAGTTAGTCACTAAACTTGGCAAATAACTAAATACTAGAAATTCTGAAAAAAAAAGGAAATGAAAAATAATTAGAAAACCAAATGGATTAAAAAAAATTAACTCGAAATTGCCTTTAGTCCCGGTTCGTGTTACAAACCGGGACTAAGGTCCTTCACCCCGCCGACCCGCCGTGGACGAGCCTTTAGTCGCGGTTCGTAAGCAACCACGACTAAAGGGGACCTTTCGCGCTTCGTTAGTCGCGGTTGCGCAACCGCGACTAATGGCAGTTGCGAGCCGCGACTAAAGCCCTTTTTTCTACCAGTGATGGGGACCGTGCACTACAATATGAAATAAGATAAGGTCTTATTCACGTATTTGACATGGAGGGCGTAACTTCAGCTACTGTATTGAATCTTGTCGCTTGAAAATGGATGGAGGGTCCTGGTTGGCCTGGAATCAAGTAGCACACATATAGGCTGTAGCACTAGATACTCTCTCGTTTCACTCCGTACCAACGGATCTTGTGTTTTGATCGGCTCAACACACTATGCAAATCAGGGTAAAACTGTTCTTTTCAAGAAATCATCGAGAAGAATCAACCCAAAACTGGGGCATGCCATTCAGAAAATCCAAAAAACATTAGACATTACCCACAAAATTAATGCGATGCGAAGTTGTCATCACATTTTCATCCCAAATCCCAAATCGAATACAATACAACGAGCCCAGTACCAGGGCTATTATCTAGTTGATGACATCTACCCTTCCTAGGTCACCTTGTGAACAATTCGCAACCCTGAAAATGAAAAATGCAAGAGGTTCGTGAAAGAGCAAAAGGCTACTCGGAAGGATGTAGAGCAGGCCTTTAGCACGCTACAATCATGATGAACAATTTTTTGGCACCCTGCTAGAACCTAGAGCATCGACAGGATGTGGGCGGTGATGACATCATGTGTCATCATGCACAACATGATTGTTCAGAAAGAGCGGCATGACAACATCTATGGCCAAGACTGAAAAACTGAGTGTGAGTTGGTTCAGCTACAACCTTGACTATCGTCTTGCGAATACTTCTTGCATATGCACAGTACATTGCAAGATCAGAACACTCATGACTGTCCTCAAGCCTATTTGATTGAGCATATGTGGATTCATGTGGGAAACCAATGCGACTAGTCCCCCCGCAAATTTTATTAAAATAATATAAAAACGTCCAAAATTACAAAAAAAAAGAGTGAGAAACTCTCATAAAAAGAAAACCTCAAACTAATTAAAACTAACTTAAAGATTGGATCCATTTTTGAATGAATTTACATGAACTATTCATATTTATGAACAACATTTACTTTACTTATTCCTATTACTTTTTGGTAAACTATATGATGACCAAATCTAAATGCCAACCGCCAACTGGCTAGGCCTTGCCAAAATAGCCAGCGCTGACCGAATGGGTCGTGCCGCTAAACGCGCTGGCCTGGCAGGTCGGACAGACACCCAAAATATGTCTCTGGAGCGACCCAAACGGATAGAATCGGACCATTTGGGTTGGCGTTTTGGCTCGCCCCGCTGGACATGCCCTAAATGCGTCTGATCGGGCAAAAAGACGGACAACAGTCCGTTTGGGTCTCCCGAAAGGGGCACGTTTTGTCCGTGCCGACGCAAATAATTCGTTCGGGTCTCCCGCTGGCTGGAGACCCATTGAAAGGATTGTATGCCGCACCTAGAGGGGGGTGTGATTAGTTCCTACCCAATTTTTAGTTCTTTTTCAATTTAGGCTCGATACAAAGGTAAATTCTCTAGATATGCAACTATGTGAATTTACCTAGATGACAAGGTATACAACTAAGCAAGATATAGCTAGGCAAGATATAATAGTGCAATCAAGGATAGAGGTAACCGAGAGTGGAGCACGTGAAAGAACATGTCCATTACCCCATGTGTGGTTTTGGTAATTGATGACAATCCCTATGGACTAACGGTTGCATTGAGAATCAATCTTAGGTCAAGTCCATAGCCATGTGTTGGACTCAAGGTTGCAAGATGGAGAAGACGGAGTACAATGACGAAGACGGTGTCGAAGAGAGACGAAGACGGTGTTGAAGATGAAGAGAGATGAAGATGAAGATGGATGAAGACGGTGGCGTGCGTACAAGATCGAAGAAGACGGTGGCGTGTATGTTGGAGGAAGACGGTGGCATGTACAATGATGAAGAGGGTGAAGACGGAGCTTGCCGACTCGAGTGGAACGCGCAAGGACAAGGTTTGTGCTCGATAGGATAGCGGGTCGCATCATCGGAGAGAGCTCAAACCTTGCATGCATTGCATCATGTTTCTTGGTTGTTCTTGGTTCTTATCCATGAGATGGATTCCGGATGCATCGCATGTTGCATGTGCGAGGGTGATGATTTTCCCGATATACCATATTGAGAGGTTACACCTCTATGACCATGAGAAAATCATCACTCTCTCTTTTCCATGTTTTCACCTTGTGTAGTGGTAGCTCTTGTCGTCCTCTTTCCAACAAAATTGGTTTCACTGCATTCCGACCTTCCTAGCTCAAGTTATGATTTTTCTAGTTGCTGCATATTTAAAAAGATAAAGAAAAATCATTTTGGGCCGGCCGGTACTACCGCTGGGTGTACCGGCCCAACTACCGCACGCTGGCCCAGGCTTACTGGATCCAGTCCGGTACCGAACCGGTACTGGGCCGGTAGTACCGGCTGGCCCATTACGGTACCCAACCGGTACCGGGCCGGTACTACCGGCTGGGCCGTTTCTTCCTCCCCTAGCCTCTCTCTCCTCCCGCCTTGGGCCGCGCCCACCAGTCCGGCCCGCAGCTGGCCAGCGCCCACCAGGCCGCAGCTGCCCCGCCCGAACTGGGCCGCCAGTCCTTGCTCGCCAGCCCGCCTGCCGCCGCTCGCTCACCTGGCCGCGTCGCTCGCCTCGATCTCCCGCACGGGAGAGATCGGGCGTTGACCCTGCTCTCCCTCGATCCCCGCGCGCGCCTCGCTCCCTCGCCGTTGCTGCTTGCTTGCACCAGGCCGCCCCTTTCTTCTTTGCTGTTTTCCTGCAGATTTTCACAGGGGCGGTACTACCGGCCCAGGAGGCGGTAGTACCGGCCCAAAACGTCTTTTTAGCTATTTTTATGCGCGGCAGTTCGCATTTGACGGCGGTAGTGCCGCTCGGGCGTGGATCGACCGTTTTACCTCCAACGGCTATATTTTGGGTCCTATTTATACCTCTCTTCCACCTCGACCAAAATACTTCCCTTCATTCTCTCTCCTCCATTGTTGACCTTGAGTTGTTTCTTCCTCCTCTTGATCCCCCCACTATTTGTTGCATATTTTTGGGGGAAAGGAGAGAGGAGATCTAGATCTAGAGCTTCACCAATTGAATCCCTCTCCAAGTGAGGGGATCTTGCTAGATCTAGATCTTGGAGTTGCTTGGTGTTTCTCCTCATATTTGTTCTTCCTCCCTTATTCCCCCAATAGCTTTTCTAGCTTTGTTGGAATTTGGGAGAGAAGAACTTGGGCATCTTAGTGGTGTTCTTAGCCATTGCATTAGGTGCATCGGTTTGGGTTCTCTCCGGGGTTTCGGTCTCGTAGAGGGCATGTTGACCTTGGTGGTGTTGTAGCCTTAGTGGCCTTGTAGCCTTTTGTGGCCTTGTAGCCTTTGTGGCCTTGTCGTCTTTGTGGCGTTGTTGCCTTTGTGGTGTGGTAGCCTTAGTGGCGTTGTTGCCTTAGTGGAGTGTGGTAGCCTTTGTGGTTTTGGTGCCGGTTGTGGCGCGTTGGTGTCTTGGTGGCCTTGTCGCCGGTGTGGCGTGTTGTAGCCTCTTGTGGCCTTGTACTTGAGAGCCTCCGTGTTGTGGAGTTGCCTCAAGCTTGATACTTGGGAGTTTGCCCAAGCTTGTACGGGTTCGGTGACCACCCTCAAGGGTCCCTTAGTGGATCGAGGCTTTCCTCCTTGGAGGAAGGACTCGAGGAGAATACGGTGGCCCTAGTTGGCTTCTTGGAGTGCCTCGTGCCTCCACACCGCTCCAACGGAGACGTAGCACCCTTGGGTGTGAACTTCGGGATACATCGTCGTCTCCTCGTGCACCGGTTACTTCTCAACCCGAGCTCCTTTACCTATGCGCTTTACATTGTGATATCTATCTTGCTTGATGTGCTATACCTAGCTTGTTATCACCTTGTTGCTCATCATGCTAGCATAGGTTGTTGGTGCACTTAGGCAAACCCCTAGTTGATAGGCTTTGTGCTAAACAAGTAAACCTTAGTAGTTTTATTCCGCCTTGTTTAGCACTCAAGTAGAAGTTTTTATACACCGCCTATTCACCCCCCCTCTAGGCGACGTCCTTGTACATTCAATTGGTATCAGAGCTAGGGCTCTCTTATCTTGTTGGGCTTCACCGCCTAGAGAGTATGACGTCGGCTAGAGGATTAGTGCACATTTCCACTTTTACATTTGATGGCACTAATTATGATGCTTGGAAATTCTACATGCTTGATTATTTTAGGGGCATGCACCCACATGTGGAGCAAATTCTTGATATGGGTTTTTCTCCTCCTAAGGATCCACAAAATCCATCTTTTGAGGAGAAGAAAAACTCTTATCTAGATGCTCAAGCTACTAAAGTGCTTTGCCATGTTGTGAGTCATGTAGTGATTTCCTCCATCGCGCCTTTCCGGAGTGCTCATGAGTTTTGGACAAAGCTTCGAGATACATATGGTGGGTCCAAGACCATTGAGGATGATCGCACTCCTTCCACTTCACCAATGTGTGGTAAGACACAAGGTAATGCTATGGTGAGTGGTGATGAACATTGCATTGTTGATAGTGAGCCTTCTCTTGATGATTCTTCATCCCTATCCCATTGCAATGTTTCATCTTTGGACTTGAACACATATAGCACTATAAATGCTTTACATGCTAGTGTTGGTAGTCCTTGCATATCTTCATCCCATGTTGATATGCTTGCCTTGTCTTGTTGCCATAATGAAAATACTTTGCTTTCCTCTAGTATTTGTGTGACTAACAATGTAGAGGAAACCAAAGATGCTATGGGCCAAGACAAGATCTTGGATGGAGCTTCAACTAGTTCATCTTCGTCATCTCACGGTTCTCACACATGCCTTATGGCTAGGGCGTCTAAGGTATCTCCTTCCTTGGAACCCTATATATCTAGTGATGATGAGGTTGATGATATGGAAGGACTTAATGTTGCTTCCTTAAACATGATGGGTGAGTTGGTTTTTCATGCTCTTCATAAGAAGAAATTTGCTTGCTCTAACTTCATGAAAATCTTGGCTTTTGCCATTGAGAGCACAAAAATTATTGAGAAAAAGGAAGAGCATGAGCGCGAGTATGCAAACGAGATTGCAACTCTTAGTGAAGCTCTTGAAGAACAACAAACCACCAATGAATCTCTTGAGGAGACCTTTACTCTAGAGCTATCTAAAGTAAAGGAATCTCGTGATAGAGCTTTAGAGGTGGCACATGATTTTCAAATTAAAAATGTTGAGCTAGTAAGTGCTCATGCTAAACTCCTTGAGGATTTTGAGCTTCTCAAAAATGGCTCTAGGGCTATTGAGAGTGAGCTCATCAAACTCACCGAGTCACATGAGCAATTTAAGGCTCTCAACCTAATAGAGCTTGCTAAGTTGCCTTCTCCTTGTGCTATAATTGATAATGCTTGTGCTACTAACTCTACCTCTTGTGAAGCATCCATCTTGAAGGAGAATGTTGAGCTAAGGGCTCAACTTGCTTTGCTAACAAGCAATTATGAGAAATTGGAAGAAAGTCATGGAAAGCTTTCTAGCTCCCATGATGATCTTCTAGTCTCTCATGATTTGCTAAAGTTAGCTCATGAGGCTATCATGTCAAAGGTAAAATCTTGTGAGCCTCATGTGAGTACTAGCACTACCTCTCAAAATGCTATTTTGCCATGTGCTAGTTGATACGTCTCCAACGAATCTATAATTTCTGATGTTCCATGCTTGTTTTATGACAATACCTACATGTTTTGTTCACACTTTATATTGTTTTGATGCATTTTCCGGAACTAACCTATGCTTGAGATGCAAGTGTCGGTTCCTGTTTTTATAGCATTTTTTTGGTTTCAAAAATCCTAGTAAGGAAATATTCTCGGAATCGCGAAATCCAACGCCCAACATCTTATTTTTCCCGGGAGCTTCCAGAACATCAAAGAAGAGTCGGAGACGAGCGGGGGGGAGCCCCACCACCTAGCGGCGCGACCGGGGGTGGGCGCGCTACTGCTCATGCAGTGGCCCAGGGACCCTCGAGGCTGCCCTTCCGCCTATATAAAGCCCCGACCTAAATCTTCGAGACAATAAGCCACGGTACGAGAAACCTTCAGAGCCGTCGCCATCGCGAAGCCAAGATGCGGGATAGGAGTCTCTGTTCCGCACCCTGTCGGGACGGGGAAGTGCCCCCGGAAGGCTTCTCCATCGACACCACCGCCATCTTCACCACCATCTCCATCAACGCTGCTGCTCCCATGATGAGGAGGGAGTAGTTCTCCTTCGAGGCTAAGGGCTGTACCGGTAGCTATGTGGTTAATCTCTCTCTCTGTACTCCAATACAATGATCTCATGAATTGCTTTGCATAATTGAGATCCATATGATGAGCTTTGTATCGCTACTAGTTTATGTGCTACTCATGTGATGTTATTAAAGTAGTCTATTCCTCTTGCATGGTGTAAAGGTGACAGTGTGTGCATCGTGTGGTTCTTGTCGTAGGATTATGATCATAATCTCTTGTAGGTTATGGAGTTAATTATCGCTATGATAGTATTGATGTGATCTATTCCCCTTTCATAGTGTAATGGTGACAGTGTATGTATGTTAGTACTCGGTTTATTTTGCAAAGATCTATTATGCTCTAAGGTTACTTAAATATGAATATGAATGTTGTGGCGCTTGTTAACTCCGGCTTGAGGGAGCTCTTGTAGCCCTACACAACGAATGGTGTTTTTCATCCAACAAAGAGTGTATGTAGCACATATGAGAAGAAGTTATTATTTATTATGCGATCAATGTTGAGAGTGTCCACTAGTGAAAGTATGATCCCTAGGCCTTGTTTCCAATACTGCAAACACCGCTTACTTACTGTTCTATTGCATGTTTACTCGCTGCCATATTTTATTCAGATTGCTATTACCACTCATATACATCCATACTACTTGTATTTCACTATCTCTTCGCCGAACTAGTGCACCTATACATCTGACAAGTGTATTAGGTGTGTTGGGGACACAAGAGACTTTTTGTATCGTGATTGCAGGGTTGAGAAGGATATCTTTGACCTCTTCCTCCCTGAGTTCGATAAACCTTGGGTGATTCACTTAAGGAAACTTGCTGCTGTTCTACAAACCTCTGCTCTTGGAGGCCCAACACTGTCTACAGGAAAAGAAGCATGAGTAGACATCAAGCTATTTTCTGGCGCCGTTGGGGGAGGAAAGGTAAAAGGCACTCATACTCCGGTCCCAGGTAACTAAGTTATTTTCTGTTGCCGTTGTAAGTGCTCGAAGCTATTTCCTTTAGATCCTGCAATTGCATCTTTTGGTTTCTTGTTTACACTAGTTAGGCATAATGGAAAGCAATAGTGAGCTTCTTATTCTATTTCTGAGTTAAGACATGGATTGTTTGTTGCGAAAATTAAAAAACCTATGGAATCTTATTTGCATGCTAGTAGCAATGATATTAGTATGAACACTTTGAACACCATTGTTGCTAATGATATGGAAAATTCTAAGCTTGGGGAAGCTGGTTTTGATGAGCATGACATTTTTAGTCCCCCAAGCATTGAGGAGAAAATTTTCTTTGATGATACTTTGCCTCCTATTTATGATGATTATAATGATAGTGGTCTTTTGGTGCCGCCTACTATGGAGAGTAAATTTTATTATGATTATACTATGCCTCCTACACTTGATGAGAATAATAATGATAGCTACTTTGTTGAATTTGCTCCCACTACAACTAATAAAATTGATTATGCTTATGTGGAGAGTAATAATTTTATGCATGTAGCTCATGACAAGAATGTTGTATGTGATAGTTATATTGTTGAGTTTGTTCATGATGCTACTGAAAGTTATTATGAGAGAGGGAAACATGGTTATATGCATCTTAATAATATTAAGTTTCCCCTCTTTATGTTGAGAATCTTGAAATTGCACTTGTGTTGCTTTTCTATGCTTACCACTTTGTTCTTCATGAATTTATTTGTGTACAAGATTCCTTTTCATAGGAAGTGGGTTAGGCTTAAATGTGCTTTGAATTTGCTTCTTGATGTTCTCTTTTGCTTCAAATCTTATTTCTCGCGAGAGCATCATTAAAATTACTGAGCCCATCTTAATGGTTATAAAGAAAGAACTTCTTGGGAGATAACCCATGTGTTTATTTTGCTACTGTTTTATTGAGTCTTGGAAGTTGTTTACTACTGTAGCAACCTCTCCTTATCATGTTTTTGTGCCAAGTAAAGTCTCTATGGTAAAGTTGATGCTAGATTTGGATTGCTGCGCAGAAACAGCATTGCTGTCTGTCACGAATTCGCGCAGATCTCTCTGTAGAAGAGTGAAAAAATCTGAAAATTTACGTGCGTGATCCTCAGATATGTACGCAACTTTCATTAGTTTTGAGTTTTTCCGTTTGAGCAAGTTAAATGCCCCTGAAAAATTCGTCTTTACGGACTGTTCTGTTTTTGACAGATTCTGCCTTTTATTTCGCATTGCCGCTTTTGCTATGTTTAATGAGTTTCTTTGTTCCATTAACTTTCAGAAGCTTTGTGCAATGTCCAGAAGTGTTAAGAATGATTGTGTCACCTCTGAACATGTGAATTTTTATTATGCACTAACCCTCTAATGAGTTTGCTTGAAGTTTGGTGTGGAGGAAGTTTTCAAGGGTCAAGAGAGGATGATATACTATGATCAAGAAGAGTGAAAGGTCTAAGCTTAGGGATGCCCGGTGGTTCATCCCTGCATATTTTAAGAAGACTCAAGCATCTAAGCTTGGGGATGCCCAAGGCATCCCCTTCTTCATCGACAATTTATCAGGTCACTTCTAGTGAAACTATATTTTATTCCGTCACATCTTATGTACTTTATTTGGAGCGTCTGTGTGCTTTTATTTCGTTTTGTTATTTTCATTCTCTGAATAAATTCATGCTCATGTGGGAGAGAGACACGCTCCGCTTTTTCATATGAACACCAGTGTTCTTCATTCTTGTTTTTAATGTTCAAGGGCGAAAGTTGATCGCTTCACTTGTTGTTATTTTGTTGGAATCAGAAAATGCTTTATATGGTTTGGAATAACTTCAAACTTGGAAATTGTTTTGAGCTCTCATTAGATCATGTTTAAGCTCTTGCATCATGTAGTTTAATCTATTAGCGAAGAACTACCGTAGAGCTTGTTTAATTTGGTTTGCATGATTGGTCTCTCTAAGTCTAGATATTTTTAAAGTGTTTGAACAACAAGGAAGACAGTGTAGAGTCTTATAATGCTTGCAATATGTTCTTGTGTAAGTTTTGCTGTACCGGTTTATACTTGTGTTTGCTTCAAACAACCTTGCTAGCCAAAGCCTTGTACTTTGAGAGGGAATACTTCTCGTGCATCCAAAACCTTGAGCCAAAACCTATGCCATTTGTGTCCACCATATCTACCTACTATGTGGTATTTCTTGCCATTCCAAGTAAATACTTCATGTGCTACCTTTAAACAATTCAAAGTTATTATATCTTATTTGTGTCAATGTTTTATAGCTCATGAGGAAGTATGTGGTGTTTTATCTTTCGATCTTGTCATTTACTTAATAGACTTTCACAATGGACTAGTGGCTCATCCGCTTATCCAATAATTTTGCAAAAGCTGAGCTGGGGTTCCTAGCCCCAATTAATTAACTTGCATTAATTCTCTTCACATGTTTTGCTCTGATCTATCAGTAAGCAACTTAAATTTGCAAATAGACACTCCTCCATGGTATGTGAATGTTGGAAGGCACCAGGGATTCGGTTAGCCATGGCTTGTGTAAGCAAAGGTTGGGGGAGTGTCATCTAATAAATAAAACTAAAGTACATGTGTAAACAAAAGAGAAGAGGGATGATCTACCTTGCTAGTAGAGATAACGTCCTTCATGGGAGCCGCTCTTGAAAGTCTGGTTGATAAGGTAGTTAGAGTACCCACTACCATTCGTTGACAACAACAAACACCTCTCAAAATTTTACTTTTATGCTCTCTATATGATTTCAAAACTTGAAAAGCTCTAGCACATGATTTAATCAATGCTTCCCTCTGCGAAGGGCCATTCATTTACTTTATTGTTAGAGTGGTTTACCTATTTCTCTATCTTAGAAGCAAACACTTGTGTAACTGTGTATTGATTCTTACATGTTTACCTATTGCACTTGTTATATTACTTTGTGTTGACAATTATCCATGAGATATACATGTTGAAGTTGAAAGCAACCGCTGAAACTTATATCTTCATTTGTGTTGTTTCAAAGCTTTTTACTAAGAATTTATTGCTTATGAGTTAGCTCTTATGCAAGTATTTTTGATGCTTGTCTTGAAAGTACTATTCATGAAAAGTTTTTGCTATATGATTCATTTGTTTAGTCATCATCTTTTGTTAGCAATAATCTTTTGCTTTGAATCACTCCATTCATGTCATATGCTTTACAATAATGTTGATCAAGATTATGATGGTAGCATGTCACCTCAGAAATTATTTGTGTTATCGTTTACCTACTCGAGGGCGAGTAGGAACTAAGCTTAGGGATGCTGTACGTCCAACGTATCTATAATTTCTGATGTTCCATGCTTGTTTTATGACAATACCTACATGTTTTGTTCACACTTTATATCGTTTTGATGCATTTTCCGAACTAACCTATTGACGAGATGCAAGTGCCGGTTCTGTTTTCTGCTGTTTTTGGTTTCATAAATCCTAGTAAGGAAATATTCTCGGAATGGGACGAAATCAACGCCCATCTTATTTTTCCCGGGAGCTTCCAGAACATCAAAGAAGAGTCGAGACGAGCCAGGGGGGCCCACACCACCTAGCGGCGCGGCCAGGGGGTGGGCGCGCCCCCTATGGTCTGGTGGCCCCAGGACCCCTCCGAGGCTGCCCTTCCGCCTATATAAAGCCCATGACCTAAATCTTCGAGACGAATAAGCCACGGTACGAGAAACCTTCCAGAGCCGCCGCCATCGCGAAGCCAAGATCTGGGGACATGAGTCTCTGTTCCGGCACCCTGGGACGGGGAAGTGCCCCCGGAAGGCTTCTCCATCGACACCACCGCCATCTTCACCGCCATCTCCAACAACGCTGCTGCTCCCAGATGAGGAGGGGAGTAGTTCTCCTTCGAGGCTAAGGGCTGTACCGGTAGCTATGTGGTTAATCTCTCTCTCTGTACTCCAATACAATGATCTCATGAATTTCTTTGCATAATTGAGATCCATATGATGAGCTTTGTATCGCTACTAGTTTATGTGCTACTCATGTGATGTTATTAAAGTAGTCTATTCCTCCTGCATGGTGTAATGGTGACAGTGTGTGCATCGTGTGGTTCTTGTCGTAGATTATGATCATAATCTCTTGTAGGTTATGGAGTTAATTATCGCTATGATAGTATTGATGTGATCTATTCCCCCTTTCATAGTGTAATGGTGACAGTGTGTATGCTATGTTAGTACTCGGTTTATTTTGCAAAGATCTATTATGCTCTAAGGTTACTTAAATATGAATGTTGAATGTTGTGGCGCTTGTTAACTCCGGCTTGAGGGAGCTCTTGTAGCCCTACACAACGAATGGTGTTTGTCATCCAACAAAAGAGTATGTAGCACATATGAGAAGAAGTTATTATTTATTATGCGATCAATGTTGAGAGTGTCCACTAGTGAAAGTATGATCCCTAGGCCTTGTTTCCAATACTGCAAACACCGCTTACTTACTGTTCTATTGCATGTTTACTCGCTGCCATATTTTATTCAGATTGCTATTACCACTCATATACATCCATACTACTTGTATTTCACTATCTCTTCGCCGAACTAGTGCACCTATACATCTGACAAGTGTATTAGGTGTGTTGAGGACACAAGAGACTTCTTGTATCGTGATTGCAGGGTTGCTTGAGAGGGATATCTTTGACCTCTTCCTCCCTGAGTTCGATAAACCTTGGGTGTTCACTTAAGGGAAACTTGCTGCTGTTCTACAAACCTCTGCTCTTGGAGGCCCAACACTTGGTTCTTATTTGCATCTTGCACGAAAAATGTTTTAATCACATTATGGGGGAGTATTATGCTTTGTGCATCTTACAAGCCTAGAAAATGTGAACACTTGAGGTTGTGTCACATAGAATTGATATTTTAGATTATCTTGTTCCTATGTGACATGTTTGCTCAAACAAATCCCACTTTACCATATGCTTTCTTTGTTGTGAAGATAATCTTGTTTGTGAGAGTTATTCTTGGCATGGTTTTCCACATTGTGTTGCTAGCTCTATATACTCTTTGGAAAATCATGTGCTTCATGTTATGCCATTCATTGCCTTGCATGTTGGTGTGACTAATTGAAGCTCTCAAGAATCTCCATTTGCATTATGGTTAACTCTTATCTTTTACCATATGCTTCCTTAGTTGTGAAGATGATGTCGGACATACTCACAAAGCACCATACACTACAAGAAAAGTTCTGATAGACAACGTCCCAAAATCGTCCACTAAGGGGTATTTTTCGTCGCCTATGGGCCTAACCGACGATATGGGTTACATTTGTCAAAAACTGCGTCGAGCAAAGTCCTACGACGTTTTTCGGTCCATCGCGTTGGGCGCCCTTCCGCCACGGAAAATCGGACCGTTGCGCAAGTGTTTTCGGGAGCCCGTTGACTGCTGAGCGTCATGCAAACTGACACGTGGCAGACACCGTTGGCGCGGTTACGGCGTTAACCGCCCCGTGGTAGATGGTAGGCCCACACGAGGCCTGCCACATCTTAAGCGGGCCGGGTCGTGACATAGTTTGACCGGTCAACTATATAGTTGGGCTGGTCCATTAGTTACGTGGGCGGGCTAACCTCTAAGGTTGTTTGGTCAAAACTTAAATGGGCGGCCCATTTAACATGTGGGGTCCACCAACAACTGGCGGCCCAAGAAGCAAGTGGGCCGGGCCAAAATACAGGTGGGTCCCACTTTTTAAAGGCCGGCCCATTTAGTGTGTGGGGTCCACCATATAGCAAGTGGGTAGGGCAAAAACACGGTGGGTCCCACTTTCCAGTTAAAGGGTCGGCCCATTTAGTATGTGGGGTCCACCATATAGCAAGTGGTAAGGCCCAACAAGATAGTGGGCCGGGCCAAAAACACGGGTGGGTCCCACTTTCTGTTAAAGGGTCGCCCATTTGGTGTGTGGGGTCCACCATATAGAAGTGGGCTGGCCCAACAAAAAAGTGGACCGGGCCAAAAACACAGGTGGGTCCCACTTTCCTGTTAAAAGGCCGGCCCATTTAGTATGTGGGTCCACCATATAGCAAGTGGGCCGGCCCAACAAGATAGTGGGCCGGGCCAAAAACACAGGTGGGTCCCACCTTCCTGTTAAAGGGCCGGCCCATTTACCATGTGGGACCACCATATAGCAAATGGGCTGGCCCAACAAGATAGTGGGCCGGCCCAATAAGCATGTGGATCCCACTATCGTGTAACCGGGCCGGCCTACTAAAGTAAGTGAGCCGGCCCAAAATGAAAGTGGGTCCCACACTACTGTAAGTGGGCCGGCCCAATCTGTTGTAGGGCCCTACTTGTTTGACTAGTCAACTTGCATTAAATTTCATGAGCCTAAAATCTGATATCAATGATACACACAATTACATACACAAATAAAACAAGTAGGAAAATTACAAGGCAATTAATGTGCCCAAATAAAAAATTACATAGAATCATTGAGGACTTCTATTAGCATCATCAATAACACGTTGACATTTGGCAATCGCCTTGATTGAATCTTGTGTACTCTTTGTCAACATATCAGCTACAGATCTTAAAGCAGCAATACCATGTCTTTTATAAAGTACAGCCTTGAGATATTTACTGTTTGATGAAAGAAATGGTCTAGGTTGACGGCTATGAGAAGATGCATCAGAAGAAAGATCAGAACTTTTTGTGGGCCTCACTTCTAATGAAGATTGCTTCATCACAACTGCATTCTGATAATAATGCAAAAAGAGTTAAACGATGAACTATGCAAACATTTATTATGCAATGTAGATATAAGATAATAACAAGTTGCATAAATAAGACAATGTATGGAACTTGTACTAAGCACAAACTTACATCATAATGTTGCACAGGGTCGCTACAGATCCTTTTTTGGCGACTATCTTCTAATGATGACTGCTTCATTAAAACTGCATTCTGGTAACATTGCAAACATAGTTACAACAATTAACTATTCAAACATGTATTACGCAATGTAGAGATCAGATAACAACATGTAGCAGAAATAAGCACAAGATAAGATAAGATGCATGTACTAAGCACATACTGGCTCACTGCAGGTCCTTCTCTTGCGTGCACTAGTCGTGGTCAACATGCCTATCATTTTAGGTTCAGCCATCAAGTGAAATGCTAATCCTCCTGCTCCATTGTCCTTAATCTGTGTTTAGATATCACATTTAAGACCAAGTCAGCTAGTTTCAAATAACAAAAAACTTGAGCTGCCAAATGAATAAGCCAATATTTACCAGATATCAGATTAAAACCAACTAGATGTTGCTTTGCATGAGATACGAATTTCAGACATTCAGATTTAGAGTAGGGTAATGCCAAGGTTTTCCACATAAAGTAAACTGGCATTAAGAATGACCAAATGTCAGGTTCAAATCACCTTCGCAGTTTCTCCAAGACAAGCATATCAAATAGGCAGAAACATAGTAAAGCATGAATGGCATTGCTATGGCAGGGTTCCAAGTGTTAATCTCTTGCATAAGGAACAATGCATATAGGTTATAGATAATAACGGAAGTAAACTGCCAAAATTACCAACCAAGAACTCAGATTCCAACCTTCCCTAGCGTCCCCGCTGTTAATGTTGGATGTTCTAATAAGTGGTTCGCATGATCAATCCCTAGGAAAAATAACATTGACAAGTCAGTCTACGATAATACAAAGACCAGACATGCACGCAACAATAACTATATAAGCTAAAGACGAGGTATAAGAGCAAGCAGATTGGAAATGCACATAGCATGATTATAAAAGCAGTGTGAGAATAGCAGACACGAGAAAACAGCTAGCGGCTAGCGGTGAGCTAATGACGTGGTATAAGAACAAGCAGATTGGAAATGCCCATAGCATGACTATAAAAGCAGTGCGACAATAGCATGCAGTACAAAAACAGTTGGCAGCAAATGAATGGGTATAAGGCTATAAATATGTGGATGCACACAGGTGTCAGTAGAATGAACATGATGGTAGCGACCGGATAATGCTTTTGTACTGTACAATATTTAAACAAACTTCATGCGAAGCAACACATCAAGAAAGTTAACGGCATATGAGATCTGCAAATAACTACACAAAACATGGCTAAAGAAACACCGCGATCTAACGGGCCAGCGTACTAACCAAGCTGCAGCGGGGTGGACGGGGGCGGCAACTTGCATTCCAGCGGCGGCGAACGCGGGAGACGATGAATCGACCCTGTTTCAGTAGAAGCGGGCGTTAGTGAAGCAGATCTGGTTGGCTGGCAAGGGATTCGGTGAAGTTGATACAGCCGCTGCGCCGAGGTAGTCGGTGGCGAGGTCGGCGGTGAAGCAGATCCGTCGGTGGCGAGGTCGGCGGTGAAGCAGATCCGTCGGTGGCGAGGTCGGCGGTGAAGCAGATCCATCGGTGACGAGGGCGGCGGGGGAGCGGATCAGGTGGGTGGACAGCCAACACGATCAAGGCTACGTTGTGGAGGAGTATGCCGGCGGCGAAGCAGATCTAGTACTGTAGAGAGTCAGAGCTTTGGCATGTGAGAGTATTTTTGAGCTAATGGGGCGAATGGTTGGTGGGTGGGTGTGGGCATGTGGGGAGGGTTCGGGATCTAGGCAAGATATTTCATTGTTACCGAATGAGCCCTCCATGGTCGGTGGGTTGTAGCTTCCGGACCAGGGTTAAAAGGGTAAAACTGGTCACGGGATTTTCGAATGGATGCGGCGGGATGATTTGGCGCGCGGCCGAAATTTTCAGTTTCAAGCTACGAGCAGAACGACAAAAATAATGTTCTTCCCCAGGGAGCTCTCATTTCTTCCTCTTCTCTTTCTCTCTCGAGTCTCTCCCACTCCCCCGGCTCCTCTCCCCTTCTCTCCGGCGGCCTCGCCGGCCGGAGACGAGGCCGACTTCTCTCTGTATATTGTACACCCTCCGAACTAAATTAATTGATTCAACTTTCCTTAGACGTGTATGTATCTAGAGTAAAAACATGTGTGGATACATCCATATTTAGATAAGCAAAGTTGAGTCAGCTAATTTGGATCCGAGGGAGTTAGTGTTGTTGTAAGCTTAGATCCAGTGTTTCCCATGAGCAGAATGGCGCAATGGAGTCGGGGATCTCGTCATCGGCTTCAGATCTGGCCTATGGTGAATCTGGCGGATCTTGCCGGCCAAACCCCGATCTGGTGCCATCAATGTGATGGCGCTAACGGTGAGGCTTGCTTTGGTCAGTGCTTCAGATCTGGCCAATGGGGAAGTCAAGCTGCTAAAGTTCACAAGCTCGGGGCATACGACAGCGTCATCCGTCTTGTGCACATCTTGGCCTTTCAGCGGCCCTTCTCAGAGCCAATATGCCGTTGCTGAGGCCCTTCTTCTCCTTCGTCCTGGCGACTACCGGTGACACCGTCCCAAGTGGTGCGTCCCCAGCGACGGAGTTGCTGGAAAGGATGCGGAGCAGAGATCTGATGTGCGGTCGAGAAGGACTCGATTGATTTTCTTCTATATGTTTTGGGGTCCTTTTTGTAAAGTTGCAGGTTCTATTAGTTATTGTCTAGTACTTTTGGTCCTCTATGTAATTTTTTGGACTAGTTTCCATTGGCACTAAACTTGAATTTTGACAAGTTCACAGGGAAAAAATTCCTTTGCACATATGGCCTATCATGTATAAACATTCTTGAGATTTAAACTATATGTAATGTGCCATGCATTAACCCTAAACCATATATATGTAACTAACCCTAGCTGATCAAACCCTACTTAATTAAAACAAATAACCCTAAACTATACGCATGCACTTTATGCGCAAAGGCGCGAGGTGCCTCTAATAATGTGTGTGCGCACTCGATCGATGATCCTAAACCTTATACAACCCTAAAACCCTAATCCCTAATCCCTAAACCCTAAACACCCTAAACACTAAACCCTATACCCTAAACCCTAACCCTAACCCTAAACCCTAATTAAACCCTATATATAGGCCAACGACACTTAATTGTGCATCGAGCAGGCCAGGGGGTGCCTCGCGGTCCTCTAATTAAATTAAATGTGCCATGCATTAACCCTAAACCATATATATGTAACTAACCCTAGCTAATCAACCCTACTTAATGAAAACACATAACCTAAAGTATACTAGCTATAACCCGATCTAATAAAAACATGCTCTATATATAGCAGCTAGCTAGCAAACCGTAGATTAACACCAATTAATATATACATGGCCTATATCGATCATGTTGTATAACATATCCCCGAGATTCATTAATTAATTATATAATTATCGTGATAAATTAATTAACTTTAATTTTGACAAGTTCTCTCGAATGAAAACACATTTGATTAAGTTGCCTCATAATATATATATAATTAGTGTGCATGCATGGCCTACCATGCATTCGTGCATATATTTTAATGTATATTTGAACATATTCTTGGGGATTTCAATCTCTCTCTCTCGATCATCTATATATCGTTGGTGGCCAAAAAACACACATATATATGCATGCAATTTATGCGTAAAGGCGCGGGTGCCTCTAATAATGTGTGTGCGCACTCGATCGATGATCCCTAAACCTTAAACAACCCTAAAACCTTAAATCTCTAATCCCTAATCCCTAATCCCTAAACCTAAACACCCTAAACACTAAACCCTAAACCCTAGACCCTAAACCCTAACCCTAACCCTAACCCTAACCCTAAACCCTAGCTAACCCTAAACCCTAATTAAACCCTATGTATAGGCCAACGACACTTAATTGTGCATCGAGCAGGCCAGGGGTGCCTCGTGTCCTCTAATTAAATTAAATGTGCCATGCATTAACCCTAAACCATATATATGTAACTAACCCTAGCTAATCAACCCTACTTAATTAAAACACATAACCCTAAACTATACTAGCTAGCTATAACCCGATCTAATAAAAACATGCTCTATATATAGCATCTAGCTAGCAAACCGTAGATTAACACCAATTAAAATATACATGGCCTATATCGATCATGTTGTATAACATATCCCTGATATTCATTAATTAATTATATAATTATCGTGATAAATTAATTAACTTGAATTTTGACAAGTTCTCTCGAATGAAAACACATTTGATTAAGTTGCCTCATAATATATATATATATAATTAGTGTGCATGCATGGCCTACAATGCATTCGTGCATATATTTTAATGTATATTTGAACATATTCTTGGGGATTTCAATCTCTCTCTCGATCATCTATATCGTTGGTGGCCCAAAAAACACACATATATACGCATGCACTTTATGCGTAAAGGCGCGGTGCCTCTAATAATGTGTGTCGCACTCGATCGATGATCCCTAAACCTTAAACAACCCTAAAACCCTAAATCCCTAATCCCTAAACCCTAAACACCCTAAACACTAAACCTAAACCCTAGACCCTAAACCCTAACCCTAACCCTCTACCCTAGCTAACCCTAAACCCTAATTAAACCCTATGTATAGGCCAACGACACTTAATTGTGCATCGAGCAGGCCAGGGGTGCCTCGCGGTCCTCTAATTAAATTAAATGTGCCATGCATTAACCCTAAACCATATATATGTAACTAACCCTAGCTAATCAACCCTACTTAATTAAAACACATAACCCTAAACTATACTAGATATAACCCGATCTAATAAAAACATGCTCTATATATAGCAGCTAGCTAGCAAACCGTAGATTAACACCAATTAAAATATACATGGCCTATATCGATCATGTTGTATAACATATCCCGAGATTCATTAATTAATTATATAATTATCGTGATAAATTAATTAACTTGAATTTTGACAAGTTCTCTCGAATGAAAACACATTTGATTAAGTTGCCTCATAATATATATATATAATTAGTGTGCATGCATGGCCTACAATGCATTTGTGCATATATTTTAATGTATATTTGAACATATATATTCTTGGGGATTTCAATCTCGATCTCTCTCTCTCGATCATCTATATATCGTTGGTGGCCCAAAAAACACAAATATATACGCATGCACTTTATGCGTAAAGGCGCGGGTGCCTCTAATAATGTGTGTGCGCACTCGATCGGTGATCCCTAAACCTTAAACAACCCTAAAACCTTAAATCCCTAATCCCTAATCCCTAAACCCTAAACACCCTAAACACTAAACCCTAAACCCTAGACCCTAAACCCTAACCCTAACCCTCAAAACCCTAGCTAACCCTAAACCCTAATTAAACCCTATGTATAGGCCAACGACACTTAATTGTGCATCGAGCAGGCCAGGGGGTGCCTCGCGGTCCTCTAATTAAATTAAATGTGCCATGCATTAACCCTAAACCATATATATGTAAATAACCCTAGCTAATCAACCCTACTTAATTAAAACACATAACCCTAAACTATACTAGCTAGCTGCTATAACGATCTAATAAAAACATGCTCTATATATAGCAGCTAGCTAGCAAACCGTAGATTAACACCAATTAAAATATACATGGCCTATATCGATCATGTTGTATAACATATCCCTCGATTTATTAATTAATTATATAATTATCGTGATAAATTAATTAACTTGAATTTTGACAAGTTCTCTCGAATGAAAACACATTTGATTAAGTTGCCTCATAATATATACATATAATTAGTGTGCATGCATGGCCTACCATGCATTTGTGCATATATTTTAATGTATATTTGAACATATTCTTAGGGATTTCTCTCTCTCTCTCGGTCATCTATATATATCGTTGGTGGCCAACACACACATATATACGCATGCACTTTATGCGTAAGCGCGGGTGCCTCTAATAATGTGTGTGCGCACTCGATCGATGATGATCCCTAAACCTTAAACAACCCTAAAACCCTAAATTAATTATCGATCTCCCTGTGATTCATTAATTAATTATATATATAATTATCGATGATAAATTAATTAACTTGAATTTTGACAAGTTCTCTCGTATGAAAACACATTTGATCAAAAGTTGCCTCATAATATATATATATATATATATATATATATATATATATATATATATAGGTAAATTAACTGGTGCTCCTAGGTGCCCGGGCACCATACGTAGATACGCGTATTTTTGCTTTGTAGTACACATACCTGAGGGTATACATACCTAAGTTACACATACCTAAGGTATACATACCTAAGATATGCATACTCAAGTGATACATACCTAAGATATTGCATACCTAAGGTGTACGTACACTGATACGTGTATATATATGTTAGGTATGTGTAACTTGCATGTGTGTATGTTAAGTATGTAAATGTTAGGTATGTGTAACTTGTATGTGTATATGTTAGGTATGTAAACCTTAGGTATGTGTAATTTAGACACGTACACTCCAGGTATGTACGAAATACACGTTGGGTGCCCATGCTCCTAGGTGCCCCATCTGAGCTTCATATATATATATATATATAATTAGTGTGCATGCATGGCCTACCATGCATTCGTGCATATATTTTAATATATATTTGAACATATTCTAGGGGATTTCAA